>JBAMNC010001000.1:0-637116 GCA_037902135.1 Cetoscarus ocellatus | reverse complement strand
GAAATTTTCAGGGAATATTGGTCATGGTAGAAGGAAGATATGACAAAATTTTGGTGGTGATCGGAATTCAGATATAGATCCAGGAATTTTTAAAACTTTTGTTAACATTGCCAGGTTGGCCATATTTATTTATTTATTTATTTGCATTTTTGGCAATTACTCAAAAACTTCTCATTTGACTTTTATGGAATTTTCAGGGAATGTTCGTCATGATATAAGGAAGAAGTGACAAGATTTTGGTCGTGATCTGAATTCAGATGTTGATCCAGGAATTTTTAAATATTTGATAAAATGGTCAGATTTGGCATTTTTCTTGCATTTTTGTTATAAATCAAAAAATTTTCAACTGACATGTCTGAAATTTTCAGGGAAAGTTGGTCATGGTAGAAGGAAAATATGACGAAATTTTAGTGGTGATCGGAATCGAGATATAGATCCAGGAATTTTTAAAACTTTTGTTAACATTGCCAGGTTGGCCATATTTATTTATTTATTTATTTGCATTTTTGGCAATTACTCAAAAACTTCTCATTTGACTTTTATGGAATTTTCAGAGAATGTTCGTCATGGTAGAAGAAAGATATGACAAGATTTTTGGTGGTGATCAGCATCTAGATGTTGATCAGGAATTTTAAAAACTTTTGTTAACATTGCCAGATTGGCCATTTTTTTTTTTTTTTTGCATTATTAGCAATTATTCAAAAACTTCTCATTGACTTTTATGACATTTTCAGGGAATGTTCGTCATGATATAAGGAGGAAGTGACAAATTTTGGTCGTGATCCGAATCCAAATGTTGATCCTGGAATTTTTTTAAGTTTTTGCTAACATGGTTATATTTGGCATTTTTCTTGCATTTTTTGTTATAAGTCAAATAGTTTTCAACTGACATTTATGAAATTTTCAGGGAATATGGTCATGGTCGACGAAATATATGACAAAATTTTGGTGGTGATCCGAATCCAGATGTTGATACAGGAATTTTTAAAGTTTTTGCTTACATGGTTAGCAAACGTGGTTTGCACTTTGGTTATAAGTCAAAAAGTTTTCAACTGACATTTATGAAATTTTCAGAGAATATTGGTCATGGTAGAAGGACAATATGACAAAATTTTGCTGGTGATCCGAATCCAGATTTAGATCCAGGAATTTTTCAAAAAAATTTTAACATTGCCAGATAGCCTTTTTTTTTTTTTTTTTTTTTTTTTTCATTTTTAGCAATTACTCAAAAACTTCTCATTTGACTTTTATGACATTTTCAGGGAATGTTTGTCATGATATAAGGAAGAAGTGACAAGATTTTGGTCGTGATCTGAATTCAGATGTTGATCCAGGAATTTTTTTGAGTCCTTGCTAACATGGTTAGACCTGTCTTTTTTTTTGCATATTTGGTTATAAGTCAAAAAGTTTTCAACTGACATTTATGAAATTTTCAGGGAATGTTGGTCATGGTAGAAGGAAGATATGACAAGATTTTGGTGGTGATCAGAATCCAGATACAAATCCAGGAATTTTTAAAACTTTCGTTAACATTGACAGATTTGCCTTTTTTCTTTTTTTTTTTTTTTGCATTTTTGGCAATTACTCAAAAAGTTCTCATTTGACTTTTATGACATTTTCAGGGAATGCTTGTCATGATATCAGGAAGAAGTGACAAGATTTTGGTCGTGATCTGAATCCAGATGTTGATCCAGGAATTTTTTGAACATTTGCTAACATGGTTAGATTTGGCATTTTTCTTGCATTTTTTGTTATGAGTCAAAAAATTTTCAACTGACATGTCTGAAATTTTCAGGGAAAGTTGGTCATGGTAGAAGGAAAATATGACGAAATTTTAGTGGTGATCGGAATCGAGATATAGATCCAGGAATTTTTAAAACTTTTGTTAACATTGCCAGGTTGGCCATATTTATTTTATTTATTTTTTTGCATTTTTGGCAATTACTCAAAAAGTTCTCATTTGACTTTTATGGAATTTTCAGAGAATGTTCGTCATGGTAGAAGAAAGATATGACAAGATTTTGGTGGTGATCAGCATCTAGATGTTGATCCAGGAATTTTTAAAACTTTTGTTAAGATTGCCAGATTGGCCATTTTTTTTTTTTTTTGCATTATTAGCAATTATTCAAAAACTTCTCATTTGACTTTTATGACATTTTCAGGGAATGTTCGTCATGATATAAGGAGGAAGTGACAAAATTTTGGTCGTGATCCGAATCCAAATGTTGATCCTGGAATTTTTTAAGTTTTTGCTAACATGGTTATATTTGGCATTTTTCTTGCATTTTTTGTTATAAGGTCAAATAGTTTTCAACTGACATTTATGAAATTTTCAGGGAATATTGGTCATGGTCGACGAAATATATGACAAAATTTTGGTGGTGATCCGAATCCAGATGTTTATACAGGAATTTTTAATGTTTTTGCTTACATGGTTAGCAAACGTGGTTTGCACTTTGGTTATAAGTCAAAAGTTTTCAACTGACATTTATGAAATTTTCAGAGAATATTGGTCATGGTAGAAGGACAATATGACAAAATTTTGCTGGTGATCCGAATCCAGATTTAGATCCAGGAATTTTTCAAAAAAATTTTAACATTGCCAGATTAGCCTTTTTTTTTTTTTTTTTTTTTTTTTTCATTTTTAGCAATTACTCAAAAACTTCTCATTTGACTTTTATGACATTTTCAGGGAATGTTTGTCATGATATAAGGAAGAAGTGACAAGATTTTGGTCGTGATCTGAATTCAGATGTTGATCCAGGAATTTTTTTGAGTCCTTGCTAACATGGTTAGACCTGTCTTTTTTTTTTCATATTTGGTTATAAGTCAAAAAGTTTTCAACTGACATTCATGAAATTTTCAGGGAATATTTGGTCATGGTAGAAGGAAGATATGACAAGATTTTGGTGGTGATCAGAATCCAGATACAGATCCAGGAATTTTTAAACTTTTGTTAACATTGCCAGATTTGCCTTTTTTCTTTTTTTTTCTTTTTTTTGCATTTTTGGCAATTACTGAAAAAGTTTTTCATTTGACTTTTATGACATTTTCAGGGAATGCTTGTCATGATATCAGGAAGAAGTGACAAGATTTTGGTCGTGATCTGAATCCAGATGTTGATACAGGAATTTTTTGAACATTTGCTAACATGGTTAGATTTGGCATTTCTCTTGCATTTTTTGTTATGAGTCAAAAAATTTTCAACTGACATTTATGAAATTTTCAGAGAATATTGGTCATGGTAGAAGGACAATATGACAAAATTTTGCTGGTGATCCGAATCCAGATTTAGATCCAGGAATTTTTCAAAAAATTTTAACATTGCCAGATTAGCATTTTTTTTTTTTTTTTTTTTTTTTCATTTTTAGCAATTACTCAAAAACTTCTCATTTGACTTTTATGACATTTTCAGGGAATGTTTGTCATGATATAAGGAAGAAGTGACAAGATTTTGGTCGTGATCTGATTCAGATGTTGATCCAGGAATTTTTTTGAGTCCTTGCTAACATGGTTAGACCTGTCTTTTTTTTTCATATTTGGTTATAAGTCAAAAAGTTTTCAACTGACATTCATGAAATTTTCAGGGAATATTGGTCATGGTAGAAGGAAGATATGACAAGATTTTGGGGGTGATCAGAATCCAGATACAGATCCAGGAATTTTTAAAACTTTTGTTAACATTGCCAGATTTGGCTTTTTTTTTTTTGCATTTTGCATTTTTGGCAATTACTCAAAAACTTCTCATTTGACTTTTATGACATTTTCAGGGAATGTTTGTCATGATATAAGGAAGAAATGACAAGATTTTGGTCGTGATCTGAATTCAGATGTTGATCCAGGAATTTTTTGAACATTTGCTAACATGGTTAGATTTGGCATTTTTCTTTGCATTTTTTGTTATGAGTCAAAAAGTTTTCAACTGACATTTATGAAATTTTCAGGGAAAGTTGGTCATGGTAGAAGGAAAATATGACGAAATTTTAGTGGTGATCGGAATCGAGATATAGATCCAGGAATTTTTAAAACTTTTGTTAACATTGGCCAGGTTGGCCATATTTATTTATTTATTTTTTTTTGCATTTTTTGGCAATTACTCAAAAAAGTTCTCATTTGACTTTTATGGAATTTTCAGAGAATGTTCGTCATGGTAGAAGAAAGATATGACAAGATTTTGGTGGTGATCAGCATCTAGATGTTGATCCAGGAATTTTTAAAACTTTTGTTAAGATTGCCAGATTGGCCATTTTTTTTTTTTTTGCATTATTAGCAATTATTCAAAAACTTCTCATTTGACTTTTATGACATTTTCAGGGAATGTTCGTCATGATATAAGGAGGAAGTGACAAAATTTTGGTCATGATCCGAATCCAAATGTTGATCCTGGAATTTTTTAAGTTTTTGCTAACATGGTTATATTTGGCATTTTTCTTGCATTTTTTGTTATAAGTCAAATAGTTTTCAACTGACATTTATGAAATTTTCAGGGAATATTGGTCATGGTCCACGAAATATATGACAAAATTTTGGTGGTGATCCGAATCCAGATGTTTATACAGGAATTTTTAAAGCTTTTGCTTACATGGTTAGCAAACGTGGTTTGCACTTTTGGTTATAAGTCAAAAAGTTTTCAACTGACATTTATGAAATTTTCAGAGAATATTGGTCATGGTAGAAGGACAATATGACAAAATTTTGCTGGTGATCCGAATCCAGATTTAGATCCAGGAATTTTTCAAAAAAATTTTAACATTGCCAGATTAGCCTTTTTTTTTTTTTGTTTTTTTTTTTTTGTTTTTTTTTTTCATTTTTAGCAATTACTCAAAAACTTCTCATTTGACTTTTATGACATTTTCAGGGAATGTTTGTCATGATATCAGGAAGAAGTGACAAGATTTTGGTCGTGATCTGAATTCAGATGTTGATCCAGGAATTTTTTTGAGTCCTTGCTAACATGGTTAGACCTGTCTTTTTTTTGCACATTTGGTTATAAGTCAAAAAGTTTTCAACTGACATTCATGAAATTTTCAGGGAAAGTTGGTCATGGTAGTAGGAAGATATGACAAGATTTTGGTGGTGATCAGAATCCAGATACAGATCCAGGAATTTTTAAAACTTTTTTTGCATTTTTGGCAATTACTCAAAAACTTCTCATTTGACTTTTATGACATTTTCAGGGAATGTTCGTCATGATATAAGGAAGAAGTGACAAGATTTTGGTCGTGATCTGAATTCAGATGTTGATACAGGAATTTTTTAAATATTTGATAAAATGGTCAGATTTGGCATTTTTCTTGTATTTTTGTTACAAATCAAAAAATTTTCAACTGACATGTCTGAAATTTTCAGGGAATATTGGTCATGGTAGAAGGAAGATATGACAAAATTTTGGTGGTGATCCGAATCCAGATATTGATCCAGGAATTTTTAAAACTTTTGTTAACATTGCCAGGTTGGCCATATTTATTTATTTATTTATTTGCATTTTTGGCAATTACTCAAAAACTTCTCATTTGACTTTTATGGAATTTTCAGGGAATGTTCGTCATGATATCAGGAAGAAGTGACAAGATTTTGGTCGTGATCTGAATTCAGATGTTGATCCAGGAATTTTTTAAATATTTGATAAAATGGTCAGATTTGGCATTTTTCTTGCATTTTTGTTATAAATCAAAAAATTTTCAACTGACATGTCTGAAATTTTCAGGGAAAGTTGGTCATGGTAGAAGGAAAATATGACGAAATTTTAGTGGTGATCGGAATCGAGATATAGATCCAGGAATTTTTAAAACTTTTGTTAACATTGCCAGGTTGGCCATATTTATTTATTTATTTATTTGCATTTTTGGCAATTACTCAAAAACTTCTCATTTGACTTTTATGGAATTTTCAGAGAATGTTCGTCATGGTAGAAGAAAGATATGACAAGATTTTGGTGGTGATCAGCATCTAGATGTTGATCCAGGAATTTTTAAAACTTTTGTTAACATTGCCAGATTGGCCATTTTTTTTTTTTTTTGCATTATTAGCAATTATTCAAAAACTTCTCATTTGACTTTTATGACATTTTCAGGGAATGTTCGTCATGATATAAGGAGGAAGTGACAAAATTTTGGTCGTGATCCGAATCCAAATGTTGATCCTGGAATTTTTTTAAGTTTTTGCTAACATGGTTATATTTGGCATTTTTCTTGCATTTTTTGTTATAAGTCAAATAGTTTTCAACTGACATTTATGAAATTTTCAGGGAATATTGGTCATGGTCGACGAAATATATGACAAAATTTTGGTGGTGATCCGAATCCAGATGTTGATACAGGAATTTTTAAAGTTTTTGCTTACATGGTTAGCAAACGTGGTTTGCACTTTGGTTATAAGTCAAAAAGTTTTCAACTGACATTTATGAAATTTTCAGAGAATATTGGTCATGGTAGAAGGACAATATGACAAAATTTTGCTGGTGATCCGAATCCAGATTTAGATCCAGGAATTTTTCAAAAAAATTTTAACATTGCCAGATTAGCCTTTTTTTTTTTTTTTTTTTTTTTTTCATTTTTAGCAATTACTCAAAAACTTCTCATTTGACTTTTATGACATTTTCAGGGAATGTTTGTCATGATATAAGGAAGAAGTGACAAGATTTTGGTCGTGATCTGAATTCAGATGTTGATCCAGGAATTTTTTTGAGTCCTTGCTAACATGGTTAGACCTGTCTTTTTTTTTGCATATTTGGTTATAAGTCAAAAAGTTTTCAACTGACATTTATGAAATTTTCAGGGAATGTTGGTCATGGTAGAAGGAAGATATGACAAGATTTTGGTGGTGATCAGAATCCAGATACAAATCCAGGAATTTTTAAAACTTTCGTTAACATTGACAGATTTGCCTTTTTTCTTTTTTTTTTTTTTTTTGCATTTTTGGCAATTACTCAAAAAGTTCTCATTTGACTTTTATGACATTTTCAGGGAATGCTTGTCATGATATCAGGAAGAAGTGACAAGATTTTGGTCGTGATCTGAATCCAGATGTTGATCCAGGAATTTTTTGAACATTTGCTAACATGGTTAGATTTGGCATTTTTCTTGCATTTTTTTGTTATGAGTCAAAAAATTTTCAACTGACATGTCTGAAATTTTCAGGGAAAGTTGGTCATGGTAGAAGGAAAATATGACGAAATTTTAGTGGTGATCGGAATCGAGATATAGATCCAGGAATTTTTAAAACTTTTGTTAACATTGCCAGGTTGGCCATATTTATTTATTTATTTTTTTGCATTTTTGGCAATTACTCAAAAAGTTCTCATTTGACTTTTATGGAATTTTCAGAGAATGTTCGTCATGGTAGAAGAAAGATATGACAAGATTTTGGTGGTGATCAGCATCTAGATGTTGATCCAGGAATTTTTAAAACTTTTGTTAAGATTGCCAGATTGGCCATTTTTTTTTTTTTTGCATTATTAGCAATTATTCAAAAACTTCTCATTTGACTTTTATGACATTTTCAGGGAATGTTCGTCATGATATAAGGAGGAAGTGACAAAATTTTGGTCGTGATCCGAATCCAAATGTTGATCCTGGAATTTTTTTAAGTTTTTGCTAACATGGTTATATTTGGCATTTTTCTTGCATTTTTTGTTATAAGTCAAATAGTTTTCAACTGACATTTATGAAATTTTCAGGGAATATTGGTCATGGTCGACGAAATATATGACAAAATTTTGGTGGTGATCCGAATCCAGATGTTTATACAGGAATTTTTAAAGTTTTTGCTTACATGGTTAGCAAACGTGGTTTGCACTTTGGTTATAAGTCAAAAAGTTTTCAACTGACATTTATGAAATTTTCAGAGAATATTGGTCATGGTAGAAGGACAATATGACAAAATTTTGCTGGTGATCCGAATCCAGATTTAGATCCAGGAATTTTTCAAAAAAATTTTAACATTGCCAGATTAGCCTTTTTTTTTTTTTTTTTTTTTTTTTTTCATTTTTAGCAATTACTCAAAAACTTCTCATTTGACTTTTATGACATTTTCAGGGAATGTTTGTCATGATATAAGGAAGAAGTGACAAGATTTTGGTCGTGATCTGAATTCAGATGTTGATCCAGGAATTTTTTTGAGTCCTTGCTAACATGGTTAGACCTGTCTTTTTTTTTCATATTTGGTTATAAGTCAAAAAGTTTTCAACTGACATTCATGAAATTTTCAGGGAATATTGGTCATGGTAGAAGGAAGATATGACAAGATTTTGGTGGTGATCAGAATCCAGATACAGATCCAGGAATTTTTAAAACTTTTGTTAACATTGCCAGATTTGCCTTTTTTCTTTTTTTTTCTTTTTTTTGCATTTTTGGCAATTACTGAAAAAGTTTTCATTTGACTTTTATGACATTTTCAGGGAATGCTTGTCATGATATCAGGAAGAAGTGACAAGATTTTGGTCGTGATCTGAATCCAGATGTTGATACAGGAATTTTTTGAACATTTGCTAACATGGTTAGATTTGGCATTTCTCTTGCATTTTTTGTTATGAGTCAAAAAATTTTCAACTGACATTTATGAAATTTTCAGAGAATATTGGTCATGGTAGAAGGACAATATGACAAAATTTTGCTGGTGATCCGAATCCAGATTTAGATCCAGGAATTTTTCAAAAAAATTTTAACATTGCCAGATTAGCATTTTTTTTTTTTTTTTTTTTTTTCATTTTTAGCAATTACTCAAAAACTTCTCATTTGACTTTTATGACATTTTCAGGGAATGTTTGTCATGATATAAGGAAGAAGTGACAAGATTTTGGTCGTGATCTGAATTCAGATGTTGATCCAGGAATTTTTTTGAGTCCTTGCTAACATGGTTAGACCTGTCTTTTTTTTTCATATTTGGTTATAAGTCAAAAAGTTTTCAACTGACATTCATGAAATTTTCAGGGAATATTGGTCATGGTAGAAGGAAGATATGACAAGATTTTGGTGGTGATCAGAATCCAGATACAGATCCAGGAATTTTTAAAACTTTTGTTAACATTGCCAGATTTGCCTTTTTTCTTTTTTTTTTTTTTTTGCATTTTTGGCAATTACTCAAAAAGTTCTCATTTGACTTTTATGACATTTTCAGGGAATGTTTGTCATGATATCAGGAAGAAGTGACAAGATTTTGGTCATGATCTGAATCCAGATGTTGATACAGGAATTTTTTGAACATTTGCTAACATGGTTAGATTTGGCATTTTTCTTGCATTTTTTGTTATGAGTCAAAAAGTTTTCAACTGACATTTATGAAATTTTCAGGGAAAGTTGGTCATGGTAGAAGGAAAATATGACGAAATTTTAGTGGTGATCGGAATCGAGATATAGATCCAGGAATTTTTAAAACTTTTGTTAACATTGCCAGGTTGGCCATATTTATTTATTTATTTTTTTGCATTTTTGGCAATTACTCAAAAAGTTCTCATTTGACTTTTATGGAATTTTCAGAGAATGTTCGTCATGGTAGAAGAAAGATATGACAAGATTTTGGTGGTGATCAGCATCTAGATGTTGATCCAGGAATTTTTAAAACTTTTGTTAAGATTGCCAGATTGGCCATTTTTTTTTTTTGCATTATTAGCAATTATTCAAAAACTTCTCATTTGACTTTTATGACATTTTCAGGGAATGTTCGTCATGATATAAGGAGGAAGTGACAAAATTTTGGTCATGATCCGAATCCAAATGTTGATCCTGGAATTTTTTTAAGTTTTTGCTAACATGGTTATATTTGGCATTTTTCTTGCATTTTTTGTTATAAGTCAAATAGTTTTCAACTGACATTTATGAAATTTTCAGGGAATATTGGTCATGGTCGACGAAATATATGACAAAATTTTGGTGGTGATCCGAATCCAGATGTTTATACAGGAATTTTTAAAGCTTTTGCTTACATGGTTAGCAAACGTGGTTTGCACTTTTGGTTATAAGTCAAAAAGTTTTCAACTGACATTTATGAAATTTTCAGAGAATATTGGTCATGGTAGAAGGACAATATGACAAAATTTTGCTGGTGATCCGAATCCAGATTTAGATCCAGGAATTTTTCAAAAAAATTTTAACATTGCCAGATTAGCCTTTTTTTTGTTTTGTTTTGTTTTTTGTTTTTTTTTTCATTTTTAGCAATTACTCAAAAACTTCTCATTTGACTTTTATGACATTTTCAGGGAATGTTTGTCATGATATAAGGAAGAAGTGACAAGATTTTGGTCGTGATCTGAATTCAGATGTTGATCCAGGAATTTTTTTGAGTCCTTGCTAACATGGTTAGACCTGTCTTTTTTTTGCACATTTGGTAATAAGTCAAAAAGTTTTCAACTGACATTCATGAAATTTTCAGGGAATATTGGTCATGGTAGAAGGAAGATATGACAAGATTTTGGTGGTGATCAGAATCCAGATACAGATCCAGGAATTTTTAAAACTTTTGTTAACATTGCCAGATTTGCCTTTTTTCTTTTTTTTTTTTTTTTTTTTGCATTTTTGGCAATTACTCAAAAAGTTCTCATTTGACTTTTATGACATTTTCAGGGAATGCTTGTCATGATATCAGGAAGAAGTGACAAGATTTTGGTCGTGATCTGAATCCAGATGTTGATACAGGAATTTTTTGAACATTTGCTAACATGGTTAGATTTGGCATTTTTCTTGCATTTTTTGTTATGAGTCAAAAAGTTTTCAACTGACATTTATGAAATTTTCAGGGAATATTGGTCATGGTAGAAGGAAAATATGACGAAATTTTAGTGGTGATCGGAATCGAGATATAGATCCAGGAATTTTTAAAACTTTTGTTAACATTGCCAGGTTGGCCATATTTATTTATTTATTTATTTGCATTTTTGGCAATTACTCAAAAACTTCTCATTTGACTTTTATGGAATTTTCAGAGAATGTTCGTCATGATATAAGGAAGAAGTGACAAGATTTTGGTCGTGATCTGAATCCAGATGTTGATCCAGGAATTTTTTAAATATTTGATAAAATGGTCAGATTTGGCATTTTTCTTGCATTTTTGTTATAAATCAAAAAATTTTCAACTGACATGTCTGAAATTTTCAGGGAAAGTTGGTCATGGTAGAAGGAAGATATGACAAAATTTTGGTGGTGATCTGAATCCAGATATAGATCCAGGAATTTTTAAAACTTTTGTTAACATTGCCAGGTTGGCCATATTTATTTATTTATTTATTTGCATTTTTGGCAATTACTCAAAAACTTCTCATTTGACTTTTATGGAATTTTCAGGGAATGTTCGTCATGATATCAGGAAGAAGTGACAAGATTTTGGTCGTGATCTGAATTCAGATGTTGATCCAGGAATTTTTTAAATATTTGCTAACATGGTTAGACTTGGCTTTTTTTTTTTGGCATTTTTGGTTAAAAGTCAAAAAGTTTTCAACTGACATTTATGAAATTTTCAGAGAATGTTGGTCGTGGTAGAAGGAAAATATGACAAGATTTTGGGGGTGATCAGAATTCAGATACAGATCCAGGAATTTTTAAAACTTTTGTTAACATTGCCAGATTTGGCATTTTTTTTTGCATTTTGCATTTTTGGCAATTACTCAAAAAACTTCTCATTTAACTTTCATGGAATTTTCAGGGAATGTTTGTCATGATATAAGGAAGAAGTGACAAGATTTTGGTCGTGATCTGAATTCAGATGTTGATCCAGGAATTTTTTAAATATTTGATAAAATGGTCAGATTTGGCATTTTTCTTGCATTTTATTTATAAATCAAAACATTATCAACTGACATTTATGAAATTTTCAGGGAATGTTGGTCATGGTAGAAGGAAGATATGACAAAAATTTGGTGGTGATCCGAATCCAGATGTTGATCCAGGACTTTTTAAAAGTTTTTGCTAACATGGTTAGCAAACGTGGTTTGCATTTTGGATATAAGTCAAAAATTTTTCAACTGACAATTATGAAATTTTCAGGGAATATTCGTAATGGTAGAACAGAGATAAGAAAAAATTTTGGTGGTGATCCGAATCCAGATGTTGATCCAGGAATTTTTTTTTAAGTTTTTGCTTACATGGTTAGCAAACGTGGTTTGCATTTTTGGTTATAAGTCAAAAAGTTTTCAACTGACATTTATGAAATTTTCAGAGAATATTGGTCATGGTAGAAGGACAATATGACAAAATTTTGCTGGTGATCCGAATCCAGATTTAGATCCAGGAATTTTTAAAAATTTTGTTAACATTGCCAGATTGGCCTTTTTTTTTTTTTTTTTTTTTTTTTCTTTTTTTTTTTGTTTCATTTTTAGCAATTACTCAAAAACTTCTCATTTGACTTTTATGACATTTTCAGGGAATGTTTGTCATGATATAAGGAAGAAGTGACAAGATTTTGGTCGTGATCTGAATTCAGATGGTGATCCAGGAATTTTTTTGAGTCCTTGCTAACATGGTTAGACCTGTCTTTTTTTTGCATATTTGGTTATAAGTCAAAAAGTTTTCAACTGACATTTATGAAATTTTCAGGGAATATTGGTCATGGTAGAAGGAAGATATGACAAGATTTTGGTGGTGATCAGAATCCAGATACAGATCCAGGAATTTTTAAAACTTTTGTTAACATTGCCAGATTTGCCTTTTTTCTTTTTTTTTTTTTTTTTGCATTTTTGGCAATTACTCAAAAAGTTCTCATTTGACTTTTATGACATTTTCAGGGAATGTTTGTCATGATATCAGGAAGAAGTGACAAGATTTTGGTCGTGATCTGAATCCAGATGTTGATACAGGAATTTTTTGAACATTTGCTAACATGGTTAGATTTGGCATTTTTCTTGCATTTTTTGTTATGAGTCAAAAAGTTTTCAACTGACATTTATGAAATTTTCAGGGAATATTGGTCATGGTAGAAGGAAAATATGACGAAATTTTAGTGGTGATCCGAATCCAGATATAGTTCCAGGAATTTTTAAAACTTTTGTTAACATTGCCAGGTTGGCCATATTTATTTATTTATTTATTTGCATTTCTGGCAATTACTCAAAAAACTTCTCATTTGACTTTTATGGAATTTTCAGGGAATGTTTGTCATGATATAAGGAAGAAGTGACAAGATTTTGGTCGTGATCTGAATTCAGATGTTGATCCAGGAATTTTTTAAATATTTGATAAAATGGTCAGATTTGGCATTTTTCTTGCATTTTTGTTATAAATCAAAACATTATCAACTGACATTTATGAAATTTTCAGGGAATGTTGGTCATGGTAGAAGGAAGATATGACAAAATTTTGGTGGTGATCAGAATCCAGATGTTGATCCAGGACTTATTAAAAGTTTTTGCTAACATGGTTAGCAAACGTGGTTTGCATTTTTGGTTATAAGTCAAAAAGTTTTCAACTGACATTTATGAAATTTTCAGGGAATATTGGTCATGGTAAAAGGAAGATATGACAAAATTTTGGTGGTCATCTGAATCCAGATATAGATGCAGGAATTTTTAAAACTTTTGTTAAGATTGCCATATTGGCCTTCTTTTTTTTTGTTGCATTTTTGGCAATTACTCAAAAACTTCTCATTTGACTTTTATGACATTTTCAGGGAATGTTTTTCATGATATAAGGAAGAAGTGACAAGATTTTGGTCGTGATCTGAATTCAGATGTTGATCCAGGAATTTTTTTGAGTCCTTGCTAACATGGTTAGACCCGTCATTTTTTTGCATATTTGGTTATAAGTCAAAAAGTTTTCAACTGACATTTATGAAATTTTCAGGGAATTTTGGTCATGGTCGACAAAATATATGACAAAATTTTGGTGGTGATCCAAATCCAGATGTTGGTACAGGAATTTTTAAAAGTTTTTGCTTACATTGTTAGCAAACGTGGTTTGCATTTTTGGTTATAAGTCAAAACGTTTTCAACTGACATTTATGAAATTTTCAGAGAATATTGGTCATGGTAGATGGAAGATATGACAATACTTTGCTGGTGATCCGAATCCAGATTTACATCCAGGAGTTTTTAAAACTTTTTTTAAGATTGCCAGATTTGGTATTTTTTTTTGCCTTTTGCATTTTTGGCAATTACTCAAAAAACTTCTCATTTGACTTTTATGACATTTTCAGGGAATGTTTGTCATGATATACAGAAGAAGTGAGAAGATTTTGGTCGTGATCCGAATTCAGATGTTGATCCAGGAATTTTTTGAACATTTGCTAACATGGTTAGATTTGGCATTTTTCTTGCATTTTTTGTTGTAAGTCAAAAAGTTTTAAATTGAAATTTATTACATTTTCAGGGAATATTGGTCATGTTAGAAGGAAAATATGACAAAATTTTGGTCGTGATCCGAATCCAGATATAAATCCAGGAATTTTTAAACCTTTTGTTAACATTGCCAGATTGGCCTTTTATTTATTTTTTTTTTTTGCATTTTTGCCAGTTTCTCAAGAACTTCTCATTCGACTTTTATGACATTTTCAGGGAATGTTCGTCATGATATAAGGAAGAAGTGACAAGATTTTGGTCGTGATCTGAATTCAGATGTTGATCCAGGAATTTTTTTAAGTTTTTGCTAACATGGTTATATTTGGCATTTTTCTTGCATTTTTGTTATAAATTAAAACATTATCAACTGACATTTCTGAAATTTTCAGGGAATATTGGTTATGGTAGAAGGAAGATATGACAAAATTTTGGTGGTGATCCGAATCCAGATGTTGATCCAGGACTTTTTAAAAGTTTTTGCTAACATGGTTAGAAAACGTGGTTTGCATTTTTGGTTATAAGTCAAAAAGTTTTCAACTGACATTTATGATATTTTCAGGGAATATTGTCCATGGTAGAAGGAAGATATGACAAGATTTTGGTGGTGATCCACATCTAGGTGTTGATCCAGGAATTTTTAAGAGTTTTTGCTAACATGATTAGCAAACTTGGTTTGTATTTTTGATATAAGTCAAAAAGTTTTCAACTGACATTTATGAAATTTTCAGGAAATTTTGGTAATGGTAGACAAAAGATATGACAAAATTTTGGTGGTGATCCGAATCCAGGTGTTGATCCAGGAATTTTTAAAAGATTTTGCTAACATGGTTAGCAAACGTGGTTTGCATTTTGGATATAAGTCAAAAAGTTTTCAACTGACAATTATAAAAATTTTCAGGGAATATTCGTAATGGTAGAACAAAGATATGAAAAAATTTTGGTGGTGATCCAAATCCAGATGTTGATCCAGGAATTTTTTAAATATTTGCTAACATGGTTAACTTTGGCTTTTATTGCATTTTTGGTTATAAGTCAAAAAGTTTTCAACTGACACTTATGAAATTTTCAGGGAATATTGGTCATGGTCGACGAAATATATGACAAAATTTTGGTGGTGATCCGAATCCAGATGTTGATCCAGGAATTTTTAAAAGTTTTTGCTTACATTGTTAGCAAACGTGGTTTGCATTTTTGGTTATAAGTCAAAAAGTTTTCAACTGACATTCATGAAATTTTCAGGGAATGTTGGTCATGGTAGAAGGAAGATATGACAAGATTTTGGTGGTGATCAGAATCCAGATGTTGATCCAGGAATTTTTAAGAGTTTTTGCTAACATGGTTAGCAAACATGGTTTGCATTTTTGGTTATAAGTCAAAAAGTTTTCAACTGACATTCATGAAATTTTCAGGGAATGTTAGTCATGGTAGAAGGAAGATATGACAAGATTTTGGTGGTCATCCGAATACAAATTTAGATCCAGGAATTTTTAAAACTTTTGTTAAGATTGCCAGATTGGCCTTTTTTTTTTGTTGTTGCATTTTTTGCAATTACTCAAAAAGTTCTCATTTGACTTTTATGACATTTTCAGGGAATGCTTGTCATGTTATCAGGAAGAAGTGACTAGATTTTGGTCATGATCTGAATTCAGATGTTGATTCAGGAATTTTTAAAAGTTTTTGCTAACATGGTTAGACTTGGCTTTTTTTTTGCATTTTTGGTTATAAGTCAAAAAGTTTTCAACTGAAATTTATGAAATTTTCAGGGAATGTTGGTGATGGTAGAAGGAAGATATGACAAGATTTTGGTGGTGATCCGAATCCAGATGTTGATCCAGGAATTTTTAAAAGTTTTTGCTAACATGGTTAGCAAACGTGGTTTGCATTTTGGATATAAGTCAAAAAATTTTCAACTGACAATTATGAAATTTTCAGGGAATATTCGTAATGGTAGAACAAAGATAAGAAAAAATTTTGGTGGTGATCCGAATCCAGATGTTGATCCAGGAATTTTTAAAAGTTTTTGCTAACATGGTTAGCAAACGTGGTTTGCATTTTTGGTTATAAGTCAAAAAGTTTTCAACTGACATTTTTGAAATTTTCAGGGAATATTGGTCATGGTAGAAGAAAGATATGACAAAATTTTGGTGGTGATCCAAATCCAGATGTCGATCCAGGAATTTTTTAAATTTTTGCTAACATGGTTAAATTTGGCTTTTATTGCATTTTTGGTTATAAGTCAAAAAGTTTTCAAATGACACTTATGAAATTTTCAGGGAATATTGGTCATGGTAGAAGAAAGATATGACAAAATTTTGGTGGTGATCCAAATCCAGATGTTGATCCAGGAATTTTTAAAATTTTTTGCTAACATGGTTAGCGAAGTGGTTTGCATTTTTTGGTTATAAGTCAAAAAGTTTTCAACTGACATTTATGAAATTTTCAGGGAATATTGGTCATGGTAGAAGGAAGATATGACAAAATTTTGGTGGTGATCCGAATCCAGATGTTGATCCAGGAATTTTTAAATTTTTTTGCTAACATGGTTAGCAAAGTGGTTTGCATTTTTGGTTATAAGTCAAAAAGTTTTCAACTGACATTTATGAAATTTTCAGGGAATATTTGTCATGGTAGAAGGAAAATATGACAAGATTTTGGTGGTGATCCAAATCCAGATGTTGATCCCGGAATTTTTTTAAGTTTTTGCTAACATGGTTAGCAAACGTGGTTTGCATTTTTGGTTATAAGTCAAAAAGTTTTCAACTGAAATTTATGAAATTTGTTTCCCTAAAAATTTCATAAATGTCAGTTGAACATTTTTTGACTTATATCCAAAAATGCAAAAAAAGCCAAGTCTAACCATGTTAGCAAATACTTTTGAAAATTCCTGGATCAACATCTTTTTTTTTTTTTTTTTTTTTTTTGCATTTTTGGCAATTACTCAAAAACTTCTCATTTGACTTTTATGACATTTTCAGGGAATGTTCGTCATGATATAAGGAAGAAGTGACAAGATTTTGGTCGTGATCTGAATTCAGATGTTGATCCAGGAATTACTTAAAGTTTTTGCTAACGTGGTAAGACTTGGCTTTTTTTGCATATTTGGTTTTAAGTCAAAAAGTTTTCACCTGACACTTATGAAATTCTTCAGGGAATATTGGTCATGGTAGACGGAGGATATCACAAGATTTTGGTGGTGATCAGAATCCAGATGTTGATCCAGGAATTTTTTAAAGTTTTGCTAACATAGTTAGACTTGGCTTTTTTTTCTTTGCATATTTGGTTATAAGTCAAAAAGTCATGGTAAAAGGAAGATATCACAAGATTTTGCTTTTGATCCGAATCCAGATATAGATCCAGGAAGTTTTTCAAATGTTTTGTAAACTCATTGAGATTGGGAATTTTTCTACATTTTCTTTTATAAGTCAATAAGTTTTCAACTGCTATTTATGACATTTTAAGGAATTGTTGGTCTTGGTACATGGAAGATATGACAAGATTTTGGTGGTGATCAGAATCAAGCTGTCAATCTAGGATTTTTTAAAATCTTGCTAAAATGGTTTTGACTTTTCTAAGTGAAAGAGGGCCTAAAGACATGCACTGGGGTGCTTTCCTGCCTGTTTGAGGCCTAAAAAGTCATGTTTTGGCACTGTTTTGGTGGGTCTGAAGAATAAAAAAAGTCATATGTTAGCATGTCGATTTTTTTCTAAATTTTTAGCTCCTCTTAAATTGCTAAAAAGTGCTTTTCTGGGTGAAAGAGGGTCTTAAATCATGTACTAGGATTTTCCTGCCTGTTTGAGTCAACAAAGAAAGGAAGAGACACGAGATCCTCTTTGACATTTTGGTCCCTTTATTTCATTTTAACCACATTTCAAACAACTAAACAACCAATGGTAATGGCATCACCAGATCTAAACAACACTTTGCTAGACAAAGAATCATCATAATAATAATAATTATACAAAATAAATGTACAAATTCAGAAACAAAAATAACATTTGAACAAAAAAAGAAGCAAACAAAATCAATGATACACATGATCAGTCGTGTACAAAGCTGGTACAGTAAAGCCTTAGAGGAAATAAAAGTGATAAATGTTTCTGGCATTCACATTGTCTTCATTACTGATGCTAGTCATAGGTCCATTAATGAGCCTCAAAATGGAATCTAGTGAACTTAAAAAGAAGCAGTGTCTTTAACACTGGTCACAAATATTCCATTACTGGCATTAAAGAAAATAATGCGTGCTAACTACACAAATGAAACTAGAAATTGCTGTTGAACTTCCTGAAATGTGACACTTAAGCAATTATCTTTGGGTACGGACATGTTGTGTTATGATGTATTCGAGTAAAATTGGTCTTGAGGGCTGAAAATACTTAAACTTTTCCTGGTAATTTTAAATCAAAGTCTTGTTTTTGTCCCCTTATTGGTCTGAAAATATCATGGTGGTCTTTGCCTACATCTAAGTCCAACATAAGTAGGGATAAAGATCATTAAATCTTATTTTGTATCAATTACCTCATCAGTACTCCCCTATGGATCCAAGCCGTTAACTACAATACTATCAATGCTGCAAAATAAATTCACAGTCATTAGTCATTTTATCAAAAGACATAAACACATCATGATCTATGCGTTGCTTTGCTTTGCAAGCTAATTAGCTTTGCTTCAGCTACATCAAAAATAGAATAATTTTAACTACCAAAGCTTGCTGCAGAGTTTGGGTTATTTTATTGTGGCTGCTTTGCATGGAGGAGGATTACTGACCCACAGCAGCGGCAGATTAGGTGACACTTTTTATTCAAGAAGAAGGATCTATATATTGGTTTGATTTTAATAACAACACATATGTGATTAATATTTATTGGGTGTCATTCAGTCATATTAAAAAAAATGCAGCGATTTTCTGTAAGTAATTTGATTAAAATGAGGCCACATTTAAGCCACACAATGAGCTTAAATGTTATCCAACACTGATCCAAGTGGATTCTGGACTAGTTCAGATTCTTGAAGATAAGTACTGAACTGGGGAAGCCTTTTGGAGAAGAGGCTAAAGGTCTTCAAGAATCTGAACCAGTCCAGGTGCCACTTGGATCTCTTGCTCTAACCCTATTCCTAGCCTTTGGAAAACCATGTTGACCAAAGTTCATAATCTGAAAATCTTGAACCTGGTCTTAAAAGTACCAAATTTTGGTTCTTATACTTCCTGTTAGTGCCTGTTAACCCCCAAATATAAATTATGGTCTTTCAAAGTGCCTCTTAAAACAACAAAAATAATTTAAAACAGATGAAAGTCCAATGAAATTAGGTTTTTAGCCAGTTAAAGTCAGCTTTTATCCTGAAAATGTCTCCCAACTCCAAACATTTGACCTATCAGCCATGTTGACATCTTTAACCCTGCGGTCATCATCAGATGAAAACCATTTCCCACCACACAGAGAAGTCTGTTTGGAAAGTGAAATTTTAAACATGCACACCTAAGAGGGCAAACAGGATATCTGAGCCCATGTTTGCAGAAGAAAAGTAAATTTGACCCACATCTCCGGGTTTGCTTTGTCAGCTTAGCCAAAGATGGCGGCAGGGGAGACATTTTAATCCAAAGAAACTTGACACTGAAATCACCCTCAATCTGTGATGTGAAAACAGCCCTCTAGATCAATTCAGTCTGCATCCTTTGGTAACTTTGAAAGGTTAAACTCTAACTAAACATGTCTGAATCTGATTTGCAGCTTGCTTCAAATTGTGATGGATAAAGTGGTCTGATATCAAAAAGCTCTGGAAAATAATGTGTTGCAAATATTTAAATTTTCTGTTTTATTTCTCCTCTAGCAAGAAAAAGGTGTAACATAACAAAAAAATATGAAAAAATAAAACATTCACTACATAGATTAAGTCCAAATCATCAAAACCATCATATCATATCATCAACTTAACAAATCCATCAACTTCATTGCACTGATCACAAATGTAAGGCTCTTGATTCACTGATTTTGGTTGAAAAAAAATGACTTTAAAAACCATTATACAGCTGCAAGTTGAATAAGTTGGAAGAAAACAGGCAAATAATCTGGAAAGGGTAAAATAAGTCTTCTGCTTTGCTCTTGATCCTTACATTTGAACTCCAAGATATAATGACATGTTGATGTTGCTTTTGGGTGCCATCTTGGAGAGGTGTAATCACAGCTTAAAATGAATAAAAGTCTGCAAAGTCTTTCCAAGACGGAACTATTCATAATACTTTATATAGTTAAAAAATGTGATTTCATTTTTAAGTATACTGTTATGTCACATAAGTCAGGCATACATTTATGATCCAGGGTACATAATAAAAAAAAGAGATTTTAATAGCAAAATGATGCCACTCTTTCCAAAATGGCGCCCTCATAGCTGTACCTCAGGCCGAGGTGGCATCTAAGTTTGTGTTTTTATGACACAGAAACAAAATTGAGCATTATGAGTTCAATCCAAAAATTATTTGTTTTTAAAAATCCCCCAAAAGAAACCAAATAAAACATTGGAAATGGAAACCCGCTCCTCGTTTTAAGTCACTCTGGATTTCAGCAAATGTACAATATGCAAAAATATATATCTTAATGTTTCAGACAACACGTCTTCAAGGGACAGTTTGTAACGTGATCCAAATGAAAAGTCACATAAACAGCATTAAAATGACAGTCTGAAAAGAAAAGCTTTCTTTGTAAATGTGTCTGGTGCCTGCAGATGTTTGTCTGTTTTTTTGTTTGACTGTGGTTGTCTGATCTTATTTACAGTAAGGATGGATGCACACTGGGAGATTTACAAAGACAACTTTGTGTCAGGCTATTAAATTAAATCTAAATGCTGGAGCAGAAATATTAAAATCATAATAAAGATTTATCATAAAGGTTTGTTATTCTGTTGACTGCAAAACTATTTATTTCTCCTGCAGAGATTTGCATTCCTTCAGGAAAAGGACATTTTTTGTTTTACTTTTGTAACAAAATTACAAAAGAGCACTGGGGTAAAGTAATAATATCAAAGGAGAAAGATTTGTTTTAATAATATGTATATAATATTTTTTGTGGGAAAAGTTGAGAAATAAAGAATAAAGTTTGGGCTTAATTTTAGATTAAACTTGAATAACTGCATCAGCGTTTTCTCAGCATGTGGCCATTTTAAAAAACCCCAGATCTTTAATTAATTAATACATTTAATATCCAAATGTCTTTGATTTTAAGGTTTGCCAGCGGTGCTTGTGTCATGTTATATAACACTGCCATTTTGTATCAGTATAAATGTCAATTTAATTATTAATAATATCAATATCAGTTTGTTCCACCTTTAAAAACTGTTTAAAACAATCGCTCTCTAGGTGCCACCATCTACTGCAATGTGAAGGAAATAAATGAAGTCAGACCAGAGGGGGGATAAAACATCCCCATCAGGGATGGAAATTTACTGTAAGAAGTGGAGAATCAGAGGCAGAAGGGGAGAACTCTTCTCGTCCCCCTGATAAATTTCAACATACATGCTATTAGGACCTTAATACCACAGACTGACAAGAATTAGGTTGAAGTTTCCTGACAAATAGCTTGAAATTTCAGCGATAAAGTTGCCTATTTATCTGATCACTTGCCTGATTTTGTTGCAGATCTGTCTTTGGGTACATGATGATCATTTTTGCCATCCAAATGTCTTATCTCGATCTTTTCCGGGCTCTTCACCTTCATTCTGTGCCCCAAAGTATTGGCTGGTTTTCATTTTATCTGTAATTCAATGTCAACATCAATTTCTTCTGTCCCAAAATTCTCCCGTTTAGATGATACCATCTACTGTTTGGCATGAGAGGTTCAATCAGAGCAGAGGCCGGGATAAAACACATCCTAACCAGGGATGAAAATTAAACTATAAGAAGTGTGGAAATCAGGAGCAGAAGGTGAGAAATCTTCCTCATCCCTGTGACAAAGTGCAACATATATGCCACAAATTTTAAGATGCAAAATAGTTACGTTGATAATAAAGTTGAAACGTCCAGAAAAATTACTGAAATGTCAACGATAAATTTGATATTAGTCAAAAATTTTTGGAATAAAACTGGCATGCTGAAATAAAGGTTAATATGTAAGGAATGAGGTTGAAGTGTTGAAAATATAATGAGAATTTGTATTTTAAGTTTAGTCATAACATTTCTACAACCCTCTCTTTATTAACTCCATCAATGAGGTTATGTTTCTGCCAGTGTTTGTTGGTTTGTTTGTTTGTTATCTGTGAGCAAGATAACTCGACAAGTTCTTGATTGATTTTGATCCAGGATTTTTTTTTTTTAAGATATGTTAAAATTGCAAAATGTGGGGTAATTTTCCGCATTTTCACAAAAACATCAAAATGATAACTTGATTATATTTTCAGAGAATGTTGGTTATAGTACAAGGAAGAAGTGATTACATTTGCGTGGTGATCCAATTCTGGATTTGGATCCTAGATTTTTTTCTTCAAGGATTTGTTTGTATTGCACAATAGGGCAATCTTCCCCATTTTTGCTAATAACTCAACTAACAATGTCAGAAGTGCCTTGATGGAGGTTTGTAGTCCAGTTTTTTTCTTTCTTTCTTTTCCCAGCCTGGCTGAATTCTCTGATAAAAATAATCCTACTTTAAACTGTTTCCCATCAACAAACTCAGTCAAAAATGTACAACTTTTCCTTGAGGCGGAATTCAAACCATTTTTTAGACATATTATTAAAATAATAAATTAGAGTTAACCATAGATGAAAAAGCAAATTAGTGTTGTTCTTTTGAATGGACTGATCTTGATCATCATTAGCAAATCCATTTTGCAGCTATCTAGGCAGGAATAAGTCATTATTTTCCACTAAACAGACAACAGAGTTAAATTTTGGTATAAGGGCATTGCTTTAAGTTTATCTCAAAGTACAAATAAATACATAAATCCCTCTTCCAGTGTGCATGGATCCCTCAGAGGGAGACGACATTCAAGGCGTAGAATAGATCTAAAAAGGATAGACTGTACAGTGGTCACATCACAGCCCAGCGGGACGAAGAGAAGACGGAAAAACTGGCTTTTTTTTTTTTTTTTAAACATCTGGTTTCATTTTTTAACATATCATTTCTTCTTTTTTCTTTGTACAAGCATGTAAAGTCCTCGCACACACACTAAAATCACCAGTGTGTGTGTCTGTCACTTTGTTTTCTTCTGTACAGGTTGTGTGTGTGTGTGTTGTCCCAGGCACACTTATAGATACACACACGCTCTCCAGTATGCAAACATGCCCTTTCTTTTCACACACGCACTCTCTCACACACACACACACACACAGGCACACATGCTCACAGGTTGGTTTTTGAGTCGTCAGGAAGCAGTTTCGCGCTCCAGTTTAGCGTCGAGAATGGCAGGCAGAGTCAACGGCGAATTGGAGCGGAGGTTTTAAGCCAGGAGCCAATCAGAAGGAGCTGAGAGCCTCCAGAGCGACCTCATAGCAGAACTTGTACTGCTCCTGAGGAGAGAGGGGTAAACACAAATATTAGTCAGTGTTGTGAACATCAGAGGATGGCACACTGGTTATATAATGGATAGACATGGTAATGTGTGGTGTAAACGATGCTCAGTCAGTAAAGCGGCTTTAATGATAGACAATCATTCATAGCCAAAGCAGGTCATAGTGCTCAACAGAGTTAACAAAGACATGATGACATTAAGAGTGTTAACCCTTTAATAGCTGAAAACACAATTTGTAGCCGGAAAATTCAAATTTTTTGGAGCTGAAATGTTTATTTCACTTTCTACTGAAATCCTAAAAAAAATCAAAATTTCCATAAAATTTAACATACATATTTTTTTCTCATTTGGTGCATTAGGTGTTTTTGGCAACTGATAATCCATTTGAGGACATTTTTATCATTTATCTGATTTTACCCAGTAGGAATGTAAATCTCCATCCCCAGGACAATATGATATGCATCTCTATATGTAGGCTACGGTACGATACACTAACGATTCACATGAAGCGTCTACCAATTCAGGACGATACGATTTATCTTCCTACCACGATGCAAAAACAATGCAAATCTGTGCAAATTCAAGTCAACTGTACTGTTCCTTCAAGAACATAAGCAGTATCATACTTATCATCATTAAGAAGCTTGTAACAAATGAAGACAGATCACTTACAGAAGGCCACTTAAGCAGTGAGGACTCGTGAGAATTTAACAGCTGAGAGATAATTATGGAAGTGAATTGACAGAAAATAATAATTAAAAAAATATACATATAATAACATGGATTTTACTGATGCAAAGCTTTTACAAGGAGATGCATCGTGGTTTCAGCCCAGTTTCTAATCCGATGCACACCACTCCAACCGATGCAATTTACGATGAACTGATTGCACATCGGATAAAATGCCCATCCCTAGTATCCAGATGTTTTTTTTAGTAATTTGTTTATCATATTGTTAGATAAGGGTATCATAAAAGTATCAAATATGATACAAAAGGTGTTAAAGATGGAAAATGACAAAAATAAGAATACATTATAAAACATTGGAGAATATTTAGGTTAAAAGGAGAAATATAAGATAAAAAAAATAAATATATATGAATTTAAAATTATATTTCAATAATTTTGAAGTTGGGTTGTATGGGATGCTTGGCAACAGTCAGTGAAGTGGCTGAAAGGGCTCCCAGCAGCGCTGCATCTTTAAGGAGAATGAGCTGAGATTGCCTTAAGGCTACAATGCTGTTGGCGAATACATTATTTAGCATAACTGTGTAAGTTTTCCATAAAACAGGCCATGATACTATATTGGGACGAATGTAAATTGGTTAAAAAGTTTGCCAGGGCTTCATTTTTCCTCCAGGAAGTCTCTGTGTTTGGCACTATTTCACAACTTAGCAAATTGCTATGGCGTGGCTCGAGAGTGAATGTGTCTTTTCTGACAAACAGCTGGAAGCAGACACAACATGCCTTTAGCCTGAACCAACTACTACGGCAGCATGTGATTGGTGAGCAGTCTTTTGAATATAACAGTAAAGGAAGAATGTTAGTGGCAGCTTTGCAGTGTTTGGCCTATTTTTTCAGTCAACCATGCACATATAAAGGCAGTATAATGATAAATGATCAAAAATTCTACTTAAACTTTGAATATCAACCCATCTTTTCATGCACTAGAGCATTAAATGTGTTCTGGAGCAGTGTCTTCTCTTGTTTTTGTCTTTCTTGATTTTGATGTTTTATAACAATACAGCTTTAATAATTTCAACTTTGCCTTTAGATTTGGATATGTAGGTAGGAATATACGAAGCCGAGTATGTGTGATGAAAAGTTACACTTGCTTTTATAATCAATAAAATCATTGAAGCATCACAAACAGTCAAAACATTTTTTCTGAGTCCTCACCATGGTCTCGACCATATTGGTCTTGTTGTTTCTCAGGGTTTTGACAGTGTGGAAAACATCCACGATGTTCTGCTGCTGGATCATCTCATTGATGCTGCAGATGGCACAGAACGTTCCTGAACGCCCTCCACCGGTACTGAAGAGAAGGAAAGAAGACAAAAAAATCTGCATCATTGAACAATAACAAAAACAGCATCTTGACAACTGTGGTGGGAGAGCCAAAATCTACATGCTGATCCAACTCATCCTTTACAAAAATAATGTGAAAAAACAAGTCAATGAGTGCATGAGGGCTGAAAAAAGAAATAAAACATCATGGAGAGAATAAAGCGAGGAAATAAAAAACACCTGAAGTGTTTCCTGCCCTGCTGTGTTAAAGTGAGAGATGTTCATCTCCTCCTTCACAGATCAGCAGGATTTCATTTTTGTCTTTTATCACTGTGAGAGCTCGGCTATTTTAAATGTGTTTACCCTGTAATTTCATGTTTTCTTGTCAGGATTTCTTAATCCCTGAGATGTTCTCCTGAATCTAACATGCTGCTGTGTTAAAGTTTAATGTGCCAAATTCTTAAAGATAGAAAATACTCCAAAACTTCCAAACCTACCCAAAGATCTGGTCAAAGACTGGCAATGTAAGTTTTTTTTTCATTGATGTGACTGCAATATACAGGTAAAGACTTCAAATTTAACTAAGTGATCAAAATATCCATCCATCCGTCTATTATCTATTCAGCTTATCTCTTTTTGGGTTGTAGGGGGGTGGAGTCTATCCCAGCTGACTTTGGGCAAGAGGTGGGGTACACCCTGAAACAGTCACCAGTCAGTTGCAGGGCCACATAGAGAGACAACCATCACACTCACACTCACACCTAAGGGCAAATAAGCATATTTTTGGACTTTGGGAGGAAGCCAGGTTGCAAACTCCACACAGAAAGGCCCTGACCAGTCCAGGATTTGATTTAAATATAAAAAGAATTTAACAATGCACAAGGTTTTAAACTATTTCAAAATTGTACTTTTCAATAATCAGGTTAAAAGGATCAGACTACTGTTTGGTTTTTGCAAAGATGGAAATACAACTGATTGATTTTTTTTGTATCTTAAGAAGGGAAATAATGCACACAACCCCTCCATGCTCACCCAAATATTTTTGGAGCCATCAACCCACTAACGTATAGTAGCTGACATTGACATACGTTGAGAAATCATCATAATTTCAGTGAAAGTTTGTTCCCAGTGTCAATTTTGCTGAGTTCAATGTAGGTCGATGTATCTAAGGCAGAGAGAAACATTGTGCTGGTGCAGTATGATGTTTCCAAACAGCCTCCTATAGCTGTAGATGGATTTTAAACATACTCCAATGCCGATATAACACATAGGTGGTGTGTATAACTTTGGGGAACTTTGGCCTAATGTAGTTTGGTGCATTTCCAGTTGATGCTGGTGGTGAAATTGTCAAAAAGAGGTCTTTTCTGCACCTCTGGTCTGTCGAGAGGGACGTGGTGGCACAGTGTTGAGCACTCTTCCACCACCACAGTTGCGTGGAGGGCCGACAAATAGGCCAAATAGGCCCGCAGATTTGTCATGGATGAGGAGTAAGCCAGCTGCTTTACACATTATCAATGCACAGCCCAGTCTTTGCTTTTATTTTCCTATCAGCAGTGTGGAGCCCAGAGTAGTTCGACTGAGGGGCTTTGCTGGTCCTCCATTTTTTCAAGGGGTACTCCTTGTTGTTTAGGTCAATATTTCAATAGACGTTCGGGGTGGGACGACCCTCTGTTGGATTAGACGGTTCAGTGCTTGGGGAGCCCTGATGTGCTATAGAACTTTATATTTCCAAATTGTATGTCTATTTAAAGTCTGAGTATGGATTTTTACCCTGTGATAGAACAAATATAAAATATCAAGTGTAAGGTGACGGCCCTAACGTATTTGAAATTCAATAACAGAGTGCAAACGCAAGTGATGATGTACGACTTCTTCTTCCTCTTATTCTACTACTTTACCAAAAGCAACAACCAATATTTGTACTAGCATAAAGACAAACTAAGTTTGTAACTGTGTCAAATACAGCAGCTTCTACCAAAGTGCTGACATACATTAATAACAAAAAATAAATAAACAAATCAAGGAAAGAAATTCTGCAGAAAATTACAAACCTTTTCTTATTTATGATGCCTGATCTCTTACAGCTTTGAATTGTTGTTCTGCAAATATTATTGAATCGTGTTTTTGTTCTTTTTTGCGTCTATTGTATATTTTTGATACATATCCAAGTCAATTTTGCTGTTTTCTACCTATTTTTATACTTTCTTTTATTCCTCCTGACCTTTATTTTTATTCTTATTCTAATTATATGTTGATTGTTTTTGCTGCAATTTACCAAGTCAAATTCCTTGTATGTGCAAATGTACTTGGCAATAAATATCAATTCTGATTCTGATACATTTCAGCAAAGAATGAGACTATTTTCACAAATATCTCCAATTAAAAGCAATCATAGTGGACCAATGAAACATCTCTTTAAAACACAAATGTAGAATACTATGCAAAACCTGAGCACAAACAAGACATACTTCAGACAAAAGAGACTTCTCAAAGTGAAACAAGTCTGACAATGAAAGCTGTAAAAAGGCTAAACAAGACAAAGAGTGACAGGAAGTCACAAAAGAACATGAAACACAAAGAAAGCTGTCACTGCTCTAAACAATAAGAGCTCTGCTAATGGGTTTAAGACATCTGAATGGGTCTGTTCAACTTCACTTTGACTCTTTTAAGATTTTACACTGACAGTGTTTACAATAGCAGGGACAGATGCAGTGATACAAATGAGAACATGCGTATATATTTTGTGTAGAATGGTTGTGTGCCCCAATCAGCTGTCAGCACTCTTTGTGTCCCGAAACATTACTACCGTGTTTGACTTTTGACTGCTTTAACATGCTGTTTTTAGTGTTCAAATTGATTTACATATTTGAGCTAAAACAGGCAGAGTGGCTGCCGAACAATGGTGCATTACCAGGGATTAAAACCTCAGATAAATCGTTAAAAATATGAATTATCTTCTGTTCAATTTTCTTCTATCATTTCTTTTAACAGGGGCAGAATGCTGAGGCATCAGCTCTAAAGACAGATGGAAACTGTGAGCACATTCAGTTAATCATAGTTTCTTAAGCATCAATAATTGAAACACATTTTCACCCCACCACATTTAAACACAGTTCTGCCTCTGACTTCTGGACATTAATTGTGATGACTTTTATTAAATTTCTTCTGTAAGAATCTATTTGGTAATGGGACACACCACTCCAGGACTTCATTCAACTGGATTTAAATATTTTTAGATATTCAGTTCAGTATGCAGATGCATTACTTTTCCTTCTCTCTTCACTACCCTCCCCTGAAATAGCAAAAAAAGTTTAGATGACTGTGCTCAAAAGAAATATAATCAGTACTATTAATGTATTTTAATTCATGCTCCCTACATCTTCTAAGTGCATTCTGTTGATTCTAATAGTATCATTTATTTCCCATCTGGGTTGGTACTTTTTGTAGATACCTTCTGGTGAGGTCACAAGCAAGTATGCTGATAAAAAATGTACCATAAAGACACTAAAGACCACTGATTGGTCAGAGAGTATCATCACTAGGAGTGTCAACATGTTGAAGTCCGACATGGGAAACAAATCCCTTTTGTCCTCTGTGCTGTACTGCTGTGTGACTTCACAAACTCTCTCATACTTTTGAATAGTTTGGCTCTTTGCTTGCAGGCATCTCTGAAACAAACGTTTCCCCTTGCTGGGACAAAAAGTCACAGACTGAGAGTCAGCTACACTATCACCTCCACGTCCTCCAGTGTTGGGGTGTTTGGCAGTTTGACAAAGGTGTGCGATGATGATGAAGCCTACATTAAGGAGGTGTTAACCCAGTTCCAATGAAGCTGGGACATTGTGTAAACCTTAAATAAAAAAGAATACAATGGTTTTTAAATCCTTTTCCACTTATATTCAATTGAATACATTACAAAGACGAGATATTTCACGTTCAAACTGATAAACTTAACTTTTTTTTTTTTTTGTAAACATTCAGTCATTTAGATTTGATGCCAGAAACACTGTCCAAAAAAGCTGGGACAGGGTCATGTTTACCACTGTGTACATCAACTTTCTTTTTAACAGCACTCAATTAGCATTTGAGAACTGAGGACACCAATTGTTAAAGTTTTGTAATGGCAGAATTTTTTCCCATTCTTGCTTGTTCCAAACAGGTGTTTTTTAAGCATTCCTCAATTACCAGTCTTTCGTTGTCCCTGTCTCAGCGTTTCTGGAATGCATTTCAGGCATCAAATTCATCCATCCATTTTCTATACTGCTTACCCCTTTTGGGGTAGGGGGCATGGGTGGGTTGGAGCCTATCCCGGCTGTCACCGGGGTACACCCTGAATATGGAGTCATATAGAGAGACAGACAACCATCCACAGTTTGGAGTCACTAATCAACCTAATGAGCATGTTTTTGGTCTGTGGGAGGAAGCCAGAGTGCCAAGAGAGAACCCAGAACAGGAAGAACATGCACAGAAACACCTAGGGATAGAACCGGCGACCTTCTTGCTATGAGGCATGTGCACGACCTGCTCCACCACCATACCGCCACCATACTACAAAACAGTTTGTACAAACTGTAATGGAAACAAGGAGCCTGGTAACAAAACAGAGCTACAAGAAGCTACCACAAATATAAAAGCATCAGAAATCTGCTGTTAAGGATGAGTTGGTGGTGATACTTGAATTTTCGCTCAAATTTAAAAATCACTAATGCATTATTTTAAATCTAACCTTCCACAATGACAAACATAGATGTTTTCATTAATTCATATCTAAAATAGACTTCCATACAACTTCAACTTAATTAATCACAGACTGATTGTCATGTAAAGTGTATTTTTCACACATTTCTCCCCCCGGTATCCGCTGGGGGTAACCCGCTGAAAATGAGACGTCAGACTCAAACCTCCAGGACAAAGAGGAGCAGAAAAATAATCAATTTTCAGCAGCGACTGATTGAACCATCATGTTTCTCCTTATCTCTGGTATTACTGAGTCTGTGAAATCAATATGAGGGGCTGATTAGCCGCTGCAGCTGTCTTTAGCCCAGAGCGGAGAGCGATTGTGTCTCTGTCATTTAACATTAGGGTGGCAGAGCAGAAAAGGCAAGAAGGATTGTTATTGTCTTTATCCATTAAAACGGTGCTTTTGCTTTTAATTGTAGATACACACGGGGAACTTCTGAAAGGCTGGCCATGTTGTACTTTTAAATTTGATAACTGTGATGATAAGTCTTTTCCATGCAGAACAAAAATCAATAGCTATGGGTATTGATTTTACATAGGCTCAAAAATGTGTCTGTCACTTTCTATAGACAGTGGGAGTTTAGGTACTGATTCTGAATAACTGTTATTAGCTATTGAAACATTTTTGCATTAAGACCCATTTTCTAACTGTAAGAGACCTTTGCTTTGGCATATTTTGAGGTCCAATTCACAAAAAGTGTGCAAAAAGCTATGGAATTTTCCATCAGATTGTTTCTTTTACAACAGTGAATCAGGCGTTAATGGCTGAAAGTTAAATTTTTGCTACCAAAAGAGGGGGTATGACTATTTTAACAGCTCAACAATATTTTTAAAGGGGTAAATTCTAGTACGCTGGTCACAACTGGTCTACTGGCAGGACATACTACCTCCTTCTTGGTGAGAAATGGCAAAATAAACTACCAAAACTTTCAACCATTCATATTTTTATCATAAAAGATGTTGCAGTTTGGACCTTAAATGGAACAAAACATGGGACAAAACAATATAAATGACCCAAAAATAGCATGTTTAATAGGTGGATTGCTACAAAAAACCCTAAGAGGACGTGCTTGTACACATTCAATTTTACAGTGTCTTGCAGCAGTGCTGGAAATCCAGCATACAACCATTAATGCCCTTCCTCCTCTATTTTTAAGCCTTTTTTGAATATGCATATGAAAGTAATTTCTCTTTAAACTCCATGGATAGGAGTATTTGTGTAAAGATGTATGTTTCTATGCAGACAAAAATTTAAATATATGTAAATATGTTTCAGTACTCAATGCACGTGGTTTCTGGATTTAATAATAAAAAAGTTTAAGGGCAAAATTAAAATAAAAAATAAATAAATAGCAACATCACTAGAAGGGCGAAGAGATTGGAAATCTTTGCCAAGGCATGTCAGACATTTTTAGCAAAGTTCTGTGAAAATTTTTCATTAAAATATTTTGAGAACTTTTGAGTCATTACTAAAAAAGTAGAAAAGGCCCCTATCTTGCCATTTTTACACATCTTTCATAAAATTTCTGGAATTGTGTCTGGATTCAAATCACCACTAAATTCTTATTACTTCCTCCTTGTGGAATGACAAACATTTCCTGAAAATATTGTCTAAATCTGTCGAGAACAGTTTGAGTTATCTTGTTCACAGAAAAAAAAGAAATACAAACTGATCAACCCTGGCAAAAACATGACCTCTTGTTAAAGTAAAAACTGCAGTTTTTAAGCAACAAACTTACTTCAGCTGTTGCAATCATCTTATTTCAGGTAAAATCACCTTTCTGTAAAGTGTAGGGATCATACTCGATGTATCTGGAATTATCTGATGCTTCCTGCAGTGAGGTAGTGTTTTTCTGTCCTCTGTTATCACTGATTCCTGATTGATATGTTTCTCTTTGCCTTCCCACATTTTATTTTGCCTGAAATCAGTAACAGCTGCATGAAAAGCATGGTGCAGAAAAAGTATTTTTCATTGATCTGGTCTTATAAAGTTCTGCGTACAATCATAATTTATTTGTATTACTCAGATATGCTGTTGGTTGAGTTTGCTCGAGAAAAAGTAGTAAACATCAATAAAAGTTACACATTCAAACCAACTCTCCACACCCCACACTAAAAATCCCCATCTCCACAGTTAGAAAGAAAGAAAGAAAGAAATCAATGCCAATTCTGATTGGTTCAATGAGCTGTGACAGAGGCTGCTGATTGGATAAGCACCAGTGATGAGCTTGTTGTGTGTGTTTGCATTTATTGTATGCTTGTTTGTGTGTGGTTGTAAGTAAGTTCTATGTAATCAGTCATTGATGGATTTTACGTGCTGTGTTTCCCTCTCTCATTATCAGCTTCATTTGTTTTGAACAGAATAAACTGCTGTGTGTGCGGACAAACAATCATAAATAAACAATAACCATCATTATCAGAGTTACATTGCAGCTATTTATAAATGTCTGGAAGCTTCTATTGTAAATATTTAAATTGACAGTGCAAGAAAGCAGCCATTACAGTGCTGGAGCTGTTTTTTATCTTTCTGTTTTTCACTTTAGTACATGATTTACATTGATTACCTCAGAACAAAATCTAATTAGGATATGGGAAAACCGTCGACTTCAAACTCCATGTTGTGTCCTTTAGGAAATGAGGAGAGTTAAACCGTCAATTCAGCTCAAATCAGAAATCATCCCACCTATCAACACAAAAATGTGCGCTGACTGACTACTGACTACTGACTACACAAAAATGGTAGCTTAAGTGTCCATAGATCAACTGATTGAGTAGACGATCGCATCTAATAACCTGGAAGGTACTGCGTATGAATTTTTTTTTTTTTTTTTTTTTTTCCATCATGTATTTTCGTCAGTCCTTTTAAATATGTTTCTTGTGTTCATATTAAAATGACACAAATCCCAAACATCGACCCCATTTCCTAAAAAGTGGGGACATTATTGATTGCCCTTGGGTAATATCACACTCTGCGGGCTCCCCTCGGCTGAAGGCTATGAAGGAGTTAATGGTCTCCATTGCCATTTATGTGTTTCAGCCATCTTTTGATCTGAAAAATTTATATTTCCTTCAAAGAGGGAAAGTTGTTCTTTAATTGGATGGACTAATTGCTAAGGAGACAAGCCCAGATTTACTTTAACAGGGTCTTGCCTCAGAAAGAAAACCCTGTGAGGTGCAAATAGTGAATGAGTGCTGTCAGGTGCTCCAATTAGATGCTCCACAGTCATGGTAGCTCACAGTTGACACGGTACATGGTGGTGATCTGAATCTGGATGTGGATACAGGATTGCTTTCATTGATACTTTAACACTGTAAATTTTTAAAGGAATTCTTAACATTGTGAGGTAGGGCAGTTTTCCACATTCTCCCTTATTCAAAATATTCTTAACAGATTTTGATGACATTTTCTGGGAATGTTGGTCATGGCACAAGGAAGAACTGGAAATATTTCGGTGGTGATCTAAATCCAAATGTGGATCCAGGATATAAGGATATGTTATCAGTGCAAGATTTTCTACATTTATGACAATAACTCAACAATGTTGGAAATGCCTTGGTGGTTTGGGCTATCATGTCTCTTCTTGTTACTAATATCAAGAAGCTAGCTTATTAGCAGTAAACCATATTTTGGTAGTGTATTATTTCTATCCCTTCACTACTCCCACAGCAGAATGTTGAATCCAAACACAGTGAAAATGCTTAATATTGGCCAATTTTGTGCAGTATTTATCCTGGTGGCTCAGCAAGGGGAAGGATTCTCCACTATTACAGAATGTTAAAATATCTGAAGTCATGTTCTGGTGAAGACTATTGTGGTATTTAGTGATTAGAATAAAATCCCAGATGTTGTATAGGGGTTTAAAGTGCCTAAATCCAAAGTTAAAATTAGTATCTTCAGTTCTTTAGAAGCTTGACATCAGCCTCTTACTCGCCTGACATTAGTAGCCAAACATTAGCCTCTGACTCACTGAATAGATTTACACTTCCAAGAAATATGACAGTAGTGTTGTTATTTTAAGATGGCCATAATGAGGAGAACAGGTACATTTCAGGAACAATTGTGATTATTTGCAATGATCCAAAACCCTGGAGGCAATGCAGCTACAACTCGTACGCTGTCAAAACCAAATGCTGCCCTGTATTTTATGGCTGCATAAATCTACATGATGACACTGGAGTATCTGTTTGAAATCCACTCATCTTGAATTAGCATTTTGGAGTAAAATTTGGATACAACCCAGAGTGCTTTACCTGCTCTCTCTATGATCTGAATCAAAATTCATCCTGTAATGTATTAGGGGCTGAAGCTGAGCCCATTTACTTTCATTACATACTGTAAATTGTATCTCTCACAATGATTTATAGCTTTAAAAAGGTTGGATATAAAATGTAAAGAATTACTTATGCATTTTTTTTTGGTATGCAAACTATCTCTAATAAATCACCAAGAGCACATCTTGACACTTTTTATGTCATAAGTCATGTTGGCATTTTTATTAAAGTGAAAGCATATAGCTTTTACAGACCATCCTTTTTTATAGCATATATCTAGAGTCCATTTTGATATTTCAGATCAGTTTTGCACATGATGTGGATCCTTATAGTGCTCTTTGGAAATACCTGAACTGAGATAAAAGTGAGTTAAGGCCATTTTATGTCTGACAGAATGGTGTGGAAAAATACAGCATGAAAGAACAACCTAACACAGAAAAATGGATGAGTCTACAAAAACCACACATTATATATATCATCTTAAAGGTCTGTGTGTGTGAGAGAGTGTTTATGTCTCAAATGAGTGCGTATTTTTATAGAAAGTGCACTTTATCATTGATAAGTATGATCGATCATCCTGGAGAGAAACAGTCTCCTAGCCCTTCTTTTTCCTGCTCCCTGCTGCTTTATTACATGTTACATGCCTCTATGTGTGTTTGTTGGACTTACAGGCAGTGAACCACAGTCCTCCCGTCTCCTCCGTCGTATTGCTCCTGCCATTTCGCCAGCCTCCTGACCAGCTGCAGGATGGAGCGTTTGGAGAGAGGTGTATCTCTGTACGCCGGCCAGCCGATGAACTGAAAGTGCTGCACCAGGCGGTAACCGTCCTGAGGCTGAAAAGAGAGTGAGGGGTGTGAAATAAGGATTTTATGTCCTAGGCTGCCATCAACACAATCAGCATCATGCAGTTCTTTCACGGGGAGTGTCAAAATGGGAAAAACATTTGTGGGGGCATCTACCACCAGGTTGCTCTTGAAGTCAGAGACCTGAACCTGCATCCAGCCATGGACTCTCAGTGGAAGTTGCTGATATAAGCAGCTGATGGCTATCGACAAAGGGCGATAGCTTTAGATGGTTGGATAGTTGGACTCATTATGTTGATCAGACTAAAATAGGACTTGTATAGTGCATGGATACATGCCAGACCAAGTGAAGTTATTCTATGCCTGACTCCCCAGTGTTCCCGTCACACTTTGATGATGTAGTTGCAGGTTGAACCCTTTCATCAACCCAATCTGGCTAACATTGTGTCCTAACTGCACGTGACATAAGACAATAGCAGCTACAAAACCAGCTTAATTCAATGAATCATATTAGGGTGCCCCAACTGCCCATGAGCGATGCAGCCTAAAGTTATGCACTGTTTTTACACCATCAACTCATTTAATTTCCCTCTTTGTTGCTTGCATCGACATGGACAAAAAATAAGTAAAAAAGGAGACTGACAGGATTTTCTTTTGCTTACAATGTAGAGACTTCATCTTATTAAATAAAATAATAGCACTTAATTTACTGTTTAAAAGTGGAAATACAGGGCATAAAGTTCAAGGGTACAGAACGACAAGACATCTGATTGTCACCTGCTGTTAGGACACTGTTAGGCATTCTGAGCATGCTCCACAGTCTCTGCTGTCTCAGCTGGCCTCTGACCAGGTTGTTGCCAAAAATAAAATATTAGCATGACAGATATTATGATAGTGGCCCTCAAATATCACCTTTCACATTAACCTTGTTTTGTGGTTCAATTACAATTACAGAAAATGGTGGAACATGAAAGGTCATAAATAAAATTTGAGACCTTAATAAGGTTTTCCCTGTGTTTCTTATTTTTTGTGGTGTATTCAACAGGTTTCTGGAAAATGGGATGTGCATGCCTGATCCCAAACTAATACAACCAGTTGGTTTTGATGTCATATTGTTGGAAAAACTGGTAAGTTACTTAACAATGAGGTACAACTTGTAAGGATTGTGCATTTGTAGAATGAGCAACACAGCTAAAGGTGTGGGTGGCTCCCAAAATGTGCCAAAATCCCCATCAACTGGAAGCCGGTGTTCTGGTACGCAGAGTGACAGCAACATTTGTTGTCAGCCCTGGTACCATTTCCAAACTTAGGACCAAGTTGGTGAGACTGGTGAAGTCAAAGACCGACCACGAAGTGGGTGTCCCAGGAAGACAAGACTCCATGATGAGGAATCATAGGCTTTCTTCTAGTTGCAGGGGCTTTGGGCATATTTTAATGGGGGGCTACCAAAACTTTTAGCTGTGTTGCTCATTCCATGAATGCATGATTCTTGCATAATGTACCTTGTTGTAAAGGTGGCAAATCATACTTTACATGATATAAAATACAATACTTATTGGTATGATTAAAATGAAAAAATAATGGACTGAAATACCATTGCCAAACATTTTTTGAGAGGTATAGAAATTATTAGGCCTTATTTTAGGCCCTATTTACCCTCCAATGATAGAGTAAACATTGTCAGTATGTTGCTCTGTGGACATGGCTTGATTCTGGGCCTATCATGACCAATCATATTCTCTGTTGCTTGGTCAAGTTGAAGCCTCCCTATTTCCTAAACATGTTTGTTATTTACAAGTGTCCAAAATGAGTTGCCACTGATGGTATACCAGAAGCTGAACTGGGTGTTGTGAACTTTAACAGCTCACAAACATAGAAATCAATATAATAGTACACCAAGCAGAGTGGAATATTGAAGAAGACCAGCTTGTAGAAATATAGCAACAGCATGAATACTAAACTAGCAGACAATATTAAAAACAAAAAAATATATATTTATGTTCTTCCTGCAATCATGTTTGGTCTCTAGGGCAAGCTGAATCATCTAGTATATGTATTTCAGGGATCACAATACTCAGAACTGGTTGAAACTGTCCTCATGTCTGTGGTCTACCACTATTTCAAAGACTGGCTAAGATTTGAGACGATTAAGTGTGTAGCCAACTGCCATTCTTCCCTGTGATGGTCTCTTTTGGTTGAGATAAATTTATAAAGTACATTTCATGTGTCAACGTTTTGTTTTGCTCCATTCACTTCCTGTTTCAGGAACAAAACACTCTCCCTACAGCTACAGAATTAACTCAAGAAAGAGAATGGCTCATAATGTTTAATTCAATTTCACAGCAGACAAAATGTTTTTATCTGTCTGGCTCGAGGCGGTTGGCACCCAATGCCAAAAATACCAAAAACCTGCCATCACTGTCAGCCTGATTTTCTGCACACATGCATATGCATACCAACGTTTACAACCTCAACCAGATTCATGTTTTTGTCCCTCTGCCTTTTTAGTTTTCCTCAAGGCCTACATAATTTCACATTTCTCTTCATTTCAACTTCCTTCTGTCTCATAAACTATATCTTTCCCTCCGTTTCCAATCAACTCCCATTAAAAAAAATATATATTTGTCATTTTTACTCATTCATACTACTTTTCCTTCCCATCAGTTTTCTCCTTTGTCTATTTCCATTTGCCCACTTGAAGCGTTTCTCCCTCCTGCTCTTTCACTCTCTTTCTTCTCATTTGATGGCTTAGCGGTTGGCCGTGCAGACTCGGCAAGGCTGGAGCTGCTCTCACAGTGTGAGATGTGCTGTTGTGGCGATGATATGAGCCATTTCACGCTACACCGGTGATGTGTTTGAAAGGTGTGGAGAGAGAGGGAGTGAGCGTATAGAGAGGAAGGTAGCAGGGAGTTCACTAAGTGCTATAGGAGCGCGCCGACAATGGGGAACCTCTGGAGTTGTACCGTCACGGATGGAGGAGAAAATGAGATGAGAGGAGAGGAACAAGAGGAGGTGAAAGGGAGGAAATAAAAAGGAAGGGAAAGTGACAGTAAAGGCGAGGTGGTAAAAGACAAAAGGAGGAGCAATGAGAGATGATATCTTTCCAATGTTATGTTGTAAATGCACCACCTCTCACCATATGGACATTTTTCCAAAAAGTTCTCACTAAAGCAGGACACAGTTGGCTTGGCTGTTATACACTGTTACACAAGCTTTCATCTTAAGTGTTGCTTAAGTTACACTAAAGGTCAAATGAAATGAAAAACACTTTTTTGATATTTTTCCATGTTGTAAAAATGTAACGTGTTCACATATGTAATGTTATATGCCAATAATACGTAAACAGAAGTGTTCTCTGAATTTTTTTTTTCTATTTTTCAATGTAATGTGAGCTTTCGTGCGTCCCTTCATTTGTATAGCACAGTATATATAGTAAGAAATTGAGGAGATGGATTGGAAAATGAGTTGGCTAAGTAGCAAAAGGCTAAATTTGAACCCTGGTTGTCCAACCAAGAACTACAGCCTGCATACATAAGGCATGGACATAACCAGCCTCCGACACTTCTGCTTTCTAACTTTCTTATCTGTGTGCCAGATAATTGGTCTAATCTCCATCTTTTAACCCAACCATTATCATAAAATCAGATTCCAATAATAAGTAGTTGATTTTATGGTGATTATATACTGATCTATTAAAAAAGGATGTGTAATTGATACTACACACACAGTGAGATAAAAAAAAGACTTAACTACATATCTTGATCCTGTTCTTCATTGTTTGCAGAGTGATTTTGTTGAATTTATGTGAAAATAAAACAGATTGACTACTGGAAACCATTTGAGCAGAAAAACTGTTCCTGTAGAAAGACTCACTCAGAAGTTGAATGCAATGATTTTCAATGGTATTTTGGACTTACAAAGCTGCCTTTAGATACCAGAACTGTTGTTCAGGGGGCACTTTTTGGCAAAGGGACAAATAACATGTTTCTAGCCTGTTGGTAAGTTGGCTAGTCTTTTTGTTGGTTGGTGGGTCAGTTGGTTGGTGGGTCAATCCATTGGTTGCTCCTTTTGTTGGTTGGCCAACCAGTTGTTTGGTTGTTCAGTTGATTAGTTGTTTTCAGTTTGTTGGTTGGTTAGTAAGGCAGGTGGTTGGTCGGTTAGACAGTCAGTTGGTGGGTCACTCAATCAATTGGTTGGTTTGAATGTTATTGGTTGGATGGTTAGTCAGTCAGTCAGTCATATTCTTGGTTGATCAGGTGGTTAGCTGCCAGGCTGATGGTATGTCATTTGATCAGCAGGTCTGCTGTTTGGTCAGTTATTTTTGTTTGGATGGTTGGTTGTTTGATTGGTCGGTCAGTTGAATGGTCATTTGCTTTGTTGGTTGGTTTTTGGTGGCAAGTACTCTGTGTTCTTTAGTTGGTAGTTGGTTACTTGGTTGTTGGATCAGTCCAACAGTTGTTAATTTTATAGGTTAGTTCATTGGTTGGTCAGTCTGTCTAGTTGTTAGGTCAGTTTGTCAGTTGGCTGGCCGGTTGTTCATTTGGATAGATAGTTAGTTAGAGATCAGTTGATTTTTAATTTGTTTGGAAGGTTGGTTATTCAGCTGGTAGGTTATTTGGTTGATTGGTCAGTTTGTTGCTTAGCTGGCTGGTTGATTGTTTGGTTGGTCAGTTTGTTGGATAGCTAGCTGGCTGGCTGGCTGTTTGGTCAGTTAGCTGGTGGGTCAGTTGAATGGTAGATTGAGGTGGTGGCTGATTGGTTGGCCTGTTGGTGGGTCTGCTGGTTTGTCAGGTGATTGCATGACTGACTGGTCTGCCCTTTGGTTGGTTGGTAGGTAGGTTCTCCTTTGATCCAAAAGGATATTACAAAGTAATGAGTGTCTATACAAGACAATTTGGGAATGACAAAGGCTGAATTCTTCAGCAATAAGTGGGATCCATACACCATGTTGGAGAAAAGCTAAACCTCACTCAGTAGTTTTATTGAACAACATTACAGATCAAGATAAAACTGTGAGAAAGCTGCTTGAATTTGGAAAAATGTACAAACTGCTGTTAATACCTGCACTCAACAGCACAGGAAAGTCCTGTCATCACTACATACTGTTTATCATAAGCACAACCATCTAAAGGATGCACCTGCTGTTAGACTTGTTCAGTTGAAAGAAAAAGTAAAAGTATGAGAATTTAAGTACCCTGGCCATGTTGCAGATCCTGAAGATCCGGTTGATGATGTCTTCGTCTATGTCCGCTGATATGAACTCGACCTGTATTGGCCCATAACAACACGAGCTCTTCTCTGGCCAGTACTGCATACACAACTGTGGAGAACAAAAGGTACATGAGGGAGAAATACGTAAAAATGTTACAGTTTCAAAGTAAATATATAAATAGCTTTGATTTTCAAATTACATAAAAGTAGGAGTAACTTCCAGAGGAATGTTCTCAGAAACCCTTGTCCAAAATTACATACTGTAATTGGTTTTGTTAATTTACCACCTGTGTGGATGGATTTTAATTTGATTTAATGCTTTCATAATTCTACCACAAACCTGAAAAAGATAATATGATTCTGCATTCTGGATTAAATTAGATGAAGCCTATTTACACAAATAAATAAAATAATACAACAATGATTCCAGTTGCTAATTTATACATTTCCATACTTGTATTAAAAAGAGGAATTATTCTAAGTTTACTTTTTTATGTGTTTTTTTTTAATATATATCTTCTTCAAATGTCAGGTGTGTGAGCTGAGAATCTAATACATCCAATTTTTAATCAACAGCAGGGAAATGAGCCAAAATTAATTTGTGTTAAATGTTAAATATATAATTCATTGACACAGGGCTCTCAACCAAAACAAGATTGAAAGACTTTATGTTTTTATCCTGCTGCTCATTTCTGCTGCTTACCAGTCGTTAAAAATGTAGGGCTCCATTTAACAAAATCAGAACTGCTTTAGGTGCATTGACTGAACAATACACCACCATTTTGGTGCATGGATGTATATTAAATAATGAGGATGAACAGCCAAGAAAATTTGCCTAACTTGTCTGTGTTACAAGATGCTCTGAGGCATTTCAGGATCACAGAAAACAACAAACAACACTGATCTGAATAGTGTAGAACAAATTAAGCCTTGTATCTGAAAATGTTGAAGCATTGGTGATTAGGTCAAAGAACTTTTGTCTTAGAATTGAAGGATAAAGTTTTTTTAAAAAAATAACCTCATAGGGGCTTGTAGTTTCCACAGCATTACAAGGCATGCTGGGGATATTTAGCTTATTCATTTATTTTATTCTTTTATGGGAACTATTCAACAGGAAATAAAACCCTGAAGTGAGAGAAACAACTCATGGTTCTGCTCTATCTGTGTGAGTGAATGCAGTCGGATGACTGATATATCATTCATGTAGATCAATCTAAGTGGCCAAAAGCAGCTAAATGGGCCATGATACAGCATTGAGTCCTTGTGTACAGCAAACAGCAAAATAAGATTTATAATCGATACAACTTTTGAGCCAGTCATACCACTCATTAGGTGGGTCTAAATCACTGCAAGATCATAGAATACACCGATCAGGCATGACATTATCACCACTGACAGTTAAAATGAGTAACACTGATTATCTCTTCATCATGGCACCTGTTAGAAGGTGGGATATATTAAGCAGCAAGTGAATATTTTGTCCTCAAAGTTGATGTGTTTAGAAGAAGAAAAATGGGCATACATAGGGGTTTTAGAGAATTTGACAAGGGGCACATTGTGATGTCTAGATGATTGCATCAGAGCATCTCCAAAACTGTTGTCTTTACTTGCATTTTACAGTATTTGATGAACTCTCTAGTATCTTCAGTGCAACAATAAACATGTGCCTTTCATGGGGGCTCTGTCATAGTGGCCAAAGCAACAAGATGAAGTCTGTTACAACCATAATTTAAAGATTTTTATGGCTACATAAACCGTTGAAAGTATTTGAGGCAATGCAGGTGCTCAACTAAAAATATATACTGTAACCTAAATAAATCCCTTATTTTAAATCTATTGTTGACATTTTTAATGCAAAAATATTCTTAATGTGCTTTAAAGTGCATAATAACATAAGTTACTGTTATCTCCACAAAGATAACTTTCTCAAATGTTGAAGTGGGGCTATGACAGGCTCAGTATTTGTGACCTGTTCCCCTGTGCAAAGTCGATCCCTGCTGATCTCAAGGGAATGTGCTGGTCAATACTTTTGAATTTTAGATGGATGTGGTTCATGAATTGCAAGACAAATGTCCAAAAGGTGAAAAGTTCCTCATCCCCCTGCTTGTAACCTTCTTGGGTTGAGGTTTGGATCGACAGAACTGTAAGTAAAACTTTCTTCATTTTGAAGCTGAAAAAAACCCAAGGACTGTCGATACACATTCACATTTATGGAAACAGTCTGCAGGTGTATTGATCAGACAGTGTGATGTTCCAGTCGATGGGTCAGCTCCTGGCTGTCTGCTGTCTGCTCTTTTTCCGAAACTAAGTTAGCCAAAAGCAGGAGGGGCACGTAGGGAATCTATGTGTGTGTTCACGTGTGTGTGTGTTTTTACCTGTGCTGCATCCATCTCATTGAGCATTACAATGGACGAGCAGTTGTAGTCAAACACAAGTCTCCAGAAGTCGCCCATGGTGTTTGGCAAGGGATGCTGGGTAACGATGAAGGCCGCTGGCTGTTTGTGGCTCTGGAGGGTTGAGATGGGCCACAGATGGGAAAAAGTAAATTAATTAATAAAATTTAGCAAAAGGTGAACCAACAAATCAGGGAAACACTGCCAGTAAAACAAGATAAACTCATCAGCACCCACATAGAAAAACCAACCAACCAAACAAAACAATAATAAAAAAACGTATGAAACCAACTGAACTATTTATTTGCATTCTCTTACATCCATGAGTGCAGCATTGATGTAATTGGAGCTCTCTCCATCCACAGATATGAGGAAAGGAAGGCATCGGTCTGCTGATAAGATGTCCAAACTGCGGTTCTTGTCATGGTTCCTGGGTAACAAGCCCACACTGCAGTCTTCTGGACGGACTCTTGGCGTCACTATGTTCAATGTCTGATGGACAGAAAACATGATTTAAGTCCCACTATAGCTATCACGGGAAAATATAGCCTTTTATAGATGTATGTTGTGCTTCCTGTCTATATTTATAGAGGATGGCTCAGTCACTAGCACAGGAATTCAGGGAGAGGGAGCCAGGAATGACAACTGGAAAAGGAGCTTCAATCCCACTGTGAAGGCACAAGGAGCAATAACTAAATGTTTCACTACCTGCACTTCAAAATTATAGACCTATATTTGAAAAATGGAAAAGCATTGGCAATTGATACAATGGTCTTTGTCTCTGAGAGAAAACAAAAGACTTCAAAATAAGGAATGCAGGTACTCGTTATTTCCGAGTCATGCGAACTAAGACTAAAGCTTTTTAGGAAGTTCTGGTTAGTATTTCTATTTCATGCCCATCAAGAACATTGTGCTGGCAGAACTTTTTAGAGCTGGCAAACTCAAGCTGCTCTGATGGACATAATAAATGACAGTCTTGCAGTAACTATTTTGGAAATATTGCCTCTAATTGGAAATAATAACACGTTGGGGATTGGATTCCAACTTCAATGTAACTGGGGTTTGTATCAGTACAAGGCAAAACTGATTCTGTAAAAGTGAGATTTTAAAAGTGATGTGAGGAAATATTAGACTGTGTGCGTGATTTGAAACTTTCTGAGATATGATACACAGGATATTTTTCTTATTAAAAGGGAAAGCAGGTTTTGCAGACATAAAATCTGTTGGGGTACATTCGAATCTCCTTCTGAATCAGACTTTAACGCTCAGAGTTGAGCTAAACAAGATCGTCAGCAAGACATACAGTAAGTCCACACATATTTCTAAAGGTTCAAGTATTTGAGAGAATGTACTTACCTGAAACTCATCTTTAATCTGACTGGAGTTTGTTTGTGGATCCAGTCTGCTGATGTTGTAGTAGATGGCTCTGAAGTCACACACTGGTATGGCTGTATTCCCACATAGACACGCCTCCAAGATGGCGTCATGGACAAATACATACTGCTCCTGCAACAAAAGCAAAGGCAGGACTATTAGTAAAAGTCACAGTTGACCAATATTTAAAGAAAAAAAACACACAATGTGATAGAAAAATGATATCTTCCAGATGTAATGATGGGAGTTAATAAGATTTTAATGATATCAATGCCATTATTGATGCAATTTTTTAATCAACACAGATAGAATCACTGGGTGTTGTGCAGTTAGCATCAGTTTGGGTAAAGTTCAGCTAAAATTTTGACTGAACATCAGCCACATTCATGACTTCCATGTTGTTGTCCCTGCTGACTGCCTCTTGATTTGAAAAGGACAAATGATATTGATTCCTTGAGCTAGTTGTTATCGATTCTCAACAGGAATAGTTTTTTTTTTTTTAATTCCTATCCCTTAGTAGATGCTACTTCTTTTTTTTCAACCTCCTGTTGACATTTTGGAGGTAATTTGGTTTGTGATAGAAGTGTACTCAAGCTTCAAACAAAATAAAAGCTGCACAACAAATACATACATATGGTCATAGCTTCCATCACTGCCATCGTGATAGATATACTGGGACAGATTAGACACTGTCTAACAGCTTTTTAGAAAACAGCTCAAAAATGACCTGTGGAGAGACAGCCTTGCTATCCAACATACGCCTGTCACAACAAAATAACAGTCTTTCATAATAAGTGGCAATACTTGGCAAGTTCCAGCCACCTTAGTTGCTTTTGTGTTGATGTTTGTATGTACCAAAGCCTTTTGGATACAGTATACACAGTGATGAATCAATGGAAAGTTGGGTCATTGTTCCATCCTACCACATATTAATCAAATCAGTGGAGTCACCACCTGTTGGCTACTAGAACTAAGGAAATAATTCAACTTTTGTCACAGAGTGGACACATTTGGCTCTTGTGAATAGACAGTAGTTGATTTAAGTGGCTTCTGGACTTGAGATAGGGAATATGGGTTTAAGCACTGCCCTCACTGAACACGGGTGACTGCATAGCTCAATGGGTTGAACCACTTATCCACAAAGCCGAAGGTCAAGGGTCAGGAGTTTGTTACCCTGCCAAGGCTTGTAATCACAGGTGGACCCTTAGGCAAGATCCTTTGCGCTATCTCGCCTCCCTCAGATGTACGTCACTTTGGACAGAAGTGTTTGCTAAGTGAAATTGTAACACTGAATATAATTTGCCAAAGCTGCTGTGTCCAGCCCTCCCCTCGATTTTTCACCACTTTTGTCCACTTAGTGCATATGAATCATTACTTGTGTGTCGGTTCCTTGTCGGCGGCCTCAAAGCGAATTAAAGGGGGGCAGTGCTTTGCTCTGCAGTGTTTCTGTGCTCTGGATCAAGTGTGCTCTTTGTGCTCCAACGAGCTCGCTGGTAAAAGCTTCAGCCAATGTGAGCTCCAGCGGCCGCTGTGCATGTTAATTTACCTCTTGCTCTTTCCCTCTGCTGGCCTCCCACTTTTATCCTGCGTTATTCCACTTTTAATGTCACTTTTTCACAATTTTTCCCCTTTTTCCTGCTGAACCTATGTTTGTCTGCTGTGTCAAAGTGTTTTACTTTTCTCCCAGCTTTGTCTCTTTGTCTTTTCTCCTTGTTGAATGTTAATTGTTGCCCTTGGAGCAGAGAGGAGAGTTTCAAAAGCGTCACTGAAATGTCCTAGCTTGACCGTAAGCTTACTAAAATGACACACGCAGGCGAAAACACACGTAAGCACAAACCTAAAACCCACACAAAGACCAGTCATTCACTCACACAGATGCTTCCCGCGTGCCTTTTAAAGAGGAATTACTTTGTGTCGTGTGGAGAAGGATTATAATGGCGTCAAGCAGCTCCAACACTGACACAAATTGCTCCCACACATGTTCAAAAGGAGGGGCAGGATGCATTTAGCTTGGTTTCAAGAGCAAACACACAAACACACACACATAAACACAAAATTAGCCTTGCTGTCAAATGAAAATCACTCAAAGTGCAGCCTGGGTAACTTTGCTGAATTTTTGCACTCATAAAACACATCCAGAAGTCGTTTCCAGGCTTTAAGTTTGAGCTGTCTGCCTGGAAACGAGTCTGTTTTTCTTTATTCCCTATAAAGTTGACTTTTTGGATATGGTAGGTTTTCATCAGGGGTACAAATGGAAAGCAGAGGCAGGATGGATTAGGACGGCTTAAGGTAGCTTAGAAATGAAATGAATACTTCTGTTCCAAAATGAAACAGCCAACATCGGAAGGAGCAGAGTCTTTAAAAAGATTGATAGTACAAAATTGGAGCAAATTACAAAAAAAACATGAAGTGAGGTAAGTTACTTATAGATGACTAAAGACATAACTCCACAGAAAAGAGAGTCCTCGTGTTTTAGGGAAACTATAAAATTTGAGAAGTTAACCCTACTCCACTGCCACTATTAGATGAAGTTCTACCAAAGATGTACAGCTACCTGTAGTCCAAATTAAGAAACCCCTCTTCATATCCATCTCCTGTTTCTATTCAAGTCCAAGATGAATTATCATTAACCTCTATAACGTGACCCTGATTTACCACAAAATGTGCCAATAAAGGCAGGATTGAGCCCATATTTGACTCGTCAAGTTCCCTGACATTCTACAAAGTGAACCCCATTAATGTGCCAGGTTTACTTTTCAAAAAAAGTTTGGAAAACTTGTTAAGTTTATTTTTTCATCCCTTTAATAATATCAATTGGTGTTGTATTTTATATTGTTGCATAGCCTGATTAGTCACCTTCACAACAATATAAGTTGTACCTCATTGTACAGGTGACTAATCAGGCTTTCCAACAATATAAAATACAACAACTGGCATTATTAAAGGGGAGAAATAATCAAACCAAATAATTCTTACAAGTAATGTTTCTTGAGGAGTATTCCTCTGAATTGCTAATGGAAGCTTGACTGAATTAATTCTCAACTCCACCAAAATATCATAGGAGTTGACAGCACTTGAGGGTCTCTCTAAGAAAGTTAAAATGATCTCTACGCCTTTCTGAAAAAAAAATAATAATAATAATAATTTTGTAAGGATATTTAGTCATACATTTAAAAGCAAACACAACCAAAAAGTGGTAACTTTACATAAAAAACTGAAAATATAAAGTATAAAATATATTTTCATGTGGTTACCTCTGTCTGCACCATGTTGACCCTTTGTGATCTCAGCTCTCTGATGCAGTTAAAAATGTCGACCACACCTTCGTTCTCGGCCATGTCCAACATGATGTCCACAGCGATGAAGCAGCCCGTCCTCCCTGCACCCGCACTGTGGGGACAAAGACACAAAGATAGTTAGGACTGACCTCTTATTGATTAATAACACAGCTAATTTAGAATGCCTTGCTGGACCAAGGAACTAAAAAAGTCTGCTTAAAGAGGTTGTATTATGCTTGAGTTTTATAAGCCCTTTATATGTCTCCATGTTGTAGAATACTTCTATTCATAAGACAACATAGTCCATGGCATCGGGACTTATTCCTCTCTTCCAATAAAGCACCAGTAGCTGCCTGGTACAGATGATTCTCCCATCACCCCAATACAACTGTTAACACAGTTTGGTGCAGGAATATCAAATAACACAGAGGAGTGTTAGCACTACTAGTTCCCAAGGCAAAAGTTTAAAGGATTTAAGAATAGCTTTTCTTGATAAATACCTGAAGGAAGGACTGATAAACACATGTATAAGAGTTCTCATTACTGCATTACCTCCACCAAGGAGGTCATGCCAGCATTTGTCTGTTTTTGTCCATTTGCCAAGATAACTCAAAAAGTCATGAATGGATTTTGATGACCTTTTCAGGGAACGTTGGTCATAATACAAGGAAGAGTATGATTTTGGTGGTGATTGGAATCTAAAGGTGGATCCAGAAATTTCTTAGGGACTTTGTATCATTACGAGAAAGGACAGTTTTCCTCATTTTTGACAATAACTCAACCTACAATGCTGGAAATGCCTTTGGGGAGGTTTGTGCTCTCGGAGCAATTCTAATTTTGAAACACTGAAATGCATCTGATAATATCCCACTTTTGAATTTTAAAGGGCTAACTGCTAACTTGCAAACAAAGACTACAAATGTGGCTGGGGGGCCAAATGCAATCAGTTCTGATCTTTTATTAAACGATAATACCTAAGCCATAGTCACAGCCATAGGCACCAACTTGATCAGGTCATTCGATTATCAGGAAATTCTCAAAGAGGTCACAACATGGTGTTGTAAGTTGTAAGTGTGGTAGCTCCTTTTAAGTCAAACCACCATGTTGTAGTTCCACAGTAGCTTGAAAATAAATTTTACTTTTGCAGATTATATTCAAGCCAAAAAATTAATGAAATTCAGGTTTCGTACATTATGATTTTCACAGTGAACATAAAGTCATAAATTTCTGCTCCCTACAGACGTTACTATCTTGAATGATCCCAGAACACAGTGAAAAATCCAAGAGGCTCTTTGTTGAGGAATAATTGTGATAGAGAGATAGTGAGACAGAAGCAGTCAATGGTGTGGCTTAATTAAACACAAAATGACTAGAGAGCACTTGGAGAGTGCAAACCTCCACCAAGGTAGCACACATATTACATCTACAAGCAATGGTTCCACGATACAGTTAGCATCATAATGATTCCTTGACCCTGAAAACTCACACCTAGCACTCTGAATCATGTTGATATTTTATATATTATTAGTTAGACAGTTATTGAGCAAAAATGATCATTCACTAATGGTGGTTATCTGGATCACCACCAAAATATAATCATTATTAAGTTGGGCCATTACCAACATCTCTTGAAAATTTCAGGAAAATCTGTCCAGTAGTTTTTGGATTTTCTTGCTAACAAACAAACAAACAAACAAACATATGCGAGCAAAAGCATTACCTCCTTGGCAGAGGTAACTACACAATGTCCTGTTTACTTTCAAACAACGGCAAAAACATACTGAAACATTCTTATTTGCAGAATAATGATCAATATAAGGAGAGACGTTGCTTTGGCTTTGCTGACCCTTAAAAACCTCTGTAAACTTTCTTTTCGCACAGCAAATCAGTGGAAATTGATAAGGGAATTGAGAAAGAATTGGAGTCAAAGTGAACATGATTGACTATCACTTCTCATCTCATTTTAGTTTTTTTGTCTTTAGATGGAAAAACAGTTGCTGAGAACAAATCTTATTGTGTTTTTTGGTTAAGAAATGAAAACTGCTTCTGTGATGTAATGCCTTTAAATTGTAGGTGTCAAACTGTTACTGTTGGTTTAAGAACTGTGAACAGTCTCTTTCTTGACATGTTGCTACAGTAAGTGTTTGATTTAAACATGTCAAGATATCAAAAAACAAAGACATTTGATTCTTGTATTAAAAAAATGATCTTCATCGTTTTGCCTCAGCTGAATAGAGCTCAATTGGATGTTGAGGCATGTGCTCTCTCTCCCTCTCTTTCTCTCAAACACAATCATGCAGAGCCTCTAATGCCACATGTCAGGTGTTAAAGCGGCACATCCGGAGCAGTAAAGCCTAAAGGGAAAAGACAAGTGGAGGGACAGGAGAAGAACAGATGGACGGATGGATTGAATGAGCGAGGAGGGGGCAGGGACGGAGGAGGAGAAGGGTTAGTGACAGGGAGCGATAGAAGTGGTCGTCACGAGGGAGAGATCAAGGGAGGAGAGGAGGCGAGGATGGAGAGGGAGACGAGAGGATGGTGCAACGGCGAAAGGGCGGGGGGGATGCTATCTTTCACTTTGCAATCCCCCCCGACGGTTTACGAAAGGGGGCGAGAGAGAGAGAGAAGAAGAGGAAGAGAGAGAGAAGGAGGGAGAGCCTCTGCAGATTACCTGTCACCCTGTGTGATTAATGTTGAGACCAGAATACTGCGGGGCCCCCGTAAGAGTGTGTATGTGTGTGTTTGGAGGCCTCATGACACAGGCCAATAGCGTCAGATCGCCCCCGGAAATTGGAAGTGACGGCCATAACTTGCTGCCTGTCTGTCCACATACTTTTACTGGAGCCGTCTGTTTAGGCGTCGGCTCGCCTCGTTGGTCCGTCTGCTCATTTCGTCCCCCAGCTCTGTCTGTGGGAACCTTTTTGGTTCAATCCAATTACCTGTCTGTCTTTGTATCTGCGTCTATTCCTGTCAGGCTGTACTAAAGGATACTTGTACCGTTTACCTCCTCACTTTTGGGATGGTTGTTTTAACCCATCACATAACTTTTCTTTAAACATAAGTTAAAGTGAATAACTTTAAATTTCTTTGTGCATTTGCTTTAGTATTTGTGTCCTATAGTAGAAAATCCCATGAATGAAGGGATGGGTTAAGGATATGTCCACACCTAATTAATGCTATCATCACCTCCCAACTTGATTATTTTATGCTCTGTACTTCGAAATCAGTAAAGGTATTATCCAAAAAACTACAGCTTCTGCAGAACGCCACCACGAGGCTACTGACTGGATCACGAAGAGATGATCACCCCATTGGTTGCTGCCAATATTAGGCAGAGGCAAACATCAAGAGGGATGTAGAAAGATAGCGGCGGAGGCAAAACAAGAATTCATGATAGTGATACTGTATGGATGCCCAGACTGTAAATTTGTCCTTATCATATTTCTATGTTGAATATAAATTTATTAGAGATTTCCCCCTTTATGATTAAGCATCTTTTTTTTCAGAGCTTCTTCTATGGATAGAGAGATTGTTCTAATATTAACATTAACAGCTATAATGATAATGAAGTGAAGCAGACTGTTGTTGGTAGTCATAGTTACAGTATTATATGTATGATATTTGCAGGAAGTACAGTGTTTGATAATTGACTGATTGTTCTGCAGTTAATATTAGGAACTATAATGATAGTGGAATGGTGTAAAGGAAAGTCCCAGTATTTATGAATGTAGTAGCTGAAGTCATGTCTACGCCAGTATGTAAAATGCATACATGAAACAGTGGATTACTGGTAAGTAAACATACCTCAAATGTGCAAATCTGGGTGTTAAGGCAGGATGACAGTGCAGTGGGGCTTCACCATAACAGTTTTATGTTTGATTTGAGGAATGGTTACCGGGCAGAAATATGTCAATAAATTCACAGATGGAACCACAATGACCGGCTTTGTGGCTATTTGATGGCCCTTACTCCAAACATCCTCTGGCAGGTTGGCGGTCTGACTCTGCCTGTGACACCCTCTCATATCTGAGTGTTGTATTAAGGTGGACCACCAAATGGAATACATTAATTTTAAACGCTCTCTCCAATCTAAGAAATCTACAACATTTTTTTCACAGCTTGTCACAGCGCTGACCTTTTTAAGCCTGTACCTCCTGACAGCTCGGCCCCGCAGTCGAACCTTTACACGCCATAAAGAACAGAACATGGAGGTTAAATATACTGTCGCCATGGGGATCTTAAAACTGTCACTTATTTTTTTCTCTCTCTATTCCTGTCCGTTGATGTCGAGGTTGAATGAAAGTGGGGTGGAAGGTGAATTTCTTTCTTTTTTTTTTTCTCGTTGCCTACTTTTTAAAGGTTAACACCATCGATCTAATTTACGGCCCAGGGAGATTGCTGTGAGTGTGTATGTGTGCACATGTTGGTGGTGATAACCTGCACTGTTGTCTTATCTGTGTGGTAGAGGATGAACAGGAGAAAGGTTAAAAAAACCAAATTGTAAGGATCGTGCATTTTCGGAATGAGAAACACAGTGCCTCCAAATTGTCTCAAAATTCCCTACAACTTAGACGAAAGCCTTTGGTTCCTCAGTAAAAGCAAGGTTGAGGGCCACTCTTTTTAGGGTAATGCCTTCCTGGGATGCCTAATTCTCACAGAACAGAATTTATCCACAAGGAGATGAATTCAGTAGTATTTGCACAAGTTTTAAGTCATTTTGGTGTTTCGTCCGCAAAGATATGGCGTTTCATGTGCCTGAAAACACACATTTTTTAAAACCAGTCCCAGAGTGGATGAATCTTCAACTTAAATAAGCTTAAACCAGTGTTTGTTCACATTTCTCATGACATATGCGAATGCTACATGTCTTCTTCTCTGGTTTGGTGTATGTCTGCAGCAGCGTGGACGGACACATTCACTGGAACAATACCGACTTTACCGACTTTTGTTTTCAATACAAAAACATTTTGTCTGTGTGGACAGGGGCTAGGTTGCAGGGGATTTTGGCACATTTTCTGGGGGTGCTACCAACACGTCCAAAATATTCCCAATTTTATGTTGCTTATTTGCATCCCCTTTGGTGTGTAAAGTCATCTAGCCTGTGGCGATTTAACCCCATTCACCTTACTCTAAAGAAGGCTTTAACTGAGACACTCAGATCCATGAAAATGCTGTCATTCTTCCTTGTTTTGTGAGGTTTAGATACAAATGAAGGCAAAGATGCTTATTCTCCAGGCTTGTGCCAATAATTATTACAGAGGAAGTGACATAGACAGAAAAAGACAATATCATGAGTCATGAGATGAGCCCAAAAGATTTAGATTCTTTTTAATTAGGAACCAGAGAGAGTGACGCCAAAGGTGGTTTGATAGAAGATCTTAATAACAGGAATTGTTAGGGAAAGTTTTGTTTTTGGCAACAGCTTCTAGCGCCATGTGTTAGGGTCGATCCATTACTCTATGACATGAGCTGCAAAGTATTTTATTGTAAATGCATCTTCTTTTCAGCAGTCCCTGTTCATCAGTTGAAACCATTTGTTATCCTGGGCCTTTCTGCAGTGCTCAGTTTGCAAAACCCTTTCTCATCTGCCATGCTGGTGACAGGACACAGCTCTTTTCCATGACTTTTTGCACAGTCACTGACCTGCAAAGGGGTTTATATTCAGTGAAACAGCTCTTTAAGTGTCTATGTTCTTACCTGCAGTGTGCCACTATCGGCCCTGCATCTGGCGGGTTGAGAAACTTGACCTGCCGTATGAAGCCGAGCAGTCCTGTGGCGTAGCAGGGGACGCCGTGGTCGGGCCAGCTGGTGAAATGAAACTGACGGAGCTCCCGGATCTCATGGTGACCCTTCTGAAAAACACGAAACCAGGAGGAGAGTTAGACGAAAGTCATGTCTTTTACAACATCAATTACAGAGAACACTTCTCTGCCATTTTCCCATTTAGTGTCCTGATGATGACGGATGAACAGATCTCTGGAATCCCATCACAGCTCTTTTGGGATAGACTGACAAGAAGACATATCACGGTTCAGCAGCCTAACTTACAGCGGGGATTTCAGGAGTCGAGGGGCCGCGCTGCCGCTTTGGCTTCAGACGAAAAATAAATCAATCTTGTGGATGTCAGGATGGCACTTTGGGCCACTTCTGGGAGCGAGAGACAGGAAGACTTATCAAGGCTCGTTTGCTTAATTTACAGAGGAGATTTCAGGAAACTGATGGCCATTTTAGCTCAACAAAAAGAGATTAATTGATTTCACAAATCTCATAATGGCCCTTTTGGAAGTGACTTTTGTGAGGAAATGACATGGTTCTGATTAGCTGCCTCACATGGATATGTTAGCGCTAAAAGGATCGTATAGCTCCTTTAGATTAATTTAAGATACTGCAAACATTTCATGACATTTGCAAGTTTAAAAACAATATTCTCTTGTGACTTAAACACCTTGACAGACTTTTCAAGCTTTAATTCCAGGAGATAAAGTTAAAATGAGATGGCAAATGCAACTGGCATTTTAATTATGAAGTTTTAGAATATAATGGGCCTGTGAATACTTTCTGTCCGATCAATGGCTTTATCAAAACTCTGAATGACGTTATGATAAGGGATCAGAATTGATAAGATGTTACTGATAACAATGCCGTTAACAATTCTGCTTTTCCATACAATTCTATACAGATTCCCCCATTGATTCCTGCTGATTTCCTGTGTGGGCAAAAGATGGACTGTAGAATTCCAGAGGCAACAATATACAACACATGACACTCCTGATTCAATACTATGTTGCATTTATAAATGCTTCTGCAAGTTGCTACTGTTTTCACTTACTGAAAGTTGTGCAATAAGTTTATTTTTGTTGAAAATTAAGCCACAATTTTGACCTCTTCTGACCCTGTCAGTGGAAGGAATTGATAAGGTAATTGATAGGCAAAAATACTTTTGTTATTAATTCCTTTTATTTCTAAACTTCCAAAATACCTGAGAGAAGTTGAAGATATAGAATTCTTTTAATGCAATTTATTCAGCTGGGCTTTTACACAATATTTAAAAATTTAAATGGCTAGAATTTATTTATTCAATTTTAGTTTTCAATGTTGTATTTTGAATTTTCTTTTAATGATTTTATCTGCCTTTTTTATGTTTTAATTAATTCTTGTCTGCTGATTCTTGGTTTTATCTGCACCTGTATCTTAAACTACTTTTATTTCAGCAAGTGAAATGATTTACTTTCACTTTCAACAACGCTGAGGACATTTTTTTTGGCCCAAAGCTGTGTATTGATGACCTTTGACACCACCCCTCATCAACACAAAGCACATCACTGGTTACTAGAGGACACATAGGGCATAGAAGTACATTTTTAAATGATGCAGTGTGGACAGAAGGTGTGCGATGCTGTGCGATGTGACACAACATACAATGCTTAAGTTCATTTAGGACTTGGTGTTAATCATTACCAACTTTTGTTTTCAAAGGTTGGAAGCCAGCTAGGATGGGTTCAACTTACTGCAAAATAATAATCCTGGCAGACATAAAATGTAATACTGTTGCTAAACTATGCAATAGGTAATGCATATGTGGTGGGGGGTTTCATTTACAGCTGATGATAATGCACTATCTAAATATAAAGGAGAGGATTAGGGTGTTTCATTCAGCCATTTTGCACAAATTCACAAATCCATACTAGGGAACCCAATCTTGGAGGCAATTTCAATGCAACCTAAGATACCAGTCTGCATTTTCTTACGACCAAGCTGGATTGCAAGGTTTTACATCTTGTCGTGAGTCAATCCATTTAACTTTGACATCCATCTTGTTTATGTCAGACGAAGCATGAGATGTTTCTGCAGCCCTCTTATCTCCCAGCGGTTTGATATTTCTCAACAATCCTGCATCCATTTTTAATAACTCATACCGATCAATTCCATTATGCTGTTCCAAACTTAAACATGGCCTAAATGGAGCAGCCGCATCCTCCACAGATCACTTTACTCTCTAAGAATAGCACAGAGAGGATGCTGCTCTTATAGCAGCTCCTGTTCTGGCTCCTGTAGATGGAGAAGGTCGGAGTGAAGCGTTTGTTTAGGCTCAAAGCTGAATGATAACCTGAGGAGTATGGCTGGAGTGATGTAAAGAGGACTGCAAGGAGTAAAAGGCAGAGCTCTATAAAGAGAGAAAAAAAAAAAATCTGAAGAGGTAGATGTAGTGGAGAGGAATAATACTGACCTATAAGAGACAATGAGTGTGATGACAAAGGAAAAGCAAAAAGAGAAAACTGACTTAATAACTGGACTTCACATTGATCTGCTTTCTTGCAAAAATTCTTTAAATCAATAGAAGGAGGTCCAGCATAAATGCAATCTTGAATCCACGACCACTTAAGTCTGTTAAACATTTGAAATACAAAACCCAACTCCAATGAAGTTGGGATGTTGTGTAAAACACATATAAAAACTTGGGCAATGTAAAGGATATAACAATGTGAGCTAAGGAAGACTTCAGAAAACCATTTTCAGCTAACATAGTTCATCGCTGCATCTACAAGAGCAAGTTAAAACTCTACCAAGCAAAGCGTACATTGTTGAGATGGTAAATGTTTGAAAGTACCTCTTAATTGTGACAGAGGAATACGAGCTTTTGTGCCTATATTTAAGAAAGAAAGAAACAGTCCCTCAAACAACTGCTAACAGCAAAGTAGGAAAGCAGGAGCAATTTTCTGATGTCCCTCAAACCACTTGCATTCATGGATGGGATTAGGCTACTGACTAAAATCAAACACTAAAAACACTAATATAATTACTCCAGGGACAAACATTCGGAAGTCTTGAAAAATGATGAAAAGTCATAAATTTGTAGTGCTAAAACATTAAAAACTAGAAAACACTTGGAGAGCGCAGACCTCTACCAAAGAATCACATCAATATCATTATTAGTTTGATATTTATTAACAACAAAATTATATTTTGGAAATGGCTGTGATTTTCCAGATATAACTTTGTAACTACTGAAGATACATTAAATCTGTTGACACTCTCATGAATCAGCAGAGCCCCAGCTACACTTTGGTGTAAGATGTATTTCTATGGCTTTATTTGTTACCTCAGAGTTGGTGATTTCCTATAAGCCCTAAATTGTAAGAATCTTGGATCTGGATTATTTGGATCGGTCTTTGCTGTGTGGTAGAACATTTCATTAATGCTGTATTTCCCCCAAAAAACATTCTGAGCATTATCTGCGGATTTACGAGCAAAAATATTGAAAATGACCCATCCTCCAATGCTTTGGAAAAATCCTGGATCCAGGCGGTGATCCAGATCACCTGAAAAATCGAACTGATTGGTCCTTGATCCATTTCTGACCTATCTTGGAAATTTCAGTGAATTTTGAGCTATCTTGTTAACAAACTAACAAACAGAGGCAAAAAAAAAGAGAACCTCCATGGCAGAGGCAACAACATTCAGCTGCTCTGCCTTATGTCCTGGCTCCCACTATGTAAGTGCAAACCAGTCAAGGATCAAAATGGGAGATGGCAAGTGTGTGTCAATATCACTAAACTTAAATTCTGCTACAGCACAACAATGAAACCCTGATCATTAATCAGCAAAGGTTCAGATTTATCATCTTAATGGGAAACTGTCTGGATGAAATAAAATGCTACAGATTGGTCTGTTGATTTGATTGATCTTCAAAATATCTCTTGGAAATAATAAATGAAGACCACACCTACCATTAGGACAGGTCTTTGAAGAGATAACAGAGACAGCAGGTGCTGGTTGTCGATCATAAACTCATCCAAACACTCAGAGGTGTTAAAGTTCTAGGTGTCATAGCAGTAAGACAAATGGCGTTTTGATCCACTTTATTGAGGCTTTCTGTAGTTTGACGTAAACATTTTTGAACACCTCTCAAACCATCTGTCTCTCCGTCTGATTCTCGATGCTCTGCTCCTCTGTGCTGAGTTTGTTGGCCTGTAGATCTGTGTACTCTGCTGACTCGCTTCCTGTGTAGTTTGGTGTCCACTGTGGCTCTGAGTTGTTTGGTTTCTGCAGATCTGAGAGCCATGAAGCAGATTAGACTTCTGGTGCTTTGGATGTGCTCCATTGGGTCCACTAAGCCTTGTCGCCGCTCAACGTTTGGTTCTACAAAGACGTGTTCTCATCATCTAACTTTTTAACAACAATGGCATGGTCAGCAGGGATGTGATTCAAAGTCGGAATCTGTTGAGGTCATTTGTACACATGCCAAGCTCTAAGGTTTTAAATATGCCTCTACAAGACTTACAATAAAGCAGAGACAACAAATCAGACTTGGACATGACATGCAGGAAAGGAGCTGCAGGAAGCACTTGAACCTTAGTTACCAATTTGCAAGACCTGAATGAACACATGGGAACACATTGCCCCCCCCTCCCTTTCTGTCCTTAAAAGCTGTCTCAGGTATCTAAGTTCCTATCTATTATCAATAGTTAAGTTTTCATTTAAAAGAGAGTCTTGCAAACAGGCGACTGATTGTAGGGTCAAGTGCTTCCTGCTGCTTCTTTCCTGCATGTCTTATCCACTCTTCTCTCTGTCTAGATGTCTCCATTCACTCTCCTATGAGTTTGTTAGTTTCTTTGCTTGTTTTTTAGATTGTGAACCGGATAAATAAAAAAAAAAGGTTTGAATGGATTTTAATGAAATTTTCAGGAAATGTTGGTCATGGCACAAGGAAGAAGTGAAAATTTTGGTGATTCAAGATTTTGCTAGATGCAGATCCAAGAACGGTTCAAGCACTTCTTAAAAGTTGAGAGTTAGGAGAGTTTTCCACATTTTTGCTAAGAACTCACTAAGTTCTCAACAGATTTTCAAGACATTCTCAGAGAATGTTGATCATAGCATAAGGAAGAAGTGACAAGATTTTAGTGGTGATCCAAATACGGATCCAGAAATTTTTTTAAATAATTTCTAGGTAGGTTAGTTTTTCACTTTTGCTAAGGACTATACAAGTTCTTAACCAATTTTCATGACATTTTCAGGGTGTGTTGGTCAAGGCGCAAGAAAGACACGATAAGATTTTGGTGTTGATCTGATCCCAGATGCATATCCAGGAAATTTTTTTCTTTGTAAGTATAGGGAAGGACACTCGGAAAATGGGCCTCAGACAGGAAATGAACCCGGGCCTGGTCGCTTACAGCACTGCCAAACCAGCACCCCTCAGTCAAGGGAGTTATGTCTTTGCTGACAATGCAAGATGGGGCAGTTTTTCACATTTTTAACAATAACTCCCTCGACAATGCTGGATATGCTTTGGTGTAGTCTCTTGGGGCACTTCTAGTTATCTCTTTTAAAAGTCTAAATAAGCTCTTAAAGGCTTTTGTTTGATAGGATCCAATCCAATTATAGGTAAAAGGACAGACATTTAAATAAAAAAGACATTATTTAGTGAGTAGGGTGGGAAAATTTGCATCGCCAACACTGTTATTCTGTTGTGTAAATATGTTAACTTTGAAAAAAAAAAAATACCCAAAGCAAAAAAAAAAAAAGGGGTCACACCATTTGACTGAAAGCCAGGGTTGCAATGGGCAGCATAGTGGCCTAGCAGGTAGTGCACAAGCCTCACAGCAAGAAGGTTATCGGTTCGATGCCCGGGTCGGTCAGGGCCTTTCTGTGCGCATGTTATTCCTGTGCATGCATGGGTTCTTTCTGGGCACTCTGGCTTCCTCCCACAGTTCAAAGTCATTCTCATTAGGTTGATTAGTGACTCCAAATTGCCCTTAGGTAAGAATGTGAGTGTGAATAGTTGTCTCACACAAGTTTGAAGTGCTTTTTAATCAATTTTCCATTTTTTTCTTTTCAAATTAATGCAGTGCATTAACACTTCTCTCAGGTTTCTGTGCAGAAACACTTTACTGTCCAACCTTCCTCACCTACATCATCTGTGCTTGATTCTGACACTCGTACATGGACGCCTTTGTGACCTCGTTTTCATCCTCACTTTCCCACACACACAGATTTTCTCTTTCTGTGAGTGTCACGCTGTCACCCTCTCCTCTTTAGTGCTCCTTTAATCTCCTCGGATGTGCCATTAATAAACCTTTTCATTAAGATCCTGTTCTCATTATTCACTGCAATTAAAGCTGTTCAAACGTGTTGCCGAACCCGTACACACTCCCCCTCTTTTGCTCGATCTTGCTGTCTGTCTTGCTTCGTCTTTGTTCAGAACCTGCTGTACTTTACAGATGGAGAATTTAAATTTAAATGTGTGTGTTTGTGTGTGAGGTGTGTATCTGTATGTATAAATGCATACTTTAAAATGACAGGCATTTCAAAATCAGCTTTTCTTTGAATTTTAGAGCACTTGCACTTGTGCACACACACACACACACACCCTCACACTGAGGTGGTATGGATTAATAGCTTGCTAAATGAGCTGACAGCGAGGACTTGAGGACTCGTCTTCATAAGCTGCTTTTGCATGAGTGAGGCAGGAAGGAAATACAGCAGATATGGAAAAAAAGAGGAAATACGAGTGGGGGGTTGGAAAAATATGAAAAGTGGGAGAGAATAATACACTTCAGCAGGCAGGAAATGGGAAAATTTGAGTTATTATGGATGTCTTTTGGATACTTTTTGTACTATATATTCTATTAAACAAATCAAGGTGGTTAGATTTGTCCATTTAACTTTTGGAGTTTACTTTCTGCAAGACTGTGCAAAGTATTCTGGATAAGGACTTATACAAAAGCAAAAGAGATCCAAAAATACCAACATTGATTTCACTTGTTACACAATGCCTTTTTTTGTCCTTATGCACAATTTAATTGTTGTAAGGTACCCATTGGACTTGGATTGCCATTGTACTTCTCTGATCTCTGTCAAGAACTCATTTTTGGGCTTCTGGAGGTATAATGTAGCATGCTAATGGGAAATTTTGCCTGGTATTGGTTAAGAGAATATTTCAGTATTTTTGAAGTTGGGTTCAAAAAACTGTTGGGTCAAATGTATAATTGGGGAAAACATTTTAGAGCACGTTATTTTTCCTCTTTCTGTGTTTGGCACTATTTTACGATACAGTAAATCTATGTTCTTCTGCCTGTGCGCATTGATACCGTCCATCTTCTGTTATGAACTCAGGAAGACAGCAGAAGAAACTAACACTGAACCAAATATGAGTGATTTTGACTCAAGTGAAGATGACGTTCCTGGTACTGTGGATGCACAGGGCTACCTTTAGGAACTGGAGTTTATAGAAGAAGAAATTCTTCAGAATGAGATTCAGCAGGTGGAATCGATGAACACAGATGGAAGAACACAGCAATTTTCTGCATCATAAAATAGTGCCAATAACTTTCTGAAGGAAAAATACAGCACTCTGTAATTTATTCACCCAATCTTACATTTGACCCAACATATTTTTGGGGCTCATTTTTTTGGTATAACTCACACAATTATACAAAGTATAAACAGTCAAATAATAATTTCAACAATACTGAGAAATCCCTTTAACTATTGCTGTCTGTATTTGCGTACCTTTTACTTCTGACTTTTTAAAGGGGCCTTAAGCAAATATGTAAAGGTGGAGTTAAAAGTATTCTTGATTAAGTCTACCGAACCTTTTGGTATATATTTGTCTCACATATCTAGTTTAAGATACTCTTCAAACCAATCTTCAGTATCTGTTTTAAGGTATCCAAAAGAGTCAGACTGTATTTGTCAATCTACACCTTTATGTCAAGACTGTACTTTGTGGCATTTTAAAGTTAAAGTTAAGATTTGTATTGAGTAACTGGGAGTCTGTGTAAAGGCAGAGTTAAGGAAGAATTAATCTTATTTTTTCAAAATATCTGATGCATCCAATGTATGTTAATATCTGGTATTTGAACATGTACAGTCCCTTTTGACCATTTGGCCTTGAGTTTAACATACTCTTCATTACATATCGAAGTACCCTTGGCATAATTTACAAGGTTCTGATAAAGTCTTTTTAAACTTATGGGCTGAAAATGGAAGTTTTCTTATGTGCGTATATCAAGGAAACCTCTTGACAAGTACCTTTATTGACTCCCTTCGACCTTTTCTTGCAATTTTAAGTATGCTGACTCAATTATATATGGGTACCCGTTAGTACGATTGACAAGGAAGCTTTACAGCATCTTTCAGCCTCTTACAGCAGGGGTCACCAACCTTTTTGAGCCTGAGAGCTACCCTAAAGATGAGGAGTAGTGTGGATGGCTGCTTGTGTGATTTAATGTTCTTAAGTAATGTACATTTTATAATTTACCTTAAAAAAAGATATAATGGATTTGATAGGCTACAAACAACACTGCATGTTCACTGTTTTACTTTTAATGATTTCCAATAATAATAACCACCACAAAATAATAAATTACATGAGGACATTATATTTACATGAACAATTAATTATTTATCTCTCTGTTAAACATCACTGGGATGTACAGCAGTCACAGTTTTGTGATTTTTTTTTACAAGTAAAATATAAGGGCTCTGACTGATGCCAGTGGTGTTAGAAATGTGGCGTCGGCATCACTGTAAACTTTGAACCCGAGCAGGTCAAAATTTAGGAAAAAACAGGTGGTTGTAAAATTTCCTGCACGTTACATTTGTTATGTATTTATTTATTTATTATGTGTGATATATAAGCATGTGTGATATAAATAAAATATCGAATTGAAATAAAAAAGTATTTATTTTAAGTTATGTGGTGGTAGCTTGTCTTTTCATAATAAACCCTGAGAGCATCTCATTGGCTCCTTGCAGGCTACCAGTTGGATACCATATTGGGTACTATTGTGTTAGATTATATTTTAAAGTATTTTTAATAAGGTGCAACAAGGAATCCCTTAGCCAACATTTGAATGTGAATGTTGTTTAAGATAAAGCCTTATGTTTAAGGTACTCTTAAATATGACCCTTGAACTCCCCCTTAGTATATTTTATGGACTCAATGCTTTTGTTTTCCTCTTTAGGCAGCCCTTTTTATGAGCAACCTTTGAGCACATGTCTCTGGTTTACCCTCACCTGTCGTTTTGAGGTACTAAGACAAGTTTTTTATTGTATGGTGTTCACCTTTTTCATGTTTGAGGTGCACCTAGGCACGGCATGAAAATTGCCTTAGTGTCGCTTTCTTAACTTGTGGTATGAAAGTACCTTTCAGCATCAGTTTGCCCTTGATCTACAGCTTGAAGCACTGCAACTTCACTGACTGAAAGAGCCCTTTGAAACCTTTATTAGAGATCCCATTAACAGATGTTTCAGTGACTGAGGTTAGCTGTCTCTCTAAAGTATTCTGTTCAAAGTTTTTCAAAATATGGCTTGCATCTGTTTCAAGGTCTTGGATAACATGTTTTGAGTTAACCTTTGACATCTTGTACTTGTTACTTTTAGTGGTTTTCAAACCTTCTAACAACATTCATCGAATCTTAAAGGTGGAATTAAAGGCAGCCTTTAGAAACCATTTTCCCTTAGGCCGGTCGTACACTAAATGATTTTGAGGCAATGTGAACTGAATGTGGAGTCGTACGACTGGCTTTGAAGTGAGGTTGGATTTCAACACAACTTTGCGTAGTTTGTCCTGAAGTGTACATGAGGACACAACGGTGAACGTGCCTGGATTAACTGCTCCTAACAGCCTGGTTGACTCTCTGTTAGATATTTTGATCATGAGACTGCATTCATTCACACAGTATGAGCACTTAAAAGATAATTTTCTGTCGTTTCTTTTTCTCAATGCACTGTCAGGCAGCTTCTTACATTTCCATGGCAACAGCAATAATGTCTTAGTGGTGTGTTTTAGATGGGGTGCAGATGGGGGTAACCACGTGAAAAAGGCTATTTTATACTCATTATTGTCTTTTATTGTTTGGTTTAGCATAAAATTGACCAGTTTTTGTCCTTAAAACATTTGGCTGTAGTTGCTCGTAGATTTGACTGAATAAAAAAAATTCTGAAAGATGTATGGATCATTTTAACTTTCTTAGATTTGCCCTTACATGCCATCAACTTAATGGCATTTTTGTGGAGCTGAAATTATTTCAATCAAGCTTCCCTTAGCAATTCTGAGAAGTATATATACTTCTCAAAAAAAAGTTCAAAAATGTTGTTTCAGTCAATCATTTCTCCCCTTTGATAATACCAACTGGTTCTGTATTCTATAGCGCTGGAACGCCTGATCAGTGAAAAATGTCATTTTTTATCTTCTATGACCATCAATATCCTACTTAAATCATGCATCTATGAAAAAAATAGTTATACTCAAATAGCCACCATAATAGTGTTTCTGGGCTTCCCGTGCATAGATGCTGCTGTTCTCACTGGTCTATAAACCACAACCTAAAAAAAGTCTGCCACACAGCCCCAGTGTACTCTTTCAAGGTGTCTTTACACAACAGAAGTAGTAGAAGAAATTAATTTAAAAAAAAACAAAAACAAAGTTTGTGATTTCAAAATGTTCACTCCCACTTGTAGAAAGCTGATCATGTGTCCTTGTACAAAAGAAAAATAAGGGAGAAGGTTGTTTTTTTTGCAGCAGTAGAGCACAGTTACTGTTAGCTAAATATCGTTTTTGGTCATGCCAATAAGTCATAAAAATCAAAGGAACAAAGCAAAATTTATATAGGAAAATATGGTTGCTAACAGAGCAGAGGATGTACGTATAGCTGAATAAACTATTTATAGGAAAGGAAAGAGAAAGAAAAACATGAGGCTCAGAGGGGGACTCAAACCAAGTAATTTGTAAAATCAAAGCTCTGTCTCACAGTCTGATTGTTAAGTGTCTTTCTGAAGGTTTTCTTTTTCCATCTACCACGCAGAGTCTTGGAAACCGCATCACAGCATCACAACAATGGTGGTACATTGTTCGGCTCGCACTCCTCTCGAATCCCTCCTGCCTGATTACAAGGGCCCCAATTACACATTCAAGCCTCCCATTAAACAGCAAGGAACAAACAAGTTACACTGCTCGCCTTGAATCCCCAATCACTTATTGACTTTGATGGTAATCCAGGTTTAGACACAGAAAGTGGAAGCTACAAAAACAGCAGAACAATGACGGTAACTGTACTGCAATGAAGTAGGAGGCGAGTCTATTCCCGTCCTGAGGTCTTGTGGGAAACTCTTTATGAAAACCAGATTCACAGTGAATTGATCAGCTGTTATTTTTTTAAAGGCAAAAAATTGTTTAATCAGCAATGGAAATCCACACAAAATATGATGAGTGTTTGTGTTGCGGATAATAGAAAAAAATGTATTGGTTTTAAGACCTCAGTGTGGGGAAGCAAGAGTTAAATTAAGGTTGCCATGATGCCAGGCCAAAAACTTACATAAAACAATAAAATAGTCCTTGAAAAGATATATACTTTTTCATTGACAACCTCCACCGGAAAACATACAAGTCAAAGAAAAGTAACTGAACATAAGAAAGCACTTCTTTCAGTAAACTAAAGGTTGCCTTGTCTTTTAGACTCAAAACTTTAAACTTGGGATTGAATCTGAAACAAAAACCTTTGAACCTCGGAATAAGATATTTTTATAGATGAATAAGACAAACCAGTGGAAGAAACCTTGAAGTTACATTTGATCAAGATATGTGTGTCAGGTGTCATGAGTTGATTTTGTTCTAATTCGGACATTAAAAGTTAATTTATCATTGACATTTCTTTGCTTACCTTCTGAACGGTGAATGTCCTTATGACGTATTCAGCCAGTGGTTCAGTTTCTATCAGGGTCACTTTGATGTCTCCATAAACCTCGGTCTCATCCGGCCAATAACGCACACATTTCACCTGTAGGAGACAATCCCACTTGTTTTATGTGGTTAAACCTACAGAATGTCAATCTTTTACCCTATTTACATTTTTATGGACAACTGTACTAAAGGTAAATGAATACCAAGTGATATTGCTTAATGGTAAGTTAATACTAGCACTCAAATGTGTACAGACAAGGGTCCAGTATTCCCTTGGTTCCCATGGGGGCAATCAGCCAGAAAGTCTCAGGCAGCTACATGACTGTCTGAGCTTTGAGGTTTCCAAAATCTGTTTGACATATATAACTTGAAAAAATGATAACTTAGAGCAAACATTCCTTACTGGAATTTCCATAAGAATTTTTGTTTAAGCCAGTTTATTTCCCACAGCAATGTGCCATTTTTTTTTTGTAGGTGGGCTTAACTCTTCTTGGGCATAACTGGGGGGACTCTGAGGGAAAAGGTTGGAAACCACTGCAATATCTGATGGTGTAAACTGCAAAGGCGGCATAGGATACCTCTGTCTGGGTTGGTTTGGTTGTGCAAATACCCAAGAATACTGTAATGCATTAAAGACCATTACAGGCTTGTTAACAAGGCTCCAGAAAGCCTGGTTTATTCAGAGTCCATACAGCCAGCATGATGTCACACATTCAGACAGTCCTCTTCATGGCAGCATAAGTAACAAAACATCTCCTCCACATGGTTCTCCATTAAGACAACAAGTGAACTTTTTGTACTAACTTCAGTTAAACTATGCAAGATGGTACTTTTTTGCCCCGAGTAGTTTGGGGAAATCTTGGTGTAGAAATGTTCCTGTCATTTCCTCATGGCAATTAGTTTCCACGTGGAAAGCAAATCTACTCCTTTAGCTTTTTTAGCTCTTGTCTAGGAACATGCATACTTCTCAATGAAGCCACAAGCATGCACAGGCACCAGGCCATCTGCTAAGAGGCTTGTGCATTTTTAAACAGCTTTTCACCCTCAACTATCATCCTAAGGGAATGACTGAATGATACCTAGCAGACAACTCTTGTGGGGAGCTGCTAGTTTGTGGTTGGTGAGTTCAGTGAAATGGCGTTTAACTTAAATTCATGCTTTTAGACCAGGTACACCCATTTTAATGGCAGTTCATCTAGATGCTGCTATATTAATGAACATCATTTCTCTCCAGACTATATTCATAATAGATATTAAAGTTAATATTAGATTGACCTCTCTATCCATGGTTGTATTGATGATTCATCCATAGTAACTTTCTTTATGGCCATATAGACATGAGGTCCCTCTTGAAAATGTGATGCCACATCTCAAGGGGCTTCCCTTTAATAGATCTGTATTTAAAAAAGATAAATACGACGATATACAAATAAAGATTGATTGATTGAATCTATATTCAGCAGAGACAAATGTGATGAGGACAGATTTATGATCTGTGCATCCATGGGTTTGTGGCTATCATAAATTCTCATTTTTAGTCCCTTTGTCTCTGTCTGGATGGATACATCTGTGGATATATGTATGTGTATATCCAAATATATTTATTCTATATATTACTATATATGTATATAAATGTTTCTAAAACATAGAGGGTATGGCTTCAGCATGCTCCATTGTAAAATGCCTTGAGATAACACTTGTTATGAATTGGCATTATACAAATACAGATTGACTGAGTTTGTAGGTCATCGCTTGAGATGTTTTATTAATGAAAACTGTGGACTGTGTTATAAAGACCCTTTGGCACTCTGCAGATATTCACCCTTTTCGTAAGGCAGGTATACATGCTCATTCTTTTTAGTAATAAACTCACCCTGCCCACCTCTACCAAATTAGTGACCATGACGATTGAGGCCGAGTTTTCCTGCCAGACCATCCTCCAAAAATCCCTCACCGTCTCCTGCATGGGCCCTGAAAAGAACACACACACGTCAGAGTTACGCGAGACGGATGCACGCAAAATACAGCACATGCACGCAGATTGTTTGTGTACAAACACACAACCACTTCCAGGTCACGTAAAAGTCCGAAAAGGCAGGTCCGCACACATTAAACACACACAACCACATGAATCTGGAAACGCACACATGCACCCACACACTATCAATCCAAGATAGTGGTTCTGGGGTTTGAGGTAATGGGGTCTTAAATTTGTCAGGGGGATTTTATACGGTGGTTTAGATTTAGGAGGTTGTGGTAATAGCCTTCCAGACCGAGAGGACGACATTTACCAGGTGGCTCATGCACACAAACACACACAGACAGATATCTGCACAAAAACACACTTATTACGTCACTTTAATTACCTTGTGTGGCGATGTAATGTCTGGGTCTGTGGTACCCCTGTGAGACAGAGAAAGAGCCAAGCATAAAAACCTCTCCATCTTTTTAGTATCTCCATATTATTTCCATTTTCTCCCAATACAAGCCTCGCTTTTTATTTCATTTCAAACTCAGTCCCCTTTGTCTCATCTTTTATTTTTACGAGTCGTTTCTTTAATACTTTCCATTTTTCTCTGGTCTAGCAACTCTTTTCTTATTTTCCCAGATGGCACCAAAATCAAAATTAAACATGAGAACAATAAATTTACCGGCCAAGCAGGAGAACATGGTTTTCTTATCTAGATACTTTAAAACTTTAGGATTTCACGATCAGTAGGAGTTGATCTCCTCAGTCCCAGAAGAACCATCTCTTCACAATGGCCTTAAATTCAAACTACTCCTAATCCTTTCTGCATATTTGACATCTTGTAGATTTTTTAATTACCTCTGACAAGGAGGTTATGTTTTACCGGCATTCCTTAGTTTCGTTGTTTTGTCAGGATGACTTAAAAACGAATGAACAGATTTGGATGACATTGTCAGGGAGTGTTGGCCATGGCAAAAGGAAGACTTGATTAGATTTTTGCAGTGATCAAATTCGGATCAAGGATTTGTTTACATTTTAAGAAAGGGCAGTTTTCCACATTTTCACTTTTAACTTAAAAAGTTTTCAAGAGATTTTGATTTTTTTTTTTTTTTGAAAATGTTGGTCATGGAACAAGGAAGAAGTAATCAGATTTTGGTGGTGACCAGAAACTGAATACAGGATTTTTAAGTATTAGTTAACATTGCAAGACAGGGCAGTTTTCCCCATTACCGCTAATAACTCAACGAATTTCCAACAGGCCTTAATGAAATTTCCAGGGGATGATGGCCACGGCACATGTAACGTGATATGATTTTTGGTGTTGATCCTGGATACTGATCTAGGAATTTCTTAAGGATTGGTTAACATTGCAAGATTTCCTCCGTTTTTAGCTTATAATTAAACAAGTTCTCAAGAAATTGTAATTTTTTTTGAGGGGAATGTTAGCCATGGCACAAGGAACATGTGACTATATTTTGATGTTGTTCCCAATTGGGATGTGGGTCCAGGTTTTTTTTTTTTTTTAAGGATTTGTTAACATTTAGAGATAGGCAAGTTTCCCACATTTTTGGCAACAACTCACTCGACAATGTCGGAAATGTCTTGGTAGAGATTTGTGCTCTAGGAGCTACTAGTTATTGGATTTTCTGGTTCTAGTTTGATCTTGACTGCCCTTACCTTTGTTGCTTTCTTGTCTCGTTTTATTCATCTTAGTTTGTTTTATGCTTTATAATGGTGATTATTGTTGTTTGATCTCACTCTCTGTCTTATTCTGTTATTTTGTCCAGCACTTTGGTGAACGTGTTGTTTTCAGATATGTTTTATAAATAATTTGTTGACACTAAAATCAGACATCTTGTAGTTTCCAAGAGCACCATGTCCCTCATCAGACCTGCTCCTTTGTTTTGTCTCTTCAGGTTTATTTTTTAACCAAACTTATCTACTTGACTTATCTTGAATCCACTAATCTTCCTCAAAGGAAGTAATCTACCTGGTACCTTGTATCATATTTCTTCAAGTGAGGCTCCAGGCAAGCTAAGCTGTTATGAAAATATGACGTACAGACACAGCTGATCCCTGGTTAGTCAGAGAGCGTCACCAATGAGGAGTCCAACATGGCAGCCTGGTAGAAAACTTGTACTCTTGTAAGACTTCCCAGCCTCTTAGTTGTATCTTCTCTCTGCCAGCTAAACCTGCCAACCAGTTTGGTCTCAGAACTGATGCTGCTGATTCTCTTGGAATAATGAAAACAATGATCTCATACCACTCGATCAAAATGTTGTTTCCCTGAGAATCCTCATTCTTGGTTCATTAGATTTGTGTGTTTTTCTATTAACCCTACTGTCTTAATTTTATTTAAACTCACCGTCCACTTTGCAAGGACCACTTCACTGCAACTCAATGCATTTAGGAACGTAGACAAGGGAATTAGAAAAGGGATGAAAGGAAAGGTTACTAAGATACATAAGGTGACTTAGAAAGTGGCACGGTTGTTGGAATTTAGAAACTGCTGATCCACTGGAGGGGGGCAAAGTGGCGCAGTGCTCTCCCTGTGTATGCTTGGGCTCTCTCCGGGCACTCCGGCTTCTTCCCACAGACCAAAAAATGCTCATTAAGTTAATTGGTGTCTCTAAAATAGTATGAGTGTGTATGTGAATTGTTGTCTGTCTCTCTATGTGGCCCTGTGATTGGCTGGGGATCAGTTCGGGGTGTACCCGTCTCTGGACCCATGTCAGCTGGGATAGGCTCCAGCCCCTGTGACCTTGAAAGGGATAAGCGGTATAGATATGGATGGATCGAGGATGTTCTACTGGGATTTTCACACTCAACCATCTCCATGGTTTGCGGAGAATGGTCCAAAAATTAAGAGAAAATATCCAGTGAGTGTGAAAATGCCTTGGTGGTGCCAAATGTTGAAGGAGAATAGCCAGAATGATTGGAAGTGAAAAAAAAAAAATACTAAAGCTGCAATCAAATTTGACAAGAGAAGATTGGAAAAATGTCGCTGACCTTGTTAGCCTTGATTTCTCCGGCCACATTTAGATAGCAGGCTCAGATTTGGCATAAAAAACATGAAAACATGGATCCATCCTGCCTTGTATCATCAATCCAGTCTGTTCAGGTGATGTTACGTGTTGGGGGTATATCCAAGGCACGCTTTGGGCCCCCGAGTACCAACTGAGCATTGTGAACGCCACAGCCACTGATGATGTCCATCCTTTCGTGACCACATTGGATCCATCCTTTAAAGGCTACTTCCAACTGTGTCACAAAACTCAAACAAAACAGTTCACTAAACTTCAGTGGCCTCCACAGTCACTAGATCTCAATCTGAAGTAACACTATCAAGTCAATATGGACCACAATCTCTGAGGAATGTTTTCAGGACCTTGTTGAATCTATAGCGCAAAGCATTAAGGCAGTTCTGAAGGCAAAAGGGGGTCCAACCTGGTCCTAGCAAGAATATAAAGTGGTGGGTGAGTGTTTATCTTAACACCAGAGTAAATCAGGAAACCCTCAATGATATGTAAAACCTAAATGAGGGTTAAAAAACAAATGACTGCCCTATTCTTTCTTCCTAGTCATTCCTTTCTTCTATCATTTTCCACACAACTCTTAAAAGTATGTGCATTTCTGTTTGTGAAGTCAAACTCTGGAACAGCCTGGATGTCACTTTAAAAATGTGCAATAACAGCAACAAATGTTTCAATGACACTATAGACAGGTATTATTAGATTCGTACAAGTAATTTAGGGATAACATAGCCTTAAACCAAAATGATTTGTTAGCATATAACTAATTTTAGGTATGTATATTAACACTGATTATTATTAACATATGTAAGTAATAATAGTAAATAGTTTAGAACAGATATACTATGGGGAAGCTTATTGTATGTATATAGTATTTATAAGATGGATGATTATGAATACTGTGGACATTTACATAGTATGATTATGTATATATTATATATGTAACTTGTAGATATGTATGGATTTGTATATATAATGTATACATTGATTTTTCTTAAGTAGGATTTGTTGTTTGTTTGTTCTCTTGTTACCATAAATAATGACAGCTGGTATTGAATTATAATTCAGTATTGGACCTGATTTGTAAGGACGGGGCAGGACTAGATAAGCTCTTTGCTTTATTTTGTATCTTCTCAAACTGGTTGTTGTGATGACATACACGTGTATGTACTCATATGCTTAAATTTGTTTGATGGACATGTACAGTTGGTTGGTGTACATATGTATTGTTTTGCATTGACTTAATTGTTGTTGTTGTTTGTTTGCTTTTTAAAGTTTGAGGTAAATAAAAAAAAAAAGAAAGAAAGAAAGATTTTGTCACATTTCCTTCTTTTCTATCCTTCAACATTTGCCATCTGAAAGTCAGCCTCTCCTGCTCCCTCTTAATCCATATTTTCCCTCCTCTTCCATCATTCATCCTCCGGTTCTTGTTTTGACATTCCTCCCCTTTCCCTTGCTGGAATGATCCCTCACTCCTTCTTTTAAATTCCCTCCTCCTCTCGGATCACTCCTTTATTCCTTACACCTCCTTTCAATCAATTTTCTCTTATTTTTCTGACGTGCTCACCGCCTCCCTTCCTGCATCCTGCCATATTTCGCTCCGCATCCCTCATCCTTCCATCAAATTTCTTTCTCTCTCCTCTTCACTTTCTTCTTGTTCCCCTCTTTTAATTTGTCCCCTCTCCCCCTGCGGGCCTGCGGCTCCCCTCAGCCACGTTACTCAAGGTCGTTTTCCGAATAAACATCAAATTAAATAATAGAAAGGGTCTTAATCTTCCCTCAGCAGGACAGATGAAAAGAGACGACTCTCAGACCAATAATTATCGCCCTCCTGTCCCCGCGCATCCCTCCTCATGAGACACATAACCTTGTCATGATGAAAACATTTATCACTTTCATATTGTCATTATGCTCACGGTGAAAGAGCGGTGTTATCGGCGTTCAGGAGATCCATTGTTTCAGTTTTTCAGGAATCCAAATTCATTAGTACTCTTATTAAAAACAACCAGCTGTGAGAGAGATGAGTTTGATAAATGAGGCTCGACGCCCATGGGGCAGGCGAAACACAATGAGAAACAAATACACGGGTGTACAGGTGGATAGGTAAGTAAATAAGACAAAAGAGGGGAATATTAGGAAGGTAAGGGACAAATTAAATTGAAGAGAAGACGAGGAAATGAGAAAAAGAGGACTTGGACAAGTGGGAAGAATGATTATAGAAATCGATTACAGTACTTGTGACTCTCCAAACATGCTGATAACCGTTATTTCTAAGGGGATGGGACTCAGATGGCTCTTTTTTGTTGAAGGGGGCTTTGCTAAAAGCATCCAAAAGTACATGATGTTTCTTTGTTTGTGTGAAGGTAAATAACTGTCCATACCTTACTTGTAAATTCAAGAAATATGTGAAAGCTTTACTTGAGTGATAATGGTTTTAAACTACAGGGTAATTCAAAAAGAATGAACCGATTTCATAACGCAATTTTTTATTAAAGAAAAGCAATAGAAAACCCCAGCCAAGTCACAAGTATTCTACTCACAATCAACTTTAATTTCCTGTCTTACAAGTGTTCAATGTGGCCACCACCTGTAGCATGAGCAACATCAATGCGATAAGAGAATTCCTCCCGCATATCATGATCCATTGAGTTGATTATTGTTCGCTGATCACCCCTGTGGTAGCCATTCAAAACATGGAAAACTCCTCTTTCAAATGGTCACTGACTCGGTCCATGACGACGCTTGAGAACTTAAGCAATGCATCATGAAATCAGTTCATTCTTTTTGAATAACCCTGTATATAGATCTCCTGTTGTACTCCTAATTCATGTCTGTAATGTCTGGGTGATAAAAAAAAAAAAAAAGGAAATCTGATTTGTAGTCTTTGTTCTAACAGTACGGTCTTTCACTGGATCTCTCATTTACTCCTCAAAAAAAGTGTGGAAACATAATTTGGTTGACTACATCTCTTCTTTAATAACACCAATTGGTATTGTATCTTACATCATCAGGAAGCTTGATCAGTCACCTTTACAAAGAGCTACAGCTTGTAAGGATCTTGCATTTGTGGATTGAGAAACACACACTGCGCATAGCGGCGGGATTATTTGGTGTCAGCCCTGGTACCATTTCCGAACTGAGGACCAAGTTTCCATAGGACTGGTGAACAACACTCCAAGAAGACTGGTTCCTCACCTTTGCCTCACTGAAGAACAGTTGTAGGGACAGAGGGGATTTCGACATGTTTTTGGGAGCTACCCACACGTTTAGCTGTGTTGCACAATCCATGAATGCACAATCCCTACAGGTTGTCATTTTAAAGGTGACTAATCAGGCTTTCCAACAATGCAAGATTATCCTAAAATAATCTTTTACTGATGCCCAGAGGGAAAATTCGGTAAAAACAAAACCAATTTGCATTATTAAGCAGGAAAAGTAATTGAGTGAATTAACACTTCAAAACTTTGACATGCAGATTTTTTTTACTGTATTTAAATATATAAATAACTGTACTGGATGTTAAGTTACAGCATAATGATCTAGAAACTTCAAAGAAATCAGACGAAAGAAATGTTAAAACTACTGAAAAGCTATCCTCCATTAAACTATACAGGATTCAAACAGTGGTTATCATACATATTTTTGCAATGTGGATCTCTTTTCTGGCAATTTTGAAGCCTGGGAAAAAGTTTTTGTAGAAAGGTTGCAGAAACGCATTTTATTTTGGATTATATTGATCTATTGCTCACTTTGTTTTTGGTTTCAAGACGGTTGGTTTCAAGACGTAAAATTCTGCAATATTTATGCCCTATCCCAAAATTAGTAGACCTTTTTACTGAAAAAAAATAGATGAAACAAACAGGGGGGTGCTGAAGATGTACATTTAAAGTCTTCAGAGGCACATTTTCTGCTGATTGTGGATGAATTGTAACTTCCTGAGAGAAACGTCAGAAAAAGAAATGAAAAATCATACTTGATTACTGAGACACAAAGATAAGAGTTTGAGGGAAGCCGTGGTATCAAGTTCTGTTGCTTTTATGATTTTTCAATGATTTATTCCAAATGAATGAAACAAATAAGACTGGTGAGGAATGTGACTTCTGGATACTGTTTCACATTCTTAACAGTAAGCGCTATAAGGAAAGTCTTGGCCTTTAATTGAAGTGCTTCCTTCTATTTATGAGAATTTTTTGTTTATCCTTAAGGAAGTTGTTTTAGTGCAGAAATGAAAGAGTTTGCAGGTTAGCGCTTTATGTCTTATTTTATGGGCACTGCTGAAGACTGACTCTTTTATTCTCTGTATCCCTGACAATAAACTCAGCATGTGGTGAAAGCATGTACTTTTGCAGCATGCTTTGATCAGCCAGTCCATCATTAACATTAAAGTAATAATGAAAGGTACAAAACACTCACGTCGATGTAGTTGGCGTTGATGTAGTCGGAGTGGGGGTCTCCGTCCAGCAGCTGCAGGCGGACTCTGGTGTGATCGTCTGTGGGGTCAAATGGCAGAAAAATACAACAGGCCTAAAGTTACATTTACCCACAGATCTGAGCAGCTAACTAAAGGGAGGGGAACACACCGGGCCCGGGGGTTTGGAGACTGTCTGGACCAGAAATACAACACAACATGACAGTTTCTGAACACATTCATAAAACCAGAGATCACATTTACCTGCACAGGTACTTTGTGTTAATCTGAATTGTCATAAATAACTTTCAAAAATTCATTGGCTGAGCAGAAAAAGCATGAATTTTGAGAAGAAGAGACCATTTTCTTTTAACCTCTTCAATCCATCAAATGCCACATTTAAATAAAAGTCAACAACATTCAAGTAAATTAACATCTGACCGTCTGTTTCAGATTAAACATTCATGACAGAAAACAGAAAGGGTTGATTCTGTATGGTTTATCAGAGCACATACACAAAGTTGTTGATAATGCCCCTTATTTGACACTCATTCTTGATCTGTTTTTGTTCGATACTTAAGATTGTAAGTATTCGTATGCATGATTGTATTTATTTTGTCTTCGGGTACAAGTCCCACGATAAGAAAGTTTTCAATCAACATCTACCAGAGACAACGTATGAGAAAAAGACGTCAGTCTTAACGGGGAGTAACTGTAACTGTGACTTGTTGTCGATGCTGGAACACATGAATTTGACATTTATGCAACGTTAGTTTGTGTTGTTTGATTTTTGTACATTCGGACAAAAGCAAAATTAACTAAGCTAAGCAACTAGTATTGTCTGTTGACATGCTACATCCCATTTTAAATATAACTGATCACTTTTGTTGACATCATTTTGAAGATTTCGTTAGCTTCATTACTCTTGGTGTGTAACTTCTAATTGTCTCTTGCCTTCCATCCGAACAACAGTAACAGAGCTGTCTATGGTTTCTAGTTTTCTTTGTAACTTTACTAAAGGAAAGCATGAAAAAAAATGGCAGACAGCTGGCCCAGAGCATTAGGCATGGGTTGGAGATAATATGGTGAGAAGGAAGGGTTTCTTTCATTTGCGTTTTGAGAGAAAAAGTTGTCAAAACATTGAGCAAATGAGTCAAACTGTCTGGAGTAAAGTTAAAATTAAATGGTAGTCTCCATTCTCATTGTGTTCTGTAAGAAAACATGAAACCTACACCTAAGAAAGGTGTAGGTTTGTGTTATAGTCACTGCAGCCTGAGAGATCAGGATGTTTCACTTACTTGAACCAAAATGGCAGACAGATTAGTGAAAGAAAAGCAACTACCAAATACAAGTAGTAAGGAGTGAAGTAAAGATGCACGATACTGGATTTTTGCTGATATTCAATGTACAGATATTTTTGAAGATATATCTGAACTCGTTATCGCCGATACCAATATATTTTTTCTCTTTACTTTACAAAAAATGGCTTGTCTCATTCAATGTGACACTCTGTGCGTGTAAGAAACAGTTGGAAATAGGCCCCAGGCAGGAACCCGACCCGGGCTGGCCGAAACTCATATGGGACATTCCTGGTTGCTTATCACTCCGCCAAACCAGAGTCCAAAACCTACCACTTTGAAAAAATGAAACTTGTGGTTTGTAAATGTAACCATGCAGTGATGATAAGGTGAAACATCATGGTACGTTTGTATTGCTGGTATATCGGTCGAAATATCGGCAAAAATTTCAATATTGGCTGATACCAATATACTGACAATATCGTGCATCCCTACTCTGAAGGTAGGTGCAGATCTTAAATCAGTCACAGTTGGATTTATTGATAAATAACATGACTAAATAAGTTTAAATAAGTGTAGTATCAACAGAGCAAATGCTCTCTGCTCATTTTCTTACACGTCACTATCCAGCACTTTGCAGGTAATTTTACATGCAACAAGCTTCAATAATGCAGATATTTTCTCTTAAATATGATCAAACTTTATAATGAGAGCTTCTCCTTTTCTCAGAATCTTCCTCTGCCTTCTCCTCCATCTTATTTAAATGACAATTATTTTGTTCTGAGCTCTAATAACCATCCATAGCATCAGGACTCACATCGGGGCTGATTACGTCTAATGGCAGTGGTGATTTTGTTTGGTTGTAACGTGGCAACCGCAGGTAATTGCAGATGAAGCCATCGTGATTTACTTTGATTATCTCAATTTTTCTCTCGCTCTCATCTTCCTTATTAACTTCACCCTCTCTCTGTGTGCCAGTGCTCTCCCTCTTAGGTTCTTTTTCTGTTACTATCAAGGACATTATAATGACACTGCTGCTGCAATTAAGAATAATTTACTTGTTTTTGTAACATGTTTTCTTGATCAAAATCTGCACCGGAAGACAAAAAGGTCGAGTGAGTTAGATTTTATAAAGGAACAAGAAGATAAGATGCTAAAAAAAGTCAGGCTGTAGGAGACATTTTCAAGAAAAATAACAGAAATTGGAGATAAAGCGACAGAAAAACAAACTGGCAACAGATCATGAATATAGCAAAGAGGCATCACCTTTCCGTCTGTGTCTTTGAAGACACTGAAATGCAAATGATTTTCCCATTGATACAAAGATTCAGCAGGGTGCAGTGCTTACAGCAAGTGCACAGCATGCTAGGCGCGGTTAGCCTGTGAGCTAGGCTGTTAGCTGCGGGGTAGACTTCAACTGAGCTAGAAATGAGACATCAAGTGTTTCAGGTTTCAGCTTTTGAAGAATTTTACCCCCTGAACTTCTAAAGTTGGGTGTTTCAAAAGGCAATTCTTCCCTGTGAGGATGTTCTTATGCACCAACCTAACCCTTAAGCCCTTATGTCCACTCTGCAGAATAAAAAAAGATAGATATATACCTACAGGAAACCTCAAATCAACGTTCATATGCCTTATAAAACAAGCCTTTGTTATATGAATAGATACCCTGTTTAGTTAAATAATCACTCCTGCAATTGCAACCCATTTCCTGTTTTCGGGGAGGGCTTTGGGCAATTATTTTGTCCAGAGCAAAACTGTCAATACTACTTTGAGTATTTTTTAACCAATGAAGAAATTACTTAATCATGTCCAAACAAGCAAGAGGCTTCTGAAGGAGTACAAACATCCAGAGCAGTACATATTTACATCATTTTCAAGCAGAACATAAACAAGCTAGATTGTCTACAAGATGTTTTTTAAAAGTAAACCTCTGATTTAGACCATGGACCTGATTCACTGAGAATGGACTGAAGCTGCTAAAAGCTTTGCTCCCATTATCTTCTCCATCTGCACAGTCTAAATGGAAATGTGTACCAGTGTTAATTTTGACAGCACTTTTAATTTAGCTTTAGTTATAGTCTTTTGTCAAAAATATCTTTTAGTTTTCGTCATAATTTAGTCATCTAAATTGTTTTAATTTTAGTCTAGTTCTAGCTGATGACATTAAACATTTTAGTCAATGAAATCTACTGTAAAGTGTAAGGCTTTTTTATGTTTCCTTGAATTTCTGAAGTCATGTTTTACACCTGGATAACAATAAACATCTAATAACCCTTTATTGAATGCTAGTAAAGTCTGAATGTATAAATGAACAGAAACAAATTTAACTTTTGTGTGAAATGCAGTCACCTTTATTAAGGCTACCTGGCAGAGCATCTCAGTTACAATACCAGAACTGACAACAAACAGTGAACCTGCTCTACATGAATATATCAACTCATAAAGAGAGGAGCTCTGATTGGATCACTCCCCAACTTATCCCACCACCATGAAGCTAAGGCAGTTTTGATTGGATGTCCCTCTTAACTCACCCAACCCACACAACCAAAGTAGCAGTGATTGGATATATTCCTAACTTGTCCCTACTTTACATGACCAAATTAGGTCTGACTGGATTAAGTCTGTCAAGCATTTTCATCTAGTTTTTATTAGTTGACAAAAATGTCAGTTAATTTAGTTTTAGTTTATGTCCATGTGCACTTGTTTTTATTAGTTACTGTGTAATTTTCATCAGGGGAAAAAAGGTTGTTGACGAAAACTATGATGAAAATAATTAGTCAACAAAATGAACACTGATGTGTAACAGCTCTCATGATGCTCAGACTGAAACGGGCTCGTGGAGTATTGCTGCATGCATTTTGCTCTTTTTTGTGTTTTACTGTAAAAAGAAGTCTTGTATCCTTACTATAAATGGAGCTGAGATATAATGCTTAAAACTGTCTAACTGGAAAATACATTTGATTTACTATTTTAATGACAAATCAGCATTGTGACTTTTAGAGATTTGATTTTGAGTTTTGATTTTCAATCAAAACTGTATTTTCTTTTTTTGCACTTTTTTCTTTTTTAATTTCTTATTATCTGTTGTGGTTTCATTAATTATTTGACAACTGTTGTATTCTGATGTTTTTTTCTTTATCATTGTGTTTTGATGTATTGGGTGAAGCACTCCAAATTGCCTTGATGTTGAAAAATGCAAATAAACTTGCCTTGTCAGATTTTTAATAAACAGGACCCTACATCACTAATTTCTAACAAAGAACTAAACATCCAGCGCTCAACAAATTTATAAGACCACATATCATTAAAATATGAGCAATCTTTCAAAAGCTTGTTTAAAATAAAAATGTCATTGTTATGAGACACACATTTTGAGCATGAATGATGAATTAAAAACTGAATTCACTTTTTTATACCCGAATTCGAGCCGCTCTCTGGACTTCTCTGAGAAGTTAGAAAAAAATTGAAAAATAATATTCCTTACTATTATTTTCTCTTTTATTGTTAAACAGTGAATTTGAAAATTCATTGATAACAATAATCATTTATTTTAGCATTAAAAATATAATTTCTGTTCAAGAGCTTCTACAGTCTGATGTATTAATTATTAAAGAAACATAAAAAATGGCTTTTGATAAATATCAATTATGTTAATTTAGGGCAGCTGTGGCATTAATCTTACACTGGTTGGAGGTCTAATAAATTTGTTAAGCACTGTATTTCAATAACCAAAGATTGCTATGCCCTGTGATTGGCTGGTGACTGGTTCAAGGTGTACCCCGCCTCTCGCCGTATGTCAGCTGGGATAGGCTTCAGCCCCTGAGACCCCAAAAGGGATAAGTGGTACAGATGATATATGGATGGATGGAAGATTGCTATGCTATGCTATTGCTTTCTTTTTCTTTTCCATGTTTACAATTTGTGTACAATTTGAAATTACTTTCTGGCCATATTCAGCGAGAAGGAAGGCTGCATGTGGCCCTCGAGCTACAGTTTTCCCATCCCTGAACTAGAGGGTACCAAAAACACAACTTTTGCAGCAATGTGGCCAAAAACTTTTTCCCCTGTGCTCAATAATATTATCACATATCTCATTAATACAGAACAGCTGCATATAACAAAGATTCTGTTCTTCTTATTATTTTTAGGATCACCTTGAGGAGAATTATTTTGAGTCGATGGAGTCATTTTCAGACTCTGACTGTGAAACGACAATGAAGGCAGCATGACTCCACTCTGCTTGTACAAGATACTGCCATCAGCTATCAGCTCACATGCACACACGTGCAAAAACAAACACGACAGGGGGCGGTCTGTCGGCTCTGCTTCATCATTTTCTCTTTCTTACAGCCTTTTCAGATTTCTTTGTTTTGCCTTCCTCTTCTCACATTTTTTTCCTTCTCCAACCTTCCCTTCACCTGCGTATCTTCACCTTCTTCCTTTACCTTTCCCTCCTCTCTCCTACCCTATACCGCCTCGCTCCCTCACACACCAGTAATTACGCAGGCCGAGTGTCAGGCTGTCATAACACCAGAGCCGCAGATTTGAGGGAAGGAGGGTAGGAGCGGTTGGAGGGAGGGGTCCTTTCCTCCTCTCTCTGTTCAGGGAGGGGAGCGTCTAATTGGGGTAAGATGGCAGGAGGTACTGGCTTGCAAATGCTGCAAATCTGGACACAGGCCATGGGTTTGAAGGGCTGACAGTGTGTGAGAGAGCAGGAGATGCAGATTTGGAGATTTCTTTTAATTAGTTTAGGTGTGCATGTGGGTTGACGAGGAGGACAGGAAGTGCTAGGAGGAAAAATACACATTTGTAACTAAACAGAAAAACAAGTCCTGCTGTTTGTCCATTGTACTGTTTGCACAAGCACAATTATGGCACTTTTCCATTAGCGTTATCGGCCATTATAAGACATACTATGAAAGTACCTCCTGAATGCAGCAATATTTGGTTCTCAGTTTGTAACTTCCTTTGTTACAGCACAGATGGTTGTAAGCAGAGGCAGCCCACTACTAAAAAAAACAGAGGGTAGTTTGGGAAATCACAAAACAGTGTTAAAGGAATACGCCAACCTTCTTTTTTGTTTTCGTGTCTTGCCTCATTCTTTCGACTGTGCGCTCAGTATCAAGGAAGAGACAGGCAGATCTCACCCACTGCTAATTAGCTTAGCTCGAACACTGGGAGTCAATGGGTAGCGTTAGCCTGCCTCTGCCTACAGTCATCAGATAAACTCTTCAGCAACTCTAAATGTCCTGTGTGCTTGTTGTGACTTGTCTTGTTTTTACCACGTTATGTTACATTATCTATTTTTAGACTAAGATCAGCACTTTGTGTACTTTTCAAAAGAAATACATACAAAACTAAACTGCAGGGTGCATGCAAAAACCACTGTGGACGTGCTTGTAAGTAGGTCAACCAAGCAAAGCATGTCCAAAAAATGATGTCTATCTGCTTGTCATGGATTGACAGTGACGCAAGACATGAAACAAAAAAATGTTGCCGTATCCCTTTAAGCCAACAACTAGAGAGGTTGATTCCCATCTTAGACATCCTAAATCATGGCACTCCTGGTGATATTCTCTGACCAATCAGAGGCCAGCAGTGTATTTCCATTATATTTAAGCTAAGCTCACTTGGAGCCAAAACAGAGGTGATTAAAAGTATCAGGTGTCTTCCTTGTTCAAAAATGTAAAAGTGAGTGGTGCTGAGGTGAGTCCAGCTGATATCACAGAAAGTACTTTGTTGTCCACGTAAATATTTAATAAAGAAAATAAATATGATTTTTCCATTATGGTCTAAAACTGTTTGTGGAGTTTGAGTGGTCATTAAAATGGTCAAAAAGGGACAAAGCTACTTAAAACATAATACAAGTCAAAACTCACTAATAGGGATGTGAAATTATATCATTTTTTTATACCAATGCCATTATCAATCCTGCTTAACAATAATCTCTAAGGATTCCCTTATCAATTCCTGTGGATTTTACATGCAGGCCAAAGATGGCAATGGCAACAGTGTCAAACACACTTCACTCCTTATGTTCAATGCCTTACTTCTTTGTTATCATTTCCGCTGATGGCCTCTGGTGAGAGCTGATGAGTGATGTCCTCGATTTAACAAGCATGCAGAACAAAGTGGAAGGAATTGATAAGGGAATTGTTAATGAAAAAAACCTAACAATATCAATTGAACATGGTGAACATGGTTCGAATAAAAACATTATCAGAACATATAATGGCTTAAGGAGTAAAAAGTAAGGAAAGTAAAAGAAGAGAGGGATATTAGTCTTCATTAAATTATTAAATAGGTGAATAAAGGTCATACATCATTGACATTTAAAATATAATCCAGACCGGGCCAATCACTGTGGAATAACTTCATTATCCTTTACTTCAGGTGAGGATTTCTACATTGCATAATCCCTATTTGATAATTCTTAAATGACTTCTTACCTCATCAAGCAAGGAGAATTTGGTGTAGACACTTTTCATACAAGGCATTAAAAAGGACCTTTGTTCTTTGAGGTGGAGCAGATCATTACCTGCACCAATTAGGATCTTTTAGGCTGTGTTTGTGTCTTGTTTTTGGTGATTTTGGTATATGAAACCCCATCCTGACCTTTCATTTTAAGAAGCTTTGTCTGTTTGCAGTAATAATGGGACAGCCATCATCAGTCTCAAGGGTCCTCCTCTTATTGTACTTGTGTGCAGAGGCTGAATGCGGACTGCCAACACAAATAATCTGATCTGATGTCTCTAAATTACAGCTTTCTGCTGCATTCAGCCGGCCCTGTGAATCCCTCCAAGGTAAAAACACACAAGTCTATTTTACTTGGCCTTTTCTGGACCCCTCAAGTTAACAAGATCTCCACAACAAAACTTTTGGAGCGTCTGCTGGCGTAATGACCGGACTTTGGAGAGGAGAGATGAGAGAAAATGGAGTGAGAGAGAATCAGAGAGCAGAGAGGAGAAGGCAGGATGGGTGAGGAGTGAGGGGAGGAGGGAGGTGCGGGGTTATGAGGAGAGGGAGACTCAGCAGACGAGGGGAGAGCTCATTAATGAGTAATGGGAGTGTGACCCTATGCCCTTGGACATCACAGCTCCTGATGACTTTGTTGATGCTCCAGCACTGCAGATGCCAACACGAGCCTGAGTGCAGATAAAAAGGATCTTTTTCTACCAAGAAACACATCTGAAGGTGTGCGTGGACTGAAAGAAGAGCATTTTTGTGCAGAAAAATAAGATAAAAAGTAACTGCAGGTAGATGCATCAGCAAATATCAGTGATCACACACTTAGGAGATTTAAATGTGTGATCAGACCTGAGTAAAGACATTTTTGTACAGAAAAGTTACATGTTAAGCCAATGCAAAGATGCTACTGGACACAAATTCTTCCAGGTAATGCAAACAGCAAGACAGATAGACTTACAAGAAAAGAGTTATTTAAGGGATCAAGATCCTCCTTATGACTGATATTATGCAAAGAATCATCAATCAAAGCCTCATCAAAAGCTTCTAAGGAAAAGTTAATTTTGTATTACTGACAGAAAGGTCAGTTACACATGTTGTGTTAAAATCATATAGTTTGGGTGGGTTAAGTCCTGCTTCAAGACTGAAGTTGGTAAAACAGTACAGCATGAAATGGTCAGCATTGCAGTGTTTACTAGCTGCTGTTCTGCTTCTTTTCACTCCAAGCGATGGTGTGTAAGATGAGTACTAACATTTCAGTTTGCTGCCTTCACGCAATGGAATACAGAACTGATACAGATGCAGTGAGCTAACAGGCTTTGCAGTGAGCTGACAAGTAAACAGGTGACACAGTAAACTAAATGGTGAATGGACTCCTGACGCAGTGAGCTAATGGACTCTTGACATATACCGCTTTAACACTAAAATAAGCAGGTCAACGCAGAATTTTTCAACGCAGGTTAACCCGCTAACAATCGGCAAGGGACAACTTTCCCACTGCCAGCAGCAGACGAGCTGCATGGCTGTTTTTTTTTCCTTTACTAGTGAAGCAAAAAGTGTAACTAGTACTATTAATAGATTGAAAAATGTTCATTAGTAAAGTAAAGCAAGGTGAGGTTTTACTAGTAACTTTTTTAAAGTCTACTAGTATAACTAGTGACACAAAATTGTCTACCAGTAGATTACTTTACTTTACTGGTAAAGTCTACTTGTGCACAAGTGCGTCAAACATCTTTACTGAAAAAACAAAATTTTTGTTTACTAGCTCTACTCGTAAACTCAAAATATCTCACTAGTGGTAAAAGTAGACTGTTTATAGACTACCAATAGTACTAGTAAAGCCAAAAGTTTCATAAGTGGTACTAGTAGACCTAATGTAACTGAAATAGGAGGGATAATAACCAAATTCACTATCCTGATTGGTTGTAATATTTTTGAAAGCCAATAGGAAGCCTGAATTTGCTTTTTTCCTGCCCCCTTATTAGCATATAAGGCTTACTGCTAGTGCTAGCGAACATTGTTAAGTCTACCAGTAGTATTAGTGACACTTTTGGCTTCACTAGTAAAGTCTACTTGTTCCCTTGTAAACCATAATTAAGTACATGTACTCCAAATATGAGTACTAGTAGAGCTGAACTACAGTTGGTATCACTGATATCAAATTTATACTCAAACAGCTCTCCATACACTTGCGCCTCTCCAGCAGCTTTCACTTGAAATGTCAGCGCAAATATACGCCCACCATACTTCTCCGGTTGTCACGTTTCTTATGTATGGAAACATCCCAACATGAGTTCAACTCACAATCCAACACTTTAAAGCAGCAATCAGTCGTCTTCCTAACTCAAACAGGCCTCACTCTGCTTAAAGCCAACAACAGATGGAGCTTAAGAAGAAAAAAAAAATCGCTCACAGTAGCAAGTCGAAACTGCTGAACAAGATGTTTTACTCTTTCCTTCCTCTCATCTTTCCTGCCGCTCTCCTCGCCTCCTCTTTCAGTCGCCACTAAGCGGGGATTGTGTCTGTCACAGATATACTTAATCAGTTAACTCCCCACGGAGCTCGACTCACTCACAGCACACACTCCGCTGTCAGCCCGGCTCAACGCATTAGGGAATTTAATAGCATGTGTGATTGAGCCCAAGTGTGTGAGCATGTGTGTGTAAGTGTGTTAAACTTTCTTCATTTCCACATCTTCTCGCATGTTCCCAAACATCTTTAGGATGTGCGTTCAAAGGTTTTTAGAGTATTTCTGTAACGTTTGAATGTTCCGGTGATGTGTGTGCTGGAACGTCCGCACCGACAGCATCATGTGTGTGAGCTCGTGTGTGTGTTGGAGGGTATTATAGTGTGTAATAGCCTATTAAGACCAGAGCTCCCTGCAGCTGATGTGTCAAACAGCTCAGAATGTTGTCGAGCTTCACGCACACAAACGCACACACACGTTCTAAGATGCTGTTTCCAGCTGTTTGAAGGCTGTGAGGAGAGAAAGAGAGGCAGAAGAAAGAGCAGCAGAGGCTTTAAAGTTACACAGCAGAATGAATCACAACACTGAGCCGGAGCACGCCTTTACAAATGTGGAAATTCAAAAAAAACATTAAATGTGTCTACCGTGCATTTTGTCCAAGAGCATTTTGAATTGGGTTAGGTTAGTCAGACTGTGTCCAAAAGTGTCCGCTTTTCAGAGAGTTCACCATCTTTCACTGATGTCTGAACACAGGAGCTATTTTGATTCACATGGCAGACTTGAAGCCTCCATCTATTGTTGTTTGATAGAGTCTTTGACAGATTTTCACAAACATCACAACCAGCTTTTGCACCTGGTGTTTGAAGACAGCTAACTTCAGTGCAGTGTTTCTCAAATAATGGCTGCGACCCTGAAGTAAGGCGATGTCAGGTGCCAAAGTGTGTGTGACTTGTTTGAACGGGGTCGTGGCACAGTTTGGATATGGGCCTCCAGGATTTTAATTGGCCACCCCATGTACAATCCAAAACTCTACAGTGTGATTGGCTATTTGCCATGTAAGAGGTGGGATTTATGTAAAAATTTATCAATCAATCCAATCAAACCAGTTCGCAACCAATGTTATTTCAAGGCACTTCACAGTAGAGCAGGCTGAAGGCATACTCTTCATTTTATAGAAACACATATATGCATTTATACAAATACATATAAATACATTTATTTATATATACACATATAGACATCCAGAGATGTATCCATCCAGGCAGAGACAAAGGGACTAAAAATAAGAATTTATGACGGCGACAAACCCATAGGACTTAAATCTATCCTCACCACATTTGTCTCTGATGAATATAGATTCAATTAATCAATCTAAATTTGTATCGCGCCATATTGGTTAAAAATAAATGTATTAAAGGTAAGCCCCCTGAGGTGTGGCATCTCATTTTCAAGAAGGACCTTATGTCTATATGTTTGTAAAGATAGTTTCTGTGGATGTTTAGTCAATTCAACCATGGATAGAGAGATCAATCTAATATTAGAATTACTATCTGTAATGATTATAAACTGGAGAAAAATGACATTGATTATTATAGCAGCATCTAGCTGAACTGCCATTAACCTATAGGATGTGTAACAACAGGCTTTTTATTTTAAGTTTAATGTGGACAATTTTATTTCTTTAGAAATTTAAATTGAAACTGGACTGAAATATTTTCCTTGAGCTTAAAAAGAAGCTAGGAGAGCTCCTAGTTGGCATAGATGCTAACAGCTCCATTAGCAGTTTTATCATCTCTGGACTGCATTTCTTTAGTAAATGAAAAACAAACAACGCTACAAACTCCTCAATAGTAAGGATATTTTCAGTTCATTTCCGACATGGTTTGTCGACAGTTTGTTTTATAAGGTGGCTCACATTCTGTCCTTTACACTACCTCAGTAACGCCCGCCTGCTACATTATCTGATTGGCCTGTAATGAATGTGATTGACAGAACGATCATCCAATCCCCTGCTGGATATGATTTGAAAGGTCCTGTCCTCCTCAAACACTTTCTATGGGCTGTTTTCCAGATGGGCAAGTGAAATCTGTTGAAGGGTCCATCTGGTGTGTCAGGTTAGGGCACAATAGAAAGTAAGTGAGAACCACTGCTTTGGGGAATGACACTAAAACATATTTAAATCCATCAACACATATGTCAAGATCCAAACAGCCCCTAAATAATCCAACAAATATCTGTGTTGCGTACGCTGTTGCTCTCTATCACTCCACATAGTGGCATGTAGACACCAAATGGAGTGCAAATTTTCTGATGCCAGTTTATGTTTGCATACCAAAGGTCAGCCATGAACCCTAAAGAAAACTAAGATAAAGAGTTACTCCAACACATGCTTGGCCAGCTCCTTTACCTATGGCAGCTAAAGGGCAATGACTGAAAGTGTCACAAGAGTGAGCAGTCAGTTTATTTCACTGCTATGTTCCAGCAGAAAGTTCATTCTGCCAGAGGCTTTTTCAAAAATGGATGGACTCTTGTAATTAAAGTCAAAATCCTTCTTCAGTATCTACAAAAGACTGCAGTGTTTCTAAGTTATTCTGATAAACTCATCAACAATCAATTATCCCATACTGTTCATGATCACAGCGTATCATTACCCGCCATCAACCAATATCCAACCATCAGCCCCCTGAGTTTTTACCAAGTAAAAAAGTCTAATGCAGTTTCTTCTTCCTTATAAATGAACCCACAATCAATGTTCAAATCAGTCTTTCATTTCACCTCTTCAACACCTCATGCTTATTTGGAGCACTGAATACCAATAGTTAAAATCAGCATCATTAGTAAATTTAGTATGTATTGATATAACTCCATCTTTGATACCCCCCAGAGTTTTCAAATAGAAACAATTATTAACAATAATCACCATCATCAGCATCAATAACACTGTTTCTGCTATTAAAATCAGCCTTATTATCAACATTATCTTTGTGCTGCACAACATTGTGGTCTGATGGAGGCAACACAAAAATATAATCAGTCTTGTGCAACTATATTTGTTTATTTAAACCACAGCAATCAGAGCTACAGCTGAAGGTATTAATCAACATAAATTAGAAAACTGTTGGAGTAATCAAATGTGGAAAGAACCAACACTTAAGCCATGCAGTCCTTTAACAGAACATTAAACCTCTGACTGCGTACGAAGGTTCAAACATGTAATTTAAAACAAGGAAATCTAATTATTGTTCTCAAAACTGCAGGTCAAATACAAGTCAACTCAAAGAAGTTGTCTCACATTTGCAGCAATTGTTACAGAGGGCTAGGCACAATCTAACTTGTCAACAGCACTCAGTTTAGAAACCAGGATTTGGGATGATATACGGATGTAGTCGTGTACAAGCCATAAAGAGGATGCACATGAGTGAGGGCCCCACTAATGCTGAACCATACATACATTTGCAGCTCCCTTGAATTTCCCTGCCCAGCCAGCTGTCTTTCAGCAACCTGCCGACTCCCACACAGTTTCCACTCAACTCCCAGCTACTTGAAGTGTGCCCCAATTCAAATACAGACATTTCCATTCATATAATTGCAGGGTGTGACTGCAAGATGGCCCTTCCCAGAAGAGGACACCTTTACAGATGCAGCCGCTTCAATTTTCCCTTCCCAACCAAATGCCAGCCGAGATCCATCCAGTTACCAGCCAACGTCCAACCACTGGGAGTCTAAACAAGATTTTTTTTTTTTTACTTTTCTTTTGTTCTCATTTTCTGTACATAGTGGCATTTTCCTTGCTATGAACAGTTTTCTCTTTTATATCCTACAAAATATAAGTGGTAAGGGTTAGTGTTTATCAAGTAAATTGCAGGGGATCTCTTAACAACTGTTAGGACCAATAGGTAGGAGCACTTTCCTCTGCTAAGGAAACTAGGGAAAATTTAAGTGGCTCCATCTGTACCTTATTTACTACTTAGTTATAGATACCAACAGCCATGCTAATCTCTTAGCAGGCCACTATTGTTTACAAGCTTTGACCTGATTTATATGTCTGTGTCAAAACTGTGCAGCAACCTATGCTTTAAGTCCATGGCTGCCTGAACTGACAAATAAGCTAGCGTTTTTTCTCTGACATGCTTCCTCAAAAATGCAACTATATGTTAGAACAACATGGACCAAAAGCCCTATACTTGGCCTGCTGCAGAGCATAAGGTGACTAGTCTCTGAGCACGTCATGGGTAGGATTTTGTGTACATAAATGTGATAGAAATGCTGCAGAAGACAAACCAGCATGTTAAATCTACTTGATTGACTTAATATGCTCCATTTCTGTCACCGTATATGGATACAAATCACACTGCCAGCTAGCAGCTAGAATTGGTGGAGCACTGCTAAGTGACAAAGCTACAGCAACACCCAAGGACAAATGCATAAGATGGTACAGGGCACTATGGCAAATATTTGATGCAGAGGTATAAACTAGGTTCCAGTTGCTTTTAAGTTTTGGCACAACCAAACAATCCCTTGAGTTCCACCTCTGTCACCTGAAAGGAAGCGGATTGGTGTTGCCATATTCTGATCAGGAGCAAGCCAATCAGCTTGAGGCGTTGCAAGATGGATCCCCCTGATGGCAGACATGGAATAAGGATAAACCAGCTGCTCTGGATAACAGTGTATGATGTGAACATTTCAGTTTACTTAAAATCAAGCATATGAGCTAGTTCAATTGACAGCTAAGGCACAACACTGCTGGCAACAATGCTTCTCAAAAATGTTAGGAATTTCAGTTCAGTCGATTTTTTCTCCCCTTTAATATGACCAATTGGCAATGTATTTCATATCGTTGGAAATCACCTTTACAACGAGATGCAATTTGTAAGAATTATGCATTCATAAAATGAGCAACACAGCAAAACATGTGGTTAGTCCGCTTCTAAAAAAGTGCCATAATCCCCTCTTACCCTGGAGGAAAGCCTAGGGTTTCTCAGTGAAGCAAGGGTCTTATATGACTTGGGGTGTTTTCTTCCTGGTATGCCTACTTTACGGTCTGTTATTGATCTCAGCAGTTTCAAGGAACTTGGTCCTAAGTTGGGAAATGGTACGGTGTAGCTGCATTATCTGTATTCTGCAACACCAGGTTCCAGTTGCAGGGAATTTTGGCACTTTTTTGGATGGGCACTAGCCACATGTTTAATTGTGTTGCTCATTCCAAAAATGTGCAATCCTTGCAAGTTATACCTCGTTGTTAAGGTAACTAATCACGCTTTCTAACAATATAAAAGAAAGTACCAATTGGTATTATGAAAAGGGGAGAAATAATCGACCTAAATAACAATTTTGATCTTTTTTTAAGAGTATATAAGGTAAGATTTAGAAATCCTATTTGATTTTTCATTTTTGCCATGTAAAATGGCAATTATGAGTAAATGATAATGTGCATTTGCAAATTTCTAGCAGTAAAAAGCAAAATTTCACATTTATAAATCATCATCTTTTCTTTCTGTACATCTGCAGGTGGCTTAGAGTTGCAGCAGAGCTCAAACTGCTTTGAGCAATCAAGCTCAAAGTAAACCGCTGTGATCTGAACAAGCCTTACAGTGTGTGTGTGTGTGTGTGTGTGTGTGTTGGCTGCAGGTGTAGGACTTCATACTCCAAGAATTTATATGTGCCTCCGTGTGTGTTTATTTGTACATCTGTGCGTGTGTGTTGGTGTGCGTGTGTGTGTGACAGCTGGGGGGATGCTAATATTTGTTGTGGTTCTTTGGTCAAACACTTCAGAGGAGTTGTTGGCGCTCTGACTTCAGAGCAGCTCGGTGGAGACGTGTCGAGAATCAGCGCCAGAGAGGATGAGAGGAAAGGACGGGAGTCAGCTGCCTGTGATGCTATCACACACACACACACACACACACATAAAAACACACACTCAGAGAGGTGCACAAACACACCAGCTCTCACTTGTTTTCTGAGCCTTCTCCGCTGCCTTTGTTTGTTTCACGGACAAACAAGAACACACTCAGACAAACAAGATACCCTCCCCCTTTTTCTTCTGCCTTTTTTTGTCTTTCACACACAAAAATACACAAACACACACTCACACACACATATAACCTTAGCTGTAATGATGGGTAACATGATGCAGCAGGGGTACTGATCCTACCAGTGATGTTTGGAGGTGTCACACCAAGTACAGTTATGTGTTATGTTACACATTCATGAATGGAAGGAGGGCTCATGGGTGAGCTTTTACATATTTACAAGAGATATAGACAGAGGATGTGACAGGAGAGGGGAGATAACACAATAAAAAGGGAGACTAGACACACACAGCAGAGGGACTACATCTTGGTTGCTGTAAACCTCAAGGTGATGTACAATTTATGGATGGTTTAAGTTTCTGGATAGTTTTTTTGATGGAATGATTAGTAAAAAATAATATCTTAAGCTGTGTAGGTTTATGTTTCATAATAAACTTCGAGCTACTTAAGCGTATGTGGGTTGACTTGATGCATAAATTAATTACCTCTGACTGCCAAAATATCAGTCATAACTACACCCTTGAGCAAAAGCGTTGATTCATCTCATATTTGACAAAAAAGCTCCCAAGTTCAAATCCAGCCTGTGTTATAGAGAAGGGAAACTTTTCTGACCATGAGAACCATTCATTTCATTCCTACTGCAAGAGGGACACATTCATGTAATGCAAGGCATTATCAGCTTAATGATTTCTTCTTATAATTTAACAAAATAAACAAACACGTGTACACTGTTAAAAATCACCAGCTCCTAGCTCTCATCTCTTCCTGCTCTAAAAGATGCAATTGGGCACAATTGTTAATTGGAGCTTGACAAGGTGGATCTTCCTGATTACTGACAATGAATCAGGTGAATCAGCCAATCCAGCTGGACTGCATGGTTACTTGTGTGGTGCATGATGGGTAAATATTTGTAAAATTACAGTATTTTTCTTTGGCACACTGAGATTTTATAGTCAGACATGTTCAGATTACTGTAAAATTACAGTGAAGTGTTGTGAAATCATATTAAATTGTTGTAAAATCAAAGTACAGTGTAACGACAGTGTAGTGAGTATTATTGACACCGACACTGTAGCTAAGAAGCATTATATGAAGACTTTTGCCTTCAAACTCACTGCCAAAAGCCATAATTACATTGATAGACTGAGCTCAATGCAACCTTTTAATACATACAATGAATTACAGGTTATAAGAGCATACTGCAGGAAGATAACTATTTTCATTTTTACTGATGCACAAAAAGCTGTTTTACAGAAAAAATGATAACCAACTATGGCTCTATTTTTTTAATATATTGCTATTATAATGTTTTTAAATGCAGATTCCATCACTATTTTCATTTATAGACCTTATTTTATAATTTTATGTTTTTCACATTGAGGAGGGGCATCATGTGGCCATAGGGTCGCCATTTACCTATCTCTGCTACACGCCATTTTCCACAGTCCCTCCCCATGGTTTCAGTTTCCATCTCTATTTACTGTTCTTTATACTTAAAATTTCCCAAAATATCTGTTTATAGACTTAAATATTGAATGTTGAGCCCACAAGATTTTAAGTTACAGTGCCTTTAAACTGCCAAAATAAGAACATTTCATCCTTAAGTAAGTGTAGACATTTATGTAAAGTTGAAAACCCCCCAAAGCTTATGGAGATGATGTTACCCATTATGGTGTGCTCTCAAGAATAACCTGCATGGACAGACTAAATATACATATTGTGGCCCTGGCTGTCCCCTGTGCCCAGACATTTAAGGAAATTCTGTGTCAACTGCTTTGCTTTTGCACAAAAAAAGAAACACAGATTCTGTGTTTTTCATGCAGGCATCACTTTTTTCCTTATTTTGTAGGGGAAATATTTAGTGCCTGTAAAAGAGCATCAATGATCAAAACTATCATCCCCCTCCCTTCAATAAATCTCCCCACTGAGGGATTTTTATGTTGCCTCAGGGCAACGATGAGCTCAGGGGGTAAAACACCAAAGAAGATCTGAAGGTTTGTGAAGATTTATGGAGTACAAACACACACAGGGATGAGCTCTCAATATGAATGCTCAGTGTAGAGTTCATTTCGATTAGTTGGTAATTTTATGGATAAATTTTGGTGAGGTTACAACGGGATGTACCACTAAAGTCAGTTGATATGAATTTAAGATTCTGAACAATGAAGATGGAGTTTATAGAGGTGGAAAGGGCCATTATTCTCACAGCCTCTTGTTTTTCGGGACACTTCTTCATGTTTGTATTGTCAAAACTTGATATTTCTAATGGTGTCCTGGCCATAGATCTACACAATTTGTTTTGGGGGAGCATTAAGCCACAAAAAAGAAGACATTGCTTGGATATTACCTTTCACATACTACCTCCACCAAGGGAGACATTTTTGCCCATGTTAGTTAGCTAGTTTGTTAGTTTGTAAGCTTGATTATTAACAGAATAACTCAAAAAGTTATAAATGTAATTTGATGAAATTTTCAGGATAGGTCAGAAATGGAACATGGCCAAACCGATTATATTTTGATGGTGATCCAAAGCCACATGCAGATCAAGGAATTTTTAAAAGGATTTCTTCACACTGCAAGATTGGACAGTTCTCCACATTTTTACCAGTAACTCAAAAAGTTCTAAACAAATTTCAATTTCAGTGAAATGTTGGTCATGTCATGGCACAAGAAAGAAGTGATTACATTTTGGAGGTGATTGGGGTGCTGGTTTGGTGGAGTGGTAAGCAACCAGGCACGACCCATATACATGCTTCTGCTGGCCCAGATTTGAATCCAGCCTGTGGCCAGTTTGCAGAGTGTCCTCCCCTACTCTCTCTCACCCCCTTTCACAAGCCTATCCACTGTTTCTCTTTCTTCTATCAATAAATCCTGGATGTGGATCCAGGAATGTTTTCAAGGATTTGTTAACAGTGTCAGATAGGGCTTTTTCACATTTTTGACACTAACTTGCCTGACAATGTTGAAAATGCCTTGGCATTGATTTGTGCTCTTGGAGCACTTTTAGTCTAACTTGAGCTTTTAGACTTTTTATTTAATAGGACTTTTCTAGTCTCTGACTACTCACAGCAGCTTTACACTGAAGGTCACATCTACCCATTTGCACCCATTCACTCTCACATTCATTCACTGACGGTTGAAGTATCTGTCAGTTGTCCACCAGTATCAGCTAACACATTTGCAGCCTTTCATGCCATTTACATGTCACTGTGTGGGATCGCCATGTGACAGTGAGAGCTGGGCTCGAGCTTGCAGCCTTCTGATTACCGACCAAGTACACAATCAGGCTGCACCACTGATGCCCCAAGTCTGGTATTCATTTACTTTGTCATGCAAATATAAAAGTGAAAGGGCGAGGCATACAAGCCTTTAAAGTACAGGTTCTTTTGTTAAATACAGAAAGGAACTTTTCCATAGTTGTGTACCTTAAATTATTCTGATTTCTGGGACAGTTTTCTTTGTATTGGACTGTAGTTGGATACCGTATGCTTTTTCAACATGGTATTCTTGGGAGATTTGATGACTGAGTACTAGACCGCTCTTGCTGGTGTTTCATACTGCACATGAAATTCAAACATGTAAAGACTGTACTTAATTCAAATTTAATGACATTATCCACAAGACATGATGTCAAGGCTCTGCAAATATACTTAATTAACTGTCAATTTAATTTAAACTTACTGCCTTAACTTTTAAACCTTACTGTACTTTGACCCTTAGACCACTGACCTCTTAAAATTTAACTTCTTTTTTCAATTTCCTTTAAATTTACAGTTCCTAATATCACACCTTCACTTTACTCTGACCCTTTGACGTTTTGACTCCTATCCCTTTGTAATTTAACTTTTAATTTCAGGGTATACTTTTATAAAACACATTGACCTCAAACTTTAATCACCAGTCCTTGTTTCTGCAGAACTCGGTGAACTGTCTCAGAATAAAGTCACAGAAGCTGTTTTTTTTTTTTTTTTTTGCAGCCTGTAAGTTTCTTGAGTTCTTCATCATTTTCTCACGGGACGAACAAATTGCAGCAATCTCTGCAAGAGCAGGCAGAAGATAGTGGGTTTATCTATATTTGGGACGGCGTATTGTTTTGGCAGCAGCTGAAGAGAGTCACAATCCTCCTGAGTGAAATGACTCCAAGACATTAAACCATCGATGGCTCAACTGAGAGAAATATTTTCTATTCAATGAAGAGTCGCGCTGATTCGTCTGAGGCTTAATGTGCGTGGTCCTCAGGGAGGGAAAAATAGAAACAGTATGAAGAAATCAATGAGTGGATCAATAATCATTACAGCTGAACAAGATCGACAGACTGTTTGTGGGAGTTTTATTAAATAATCGGTGTGGTGACTTCAGACTGTGTTATTCTATCAGTGCAGCTCCAGAGAAAAAGGAACTCAGAGCATACTAAATCTGTATTATAAAGGCAGAAAAGTGTCAGTGTGAATGACTCTAAGCACTGTTGTGATAAAGAAAATATAATTGTTCAGCTGGTACCAACCCAAAAGGCCTATCCTCCCTCAAAAATGTAAAGATATTCCCTCTTTATGGTAGCCTATTGTCCTGAAACACAGCACATGGTCCTTATTGATAACAACAAATAGAGTAAAGGCCAAGCAATGCTTGGGTTTGTAGGTTTCAAGAAGCCAACTAAGACCAGAATTACAGTATGTTATGCCAGCTTCTTCCCTAAGTCAATTAGATTTTTCCCTGCCAATTTTAACAAAAGTTATTATTATTAACAAAGTAAACAGAAGCTCCCTTGAATCTAAAGGAGCCAGTAAAGGGAGGTTCAATTATCAGTGAAGGATCCTATTGGTCACCTCCCTTTTAATGGTCCATGTTAACATCAAACTAGAAAGAGAACCCAAGTACACCTGAACTTGTTTGAGGGATTGTATTTATATTGTTTTGGCCTTGGAGCACTTCAGGATCAGCCATGATGAGTTGAGAATGTCGATGAGCAACAAACATCTGAGCCCTGGCCCAAGATATGGGAACCAGGAGATGGATGTTTGGATGGATGGGTGATTTTGCGTATGAACTAAAAGATGGATGGATAGGTATATATATATATATATATATATATATGGATCAATGCACGGATAGTAGATGGATGGATGAATGGATGGATAGATGAGTTACTGGATTGTAAACTTGACGGATACAAATATTTGGATGGGTTGCAGGTGATGAAAAATGGATGGATGAATGGATGGAGAAATTGATGGATAAATGAAAAGATGGATTATTCATGGATTATTGACTGGATAATGGTGGGATGATGATAAATGGATGGATAACTGGATCATAAACTTGGCGAATAAAAATATCTGGATGGATTGTTGGATGATAAATAAAATGGATAAATGGATATATGGCTTATTTATTGACTATTGGATGGGTTATAGTTGAAAGGGTGACAGATGGATGGATGTATAGAAGGATGGATGAGTAGATAGATGCAAAAATGGATGGATGAGTTATTCATGGATGGATGGTTGGATAAGATGATAAATAAATGGACGACTGGATTATTCACGGATGAATCGATTGGTGGCTTTATGTAAACGTCTCCCTGAACGCCTTCATATATAATCCATGTTTCATAATCATTATTTGCTCTCCTGCAAAGTCCCTCTTGTTTAAATTGAGTCACAGCTCCTCTAACCCTAGCAAACGCTCATAGATGCCCAACAGATCACAGCAAGGAGCTACAGTTGTGTCCCGGCTTTGTGAGACTTAAACCAACAACCCAAGATCTACAGTCGACAATCCCCTCACACACCAGCGATCGCATCTTTCTATCTCTGTGAGGACTTCTGTGACACTTCTTTTTTCTTTCTAGCAAACACACCAGACACACTTTTCTCCCCCCGCTTCCTCGCTTCCTCCTTCGCTCCCTCCCTCGCTCTGTGCTGAGTTTGAAGAGGGCTGATTGGAGTTGAAGTGTTAACACGCTCTTCCTGCGGCCATCTGCCAAACACAAACGGCGGACGCCATGTTTGAATCCCTTCAGCACACTGAATAAATGTTAATCTAACCGCCTCCTGTCCTCCTATCTTGTCAATGCTTCCTCTTCTCTCTGCTCCTTTTGTCAAGATTCTCTTTCTGCTTTACACATTTTCACTTTACTTATTTGTTTCACTCTTTGTTTTCACCTTTCTTGTACTTCCTTCTCCTCTTTTGTTTTTCTTGTGCCCCCCTTTACTTTGCTCCTACATCATTTTACTTAGTTTATTTCTTCTTTCCCTTCTTTCCCTCCTCTCCACCCCTTCATTTATCAAATCTGATTATTTCTGACAGTCTTTGGGTTGAGGCAAAGCGCCACAGTGTTTCCTCATTACAGGCATCTGTCCCTTTCTATTTCCTGCTTCCTCCTCTTGGCTTCTTCCTCTTTTCCTTTTTTTTCTTGGCCCTCAGTTCTGACAAGATCCTGCCCATATGGTCATATATAATTCAACATGCCTTCAAAATCAACAAAATTTATTAGCCAGAATTTACATATGTGGCGAGAGGGGGTATGTAAGACTTCGTTTTGGGTTTGTTTTTGCATGCTCCTTGGAAGAACATATTTGTTTATGTTGATTTGCATTTCTTTGTGCAATTTATGATGCAGCTCATGTGTGTTAGGATGTAGACAGTGAAGATACTGGAATGACTGCTGGCTGTTTTTCCTGACTAGTGAAGAGACTGGTCAGGAAAAAAAGCTTGGGCATATTTCCAGGCAGATGGATTGATAGGGATGGGTGTTGAAATCCAGCACTGGTATGGTACTGATGGTCAGGGATGCCCGACTGTTCAGCCCCCACCAGCTTAACAGCCACTTAAGCGAACCATTGATTAAGAACTATTTATCTGACCAATTGCAATTTTGAGTAAAATATCACCTAATGGCAGTGCCAATCAACCTTGTACAGCAGCTGGATCCTCCTGATTCAGTGTCTGTAATCAGGCAGATCCATCTTGCCAAGCTTGAATCTACAACGGCCCAAAGCAGCATGGCCCAATCAGAGTCCTTTAGAGCAGGAAGAGGAACGAGTTACAAGCGAGATGATTGCAGAAAGTGACTGTATTTACAGAGATTGGCATAGATGCTAACAGCTAACAACAAACACTGAAAGCATTTCTCAATAGAAAGGACATTTTTGCTCCACTTTCAACATGTTTTGGCGAGATTTGTTCAACAAAGTTACTCATGTTTTGTTATGCAGCGGCTTCCGTCTACAACATTATCTGATTAGCCTGTAATAAATGCTGATTGATGGAATGATTGTCAAATCACCTCATTGTCCAATCATTGTCCTGTCACCTGTCTCTCCTTGTTTCCATAGGTTTTGCTTCCTGTCTGGCGCTGTCACACCTGATCCCTGATTGTGCTTCCCCAGCTGTGTCTATCATCCCCAATCACCTCTTGTATTTAACCCTTCCCTTGTGTTGTTGCCAGATTGTTTGTACCATTAGCGTCACTTTCCAGCACTTTCTCATAGCCTAGTTTTGTCTTAACCTTCTTTGCCTTGACCATGTCTTTTTGCCTATCGTCTGTCTGTACCTTAGCCTGGAGTGTTTGCGTATTAGTGTACCGGATCCGGACCATCAAACCAAGCCTCTTAGCCTTTTGCCCGCCTGTATTTTTGCCTGGAGTGTTTGCCTGGCTGTGTATCGAACCTGGACTGTCAATAAACCCTGGTTTTTGGATCACGGACCGCTGTCTGCAGTTGAGTTCTTTTGTGCCACTAAGGTTCTTAAGTCATGACAGAAATATACTGAACGGTTCCTCTGGTGTGCCAGGTTAGGTGCAAAGAGCCTGTAGCTTTTATACCCTCCTGCCCTTTGCACAGAGGCTGTTGTCTCCAACCTGTGGACCTGGTCACTGGCCTGACCTTCCCCAATGAAAAGGGCCAGAGGAAGAATTAAGCTGTTATGTGTGTACTCTCTAGCCTTCAAACCATTTTTAGGCATCCAACAGTTCTTTTAGTTTCAAAACAAATAGAAAGACATAAAAAAGTCCTTGCTTATTTGGACAAGCTTTTAATTTCTGAAAAAGAATTTGTTAAAAAAATGTTTTGCTCTGTCAAAAGATTGACCCTTAAATCTGTCATAGCTCACTCAGCAGAAAGGACAAAGAAGGTTCAGCATCTATGCCGTTGAAATTTAGTGAATAGCACCTAAATTAGCCCCTCACACCCCTGTAAAGATTTGGTTAGGTAACTATCAGATACCTTGGCATCAATATCAAACCAGTACCAGATTTTGACACCCATTCTCAGGTCCAGTCGTGTGTTCTGGCATCCTCCATCATGTCTGTTGGTCATGCATGGATTTACAGTATGTTGATCGTCTAATCAGTCACAATGGCCAAAGTTATAAACAAAAAGACCATGAAGTGAGACGAGAAGAAACTTCACAACATTTAAGGCAGTTTTGAGCTGTTGTGCTAAAACAGTGAGAAAACCCTTTTTTCTCTCCAAAGGGGAATAAAAGTTCAACATAAGAGAAGAAAAAAGAAAATCCAGTGGATCTTTTATCCATATTTAAAGTTTGAGCTGCAGCGGTCGCCTGTCTCCCCACATTTTCCTCCCTTAATAAAGACAGCGCACAAAGTCGTTTCCCCCGGGGCCCTTTGAAACATTTTCTCAAGAAAATGAGCCTTTGTACAATCACAGCAAGCGAGATGGACAGTTTCCATTACCAGGCTCTTGTAATTAAAGGATTTGTACTAATAGCAAATTTATCATAATTCCTGTTGGCTATCAAATTCTTGACAGGCTATTTCATTTCAGCCAGTGTTTCATTTAAAAGCCTTCAGGTTAGTGCAGTGTCTCCGCTCTGACATCTAAACCCTCGTAATGAGACGGGCACACACATAGATCTCTACACACAAATACACACATGGACAAATTTATGAGCACTCCAGTGTAATCGTCAGGGTCATGCTGGTGGTGTGTGGGGGAGTCTCATCAAAGTACACATTTAAACACTCATTAAGCCACAAGTACAAATGAAACAGAGTTTAAGGAAAAAAATCATGAGGCCTTTAGATACATTGTAATATATGATGATGACCAGGGTCCATTTTAGTGATTTGGAGGGCTTAGGCAAGGACATTATGAGGCTTTTTACTATTTCTCAAAAATAAATTATGGAGTCCCCTTTATTAAGGCTACCTGGCCAGATAAAATACCAGACTTGACAACAAACAGTGAACTTGCTGTACATGAATATATCAATTCATCAAGAGAGTAGCTCTGATTGGATCGCTCCCCAACTTATCCCACCACCACGAAGCTAAGGCAGCTGTGACTGGATGTCCCTCTTAACTCATCCAAGCTTTCCACACAACCAAAGTAGCTGTGATTGGACATATTCCTAACTTGTCCGAGATCCGAAAGGAACACTGCTGTCTATGTTGCACAAATACAATTGACAATGTTTAACGGTGTTGGACAGATGCATGAAACAAGCCAGAAGTAGTTTCCCCCTCTCTTCAACCCCTCCTGGTGTCCCCACCATGACGTCGTGACCCCTTCTTCAAGAGCCACTGGCTTATGGCAGAGCTATGTGGAGTTGCATTATAAAAATACTGAAAGAAACATATTTTGCCTTAAATCAGGTTCAGATACTAATTTGAAACCACTGCTATATTATTTTCACAGTCACTAATTTTAAAAAATACTTTTGACAAACTGAGCACCACTGATAGTCCTGTATTCTCTCTCTGTTTGGGATGCTCTTTAGAGCTCCAGTCTCTTTAAGGCTCCTTTGCCCATGTGGGCCAGTCTGCTCTGTTTGGCTGACAGATCAGCTGTTGTAATTGGTCAGTTCAGTGCTTTACACTCTGTAATGGGTTTGCTACTGTGAGCCAATGGCCTTAAATTGATGACGAAACAATAGTATGACATCACACTGGTATTTCTATTCAAGGGGCCAGGGGAAGATGTCTTAGGTTTTGAGTCCTAATGCTGCAAACTTTTTGTCTCTTTCATAGAAGTGCTCTATCACACAAAATGGTCATGTTTAACATGTATAAAACTAAAAATATATATTATATAAGCTCTTAAACCTTACAAACTCCATGGGATCACTGGAGCCCCCAAGCAATAACACTCGCATTGTTTACTAAAAACTTTTGACCTGCAATATTGATCTTTGTGGGGACGACTGTGAGAAGCTGATTCTTTTGTCAGTCTATAGGCGGCTTCAAATAGGATGTACAACCTTAAAGAAGTTTTAATTCAGTAATGAGTAGCAATGTTTTTTTTATCCAAAATTTTGCATTTGTGTTACCACAGTGATATATCAGTAATTAGTGATTTTTAATCATTTTTGTTTAATTTCTGTTTAAAAATGTAGCAGTGATGTAATTAGACCTCCATTATGACACCAAGAGAAAGGGACAATTTCCTGATTGACCAATCAGATGCTCCCAATCTCTATTCTCTATCCAATCAAGAGCACTCAAGGGTCAACAAGAGAGGAAACAGTTTTCTGGCAGTTCCAAGAAGAATTAAAAGCTAAAGTGAGAAATCTGATGTAATACTCATTTTTCCTTCTATGGTCCAAAAACACAGCGCTAAATTTTCCATACTACCTTACTTCCTTACTTTCCTACTATCTGACTTTCTATGTTGGCCATGTGATTGGCTCCAGCCCAATGCAGCCACAAAAGGAAGAAGCAGTATAGACAATAAATGGATGGAATGTCTTCAAGTGCAGTAAAATAATCTTTAAAAAATAGTTTTTACGTCTTTGATATTTCTAGAAAATACTCGGAACTTCTCCTGACATTGTCTACAGCAAATTGGTTGGAAATGTTTGGGTAAAAAGTTGAGTTCTTCGACATTTCAACCACTTGTCCAAATATTAACCAGCATTGTAAAACTACCTGTACAGTTAAGACAGTGAGGAGTATACACTGGAGGTACATGTAAAGTAATCTAGACATTAACCTCATGTTGAAGCTCACTAATAGGGATTACACCCCGAGGTCCCTCTGAGCATGAGGCTCCTGTTTGTTGCTTACCTTTGCCTCATGATAAAACAGCACAAATAAATGAAGAAAATCAAACAGACTTCATTAATGCTTAAAAATCACAGCAAAGACTTGACATATTCAGCAGCACCACATTCACATGCTAATTCTCACTCTAATGGGCGACACACACACATGCATGCTCACACTCACACACTCTCCATGCAGTCACTCTGCACATCATTACAGCAGCCTGTCTGTGCCTCAAAATAAAGCTTCAGTTTGACAAAAGTCTCTGTGAATAAAATAGGAGCTGCAGGCTTTGATCATCAAGCAGGAGAGAAAGAAAATCTCTGAAAGTGTTTTTTTCTTCTGCAGTGAGTCGCATGCAGAGCTTTAAACGCAAATAAAAATAGACCTTATTCAGACTCTAAAAGACTATTGATCACCTCAGTATGTCTATATTCTATTTATTTTCAATTTTAACATATAATGGGCCTGACTGAAGTGCGCGCACACTTTTGTCCTGACTGAACTATCGCCTTTAACAGGGGTGGGCAAGTGGTGGCTCAGGGGCCGTAAATCTTCTCTCTTTAGAATCATATTTGCCTGTTGGTCAACTTAAAATGAAAAAGATATATATATCTAAAAACTGTAAAAGCATGACAAAAATCTGCCACATAAGAATTTCGATGAGAGTTGAAAACCAAATACCACGAGAGGTGGTCTAATCCATACATCATGAAAAACAGAAAGTTTGTCAGATAAAAATATGATTTTGGTGGCTACTAATAGCTGTAATTGCATTTGTAAATTACTTTATGTGCATTCAGACATGGTTCACACCATTACACAAAGATTGGCTCAAACACTGTAAACCTGAACAGTAGGCAACTGGTAATTAAAAAAAATGATATGTATGTATTATAACCCTATTATCTTGTCAATAGAACTCAAAGTAACTAATTTCACTGACAAAATGGCAGTTTTACCTTTACTTCATCCAGTATTTCTGAGTAAATGGGCTTATTTACATTATAATTTTTAAGTAAAGAACACGCAGGTGTCAGATATTAAGTTAATTAACTTAAGCTGAGGTAATCTCAAAAATTTTGAGTTCTACAAACTTACCTGGGCCAAAAAAAGAACTGCAAACTTGAAATGGAAAAAATATATACACAATCCTTTTAGTTTGAATCCCCCACAATTTTTTTTTTAATTCTAAGTTTCTAAGTATAGCATATGTTAATATTACAGTTATAGAATTTTAAGTACAATCAGCTAAAGTAAATCAATGATAAAACATAATCTTTTAATTACTAATAAAGTCATGACATTATTTAAACTCTAATTCAGAAATATGAAGTTGAACAACATGATATTTTTAATGTTATCAGTTTCCACAAAAAAGTGGAAACTGGGTTCACAGTGAACAAGGGTCCCCTCAAACATTGAAAAAAACAAAACAAAAAAAAGAACAGGTTAAGCTATTTTAGTCAAATCACACCAATCTTAAATATAATTCATATAGCAGACGCTACATCTATGTTTGTCTTGAGCCCCAATTTGCCAAGTCATCCTCTGTACGCATAAATAAATGCTTTTGACAAAACAGGTAAAAATGAGAGTTAAATAGATTTAAAAGCTGTTATATAACTTTGCTCAATGTCCTGAGAAGCAGCCTTACTTGGTTAATTGGTGGAAAGAGCAGACAAATATAGTAGTCAATGAAACTGTGTTTCCTTATCTGAGAGTGTTGTGCTTTAAATAAGTAAACTCTGTTACTAAATAAATTTAGGTTACCGAATATATGGATGAAAACTAATAATTTGCTTCGTATTGAAAGACTAAAATTTCAGCATCAATGCTTATAATGGAGTAAATCTTTTTTCATCTAATTGTTAGTTTCAATGTCTGACAACTCTTGGACTTCCTGTCCCATATCCATCTGATAGTGTATAATATCTGCTGTTTTACAATACCAATGTAGTGCTTGATAAACTGTGTTAAAGTATTTTTCAAGTTAAAAGTTTTTCTTCAGTGTCAATAATAAACTTAAACTTGGCATGTAAGGAAGAAGAGAATTCAGAGATCAGAATCAGTAAATTACAATCCAATCAATAAGAACATCAGATCAGCTCAGACTGATGGACAGGATGGACAGAACATTAGCCATCTGCAATGTTGGCATGATGATTTTAACAACTTTTATTTCCTGCACTTGGATGTAAAAATGTGGTGTGAGGGTTTGATTAGTAACCATGTTATATGGCGACTTTAAGCTAAGAGCATATCTAAATATCATGATTGCATAAGCTAGTGAAAACAGACAGTCTTAGTGAATGTCTGCGATGACTGCCATTTCTCCTGCCTTATGGAGACTTACAATTATTTTGTACTGTGTTTATTCATGCCCCCCCCCCCCCACACCCTGTGATTGCATGATATTGTCCTACATAAAACTGAGTCGTGGTACAATAAGTTCAGGGCACCCCTGATCTACGGTAAAGAAAATGGCCCTGTGGCTGTGATAATAAAACAAACATGGTCCTGCTGGTGCCCTAAGTTGCACACCCCTCTGCTATAACCTGGATCTGTGGGCATCTGGCTCACAGCAGGTGGGTTACATCAAACATTGGGAGACACCCAGAGCAGGCTGGAGTCAGCCAGTGACACGGTGAAGGACACTTCAGCAGTGCAGACTGGTGCCAGCTCAGAGATTTGGACCTGTGTCCTTCAGCTGAAGGAGAATCTTTGGCAAACGCTGCTCAATCTTTTCGTGAATCATGTCCAAAATGTGTTCCTCCACATCACCTACTCACAAAACTTTATACTGCAGGCAATGTTTTCTCCAGGACTTTATTTGTTCAGAGAGATTTTCATGAAGTTTTAAAGGATTAAAGGAACTCAAATAATAAAAATAAGCTTTGAAAATGCATCAGAAGTCCCTGATTTTCAGCCAAGTTTAACAAGCAGTAAGTGTCATCCACATGTTACCATTTTAGCACATACTAGTTCTGGAGCTATAAAACAGTCATGGGGCCAAAACCCAAAACTTAAAAGCATAATAGTCTTTTTCTTCGAATGTGGACAGTAAATGTTGTACTTTCTAACCAGTAACCCTGAATTTCCCAGTAGTCCCTGGTTTTCTCAGGCCTACAGTACGTATCCTCGCCTACAAGAAGTGTATTTAAAGCAGTGTGCAGTGGAGCACAGCCCTGGAAGCTTGAAACAATTGATCATAAAAATCACAGGAGAACCACAACTTCACAAAGTTACTCTGAGTTTACGAGATAACAGGAAGAGCAACATGTTAACAATATGTCATATTTCCTGCCTGATGTTGACTGGCTGTGAGTCATCAACATTACAAGTCAAGGGGGCTACCGCTGTAGAGACCAACTGATTGACGAGACTTAGGGTGCTGTACTTTAGAGTTCACAGCATGTACAGAATGTTGCACTGGCAGACTACAGCAGGGGTGCACACATCAAGATTATCAGGCTGTTTTTGTCCTGACATTCCCCCTTCCTGACCAAGGATATCAAACATCTGATCATCTTATGTCTTACAAGATTATCCTATAAGACTATCCTGTGGTCTGAGGTGTGTGAAGAGTGAATTTGTCCTGATAATGGGTCGGGGCCGACAATCGTAAACATTCAACTTGTTCAATATTTAGGACCAAAAACCTTTGTGTGTGCGGAAAGCTGACGACTCCCGAGTTATGACTTTGCGAATTGTGACGTGGAACAGAATGTAGCCAATCAAGAAGCAAGCTGATTGAGGAACAAGGAAGCAGGCGTAAATAAAAACAAGCATGGCCGACCTGAAACATAAACGTAAAGTTCAGTGGACCTCAGAAATGGAGGACCAGCATCAGTGTTCATGCTGTCTTCAGGATTTTTTCCACAGTCTTTTCTTTTATTCAGTTCATGATTTTTCCATCAAAAATATTCCCAAGACCACCATCATTTCCTCTCCTTGTAGGTCCTCTCCCATGTTGCGTGTTGTGTTTCCAGGGTGTTGCCATAGACATATACGTTTATGGTTGTCACTTTCTTCTTCGTCGTTTTTGTTAGATCACGTTTAATCATGTGAGATTTCTGTCTTGGAGGACTACATTCTAGATCGGTGTTGGGACAGAATGGTTACGTGTGTGGTCTGCTGTGTTGAGATTATCAGAGCACACCACACACAGTATGATCAAAACTGTTCAGTGCCTGATTTTTTTATCTTCATGTGTGTGGTCTCTAACAGATAAAAAATCTCTTCAGATTTAGAAATTCCTTATGTGTGGACCCCGCTTTAGTGGAAATTAGGGGTAACACTATTTTTCATGACAGCTCCTGATCTTTTCTCCACAAATGGTTTGTGTGTTGGAAAATGTGGGCACTCTTAAAACGAAATACCAACTAGTGTGCATAAACTAAAATAAATCTCTCTAATAAACCATACAAAACCAACCAAAACTAATCCGAAACTCTCAAAATCACACCAAATAACCTTCTATTTGAACTACATGGGTCATATTCAGCACAAATGTCTTCAGCAGAACTTCATCACATTTAGGTACTCACAAGCGATGATGTTGCCATAGCGATTCTTGTTGCGGTTCTCATCTTTCTTGGCGGTTTCCCAAGGTGCCGTCTGTCCCTCTGCCAGGGCCTGAACATACGCACACACACACAAGAGTAGATTTGTATCACTGAGGTTCAAAGACAGAGAAATATGCATGCCCATATGGCCTCATGCCCAGAGCTTGTACATTGACACATGGGCGGGCAGAAGTTAAAACATTTCCATGAATATTAATGGAAAGACAATCGACTGATAGTTTGCAGCAGAGAGTTCCCTTTGCCACTCAGGGCACTTGGAGTGTCATGGCAGAAACATTACAGAGCTTTAAGAAGATGGCCAGGCTTGCTGGGGGTCACATGACTCAACTTTAAAGGGTAAAATTATGGAATAAAATAAATATCTGAGCTGGAAAAGTATCAGGCTGCCCTGTTCTCATGAGTCATATTAGAATCACGACATTGACTTTGCAAATGTTCTTCTGTTTTGTGTAACATGGGTTTGGGCAAAACGTTAAAAGACTGCAAGAGCTCAACAACATTTAACACTCATCTGAGATTCTTCTTCTCGATGTTATGTTTGGACATATCATCATGACATTTCATCTTCATACAGCGATACTACTAGTAGCTATTTCAACTCAAATTTCATCACTGGTTTGATATTTTTGACCAATAAGACTTATGACAAAGATGGATAATCTTTTCACAGTTGTTCTGGCAGAAGAGAAGAACAACCATGAAAAAGCCAACAGTATATGATGTTTTGGTTTGCAACAACTGAATTATATATATTATAATATATATAATATATTTATATATTATATGCATCACTAGAAAAACTAGCGAACAAACCTCAATCAAGTCATTCCTGACATGTAGGGAAGCAGTATCCTGGACTTTTTGCTGATATCTGATATTTTAATATTTCCTAACCTCATGATCATCAAAACCAAGACTTACACAATTTGTCAAGAGCGCAACTTCAATTTTTTTTTATTTTTACTAAGATCAACTTGTTGCTTTTTATGTGACAGTCAATTTGTGTTAGAAACAGATGTAAAACAAACAAAAAAGACATAATTTTCATGCTTAAAAATGAACCCTGGATTTTAAATGTATCCATGAAGTGATTGTGGTACTTGTTATTTGTGTATTTTGTGGATATTACAGCCAATATAAGAGACTTATATAATCAGTATGTATTGCTGATATATACAGATGCAGTCACTTCAATTTTCTCCTCCTAGCCAAATGCCAGCCAAGCTCCATCCAGTAACCAGCAAACTTCCAGCCACTGGGAGTCTCAGCATGGGTTATTTTTTGTTTTCAGTTTTTTTTTCTAAATTTTGATACATAATGGCATTTTCCATCGAAGCAAAATGTTCATTTATAATCTAAGTAGTAAGAGTTACATATTTATCACATAATTGCATGTGATCTAATTACAACCATAAGGGTGGGCAGGCCGTCAATCACATTCATTACAGGCCAATCAGGCGGGTGCTACTGCTGTAAAATATCAAATGTAAGCCACTATATGAAACAAACTTTCTTCAGAACATATTATTTCCACTGAGAACTGCTCTCAGTCTTATTTGTTTTTCATTCAATAAAGAAATGTGGTCTGTAGTCACTTCATGCTGTCGTTTCACTTGCAAATGTTGGTCATGGATTGCAGCTTGGCAAGATGGATATGTCTTAATACAGACATTGAATCAGGAAGGTACAGCTGCTGCACAGGTTTAGAAAATCCTCTCTTTCAGATAAAAAGTATTTTTTACAAAGAGGGAGAGAAAGCATTGATAAGGGTCTACACTCCTTTCATATGAATGATAAAAAAAGAGAGCACAAGTCTTGTTTTTGGTTATGCTTCTGTTTGTGACTGAGGCACATTGAGGTTGCAGAAAGCTTCCTTTTGCAGCACTTTAATGGAGCATCATAAAAGATGTATTTATCCAACTTGAATTTCATGGCATGTTCGACCCATCAGCCAGCACCTGAACACAGCACAGACATCATATCTCGAAATGTCCCAATGGCAGAAATCCCAGACCAAACAAATCCCATCAGGGTCACTTTATTGTTCTGCATCAGGTAACTGTGACACAGATTTGAGCAAATAGCGGGCCTCTCTATCATCCCCAAACCACCAGTAACCTCTTCCAACTTTATTGGCAGGAAGTTTATTGTTTGGATCCCAACAGGGAATCCAAAAAAAGCCTGACATTTGATTGGATGAATATAAAATGATGGATGTTTGTAGCTAAGGAGTCCAGGTAGACGCCCTGTTAGCTGAGAATAGACAGAAAAGTTTGGGTTTGTTCTGAAAGAGAATATGTGGTCAGTTAGAGGAGAGGAGACAGATTGTCCCGCCCCCCTGCTGTGATGCTGGCCCGGATGGTGAGCCAAACACACATGGCAAGGACAAAGTTAATGTGAGTGTGTTCATGCATGGGATGAACACACATGTAGCACAAACTGGCCTGAAAACTTGCAGTATTTGGAATTGTTGAACTAATATTTCTACATTAATGTAAGAAAAAAAGACTAAACCTTGGCGTATTGATAAGTTGAGTTACTACATTGCCTCAAAGATTTCCAACAGATTTCAAAACAAATTCTGGTAATAATATATAAACAGAAATGTTAGCAAAGGCTGTGTCTTATTGTGTCCCACGCTAGTGCAGCCTTCAGTAATTAGCATTTAATGTATCAATATGATAATTGCTTTGACAAAAGTGCATTAGAGCTCTGATTCTCAAATGGTGTGGCAGGGCATGTTGGTGTTGGTGTGAGGCAAGCCTAAATTGGCTTTAGGAAATTGCACAACCATGCATTATAACTCAAAATAAAACAACCAATTACACATTTTTGAATTTACTCCATTGGTATATAATTTGCATGATTTTGCATGAAAAGCTGCAAATTATATAATGTCAAATCTTTAAAGAACAATCCAAGAGTAATATCCTTCTCCATATTTTTTTTAAATTTGTGACTATTTAAGTTCAAAATGTGTGTTGCTAAATTCATGAAATTTGGCAAATTTGACAAATTAACGTCCATGAACACTTTATGAGATTTTTATGAGTAGCACAGTGATTTTCAAAATTTTATTAAGCATTGAAAGAATTAAAAATTGACATAAACAGACTGAAAATCAACAAAAAGAAACAAGGTTATTTTTTATGGGTATGATGATGGTTTGTCTTAGGATTTTGCCTTAGGTATGCCTCAATAAAAAATAAATAAATAAACAACAAATAAAATATAACACTGTCCCAAAGGATACATGAGGATGCCGACAAGAGAGCTCAGGCTTTAAACAACATCCTGACCTGTCTCCTGATGAAAATGTGTGGTGCATTATGAAACACAAGATACGACAAAGAAGACTCCTGACTGTTGAGCAACTGAAGTCATACTTCAAGCAAGAATGAAGAAAGAAATTCCACCTACAAAGCTTCAACAATAAGTGTCCTGAGTTCCCAAATTCTTACTGAGTATTGTTAAACGGAAAAGTGATGCAACATAGTGGTAAACATACTCCTGTCCCAGCTTTTTTGGTACATGTTGAAGGTTTCAAATACAAAATAATCGAATATTTGCATAAAAACAACACATTTTGTAAATCTGAACATCAAAAATGTGTCTTTGTTGTGTATTCAATTGCATACAGGTCAAAACTCTTTGCAAATTGATGTATTCTGTTTTTATTTAGGTTAACACAACATCCCAACTTCACTGGAGTTCAGGCTTGTATGAAAATAAAACATTTATATGGAGGTATGTCATTTTGTTTACATCATTCAGGGTAGGGACACTACCCTTGTAGTCATGTTTTGTTACTGTTTTGAATAAAAGCCCCCTGATGGCACAACTAACACACTTTAATCTCTGAATGTGGAGCAGAGGGACTGATGATGTGAGAGCCCCAAGTACGAAAGTGTGTTTGTGTGTGTATTTGTGTAGGTAAGTATTAGTGAAGCAACAAACCCCAACTCTCACAGGTCGCCATATGGACCCTGAACTATTTTAGAAAACCATTATACACACTGGATGAGGTCATGCACGCTCTTACGATGACAAAGGCTCACATATGCACACAGATACAGTCTTCCTCCCTATAGAGAGGAGTGTACAGTCTTCTTTGAGTCCATTAAGGGATTAAGGAGACCAGACAACAGCTTTCACTTCCAGACAGTGATATGACCTACATACACACATATACACACTCTCTGCTTCCTACAAATGCAGTGTGACAGAGGAACAGACACCTAAACTTATCTGCCAGTCGAGCAGAAAATGGATTCTGTTAAAGTGCCGTATGGACCTCGGAGTGCATGTGTGCGTTTACTGTGTGTTTCATTCTTGTTGTATGCATGGACAGAAACCTGGGCGGATGTTTGTTTTTGGATGTTTCATGTAGGAGTTTCTGTGGGAGGGTTATGCCTGCATTTTAAATAATTGTGTGTGCTTGTACATTTGCATTTGATGTGGGTAGATGCCCTTTTTTAACCAGAAAAGAATGTAACCCTAAGTCTTTTTTATTTGAATACTGTTGTTTCATATTCAATTTTTAAAAATTCTCCATAGATATAAAGAATGTGGGGGTGGACACACCTTCCTGGAAAAACAAGCGGGCATTTTATCTTCCCTTCATGCAGTAATTGTTAAAATTACTGCACTGCCTCTGCAAATCCAAGCAGGCAATCAGAATAAAGATAGGTATAATTCAGAGCATTTTTTTCCAGGAGAGATTTTTAAAGTGAAATTATGTAGCTTGTAGAGCTGAGCAGCATGACCTGAAACATATTACATCCCCCAATGAGATGTTTTTGCCAGTGTTAGTTAGTTTGTTAGGTCATGAACATGTCAAAAGGTTTTGAACGGATTTGAATGACATGTTCAAAGAATATTAGTTATGGCACAAAGAAGAAGTGGTTAGATTTTGTTGGTGATTTGAATCCAAATGCAGGCCCTTGAATTATTGGAGGGATTGCTAACATGGTGAGATAGGGCAGTTTTCTACATTTTTGCAAATAATTCAAAAAGTTCTCAGCAGATTTTCATGACATTTTTCAGGAATGTTGGTCATGTCATAAGGAAGAGGTGATAAAATATGGGGACCCAAATCTGATGTGGATCTGGAAATGTTGGAAATTTCTTGGCAGACGTTCCTGCTCTAAACTTTGCTCAGCAGTTGCATCCGCCTCATTCAATGTCTGCAATCAGGCAGATGCATCTTGCCAAGCTCCAATCTACAATGACTGGGAACGACCCAAAGCGGCACGACCCAATCAGAGTCCTTAAGAGCAGGAAGAGGTTGGAGCTACGAGGGAGTTCACAGCAGGAAGCGACTGTGCTGACAGAGTTAGCACAGATGCTAACAGCTTTAGAAGCAGTTGCGATCTGGACAATATTTCTTCATTAAATGAAAAAAAAGAAAAAAACCCACACTGCAAACTTCTCAATAGTAAGAATATTTTCACTCCACTCCCGACATGTTTTTTATGAAAGTTAGTTTACAAAGTGGTTCACGTTCTGTAGCGTAGTAGCACCCACCTACTACATTTTCTGATCGGCCCGTGATATATTTGATTGATGGAACGAACGTCCAATCACCTGCTGAATATGCTTTTGAAAGTTTCTGCCCCCATCAAACACTTTTTATGGGCTCTCTCCCAGATGGACTATTGAACGGTTTATCTAGCGTGTCAGGTTAGTGTGGTCTTGGAACACTCCTAGTTCCACATTTTTTCTTTTGCAATCTTTACAGTGTAATGGACTCTTTCACAACCTACATCACAAGTACAGCATTTAAAATAGTTGAAGGCAAAACAACGCAAAGCTGGAGGCAAATATCTTTACAACAGGCAAGCAAGAAATAAAGGAGATGATGCTGGACATTTAAATGATTTTGAATGATGGTTGTGATTTATCCTGCCATAAAACAGAGTTGTTGACATTAGATAATTACAAAGCTGCATGCTGTTGTGTGAAGTAAATGAAGCACACCTTCCTTTTCCTCACAGCACTTCTGTTGATCTTCATGAACTATATGAGCGCACTGATTTGTGGTGAATGGGGAACCTTAACAGTTAAATTTTGAAATCATGAACAACAGATGATGAAATGAGCAGCGCTGTTTGATATGATCAACGCTATCTGCTGATATCCGGCAATAATACCCAGTGCCGCATTGTGCTATTAATCAAATTGAATCATTGACTGAATAGCACAGATGAACTGTGAGATTAGTGAGGGAATAGTTATTTCCTGACTACATTATGCAGTCTCCTAAATGAATGGGACACGTGTGAGCATCAGCAACAAACTCAGGCCTATTACACTGAATTATATGTGAGTGTCCTGACTGCCTGCATGCAACACAGCACGATGCTGTGCAACGTTCTTGCCTCAAAGCCCTGAAGCAATATTATATATGAGAAGGGGGTAAGAGGGAATTTGAAGAGGTATCGGAGGAATTAATCTATCTGGTTTTCTTTGGCTTTTATTGCTCAGCAGAGCTTGTCTATCAGTTTAACAGCAAAACAAGCATTTGTGCGATGAGAGAAGCAAAGTCTTAAGCTCTGTGTGCTGAAGCAGATTCATGAAAGCCTGTGTGCATCCTCCCTGTCGAGTGATGAAGGCAGCACACTTCAATACTTTGCCCAAAGGATTTTAGCCCCAATCTTTTTTGGTCAAAGTGTTTCATCTAAATGAATGGTGGTAAATAGAGTGAACAGTCTAGAGAGATTTAAAAGCTCAGAGTAAGCAGACTGTTTGTTTATTGGCCATTAGAATCTCAAATAATTAAGGTGAACTTCAGAATAAAACCACTACAGAATGGAGATCAGCATCATTGCATAATAAAATAAACAGACCAGGGGGTGTTCATCAGTCCCTATTCACTAAAGGGGGTCCAAACGCACAAACAACCAAACTTAAAACTCCAACTTCATTTTCAGTCCAGAGTACTTGCACCATTTTCCTCCAGGGCTGATTGTTGAGTTCAGTTATCGAGCACTGCAGGTCATATAACATCACAGTAAAGGTTAATATATACAGTAGTTAGCACAACCAACTGGACGCTCTTTAATGATGCAGGGAATTCTCTTCGATGCACGAGCTGTAATCCCAGCAGGGACTGACGTGTTGACAGCATGTTAGTGAGGTTAATGGGCCTCAACACTGGAGGTCAGAGCACACACACATGCCAGGACAACAGGGGGACATATGGGGCACGTCGGTGGACGAGATTTGCATTCCGACACATATATTAATTTATGACAGTTATTACTATGAAACTGTAACATATAATCAGGGATTTAAATCCATGTTATCAATTATTTTACATCATAAGAATCAGTTAATGCTGGTCAATAAATCACATTTTAAGATATGTTAATTGATTTTAAAATTAGCACATAGCAGTGTTTACATTCAGTCTAAAGATGGTTCACAGTTAGAACCACTAACAGGAATATGGCAAAGGACCACAAGATAAACTTTTTGAAAGACTTGATAGAGAGTTATTATATACCTAATTTTATTTTATTATCGTCTTTGTTTAACCATTAGTACAAATCAATCAATGTTAATACCTAATTGATTCCACAATAACATGAAGAGGTGAACTAAATATGTTTTTTCTATTGTTTTATATGATCTACAACTGAATTTGCACAATGAAATGACGAGTAACAGTATTTTTTGCTCCATATCAGTTCTATCCACTTTTCTTAATGTTGCTAACACATGTTTGTATTATGAAGACAGTACCCTCTTTCTCTTCTGGCAAAGATGTAACTAAAGTTCACTTAGTTTACGGACTTTGTGATACAAACAAATATTGCAATAATTAAGACTTTATAACTTCTCCAACAAGATATTTAAGAATATGGCTATAAATAGAGAAAGTTGCTTATGTTTCTTTTAAATAAAGATAATTTTAATGTTAAGTACAAAACCAATGTTTTGTGAACTGTTAACCAAATCAACATGTTTTCAGTCATCCAAATCACACTGGTTGAATTGCCCATTTATATCAAACTATTTGGAAAAATTGTTCCAACTGAGGAGTAGCAAGATTAAACACTACTTCCACCAACTTTTCAAGCTAATTAATGCCAAAGTATTTGAGCAGTTTAAACACAGCTCTTGCTCCCATTTGCTTAAAAACGAAACTGAAGATCATGAAGTTTCTGTTGATCTTGATGCCAATAGTTTATAAAAACAATGAAGAATTTCTCTATGGCATCAAGATCAACAGAAACTGCACTGAATTGCACAAATTTGTTGGTAACAATGTTATTGTTTTCCATTTTCATCCATTTTTCCAAATGTTACTAAGGTTTTTGCGCAGTTAAAACAGTGCTTATTCTCCTCAGGTTGAAAATATGACCTAGTAACAATGTGTTTTGTATTTTTTAAACACCAACTCTAATCATGCAATGGAGAGTTTGTTAATTTGAAACATTTTGTTTTAAAAGTTAAAATAGGTTTAAATGACCTATAGATATGTTGTGGATATGTAAAATTTAGTCAATGTGTAGGATTTTTGATGATTAAAAAGAAGAATTTGCCCAATAATGCACTCATTTTCTTGGTATGTTATCAGACATTTGCAAATATACTTGAACTCTTCCTAGAATAATGTCTAAGTTTATTATTTGGTTATTATGACACCCGTCCATCATTTCTTTACAGAATACATTTATCATATTTATACAGACAGTACTGCCATTCAACAAAAAGAAGAAAAAAAATGATTTAAGATGATGCTTTTTAATCCATATTGCCCAGCACTAGATTAATTTAGTGTTTTACAAAGTGTTATTTTGTGTCATTCTTTGTTATCAGTTGGTATAACTTAGTAACAACCAGCAGCCACAACAGCCTCCAGTCCTTTTCTCTCACACTGAAATAAATCACATTTGCTCTCCCCTGAAACGTATCAGCCGTTATAAACCAAAATGACAGCCAGCAAATGAAAATATAACGGACGGCATCACAGAGGGACAATTTTCAACACGCATGCAGAGTTGGTAATGGAAAATATTCTTCTGAAATCGTCTTTCCTCTTTACTGTGTCCTTTTAAAGACTTATTCAGTGGCGGAGACAAAAGAAAAGTAAATACAGAAAGGATAAAGTGAAGGGAGAAAAGAAAAGAGGGATACGGGACAAGGTATAAATTCATGAAATAGAGGGAGGGAATGAGGATTTGGAAGGAAAATGATCCCATGGTGGAGCGCCCATGACAAAGAATGATTGTAAAAATGTCTCTTTGTGATGAAGTGTGCTCTAAACAAACAGCAGCGCAGGGGAGGAGAAATATGAAGTGTAAAAATCAGAGGCTTAGAGAAGAGAAAGGAAGGTGAGAGACAGTAATGAGAAGGACTAAAAAAGGATGATACATGGAAAAAAAAAATAATGATTTAAGCCAAGAGGGGAAGGAGAGGGAGGAAAGGAAGAACGGAGCTGTGGATATGAAGCAGGGGTTTTCAAAGTGTGCGAGTGAGACTCCCCTTTAGAAACAAAATGTTTATTGAGCCTCCATGCCTCTAATATATCCCATTAAAATACAAGGTTTTAAAAACTGCATCCGTTTAGACAACAAAACAAAAAATGCCTTAATAACATAAAGATACGATTATTGACTATTTGCATTGCTTAGTTTCTGTTTTCTTGGTGAACTTTAAAATGTATTTCCCTTCCCTGTCAATGTAAAATATCTATCAAATTTTTAACAATTTGTCCCGAGCAAAACAGAATAGTCCTGCCTCCCCTGAAGTTCTTTTGCACCTCCCAGGGAAGCCCATCTCACACTTTAAAAACCACTGACACAAAGAAATAAGGAAGAAGAAAAAGTTTGAAAAACTTGTTTGATGATCTTTGATTATATTCTTTTAAAATCCAATGATATTAATAATTATTCCAGTACCAATATGATGGAAAAGTCCACGGCACCCATTCGTAGATTTTTTGTTTTTATCCTTTAAATTTTCCAGGCAAGGTCCTTTACTTGACAGTGTTATGGTATCTAAACTCCACCCTCAAACAGTGTTTATGCAGTTTTTTTTTTTTGACCGAGTTTTCTTGCAAACTTTCTGAATATTGCTGCCTAAAATGCACCTTTAGGTGACCTTGTAAAGTACTTGTTTTGTTTAAAGTGTCCAAACTTTTGTAATACTACAGAAAGAAAATACTGGACATAGTTTAAGGCTTGAACACACCATGTATAATATCATAAAGTATTAATCAATATAAATTTTGACAAAATTGAAGACAATGGGAAAACCCAACCAAAGAGATGAAAAGTTTAAAGGGATATGACAACATCTATTTTGTTTGCTTTCGAGTCCATGACAAGCAGATAGACACCATTCTTTCCACTGTGCGTGCCCTAACAAGGAAGAGACGGGCAGAGCTCACCCATGGCTAATTGGCTTAGCTCAAACACTGGGAGTCTAAGGCTAGCACTAGCCTGCCTTTGCCTACAGTCATCAGATAAACTCTTCAGCAACTCCAAAAGGAGAAGAACTTGGAAAAAAAAAAAAGAAACGGTACCTTGTACCTTGTCAGCTAACATGGTGTTTGGCTTCTCACATCTTTGCTGACTTCACCACCTTCTGTTCTGTTTGTAAAGCATGTCTTCTATACAAAAGGGGTCCTACCTGCACAACATGTTTTTAGACAGAGCGCCTGCACTCGGAGACCTTCACTTGGTGCCAAAGAAAACCAAATCAGATTCATACATAAATTGTTGCTTTAATTAAAGCCAAGGTCACGGAGGCAGCTGCAGCATGTACCTGACATCCTCCAGACATGGTGCCAGTCTGTCTTCTCCCTCTGCGAGCCCTGTGTGTTTATTAGCAAAGAAAACCCTCCCCTCTGCAGTATTTTTTACTGGAGGTTACATCCATACATTCTGGGCTCACACAAACATTTCATTACTCCAATAATCTGCCTGCTGCAGCCGCTGACCCCTTGACCTTTCCACTAATAGCAGCTTGTAATGTTGTCGACCCAAAGATTGACGCCTGTTAACTGTTGTTCCCATTATAAGCCCGAGTGTGTATGTGTGAGTATTCACCTCGTATTCCTCCTTGAAGCCGTAGCCCTGTCCACATTTCATTTGCGTGATGTGTTGGAGGAGGTCAGCGACTCGGATCGCCGGCTGAAACTGACCGGCCTGGAACTGACCTGCAGGGGAAGAAAAAAAAATATTTTACTCAAAGAGAGACGGGGGAAAGAAACAGACAGAAGATACAGTCTAAATGTAAGAGGGGGTGGGTTTGTGGATGGATTGAGTTTAATTATCAGACAACATTGCAGCGCTAATTAGTCCTAATGTGGTGAAGTCCTCGCCAAGTTTTTCTAAATCATTAACCAGCTTAAGCAGTTCTTAACTTTATCCTCGTCATCTAATCCTTTAATATCTTTATCCTTCGTAAATGAGTTTTATTTTGCATCCAAGCAGCAAACTAAATCCCAAAATTTGGTCAATTAGACTAAAGCCAAATGTCGACCTGATACATCAACTTTAATGATCTGGTTAAAATGGATTCTTCCCTTTAGGCTACCATTGTTTTAAAATCATTCAAGGAAAGAAGACTGAGCATGAACAAACAACATCTCCACAAAAACACATTATTTATACTTTGTCTCCCGTTGTCTTTACAGCCTGCGTATACACTTGTTAACATTTTCACTTCCATTAACCCTTGGGTCTCTATGTGGCTTTTTTCAGCCACAAAGGGGTGATATTTAGAACTAATCAAACGTAACTTTCACTGTATTTAAGACAGTGAAAAACTTTTTGGTGAGGAAACTTAATTCTACATAAATTTTGAAAATGCAATTTCAAAACTTTTAAAAGGTCAAAAATACACTGTGGGCAAATTTACTACCCTTTTGTCCTGTTTTGGCTCTTTAAAAGCAACACACTTTAGTCACTGTAAAAACATATCAGATAATTATTTTTTCAAACTTTTCTTCCCCCAAGTCTCATCATCAAGCACAGTCCTGATCAAAACAATTTTTTTTGTTTGTAAATTACGAATTTTAACCCTTTAAATGCCAATTTCATAGGTGTTTTCTCTGCAGTGTCATGGCAGCATTCAAAAAATGTGGTTATAATAAGCTGATGTTGCGCAAAAAAGTAATAATGCACCAAAGCTGATGTTTTTACTAATCTTTGACATATCCAAGAGTGTGATAGCATGTGAAAAATATCCAGCCTCTGATCATTTTTTAGAATGAAAATCGGTCATTATGTGTTTTTTTTCACCAAATCAGTGGCATCACCCATTGGATCGGCATTTAAAGGGTTAAAATCCAAAACCTTTTAAAAATATTTGTTATTTTTGATCAAGGCTGAGCTTTAGGAAGAGATTTGGGTAAAAAAAATGAAAGAAATATTTATCTAATATGTTTTTAGAGCAGCTAAAGTTGTTGCTTTTAAACAGCCAAAACAGGATCGAAGGGAGTAAAAATTAAAATCTTGATGCTGTGCAAAAAACTAATTAATGCACCAAAGTAAATGTTTTTACTAATCTTTGATGTATCCAAGAGTGTGATAGCACGTGAAAAAATATCCAGCTTCTGATCATTTATTACATTGAAAATCAGTCATTTTGTGTTTTTTCACCAAATCAGTGACATCTTCTATGAAATTGGCATTTAAAGGGTTAAAATCCATAATTTAAAAATAATGAATAAATAGTTTTGATCAGGGCTGAGATTTATGAAGAGATCTGAGTAAAAAAAATGAATACAAATATTTATCTGTTATGTTTTTCCAGCAGCTAAAGTTGTGGTTTTAAAAAGCCAAAACAGGACTAAAGGATGTGTTTTAATGCAGTACCCAAGGGTTAAGTTACAATCTGACTCTATCAAGACGCACCGCTCTGATAGGAGAGCTCCACGGACTCACAGCCTCCATAAGGAAAACTCTGCAGGGTCAGAGAAGGCTGGGCCAAAGACGGCTGGCTGCTGTCTGCTGGCACAAGAACAGAAACACAAAATGTTTAAAACAAGTCACTCACTTCTGGTACAAAGTCATTCTGCTAACTGACACTTTAGGTGACAGAGAATTTGGCTTCAAAATGACGAGCTGTGAATTAAACAAGTCACCAAACAGCCTAGTCCCTGATAGGTGGACCTGACATCAGGACAGTTAATTAAAATATCTTTCCTCTAATTAAGGAAAGGACAGATTGATGAGATGAGTGTATGAGCTCTATTAGTGAGGACAGATGGAGTTTAAGATGGAGGTTTCAGGGGACAGAGTGACTGATGAATGGACGTCAGATGTCAAGAGCTGCACCGAGAAATGTGTTTTACACATATTTGAAATGAGTGTTTATGGCATTGTAATGAATGCTAACCATAATTATATTAGGAAGGGAGCAGGTACCCACATTATTTATTATTTGTAGGTATCATTGTTGAAAAACGTCCATGTCTTTATTTAGAAGATCAGCCAAAATCTAAGACCAACCTATATGTGGTCTGGTCTTAATCATGGTAAACGGTTGTTCAAGAATATCTTCTTTTTAATTTCATTGTCAAAGTCTCACTACCTGTTGAATAAAAGGTTCTTTAAATGGGTTGTTTTTTAAATAAAAATAAAAAAAGAGCTCAGAGCACAACCCTCCGCCAAGCCATTCTCAAAATTGTTTGACAAGCTACTGTCAAAAAAATCTGGAAAACTTTGAACCTTTGTGTCATGACCAATATTCACTGAAAATGTCACCAAACTCTGTTGAGAACCTATTAAGTACTTTGCAAAAAGGTAGAAAACCTACCCAGTCTCACAATATAAAGAAATCTTTTAAAAAAATCCTGGATCCACATCCAGTTTCAGATCACCACCAAAATCTAATCAGACCTTTCCTGAGCTATGACCAACATTATCTGAAAATTCAATCAAAGTCTGTTGAAAACTTATTGAGTAACAGGCAAAAATGAGGAAAACTGCCCTGTCTCAACAAGTCCTTCCTGGATTCCCCATTTCAATTCAGATCACCACCAAAAAGTTACCACTTCTTTCTTATGCCATGAACATTCCTTGAAAATGTCCTCAGAGTTCAATGAAATCCTTAAGTCTCAAAAATGTGGAAAACTGCCCTATCTCCAAATGTCAACAAATCCTTAAAATATTCCAGAATCCGCATCCAGATTTGGATCACTGCTAAAATCATTTAATTTTTTCCTTGTTCCATGGTCAAGGTTCCCAAAAAGGTCATCAAAATCTGTTGAAAACATATTGAATTATTGTCAAAAATGTAGAAAACTGTCCTATCTCAAAACGTAAAAAAAAACATAATTATAAAAAATTTCAGGATCTGCATCTGGAGTCGGATCTTCACCACAACCATTTATCTTCTTCCTTGTGCCATGAGCAACATTCCCTGAAAATTTAATGCAAATCTGTTGCAACCTTTTAAAGTTATTGTCCATAAAGTGTAAAACTGCCCTATCTCACACTGTTAACAAATTCTTTAAAAAAAATCCCGTATCACCACCAAAATCTAATCACTTCTTCGTTGTGGGATGACCACCATTCCCTGCAAATTTCATCGAAACCTGTTCATAGTTCTTTACATAATTTTGTTCACAATTTGGCAGACTAACTAACAAATACCACCAAAAACATAACCCCCTTGGCGGAGTTAAATATGGCAGATAAATTAAGGAATAATGAGGAGAACAAGACTTAAATGAATGCCTTAAAAGCAGAATATAAATCACTTTTAAAATCACCAGCACTTGGAGAAAGCTTGTTGTGGTTTTATTGTGTCAGAACGTTGTGAAATGCCAGATGCTTCATGTTTAAAGTTTTCATTATTCTCAAAATACATTAAATGTTCCTTCTTAGAGGCAATATGGCTGCTACAAACAGCCAAAAGGGGTCGATTTATGTAGACTGCGTGTATAAGTGTGACTCAGAAAGAGGAAATGATCTATAGCATTAAACTGCATGACTCTATTTTGTTCTTAATAGCGCTATTTGCATGTTAATAGTGCCTGTGGATTCATTTGTGGCCTAAGTGGCTTCTTCATGAGCCAATCTAAACAGCAGCTTCACTAACGAATGAAGAATGAGAGGGCCACATGGGTCACTCTGCAGATCCTGCTGAGATGGAAGTGATTGTGTGTGTTTAAGTTTGTAGTATGCGTGGTCAAGCCAGAAGGTGACAAAAGGGTCTAATTGGTTTACACTGAACAATCAAAATAGCCAACCAGTCTTTTTTAAGGAGGAATGGACAGAAAAAAAATAAGGGGAGAGGAGCGGAGAGGAGAGAGGAGCTGAAAAAACGTGTCAAGGTATAACATTTTGAGAGAACTTCAGTGAAATACAGACATATTTTGAGCAAATTATTATCGTCTGAAAAAAAAAGAATAATGAAACTATTCTCTCCACTGTGCGTCCAGTAACAAGGAAGAGATGGCCAAAGCTCACCCACCGCTAGTTAGCTTAGCTCAAACACTGGGAGCATACAGGTAGTACACTAGCCTGCCTCTGCCTAGTCATCAGATAAACTCTTCAGCAACTCCAAACAGTCCTGTGTGCTTGTTGTGACTTGTTTTTTGACTCATTTTTTACCTCTTTATGTTACATTATCTTTTATTATCTTCATATTATCTTCTTCTACTCCCAAACAGAGACTTTGTGTTGTTGACCTACTTCCGCGGTGGTTTTTGAGAGGGATGTGACATCTGCGAACAAGTCAAGTCCTTCGAACAGCTCTTTTAAGTGAACTATGAGGACCGATTTGCACTTGTGAATGAGCCATTAGTTTCTTACATTTGCAGGCAATTTGCATTTAAGACACGAAATCAACAAAAATATTGGAATGTTCCTTTAATGGCGGGTTAATTTGTTGGCCCAGGAAGATGCTAAATGATGTGTCTCCCAGCTTTATTAAGGAGAAAATAAGACAATAAATTTACAGATGCTCAGGGAAGTCAAATCAAACTAAAAGAAACTGTTTTGTAGGGCTTTACATTAAGACAACCTGGTCATAGACAACTCTTGCATACTGACTTTGTAAAAACAGTTTACAGCTTGATAAGCTTCATTCAGTTTTTTGGTGAAAAAAGGCTAAGAAGACAGGAGCTGAGACAAGAACTGAAATGAAGACAAGACTGGAAGAATGAAAACAACTGGACAGGGGGTGGAAGAAATCCAAGAAGCAGAGAAATAAATGAGAAAGCACCAGAAGCACAAAGACGGAAACAGAGTTGGACTTAAGAGTATATGCTTTGAGACAGGAAAGAAAAGACGTCAGGGGAGAAGGTAGAAGAGTTTAGACGAGAGGCTGGGCAGGAGACAGATGAGGCCCCCAGACGAGGTGAAGGAGAGATGGGAGTAAAGAGCTGAGGTGAGGAGAGGTCGGGACAAACACAAACTATCTGCTCACTCAAACAGAACCGGCTCGTCCTTTACTTTCCTCCTTCACACCCCGTCTCCAAAAACGTTCAGGCGAGAGAATTCACTCCAGCACTTCAACCTATCACTTCAGTCTGTAAAAACTCTTATCCACTTTTCTCTGTTGTCTTCTGGTCTCTTGGTGTAACCTTCAAAATTTACTTTGTCAAGGCTCTTTCAGAGGGGATGTATATGCTGCCTGGATTTGGTTCAACGGAGTAAAAGTAACTTCAAATATAGACCATGAAGAAGAAAGAGTCAGGGGTGAATATGTAGTTTACAAGTGAAATTTAAGGTTAACTCAAAGTCAGCAAAAATGATTGCTGTTTCGGTAAGTTTGAATTCTAACTTGAGCATCACTGTGCCAAAACCAAGCTCCATTTTCTCTTCCACTGGGCTGAGGCCAAATGCAAAGGGGAAGTTTTGCATTAAGTTTGACCTTGGCATCATTTCTGTTTGGAAACCAGCTGCGTATAGAAGCTCTAGAGATGTTGGCAAAGCAAATTTTGTCATTTCTGGGTTCACATAAACGGACTCAGGTTTGACTAGATCTTTTTAACTATAAGAGGAGCTGGTTGACCAGATGGGAATGAACTTGGAATGTAACTGTAGTCCATGCTAACATGTCCATGTTCATTATGCACCTGTGAATTGGGGTAATTTTGGTTGTGCGATTTTTTATTTATTGATGTCCTTTCCTTTCGTTATTTTTTCTGCCGCTTTTGTTCCTGTGAATCTGTGCGCAGGGGTGAGGAAACTCCTGGGATTGGCTAATGTGTCAGAGTTGGGCAAAATATGAAACTGATGCTTTGCTATATGCACCCATACTCACAATGCGAGAAACCCTGGTGTTTCTAATATATTGAGTGGGCGTAGCATTGAAAATAGTTCAGCACTAGCTTAGCTGGAAAATCATAGTTTTCTTTGTCCTTGCTTCAGTGAGGAACCGTTGGCTTTCTTCCAGGGGAAGAGGGAATTGGGGCACATTTTTTGAGGCACTACACACACGTTAAGCTGTGTTGCTCATTCTATGAATGCACGATCCTTACAAGTTGTACATGGTTGTAACAGTGACTAATCAGGCTTTCCAACCACATAATATACAATACCAATTGGTATGATTAAAGGGGGAAATAACCATTCCCAATTCCATTTTTTTGAGGGGGCAATGAATTTACTATTTTAGGTAAGCATGGAAGAAAATAAAAACACAACAGAGGAAAATAAATCACATTTAAAATATGCTTTAAGTGAGTCCAATGATGTAAACTACTTAAGTCCGGGTAGTTTGATATAAGAGTTAAAGCAGAAACACTCTGAAGTCATCCATAACAGAGTCTTAATAAAGTCACAGTGTGGGAGGAGGGAACTTTATCGAGCACACACCAAGCATGAAGGACTGCATTATCATATACACACCCGCTGACAATGGAAACGGCCTTCAAACACACACACACACACACACTGAAAACTCCCAGCGCTCGCCTCCCTATCTCTCTCTTAATCAATGCCTCTCCTTTACACCATCAAACACACATGGGCATCACACTGTCAGAGCTCTACATACACCCCATGTCAAACACACACCCACTCACGCACACACCCCTGTGACTGTGGGGTCAATAAATCTCCCCATTAGCATTGAGATGTCTTCATCATAGTCAGTGTTGTGGAGCTGCCGCTATGACTCCATTTCATGCCTGGCTTAATACATATTTGACCTTGGTGGAACACGCACATGCACACGATGACAACAGCACATGCACATGCAAAGAGACATGCACTGAAATCCATGCGCACAACCCTTAATATAGGGAGGTAGCTATACGATGGCACACACACATACAAGCACATGAATGTACACATTTGAATTCACACACACTGCTGACCTTGTAGGCAGCTGCTTTGAGCCATGGGAATTTTTGCCATCTCTCAGAGACAAAGGAGGTGCATTTGTGTGTTTAATGTGCATCTTTCTTTGTCTTATGTTTCGTAAGCAAGAACAACTGTTTGCTTGTTTCTTGCTATTTAACTGCATGAGTCCTTGGAAATTAATCAAGTCTAAGGTTGCTTTCACACCTAAAGTCAGGCAGACTTGGTTTGGTTATTGTTTCATTTTTCACTTGGCTTGGTTTTCTTTCACACTGCACTTTCTCAGGCAGACCAAAGGAAGTCAAATGATGCATGATATAAACAATCGCCAATAGCTATAGCTGTAGCTGCAGTCTTTGTTCCTGCCTTCCGGCCTACTGTTTCACTATGACCCCCCACCAGGCCTGCAAGTGGGGGCCCATGCAGAAGTGTCAAAAACTGTAGTACCCTGAGTGTCCACTTGAGGCTGGCTGCAGGAACCTGACACCTTAATGATTGTATGTGGGGGCAAGATGGTTTTACAGCCTTAATACACATCTTGCAGCCTGGTTCAAAAATGGCTCCAGTCTAAAACTATAACACATCTATGTGCTCTCACTGTGAGGGGTGTAATTTTTTAACCCCTTACAGCCTGATAACACAAATTATAGCTAGAAAATTATAATTTTTTGGAGCTGAAATGTTTATTTCACTTTCTACTGAAATCCAAAAAAATCAAAATTTCCATAAATTTAACATATATATTTTTTGTACCTCATTTGATACATTTGGTGTTTTGGCAACTGATAATCAACTTGAGGACATTTTTATCATTTATCTAATTTTTTTTAGTAATTTGTTGATCATATTAATTAGATAGAGGTATCATAAAAGTATGTATCAATTATGATACAACAGGCTTCAAGGGGTTAATATTGCACCCATTTTTCTTTTGTTGAGGCTTTACTGAGAATTTTATAATGTGGCATCACTTTTGGTCAGACGGCCTTAAGTCCCACCTTTACATAGCCTCTGTCTGTGAGGAGGTTGAGCTAAAGTTCGGTTGAGATGGCATGTGCAGCGTCCAGTGGAGGGCATCAACCACGTTCCAAAGCCTCCTATGATATTCAGACAGCAGACATCACGTCTTTGACCAATTCGTTTACAGTCTATGGTAATAACATTTCTTTCCTCGAACCAGTTCAGAGGTACTCTTTGCCATAAATTGAAGATAAAGCTGCATGAAGGCCACATCAGGGGACACTTTCATATTGATCAGAGTGGTGCGATACCATATTATGCACATATTTGTTGAAATATAACATGTTAACAGGCCTGGAAGCTGTGTTAGCTGCACCTTGCTTGATATTGCCAGTGAACGCAACATTGGCTATCTTACTGTAGTCATATCAGGCCAAATTCATGGTACAATTCACTGCTTTTTAATATGTAAAATAGGCAAATGTAATACCTAGTGCATATCCTTACTGTCAAACTGTACCTTACTGACAAACTTTGCTTTTTTGGACAAACAGTGCTTTCATTTTATGCTCGTATTGTAAATTTTTGTCAATGTTACTAGTGTGAATTCCTTGGCCTTGTTTATAGTCTCACTTCTATTAAACTCACTTATTTTTCCTTCATAAGGAAGTTGATATTCCTTGAAGATTCTCATGTTAACAACCTGCCTACATCATTTATCTTTTCAATTTTCTTTTATTTCATTTTTTTTATGCTCTTATCTATTTTAATGTCTTTATTTGATATTGCCTACTGCTATACTTGTATATGAGCAACTGAAAGAACCAAATTTCCTCTTGAGGATTAATAAAGTATTACTGATTCTGATTCTGATTTTTGGTCCAATGCCTTGTTTGATCCTTGTTTGGTTTGGACGGCTTTCACACCACAAAACAAACTCTTGTCTCGTACATCCACTCACCAGCCACATTATTAAATAGGTCCAATATTAAATGGATGGCTCATCAACCAATCACATGCCTCCAACTCAAGGCATTTAGACATAAAGACATACTGAACATCAGAATGAGAAAGAAAGGTGATCAAGTGACTTTGAACATGGCATGGTTTTTGGTGCCAGGTGGGCTTGTCTGAGTATTTTAGAGACTGCTGATCTACTGGGATATTCATGTACAACACATGGCTTGAATAAGAGTAAATATCCAATAAATGCTCAGAACAACTGACCTTCAAGTTGAAAGATGGCCAACTCTTTACTGACACAATCAGTGGAGCCAAGGGGGGAGAGCAGCATTTTTGACTGTGTGAGTATGTTGAACTCCCACTGTGTCATAAAGTCGCACACCTCTAAAAAACATTAAACTATAAAAAGCACTAGAAGATGTGGATACCAATTTTAGACCAATATGTTATATATATGATTATCTTATTTAAGCTGCAGTTTTTCATAGCGCTGTTGTTAGCACTGTGAAAAGGACTATTGAATTCACATCCTTGCACTGTACACAAGTGAAGCCAAAATACCTTCACAGGCATCATCTCGCTGAATATGAGATGTCCTTGGGTAACGGTTAGTATACATTTCCCTGTAAACACTTCAGCTGGAACAGTGAAGAGCTGGTCACACTCATGCTGCTAAAAGCCACAAATAAAAGCAGCAGGTGTTTCTGTTAGAGAGAAAGTGCCTTTGCGGGTTTTGCTCTCCTCCCCTCTTTGTTTGTCTGAAGCACAGGGTCAAGTTCAGATCCAGACCGGAAGAAATACCCTCTATATGGATGAAAAATGGCTCTGGTATTTGAAACACATTATGTCCTGAAGTGGAACTGTGAGCAGCATGAAAGATGGAAACTAAAAGTGCAGCTGAGCTGTCTTGACGAGAGAAGAAGAGGAAATTTAGGAAATGGAGACAGGAAGCCGTGGAGAACAGAGTGAAACATTGAAAGGATATAATACAAAAAAAAAAAAAGATCCAAAGGGCTTTAAAGCCAATGTGACATACATTTTAAAATACAAGGGCACATTCGTGGACTCAACTGCAATATTCTCTTCAATTCATCTTAAACCTGTCTTTCGTTTATTTCTTTAAAAAATGTATATGTTATTCTGCATGGTAACTGAAAGGCAAGGCAAGTTCATTTGAAGAGCTCCTTTCAGCTTCAAGGAAATTAAAAGTGTTCAACACAACCCATCAGAACAAAATGGCAGAAGGAAAATGCATGCATACACAAGCACACATTGTACAGTAAAGTATTTTCTTATTTTATTAAATAAAAAAGAACAATATGTGCCTTTTCAACCTTGCTCAGTCAATATTAAAGAACAACTTACGGAAGCCTGATTCTCCTACAAGTGTGTACTATTTAATAGCACTTTTTCATAGGCTAGCAATCAGCTAAAATGTAGACAAATAGCCAATCTCATTCCTAAAATGGCTAAGAAGACCAGGCAGATGAGGATGCTGGTGGGTGATGCTAAGAAGCGACAAAGACAGAGTGAAGTAGCAAAAAGACGTCCAAAAAGTCACAATATGACAGCAGAGTGTTATGTTATTTAGAACAGATTGTAATGTAAAGGCTGTTTTGTTACTGGTGTCATTGTTGGCTCATGTTATGAGTTAATACATTATCACATCTGAATTATTCCAAACAGCCTACTTCTGTGGCACAATGATTTGGACAAAATGTGATATGCATTAAAGAAATGCAAGATCTGCAGTATGTCAAAACACCAATGCGCACACCACAAGAGTGAGTACAGAGATCAGAGACAGACTGTGTGTCCTGCTGCAGGCTGACAGAAAAATAAGGAGCCTGAAAGGGCGTTTGGCTGAACAAGGAGGGGTGTACCTAAACTTTCTGGGTGGGATGGCCTAGTCCCTGACTGAAGACCAAAAAAAGGGGAAGTTTTGCTTTGTTTGGGTTTACTGCCTACCAACTCACTACACTGCTCCTTCTTCACAAGAATCAGTCCATGATTATACTGTATTACATAAAACCAGGTGCTGGTGCAAAAAAAGTAGGGGACTTAAACTTTCTGTCTAACGACAATGCTTTCAGTTATGCCTGTTTTTTCCTGGGATTATAATGACAGCAACATTACTGAACATAATTTCCATCTAGTGTTAAAAAACCTTTGCAACATTAGGAGGTTCATAGCTTGTAGAAAATGCAATGAACCTTCTAATGTTTCTGAATGAATGCTTTATTTCGAACATGCAAAAACAAACATGGGTAGTCCTATGTTGATGTTTTTGATTTCTATCTATTTATAATATTTACAAGATTCAATCACTTATTTAGGAGCCAATGTTCAATGCCAAAGTTTGGGTTTTAAAGATTATTTTAAATTTGCATATGATTTTACTTTTCTTTAATTCATCTGTTAAACTGTTCCATAATTTAACCCCGGAGACTGACACACACATACTTCTTAATGTTGTTTTGACACGATGTGTTTTAAAGTTTAGTTCCCCTCTTAAACTATAGCCTCCTTCTCTTTCTGTAAACAGTTTCCTTATGTCGTATGGAAGTAAATTGTTTCTTGCTTTGGAGATTATTGCGTTGTGTTAAACTGGATCAGATCTTTAAGTTTTAGAGTTTGTAGTTTAAAAGTCTATTTGTGTGGTCTCTTAATCCTGCTTTGTTGATTAATCTGATGGCTCTTTTCTGTTTAATTACTGTTTGAAGATTACTTTTATATGTGTTTCCCCATACCTCTCCACAGTAGGTCAGATAAGGTAAAATTAATACACAATATAAAATACAAAGTGCTTTCTGGTTGAACTACAACAACTACAGTCAACTACACACTAGTGTTGTAGTTGGCACGGCACTCCCAGTGAAACTCCCGGTGGAAATTCAGGGTAAGACACTTTCTATATCCTACTAAAAATGCAGTTTTGGATTTCTTTCATAAACAATCCAAACAACAACCCAACCAGAGAGCAAACGATCAAAGAGCATGTGATCCAAACAGCCCATGAAATGCTAACTGGTCACACCTTGAAGGGGAAACTAGGTAAATGACTCTGCTAACGACACCCAGATCATAATGGTCAACTTTGGCTTTATTTTCTGGCTCTTTCCCAGTCATCTCATTGAACTGAAGAAGTAGAGATGAAACGTCTCCAAGAATCTGAGCCACTCGAGTTGTCACTTGGTTTAGCATTGGATAGTGGGTGGTGCCATCACCTGTTTTTATCTATTGGAATTTGCATTCTTTTGCCCACTGTGTCCATATGATCTGATTCAGTTTGCATGTAGAGCAGACTTCAGAAATTCTGTCACTCTTTCAAGCCACTTAGATGTCATCTGTATGTAAGTTTAGCCTCCCAAGTGTTTGTGTTTCTTGTTGAAATAGCTTGACTGAAAACTTGAATGGATGCCGCACATAATATGAAAACTTTAAAAGTACAGGAAGACTGAATGTGGGAACAGATGGAAGAAAAGACAAAACCAAAAACAAGATAAGATAGGAGGCAAAAGCAAGCTGAGCAGCAAAAGTCATAAGTGAAGGAAGACACAGAGAGCTTGTAGAATATCTGTGGACAACGGGTCAGAGGGATCAACTGGTCTAGACAACATCCAAAAGGTTTTACCTCATTTTACCTCGAAAAGATCAAAATACTGCACCCAGAAGTGTGTATGTGGAGAAAAAAAGCTACGTCTTTCTAACTTTTAGGAACAGGAGACAAACAGAAGGATGGGAACGTGTAGGTGGATGTTTGCGTGTGAAGTCACTGAGCAGCTGCAGAGCAAACAGATGATTTCATCTTCACAGGAGAGCTTCTGATTTCACAGAAATAAAGTCTTATCACGAGCGGTAGGGCTTTGGAGTGGTGGACAGATGGACTTGCAGACAGAAAGAGACCTCACACATTTCTCTCTCTGTCTGAAGAAAGCAGGATTATCTTTTTATCCCCGCTGTGTGGGAAAGCAGTGTTTACCTCCAGTATGTAACTATTAACGACAAGACATGGAGATAATTAATACAGACGTGAGGGATTAAAGTAATAACAGGCGGTATTTTCATACAAATGAAGGTCTGTTCTGTAACTGAAGTAGTAAAACAAATGACAAATTCAAGCTATTTTCTTCGAATCCTGCAGCTTCAGGACTCACTGTTTTCAAAATCTGGTATCTTTAATGATAGTGGGACCCTAATTAGTACAAGAAGTGCTATATTTTCCATTCCTTCCACTTGTTATCATTTGTTTCCTTATTTCCTCCATAAAGTTTTCTGTCAGTAAAGTTTTTGGACACTTATGATTCATCTTAACTTTGCATAATCCCAGACAGCTGGTGGCTCTTCAGTTTATTTCTTCCATCCTTAAAGTAAGAGTCGTTTTATCATTGAATTTATGCAAAGAAAGAGGACTCCAGTTTGACAATTAGGACAGCAATTATGCAATGATTCTATCATACTAAATTACATGGGATTTTAAAACACAGTTTCGAAGGCCATTTTCATTCAAAATTATGATTATCACTTAAAAAAGAGAGATAAGTTGCATTTTCCGCTCATCAATTCCCCCATATATCCATCCAGCTTGCTCCATTTAATCAATAATACTGCTGTAGAAATGAGGCAAGATAAGGGCCTAAAAGAACCTCCATTTATGAGCAGGGCAACCATAGCACTCCATGACTTTGACCTCTGACCTCTCTAAACCTAGTAAGTTTATCCATTTGTTTAGGTGGACATTTATCCAACGCTATAAAAAAAAGCACATAAAATTGTCTATTACAGCAGGTTTCACTCTCACTCAGGGGGGAGGAGGAGTAACAGGAAGACTGAGGAAGGGAAGGGGCAGTAGATTTATTTTTATTTATATTTATATATATTCATTTATACCTATCTTATTTATATACCCTTTTATCAGCTATATAACACTGCTGCTGGAATTTTAATTTCCCTGAGGGAGTTTTCCCAAGGTATTAATAAAGTTCTAATTTATCTAATCTAATCTAATCTAATCTAATCTAATGTCTCTGTTTTCAAAATTTGGTTTCCCACTTAAATGATGATCATGAGTGTCCATGATCTTGGCCTTTGACCCATGACCTTGGATTTCTCATCAGGTCATTCCCAAGCAGAAGTAGACATTAGTGCAAATTGAATGAAAATGTCCCACAACATCCCTAAAACCTTGTGATTCACAAAGAAAAGATGGCCATGAGGTAACATGACCTTGCTCTTTCTTCTGCGTCCTTGAAATCCCATCAATAATGTATTCTCATTGAAAGAAAAGGAGGCAAAAGCTGTATGCAATCCTGACACTAGGCGAAGAGAAAATAAAGTCAGTGTATCCTCTGTCTTTTTGACCTGGCCTTTAATGAGGCCATCAGATCAAATTTCAATCAAACATTTGGTGTCCTCCTCTCCCCAGAAGCTTTTTCTGGCATTTAGTAACTTCCTCTCTTTGGGATGAAGGTCTGAGCCTTACAACATAACGCTTTCGCAATGGGCATGAACCAAACCGTGGTACAGTTCGGTCTGGACAAAGACCACCTCTTAAGGTCGGACCAAAGTACGGCTGTTTGGTACGTGGGAGGTTTCATACCCAACATTTTGGTCGGGATCAAACTGAAAAGTCTTAAAGTCTGGACCGAAGGACATACTGTAGGTGCTATAGTACCCTAAAAGTGTTAATGGTGCTATACTGATTTAATCTATATTCAGCAGAGACAGATGTGATGAGGAAAGATTTATGATCTGGATGTCCATGGGTTTGTCTCTATCATAAATTCCTATTCTTAGTCCCTTTGTCTCTGCCTGAATGGATATACAAGTGTATATACAAATATATATATATATATATATACACATATATATATGTGTGTGTGTATATATGTAAATATGTACATATATATATATATATATATATATATATATATATATATATATATATATATATGTGTGTGTGTGTGTGTGTGTGTGTGTGTGTATATATGTAAATATGTATATGTATATATATATATATTTTTTTTTTTTTTATATATATATTTTGCTGAAAATGAAGAAATGAAGAGTATGGCTTCAGCCTACTGGTCTGTAAAGTGCCTTGAGATAACACTTGTGATGACAAAAAAAAAGATTGATCGATTGACTGAATGACATATTGTGTTCACTAGCACTATCTATATTTGAGGCTCTATGACCTTGATACTTAACCTACGATGTCTGAAGTCCCTCTGAGACTCAGGTTATCAAGATTCAACCAGTAAACCTAATGCCTCTGACCTTGGCTGCGGCTGGACTGACTGCATAAGAATGTTCTTTATGAGCCAGAATCCCCCAAAGAGGTGCGACAGAATACCAACATCTGACAAAAATCCCTCCATATTGTTGTAGAAAATGCGACTGAATGACCACTGAAAGCTGTGTAAGCAGACAGCGGAGAAGTGGCTAGAGAAAGAGCACAGAGGCTCAATCTTAGCTGAGCACATAAAGGTTAAAAATTGCTATCTCTCAACCCGGCTCTCACCTTCAATTACCCCGCACCGCCACATTACGGCCAAACAAAATGACTACCATTAGCCATAATCACCTTACATGTAGCCTAATGCTGTGCTGAAGCAGACTGGGAGAAGTAATTGCCTTTCAGTAATGCTGTGGAAAAACTACTTCCAATACAAGCTGGGCTGTGGGTAGAAATTATGAGCTTTGTGCTCCGGCGGTGACTGCGGACCACTTTGTGCTGTGCGGCGGCGCCGTTGTTGCTCAAGTGCTTGAGGGCAAAGCACCTTTGAAAAAGCCCCCGAAAGGCACAAAGGTAGAAAAGAGAAATGTCACACTGGTGAGGTTGACCAGAAGGGGCTGATTATTCACACTTTCTTTTGTTTTTAGAAAATGTGCATTGAAAAGAGTCAAGTATACTCTTAGTTTATTATAAATGCATGTTGGATTTCCACCAAGCCTTGCCTCTTCTGTGAAATATCCATGCTTTACTTTCAAAACTGTCTATTCCATTTCTGAAATAATTGAACAATTTGGCCGTAATTTGTCCAAAAAGGAGAAGAATGACGTAAAATGGAACCCAATTTTACAGCCAGCCATCGTCTATTTCACAAATATTCCATTTCAAGAGAGAAAAATATGTCTTTTTTTTTAACTTAAATATGCTTTTCTCTGAAACATTAGTCTGATTGTGCTCCACGAGCGTCCCTGTAAGGTTGTAGGATGTACTGGGTGCATACTCAAAATAGTTACTATTCAAACACAATGCTTCTGCACCATACAAAATGAACTCCTACAATTTTTCTTGCTCTGAATAAAGTCAATTATCTCGACAGGGGTTGCGGTTCTCTGAATTTAGAACGTTCTGATTCATTTGCAGTTCATTTTGTTCAATTTATATCAATGGACCACATGCTAGTAGTGCTTGGTGTTAGCAGGAGAAACAGTTTATATGCATCTGCATGATCTAATTATAATTTACTGATCTTTAGAAACAGATGTATGGATTATTGTGAGGCTAAAAATCCATCACAGATCAAACATTTAAAGTCGAGACACAAATCTGCTGGGAGCTTTGTTGTTAAAGCCAATCAATCAGTGTAAATCAGTGTTTTTCTAATGGCCAGAAATGCACCAAAAATGATTAACAAATCTGTGCCTTGATTTTGTTGTTTCAGCAAACATCATCCACTAAATCAGGAATCAGCCTCCTCCATCTTGCCAAGCTCCAATCTACAACAATTTTGAGCTGCCCAAAGAGGCACGGGCCAATCAGCATCGTTCACAGCAGGAAGAGGTGGGTGCGACGAGAGAGACGACAGCAGGCTTTTAGTTAATTATATTTATTATTATTTGTCATTATATTTTAACTTATTTTAACCCTCTTATTCTGTTTTATTTCTACATTTCAGTTCAGATTTGTTATTGGGAATTTAATTCTTTGTTAAATACTTTTCTTTTTGTTATCCTATTTGAGCTGATTTTATCATGCACCTGGTGTTAGGCTTTCTCATTTTACCATATTATTTATTTAATTTTTTTTATGAATTTATTTACATATCTACTTGTTTTCCCCTATAGTGTTTCTATCTAATGTCTTATCATGATTTTTAATGATCATTTTAGTCTTAGCTCCTGTGTTTCCTCATTTTTAATTCAAGATAGTGTTTCCTCAGTCCTCTAATTCTGTTTTCTGTCAGAATTTCCATTTTATGTCTTTGTGTGTTTGAGTGAGTGTGTATTGTATGTGGATTGGTGGAGGGGGGTCTTATATTTTCATTTTATGCAATTTTCTACTCTTTATTTCATTTAATGTTATTTTATTTTATTTCCCATGTAAAGCACTCTGTGCTACAAAGTCCTGTATGAAAATTGCTATACAAATAAAGCTTGATTGACTGATGTTTTGAAGTGACTTCTTAGCATAGATGCTAACAGCTTCAGTTTTATCAGATCTTAACTGAATTTCTTTAGAAAACAAAACAAAACAAACAAAAAACAAATAACACTGAGAGCACAGAAAGGATGTTTTCGCTCTACTTCCAACATGATTTGGTGAGAGTTTGTTCCTCAAATTGATTTGTGTTTTGTATTTAACATTGCAGCAGTAGCACCCACCTACTACATTATCTTACTGGCCTATTATAAATGTGATTGACAGAGCAATCGTCCAATCATCTGCTGAATATACTTATAAAGGGTTCTGCCCATTCCCAAACATTTTCTATGGGCTGTTGTCCTGGTGGACAAGTGAATATATTGGACGGTCCATCTGGTGTGTCAGGTTGATCCAGCAATCATTCCCACCGTCATTCCAGTTGCTGTGCACCACTATCACCTGAAGATGATCCCTCGTCAAACACAGTAATTCGATATGATTCTTGAGACATTTAGAGAGTGTACTGGCATAAATTCTTCATCTAACCTAAAAGTGAGTGCAAAAACATGCCCTTTTTCCAAGTCTTGTAAAGTACTCTTCAACTGATTTTGCTCTTTAATGCATTATCAGTTGACTTAACGACTTCATATGAATTACAGTTCATTAAAAGCAAACAGGAAAGTGGTGTTGGATTCCAGGCTTTGCATTTCTCCATGTTTGTATCTTTGTAAATATGTGTTCATTATAAACCACAAAAATCTTCTGATCCGTAGAAAAACAGCAGTTATTTAACGGCAGCAGCAGAATGACGTCCTTGGTGGGGCACAAAAGGCTGACGCCTGCTTTGTGATCTGACAGAGAACGCTGTTGCATAACCTTTTAACATACATCAGTGTCGGGGAAATTGATTTTTAGAGGAAAACGTGTTTGCACATGAAATGCACGCTACGCTGCGAAGGCTTTCTACTGATCCACTGGATTTATGTGGCATCAGTGTTAACACTGTGCTGTGTGTGCATGTGTGTTTCTCTTCAACTTTCTGATGTGTCCTTGTCTCTCCGTGCATATTTTTCTAAACTTATGTATGCTGCGGAGTGTGTGTCAGTGCTGGATTTTCTTTAGGTGCTTATACACGCAAGATTTTGGTGTGAAAGAAACTTTGTGTCCATAAAATCCCATTTCTGTAGCTTATAGAACACCTGAGCTACAGAGAAGGCTACAAAGCTGATTCAGAGGGAAACACACACCCTCAAAAACACGCTTTTGAGCTAAAAACCGCTCCACGCTGCACTCTGGATTTGGTGTTGCTCCCCCTCTCTGCCTCTGATCCTGATATCTGAACGTCTGTTACTGTCTTTTTAATCACGTCCTTCTTTCAATGCTACCTCTCAGCATTTTCATTAATCATTTCATTCACCTGGAAGGTTTGGGAAAGTCTCTAAATGTTTCGGAGGAATAAAATGACATGATTCAAGCCATTTAATACAAAATATCACACGGCATGACTCAAAAACTGACACAGATAACATATAATACATCAGATCGAGAAAGCTGACATAATGACTCTTTAACCCTTTTCATCCCTTTAATTTACTCCCCACTGGGGACCCTAAAGCCAAAAATGTACAAGAGAATAAAACTGCTAAATAATCATCATACATCAATATTTTTCTGCTTTTTCGGCATCAATCCCTCAAACAACTTCAGCTCTGTCATGTCAAAGAGAAGCTGCAAACTAAATTTCATTGTATCAGTTTTTTTTATGTGGTGTCAGATTTGAATTTTGCACACTCTTGGGATCCTCCTGCCAAAAACATACTTGCACAAAAACTGCTCTATAATCATCACGTGTCGATATTTTTTCTTTTTTTTTTCTGCATTATTCTCTTAAGATCCAGATATATACCAATATAGCAAATATTTAATAATTTTCAGGATTTTAATCCTTTAATTGCCTGTTTGAATACAAAATGCTACTTGTTTTCTTAAAAAACAGCACAACATATGAAATATCTTCCATATATATATTTATTTATTTATTTATTTTGTTTGATTGTTTTTCTTTTATTACCATGATTGATTATTTTTTTCTGTTAATTTTATCAGTATTTACTCTCAAGGTGAGGTTTGTAAATAAGTCCACATTGGGTTTCTACCTCACCTGCACTTTATTTTATTCACTGTTTTCTTTGACTTTTCTTATAAATATGTGCAAATAAATAAATGGAATAAAATCAATTAAATATAATACATGGTGCATTTTTAGTGATGTGTTTCATCTATCTTTGAAGATAACAGATAAACAGAGTGAGGTCTTGACCTCCTGACCCTGCGGCACTCAAAGCTGTTGTTGATAATGTGGAGAAAAACTTCTGGCCTTGGTGTGCCTTTGCTCTTGGCTTTCACAGCAGTTATAAACTTGCTTTTATTACCTGCAAGTTTCACATACCCAAGACTCTTGGCCCACCCCCAATATTCATTATGCAAGAAATTGCATCTTTTTTTTTTTTTTTTTGTTAAGAATATGTGGCAACACGTTTTCAAGCTGGAGGGTCAGAATAATGTAAATGATTGAACATTTGGTAGTTTACAGAACAGCTGAAGTGGTTTAATAGATTTATACAGAAAAAAGATAAAAAATATTGATGTATGATGATTTTACAGCTCTTTCTTTGGTTGTAAATTTTCTCAGCAAATCCTCAAAAAGAAAAACATGGGTTACATAACAAAAGTCACCCCCTCACAGTGAGAGCCCAGGGATGGATCACAGATTTAGACTGAGTGAGGCTGTAAAGATGGTCATTTAGGCCAAAAATAACATATTTCCCCCACATACAGTCATTTGAGTGTCAGGTGTCTGCAGCCAGCCTCCAGTGGACACTTGGGGTACTGCAGGTTTTGGCTCTTTTGCATGGGCCTCCGTTTGCAGCCCCAGTCATTGCTGCCTGTTATTAAAAGGAAAATATCTCATATTTTGTGTGTGTGATTTTTTTTTTAAATAAAACAAGTATTCACGTATTCAAACAGGCTTACAACAGGCTCAAATCCTGAAAATCATTGAAAATCTGATTGTTTTGAGAAGAACTGAAGAGGTTTAGAGATTTATAAGGAAAACAAGGAGAAGAAAATACTGATGTATGATGATTTTAGAGCAGTTTTTTGCTTGTACATTTTTTTGCTTAAGGGTCTCAAGAAGGTGTAGGAAGTGTCAGTCGTGTATGACAGACCTGAAAGAGTGACTGACCTTAGATTCACAAAATGTCAGATAAATGCTCTTGCAGAAATTATGCCATGAGCTGTTATATAGCCAAAATGATTGCCAACTTAAAAAAAGAAAAATGAAAAAATGTACAAAATGCCAGAGAGTTCCTTAAGGGTGGATGTGATTATTGTTCCAGTCTCTATTGTCTCTTCTTATTATCTGTGAGATTCTGAAGTAACTTTTTTGGTCAAAAGTGTTTTTTAATGTTTTCTTCACAAATAAACTCAAATTAGTCATTTTGTTGGACTTAAAGCTGTTGAATGTCTTAGCTTGAATCAAACAAACCGAAAAGTAAGAAACCGACTGCCACTCATGAAGACAGCTTTCTATTTAACTTCCGTCTCATCCTCACATTTTATTTTTCTCTACATTGATATTCCATCGCCTCTCTTTCTGTTTCTGGCCTTGGATGGAGATCATGATGAAGATGATAATGATGGAAACATGCTGGCTGGTCAATTTGAAGGTCCTCCATGCACTAATTTACAGCTTCAATCAATAAAATAATTGCAATGCTCAGCATAACGTGCAAACAGCCCCCAGTGCTGATGCTGGAGGATGGTTATGGATGGATGGACGGACAAATGGATGGAGGTAAGAGGGAGGAGGAGGGGTGAAAGGAGATGTAGGGGGGAGTAGTACTAAAATGTGACTAATGCACTTCTAGAGGGATGGAAGGAAGGGCTGATTAAATCAATTAAACTGGTAAAGTGGAGATGGATGTGGATAGTGATGGAGGAGTGGACAGACCAACAGAGTCCAGGAAATGAAGGATGACTGAATGGAGCTGGAGTTGGGTGGATGTGGAGATGATCATAGGAGAGTTTGATCATGGAGAAGAAGACATGGGACAACCTGGCCCAATGGGGTTTAAGTGTTGAAATAGGAAAATGGGATGTTGTTAATCGCTCAACTTAAAGGCACATTTTCCCTGGTGCTACTTTAATTCCAGTGGCTTAATCAGGGGCCAAATAGTTCAAGAAAGATGCCTCAGGCTTTTCACTATTGACATTTTAAAAAGACTTTTGTTGAACTTTTCTGCCACATTAAATGAGCTAAAGTTGTATGAATTGTGTGAAGCCGCTTCAATTTTCCCCTCGCTGCCAGTGGCCTGCCAACTTCCAGCCAGTTTCCAGCCAATTTCCAATTGCCTAGAGTCCTCTGAAAACATGCTCATTCATGCATTTGCATAACGTTTCCCTGAGATGGTGCCTCTCCACAGCTTCAGCCTTTTCCTTGGTTATTAGAGTCATAGCCAAATCAACACAGGAATCTTAACACCACAAGTTAACACAAACAAGGCCTGAAATATTACAATTAAAAAATTTCAGGGTGGGCAGGCCCCATCAAGGACCTGTTATGGACCAGACAAGACCCTATCAGGGAAAGAGGGGGAGTTTTAAGTGGCTCCATGAATATACACTCAAACAAAAAAAAAAAATTGGAAATGTTATTTTCATCAATTCTTTCTCACTTTTAATAATATGATTGGTTGTATTTTATGTAGTTGGAAAGCGTGGTCACCTTTACAACAAAGTACAACTTGTAAGGATCCTGCATTTGGGGAATGAGTAGCAGAGGTTTACATTTGTAGCGTTCCCAATTGAAAAAAAAAAAAAGGGCCAAAATCACCCTTTCCCTGGGGAGAATGTCGACAGTTCCTCAGTGAAGCAAAGGCAGACAGAACTTTCCGAGCAAGTTGTGCTTTGTCGTAAAGATGACTAATCCAGCTTTCCAACAATATAAAACATAGTACCAGTAGTACCAGTTGAGTTGGTATTAAAAAAGGGGAGGAATAATCAACCTAAATAATGTTTCCAAACTTCTTTGAGGAGTATCTGGTGAGTGTAATCAAGAATTTAACTGAATTTTCAAAATAGGCTTTAATTTAAACACATTCTGCTTCAAAAACTGCTATAATAAAATCATCTACAGTTAACTTAACAAGAAGGCTGAAGATGCTGCTGTATGATTAAATGAACACAAAGTTGATCAAGTTTCTCTCACATCTTACAGGAGGGAGCCTTCGCATGCATCGAGAATAATAAAGCCAAGGATTCCACAAAGGAAATTAATGCAAACATTTTCAACCTGTTGTTAAAAAATAAGTAATTCATAAGCTTCAGCCTGTTTCTTTCTAGCAGTTTAGCAAGGACATCTTTAATACTATTGAGGTTAAAATTTTCATGCAACAAGCAGAAGTGCCCCATGTGGCTCTTTGACTGTTTCTGATGTTGTGAGATTTCTTCAGTGAAATTCAACTTCAATCTGAGCATAAATAAAAAAAATGCAGTGTCCTGTGTGTGTTCTGTGTGTTTAGTAGCAGGATTAAAGTAGAGGAGTTTAATGATCCAGGTGGAGTTTGGACCAAACAATAAAATCCACCACCCAAATAAAAAAAAACAAAAAACAAACAAGTCTGCAGACATATAAAGGAATAAGAGCTGACTTTCTGATTGATTCGTAACACAGCCAATACACACTTTAGTAAACTGAGGTATATAGTCCATCATCTTTGTGCTCTGCGCCTGGCAGATTGTGTGTCCTCCAAAAGACAAATATAGGCAGACATACACTAAACTGCTGTGCACCACACTATTAGACAATGAACTTCACACCTTAAAATCCATCCCATGATTTGTAAAATTAGCAATGACAGCAGAAGACCCTCCCCTGTCCTACGGCTCTCACTGTTTTTTACTGCTAAGAGTTGCTTGTACAAAAGAGTCAATGAAGTCGCTTACTGAGCTGATGTATTTGAAGAGCTGTGGGTGTGAGGAGTGATGTTGGATGTCTTGAAGCAGCAAAATGCTTTAATAAGGAGATTTTTATTAAGACAGCAAAAGAGGGATGTATGGATGGATGAGGATGGCTTAATGGAAATAATAAGGGAGGACAGGGTGATGAAGATGATGTCAGGGAGCAATGAGTGTACGGAAGTAGGAATGGATGAACTGATGCACAAATCGATGGATGGAAAGACAAAGTGAGGCTGAAAAAGCAAAGTTTAAGAATAAACATGTGAAAATGAGAGAAGTTCCACAATATGCACTTTTCTCCTTCAGTCTTTTCTCTGTGTTTTTGTCGAGGACACCAGATTTTTCTACCCAGTAATGATGATAGGATTGGTTTTTACCTCTCTTGTTGTTCTAATTGTAGAGTGAACAGATGGTTCGACAAAACGCTAACGTCACTCTGTGAAGATGTATGACAGCAAATTTGTGCCGCTGCACAAATCGCTCAAGCGTTCTTTTGCATTCTGCTTCATCATGTCTCGATTTGCATCAGCAAATGGCACACAGACCTGCACAGACAGTTTTTATTCTAATTAAAGTAAAGTGGCCTCAATACCAAGCAAAAATATCTGTGAAAAAAAAACAAAAACTTTCTCTCACATTTATGACCAACAAGTTAAAAGTTCAATGATCGGTCAGGATTCTAATTATGATCAGACACAGTGTGGATATATGTCACAGTAATATGCCTTTTTTAAGGACGACTGTCTGTCTGTTTTTCCTGGGCTGTTACAACATCTCAGCAGGTATAACAAGGATTCAGCTGATTTATGACAGTGATTTGGGAAATGGTGCAATTTAGAATGGAGGGAACAGAGAGAAAGAGTGAAAGAAGAATCAGATAAGACTAAAATGTGGAAATAATGTGTCCCAAAAATGACAATGGGGAATGATTCCAAAATGGGCAAAGAAAATGGGAGAAAAGGAGGACTAAGTAAGAGAAAATGACAGTATGGAAATGAGTCAATCTAACATCTGGATTGTAGAGAATTGTATCCAAAAAAGAAGAGGGAAAATGAGGAAGGAGGAAACCAGCAAACAAGAAGAGAGGAGAAATATGGCAAAAAAAATGGATCACATGCCATTAGTGTCAAATTTTATGGCCTAAATTGAACATTAAAGTCTACTGGCCAACATCACTACAAAGATGATTAAAAAAATCAAAAAAGTAATAGACTAAGAGAAGGCTGTTGTGAAAATCTCAGTAGTTCTGCAGTTTCTGAAATACTGAGACCAGCCTGTCTCACACCAACAACCACATCATGTTCAAAGCCACTTAAATCACCTTTCTGCACCATTTGGATGCTCAGTTTGAACTTCAGCAGGTCAGGTTGACCATGCCTACATGCTTGCATGCATTGAGTGGCTACCATGTGATTGGCTGAATAGCTATTTGCTTTAACAGGCAGTTGAATGGAGGTGTTCCACAATTGGCCAGTATATGTCTTAAAGTCATAAACACTAATGAGTACATGAACAGGAGGGGCTTTAAACACTTGTTGACAGCTGTAATCATCAAAGTCTCCCGCTGACCCTTTGTTGGCTCTCTGATTGGTCAGCTGGCCAGCCAATCAGATTCAGGTAATTTTCTTTTCGAATGCAATGTGGTGAATTTTTTCTCTTAATTTTGTTACTTCGATATTTATAATCCCAAAAGAAACGTCCCTGCACTCAAAATTAAGAAAACAGTTTGTATTACTGTTAATATTTAGAGTTCTAGGGGACTTTAGCTGTTACGGCTGTGAGCAGCCTGTTAGATGGCATCACCACCAAGGTCATGTGCTAACCATGTTTTAAATTATAAAGATTTTGAGTTTTCTTGATGCAACCTGTTGTAGCTTTGTCTTTTTTCTTTCACTTAGACATTTAAAAAGAATGAAAATGATTAAATATAAACATAAGTTAGTCAAAAATAAGTTATTTTCAATTGTTTCAAATGGGAAAGAGGCCAGCAACAGCAGGATTTGTTTAACCTAGAAATAGGTAACTAAGGAAGTTGGGGCTTGGAAAATGATGACGTCCTTGCTGTTTTGGAAACCGCATACAGTACTACCAGTATGAACAAGTTTTACCTAAATGTGGTAGGTAGTATGCTGTATGTGAACATTTGTGAAATCTACAGTATGCTGAAAATACACATATGTCCTACTTCTACTGGAATAATAAGCAGTATGCATCAGACCAGTCTCCCTCTCACACTGTTATCCACAATGCAAAGCACCACTGTGTCAGGTGTCAAAATGGCGGACAGCCAGTCTTAGCAATATTAGCATTAGCTTTGATTCTGTTACTTTAATATACAATAAATAATTTTTTTTATATATATGATATAAATAAATATACTTTTAATAAAGTGACTCAAACTTGGTAAAGCTGTCACATGGATGTTACACATTTATTATATGTGTGTTCAGTGGTGAAAATCATGCAAAACCAAATAAATCAATCATTAGACTATATTAGTCCTTTAATGGATGTTAACCTAGTGGCACTATCCAATAGGTCAGCTACTGTTTACCTTTATTTTCATGACTAGAAACAGAAATCAGCCAAATGATTGTATTGGGGAGGGGAAGCACATTCCTCTGCTTACATAATTAAAATAAACTGGATTACTTTTTTGTGTTTAATGTCGTTTTTCTATTGGTGGCAGTAATGAGCTTTATGCGATAGTTGCAACCTGCCAGAAAACATAAAGAAGAAGAAGAAGAAGAAGAATCAGCTTGGTTGGGTGTGGCATAGTTCAGATAGTCTTTTGATAGTCATACTATATACTACGACCAAATACAGTATGCAGTATATACTGTGTACTGCATAGAAGTGGTAGTATGTAGTAGGTGGTTTAGTAAATGGCCTCTGGCCCTCTCCCTCCCTACAAAATGATTCTTCTTTGTCAAGCCCCAGCCTTAGAAGTTACTGTTGCTTCATTGTGTTCCAAAACATGTCAGAAAACACACTGGTGATACATAAAACAAACTAATAAGATACTAATATGATTAAAATGACAGCTCAGTTTAGGACAAAAAAGGACGAGTCAAAATAAGTTGTTTGCAAACAGCTACTTTTAGATGACTTACAAATGTAGTCTGATGTATTAATATTAACCAGTTTTCAGAACTATTTGAAAGATGTAGGCACTTAAAATTCCCCCACTTTCCATGATAGCTACTTTGCTGGTCCATGACAGGTCCCTGACAGTCATAGTTTGTAAATTCTCAGCCATATTTGAGTGAATTTGTGGTGTCAAGTTTTCTCCCAGTTGATTTACTAACCAAGAAAAAGGTTGAGGCTATATCATTTTACGAGTGAAGCGCTATCTTATGGAGACACCCTGCAAATGTTTCAATGGGGGTGTTTTCAGTGGATTATAGGGACAACCTCAGAACTAGGAGGGCTTTCAGTGTCCAGAAGTTGGCAGGTAGCTATTAGGGAGGGGAGAATTAAAGCAGCTGGATCTGTATCTGTGTAGGTTCTCAGTCATTTATGGTTATCCAACCCTGTTCAAAGTGGCAACTGGACTGGTTTCAATTCTTGAAGACGTTTTACCTCTCCTCCAAAAGGCTTCTTCATTTCCAAGAGTTGACTAGGTTGCCTCTTCCTCAGCCAGCTCTTAGAACTGAAGAAGCCTTTTGGAGAAGAGGTGAAATGTCTTTAAGGATCAAAACCAGTCCAGTTACCACTTTGAAGAGCGTTGGATAGTTTGAAAGGTATTTACACAGATCAATGAGGATGATCAATCGATGACTGAAAACCAAAAACAGATTTTAACTTGTGTACATGCGTAATAGGTTAGGAGTGACCTCGCAGAATCAGAAAGACCTGCATTATCTTCCATCTTTTTCAAAAACAAGGCAATGACAAGTTGTTTTCTAGCTCTATCTAAAATGTTTGGGGGATTATTTTGCCTCCAGTAAAGCCCCACCCTCCAAAAACGTCAAATACTGAAAAGGTCGATATACATAAAAACTTAATTGGGTCAAAATGTGAGAAGATTTCCGTAGGTCAGCGTTATGGTGTCTGTTAAGTAGCCATCAGAGCAGAACAGAGGAGGACAGGAGATGAAAAGACTGAGACGGATGAGCAGAGGCGTGTCAGGAGGACCACAGGCAGCTGATGTGTATGATCACGGGAAACAAAAACACCGTCATGACGGAGAGAGAGCGGCAGACAAATGTCATACAGCACTTATCCCTCCCTCTGTGTGTGTTTGTCCTCGTGTCTCTGCGTGCATGTGTGAATTGGTCAGTACGTGTCACACTTTGGCACACGTCAGAGCCAACCTTCCTGGCAGAGAGAGGCTCAATCTGGCCAACAGACGGGGAGAGAAGGAGGACAAATGAAGAGAAAGAGACGGAAAGAGGCTTCTGGAAAATGGTTCTGACATTTTGTTCTGCCCATGTGTGAACTACATGCATGTGTGAGCGAAGTGCTTTGGACTTAAGTTATGTGTTGAATCACTTGCTTCCTGTCTTACACTTAAAGACATATTATGACGTACACAAAAAAAATGCAGGGAAGAGCTAAAGAGGAATGATGGAGCCTTTATGAGGTAGATAGTCTTCACTTACCTATGGAAGTTGTGGCTGGGACAGGCTCTTTGGACACTGCAAACAAATTCAACATGCAAATTAAGAACCGGAAAAAACAGAGAAAAGAAACATTACAATCATGAAGCACAAGACTAATTTCAGAAAGCTGTCAGCTACTTTTACTATTGAAGTAATTAAAGGGATACGCCAACATGTTTTTTGTTTTCATGTCTTGTCTTATTCCTGAGTCCATGACAAGCAGATAGACACCATTCTTTCGACTGTGCGTGCAGTAACAAGGACGAGCTCGCCCATCGCTAGTTAGCTTAGCTCAAACACTGGGAGTCAACGGGTAGCATTAGCCTGTCTCTGCCTACAGTCATTAGATAAACTCTTCAGCAACTCTAAACAGTCCTGTGTGCTTGTTGTGACTCATTTTATGTTATGTTATCTATTTTTAGACCAAGATTACCACTTTATGTAATTTTTTAAAGAAACTCAAAAAGTTTTGAACTGATTTTTATTAAATTTTAAGGGAACTTTGGCCATGGCACAAGGGAGAAGTGATTACAACTAAACCACAGGGCATATGCGCGAACCACCGTGGACATGCTTTGTTTTGTTGACCTTTGTTTAGTTGTAATCACTTTTCCCTTGTTCCATGACCAACGTTCCTTTAAAATTTAATAAAAATCTGTTTTTTTATTAAAACTTTTTGAGTTATTATGTTTACAATAAAAACTTAACCTGCTTGGAGGAGGTAATAAACCTGACAAATCTGCTTTCTTGATTAGGCAGATAAACACATTTCTAATGAATATACAAGTGAGGGTTTATCAGTAAGCCAACATTTTATAAGCAGAAAAGGTATGAACTTACGTGTTAAAACTATACAAAATTACAAGTTTTCAGCTGCTTGTGCATGTTGTAGTCTAGTCAGTGACCCTTTAAGATTACCAGTCTTTATAAAATCTCAGTCCAAGACTACAACTGGAGAGTTGTTGACAATTTGTATACAATTATTCACTCGTCTGATGTTCACTTTTCACCAGGCTTCAAATATGCCTGGAAATGTTAAAATAGTAGCACCCTTTTCCCTTAGAAACAATATGAACCTAAAGTTGTAGTGAGAGTAGAAAAACTCTGATTCTCAGTTTCCACTTGGGGTCATTTATCGGTCTTGTTTTGTTTGTCCAGTTTCAGTTTGAGCTGCAGGCGGCACTCGGGCATCCACAACCGAAGAATCATCGCCTAAAGCATCCTTTGAGATTATGTGGGTTCAGATATGAGTGTGTTTGTGTGTGTTCAGGTGTGTACCTGAGTAGTAGGAATTCAGGAGGGATTTGCTCTGCAGCGTCTTGCTTCCCTGAACGGAGAAGGAGCACGGGGAGGGGGAGGCTGTGGAGGAGACGGAGGGGTGAGCAGAAGGTGAGGACGAGGAAACAAGAAGAGGAAGAGGAGAGGAGGTGAAAATGGTGAAGAAGAGGACAAGGGAGGGGAAAAGGAGGAAAGAGGAAGGATTGTAGGGAAATATTAGGAAGTGGAAGGTGAGAGAAAGAAGCAAATAGCACGAGGAAGATGAGGAAAGAAAGTGATACAGGGTGTGAGGATGTTAGAAAAGTGGAAGCAGGAGGAGGGAAATTGAACAGAAAAGGGCCAAAATGAAAAATGAAATGGGATGAGAGCCGAAGTAAAGAGGAAGAGAGATAGAAGGATGAGCGGTCAGTAAAGTAAGCATAAAATACACAACAATCAATCATAACAGGACACAATTAACAATGAAAACATACACAAAGTCAGATCAATACTCCATATTCAACAGCACGAGGAACAATCCGATAACACTAATGGCCCCATCCACGTCGCTCGTATTGGATTTTAAAGCATAAAAGTTGTTCCGTGTGGTCGAGCGCACACTTAAAAAATGACATGTTTCCAATGTTAGTCGATACAAACAATAACGTGAGTTTGTTTTTAGCATGAAGGACGATGGAGAGAACAATGGAGAGGAGTAATGGTGCACGAATGTGTACGAGGAAAAGTGCAAAAAGAGGCTGAATTTAAGTGTTTTCCTGTTGACATGTGTGGCTCAATCAATACCGTCCAGTGAAGACTGATGCAAGCATTTAACAGCATCAGTCTAAAGAGATAATGGTTATAACAACGGAAAACAGCAGGGTTACATGTCGTTGTCTCAATAAGTCAGTTTGACTTGAAGGTTGTGTGTTATGAATGATTTTATACCAGCTATCAGTGTTAAATATGACCATCTAGGGGTTTTTTTCAGGTAATTTATTAGGTTAACTTCATTTTAATTTAGTTTAAATTTAATTTAATTTAATTCATTTATTTTGTTGTGAGCAAGGTTAAAGAAAAAAAAAACCCAAACAGAAAAGTATCAGGTTTCAGCATGAGCAAATAGAGGGCTTTGAATGCTAAAAAAAGATTCAGAAGGTGAGAATAAAGTTGAAATATTAAACGTAATGCGCCACAGTTTTGAGAAAAAAAAAGCAATATCCAGAAAAATGTTAAAAAATTCAGTTACAGGAAATGAAATCAACTTTATCATTGAGATTACGTTACTACTTCGAATTTTTTTTCTCATAACCTAATCCATTAACATTTTGACTTTTCCCATATTTTTTAACTTTTATCTGAACATTTTAGGTCTTTTTTTTCATACAGTATAAATATTTATATATAGACAGAGCTTAACAAATTCTTTAGATCACCTGTCATGAAAAAGAGAAAACATAAATATTTTAGAAATCCTTCAAAACTGTGTTTAAAGCTGAAAATGTTTCTTTTTTTAATACTGGGCATTCAAATTAAGGCAGGAATGAGGAATTTCAAACTGAATTGACCTTTTTATACCCAAACTTGAGCTGCTCACTGGGCTTCCCTGAGAAGTTAAAATTAATCAAACATAACTTTCAACCACTTAAAAGCATTGTTCTGGTCAGGAATGTAAGTTAATACATACATTTGGAAATTCAGAGATAACAATTATAATTATATTTTAGCATTAAAATGTCATTTCAGTTAAAGAGCTTATGCATACTGTTAACCATTACAGAAACATAATTAACAATTTTTGTTATTGCCAAGACTATTAATTTAGGGCAGCTGCAGTGTAAATCTCACATTAGGTGATGGTCTAATAAATATTTCAAGCACTGTATATATTCTTTTGTAGCTTCCCCTGAAATTCAAAGCACATTAAACTGTTACTATCATTTACATAAAATTGAATTATTTGTTGTCAGCCTTTATGATTTATTCTTTCCTTCATCCCAGCTACTATTTTATTTGTTTTTGCCATAATTTATTCTAAATTTATAAAATTCAATTTTATGTCAGTAGTAAAGTTTGATCTTTAATAACATATCAACTTCTCTCTTTTGCTTTTGTTTTTATTTTCTTTGTTTGTGTATTTCATTGTGAAGAAATCTTGTATATTTAGGTTGTGAGGTTGGAGCAGAACATTCAGGGGAAGCACACACACCTTAAATCGCTTTTATATAGCAGATATATCTTTGTGTCATCCCATCCTGTTGTTTTGAGATGTATTCTCAGAACATAGAGCGATCAGCTAAAATTGTTTGTAATATCTGTTGAATGTAAAACATATTTTAGAAAAGAAGGATGGTACTTTAGAGCCGGTTTTGGTAAAGATATGACAGAATTAATACATTCTGTGGATGTTTGTTTTTTTCTTTCAAATTTAATTACTCACATAATGTAACTCATACAATAAACCCCCTAAAAACTTTGTGGCACAGTTTTTTAAAATCTGTGACAAAATCAGACATGTTATAACTGAAAAATCCTTAAAGAAGTTCAGTAAAATCTTACGGGACTCTTTTAATGATGATGTACAGGCATCTGACGTAATATTGACTTAGTAATCCTTCTGATGTGTTCAGAGGATTTATCTATCTTTCTGACTTTGCTTATAAATTATTTTCTGACAGTAAAACCACCTGGATGTCTTTTTTAAAAACACAATAAAGAGATAAAAGCAGCATAAAGGCAAACACAGACCTCATCCTGTGTTTGTAATTTCACTAATATCTGAAAAATAAATGTGATGATAACGTCCTGATGTGAAAATTAGCCATGCAGAATCCCCCCAAACCTCATCCTGATTCATATTCTGTTGGCTGCTCTGTTTTCTTCTACAATAGCTCAATTTCCCTCCAGCACATAATTTAAATTTTATCTCTGCTGTCCTCTCTTTCCTCTCTGCTCCCCTCTCCTAAAACCTCCAAACACAACATATTTTCCCCTCTTCTGTGATAAAATCCCCCTCGTCTCATGCGTACAGGCACTGTATGCTAATGCGGCTCGAGAAGAAGCTCAACTTTAATACGGCGAGGAGTGTACCTGCATACCAACAGAAATCTGCTTTGACAGCAAAGTCCTGTGAAGATAACTGGTGACGGGGTGAGAATGCAATAACACACAAAGGTTATTTGCTCTGCGAGGGTCCATCCACTGAAATATTACTGGGTCCTTTGCCCTGTGTCAGCATTTTTCTCGCTCTCATTAAGACTGATACTGGATCTGTGACCATAAATATAGGTGGGAGTGTGTGTCTGCATGTGTGTGTTTCTTCTTTAAGTGACCGTGTGATAACGAAAAGCTTCAAAATCAGGCAGGGGAACAGCTTACAGCAACAACTTTTCCAACTTATTATCATGAAAGTTAAACAAAAAACAAAAAGGGAGAGAGAGATAAAGAAGGAAACAACTTTGTTTCACGTATACACCTATAAAATATTTATGGACTTTTAAAAAACCAACACTCTACCTTGCTAATGATGGACAAGACATGAATATTACCATCAAACAAGTTGTGAAACCAAAAGGAGACATCTGGTACCTTTTGAAATTCCAAACTCAACCACGAATATCCACAAAATCTTAATCGAAACCTATTTAGATGCCAAAACTTGATTTAGCCAAAAGCAAGGCCAACTTCTCTCCGGCTTGGATCATAAATGATCAATAACTTATGAATTATCCATCACACTACCAAACATCAAGTTCACAGCTGGCAGCTACCTGAGTTTGACAAAAATATCCAAACACAGTCCAATATTCAACGAGTCAGGGTCTGAGCAGTTCCACTACCTATGTGAAGCACACAGCTTGGCATTTTCACCAGCTCTACATTGTTCTTTTGGTGTTCCAGCTTTTTTTAGACATGATTATGAAATTAGAAATGACTGAGATTAGATAATCCTAAATCACTTTCTACTCCTTTTGGTATCTTGATCATACAGCTCCTGAGATAATTCTCTAAAAGACAAAGGAGTCAAATGCTGAACGTAAAAGGCTCAAAGCTGCAAGACTGCCATCTTGTACATCGGTGGTTTCTGGGGGGTTGGTTCTTCTTGGCTACAATTGGGACGGGACGAGGGTTTGAGAAAAACAGGTCCGGAACCCTTTGTGTGAGAAGTTGTGAAATTGCTATGGTTCTAGGTCATAAAAGGACAAGTTCAATCAAGTCCAATGCTTGGAATCTATTCTTATATAAGACACCAAAGGCAGAAACTTACAAAGCCAGTTCTTCTAATTTTGCAAACAACCAAACGCAATAAAAATAGAATATTAGAGCTTCTTTGTGCACCCAAGGTCCAGAAAAAAGTGTTTCCCTCTGAGTGTTTCTGATGGAAAAACATTTTTACACATGAGAATTAAGGGCAGCCAGTCAGAGGAGGAGTGCAGGCAATTACAGCTGACATTACTCTCCTACTTAGTCCTCTTCTAGCACCCCTGGCTTTCAACGGCCAAGCACTCCCAAAAGGCCAGGCTGACATTTTCCGCAGAAAAATGCCCTTCTGAGAGGCCCTGTCTAATTACCTCGGACACACAAACACACGCATTTAAAAAAGATAGAGATGGGGACCTGCACTCATATGGAAATACAGGCAGGATGTAAATGTAAATAAAAATGCATATGAGAAAAGCAATGCTGTCTAAATGAATAAATTCTACAAAAGACATCACATTGTGACTGGTCACAGCAGTATTAAGAAAGATGGAGGCCAGTGTGACATACTGCTGTTAATGGTAAAAAAAATGAGCATATAGAGAGATTTATAATGAATTAAAATGTCCACTGCCAGGATAAATGAAACTGACAAAATGATTAATGTCCCAGACATAACATTATGTGTTTTAGAGTGGGGACAATGGAGAAAAGTCTTTACTAACTCGCAGATAGAATAACGATGGAAGCACAACTCTTTAAAAGTCGCCTCTGTGGCTGGGCAGCGCTGCGCCATTACAACACAAGCTGGGAAAATATTGAAATGATTTAAGCGACGTCTCTCATTTGGTTATTGGAGCCATCTTTAGGAGCCTATCTGTGATATTGATCTATTGAAAACAATGTCTCAGACTAATTTTATATCACACAACACTATCAATTAAGGCGGCCATACCCACAATCAAATACCTTAGAATATAGATATCAACTAATGAAAATTTGACGCCACTTTTGTTCAAGCAGACTAGCTATCATCTATTGCTTTATTCAGCCTATATAATGGTACTGTTTTACTAAATATTCACTGTTAATGGTGACTGCAGATTATTTGATAATATTAATTACAGCTGGAATAAATACATATTTGACTCACTGAATCCGTTGAGGTCCTGGTTGGAGGTGGAGAAAGGATCGTCTTTATGTAGCGTGCTAACTTTTGTGGTACTCTTATCTGCTGTGGTGACTGGACCCATCTCCCTCTGCTGGGTGGAGCTGCTCGCCGTCTCCTTCTGCTTCTTTGCCAACTTCCTACAGTGGTACAAACGCAAAGACACAAATGAGAACACGTGTAAAGTCAGGGCAAGAACATATTTGCAGGGGTGCAAACTGAAATTGAAGAATATTCTCAAGAAAACAAATGCACAAATTTCATTATGATTTATGGTGAAAATGGCAAACAAAAGCACATCTATAATCTTTAAAACATGCAGTCACAGGAGAAAAAAGGCCAATATCAGGACAAGAATGAGCTTTGATGCACTGTAGTATTCATAGCAAACTTGTTTTTCATTAAGTTGTCAATTTTTCTTAAATGCCAGCAGGCATTTATACTGCTTTGAGGGAATTCCAATAAAACCACTGACACTAATCTAATGTAGACACTTAAAATATTGCAAGATGCAAATGTCTATGTTTATGATACAAATAAGACCGATACATGTTATGTTATATTGTCACTTAAAGCTTGCTGTAAGCTAATTAATCACTTTTTATTCAGAGATTTATTCAGGACTTCCTAGTATATTTTGTACAAATTAGTCATAAATATCCCTTCTATTGGCTGTAACATTGGCATAATGTACAAATTCCCATAATGGTTGACCTTGTCATCACTAAATGTCTCCTTTTGGAAATCTAAAGTGTAATTTATTAAAGACTAAAATGTTTTTCTTGATTCACATCTGTTGCTAACACAGCGAATGTCATATGAAAGAAACAGGTCAGGTTTGTCCTCTTTACAAACAATACTGGTATATGGGTATCTGCCATGTTGAGCTTGAAATATTGGCATATCTTATTGGTAAACTAAGCCACTTCAAATTAGTTTTGTGTTTGTCTGCATCTTTATCCAGTACAATAAGTTTGTGAAAATGATTGATCATAACTTCTAACATTAAAAAGAACCAAAAAACTTGGCATAACAAAAAACTTAAGTCCAACCACTTCACACCCTCTCAATCAAAATTGTAGCGGTTTGTTTTCAGGAGGACTCACATCTGAAGTAACTTACTTTAGGAAAGCTAAAAGAAAATATGTTTGTTCTAAAAATGTATTCCAAATTTGGAGGACAGTGTTTTTCTCCCTCCAGAGGGTAGAGAAAGGACAGGGATATGATTCAGCTTGTTGAGGCTGATGCTCAGAGCCTCAGTGTCTCATTTGGGACTTCTTCAGTCACTTCATATCATAAACTGTGAAACTGCTCCTTTATCGTGGTCATATCCTGAAGATTTATCTCCCTTCAGTTTACCGTCCACATGTCTCCTCTCCCATCTGTTGGCCATTTTGCGTTGGCTATTTTCAGTCGTACCTGAACGTCACTTTAAGTCCGCAGAGACACCAGATGGTAGAAATGACAGCGAGCTGTATCCGTCTGACATTGGCTGCTTTATCCACCGGAACCTGTACGAGTGCCTCCATTAAAAACGCTCTTCCTGTCTTATTCTGCATGCTTCTAATAAAAAATCTTTCAAGGAGTCAGAGATGGTCTCTGAACCCGAACATACTGGATGTGATAATTAGGGAACCTCTTTGTTTTAAATGAGTCTGATTCTGTTTCCCTCGTGTGGATAACTCTGTTGATGCTAACAGAGGAAAATGATATAAAATGGCTCTGTTTAATTTCTGTTCTGCTCCACAGTCAGCTGAGTCTCTGAGCAAGGAAATCAGCGAGGGCATGACCTGGACTACACTTCCAAACACATCATAACAAACCCATGATTTGAAGTTCCCTTCTGATGCAGTTAGAACATTCTGGAGTAGCCTTTTTGCCTGGTTATGTGCAAATGCTTTTTCTTTCTTTGCATTAAACCAGTTCCTGTTCATTGATCGAAGCAAATCTGCTTCAACTTTGCTATCATCCCGATGACAACTCACAATTCTGGGATCAAATCACTGTATTCCATTGGTCAATCTGATGCTGTCCACAAATTATAGGTATGGGCGCTACTTTTTAACATAATGGTTGAGGATGGTGGTGTTATATAAATAAAGATTGATTGATTGATTGATTTATTGATTGACTGATGACAAAGTCTATCTGATGAATGCCGACTTATTATTGAAAGGAGCAATTTAGTTCAATCCATGGCAGCCACCATATTAAACATGATGTTTCAAACTCACTTTAGTCAAAGTAATGCAGCCTCAAGTCTCCAAACAAACAGCTACACTACACTGGCTGTAGTTGTCAGTCACGCAACTAATTACAAATAACTCATATGTACATTAAAATCAAGGCAGAAGTATAGAAAAATTCACCCTCTGCAGCATGTCTATAACCATAAGAACAATTCAGACCAAAACCAGAGTGTAAACATGTTTTCTGATAGATAGATAGATAGATAGATAGATAGATAGATAGATAGATAGATAGATAGATAGATAGATAGATAGATAGATAGATAGATAGATAGATAGATAGATAGATAGATAGATAGATAGATAGATGGATAGATAGATAGATAGATAGATAGATAGATAGATGGATAGACACTCACTGAATAGCAGCTTTTAACACTATTGCACTCGCTTCATTCTTCCTACAACAGAGGCTGCCACTTGGCTAAAACCAAGTCTTTTGCCTTTAAAACTTTTCTTGCCCTTAAAATCAATAAGCTTTGATTTCTTTGTAGGTGGGCACTTGCTTACTTGCATTGCTCATAACAGTGAGAACACCAGTATCAGCAAACAGCTCAATGGCCCCTTCATCGCTCTTGTTCACAAATATTACTGGGACCATTCTGCTAAAGGTAAACGCATAAAATAACTTTTCTTTTTTATCAAGCTATTTCATTTTACATGTGACCTTAATTTTTCCAACAGAGGAGAACAGAAATACATCCTGATCCAGTTACAGACTAAAAATATGATGTAACCTTTGGGAACATTATGCCTTAAAAGCCTCGGGTTTATCAAAGGCCTGTAATGAAATCCAAGGAGAGGAAAAAAGATTCAATGGGATTTTCTTACTTTTAAGTTTAAGTTGAGGATATTTTAGATGATAATCTACTTAAATATTCCCTTACTTCTGCACTGTTTCCCACTTTATGTAATTTATTTTCTTGTTTTTCCTCAGTTTAAGTATAAATGTTATAAAAATCATTTCAGTTAGTGACACTCTACAAGTAACACATCTTTCTCCAGGCAAACACTGGCCTGAGATGACTCCTGACAGATATATGATATTTATTGCATATTTGCAACTAAGTTATTTCAGCTTTATATTTTTATGGTGAGACATAGATGTGACCTTTATGTTCCCTGCTCTGCAATGTCCAGGCTACCTGTTTGAAATGCATGAAATCTGTACTCTAACTTAACATTCTTTGGCACAAGTTTGATTTGGATTTGTTAAACTTTCATGGAGCTCTGGCTTTCTGTGTAAGTTATGTAAACATCTGGTTGAAGAGGTTGCATAAATTATTAGGAAATCTTGGTCATGGCAGGAGGAAGAACTGCTAAAATTTGGTAGTGATCCAGATCCAGGTTTGTGTTCGATTTGTTAACACTGCGAGAAAGGGCAGTTTTCTACAGTTTTGCTAATAACTCAAGAAATTGTCAGGGAATTTGGATGACATATTCAGGAAATACTGGTCGTAGCACAAGGGAGAACCCATTAGAATCTGGATATGGATCCAGGATTTTTTCAAGGATTTGTTAACAGCGTGAAATAAGTTACTTTTCCACATTCTTGACATTAATTTGCTCAACTTTGTTAGTCATGCCTTGGCAGAGATTTTGCCCTTGGTGGACTTTAAAATGTGTTTTTGACTAAAAAAAAAAAAAAAAAACACACAAGGACATCCAGCTCACACCCTCAATCGTCCTCCATGTTTGTTTCCCTTCTGAAGCCACATTCGATCGTGTAAGAGATGTTGGGTCTTTGGTATTCTGGCTTTGAAATCATTGCAATTGTGTTTTAAGATTTCAAAATGTTGTGCGTGTAGCATGCCTTAGTCTGGCTTTTATTTAGGTGAATTTTAATCCAAAACAAATCCCAAATGGGCTTTAGTGTGACTGTTTAATAGCACATTCAGGCAAAAAGCTAAAGGAAAGCACCCAAACATGTATCTATAGAAGAGTCATGAGCTTACACACATAAAATGGACATCCCTGCAGATATAAACTTCAACTTGGATACTTCTATGTGAAGTCCTGTTGACTCTTCACTTAGCATTCACATTTTGTTTATTGTCAGAGCACAGCTTTGGTAAAATGAGCATCAACAAACCCTTGATGATGATCTGAGGATGCTTCTCCCACCAGCTGTCATCACACACTGACCTGAAGACCAAGCTTATCACTGCCAGTGCAGCCAGCGTTTGTTCCCATCAGCCCCTGCTGCTCCGTGAAAATGAACAACAGCAATGATCACTCATATGGGCCTCGCTAACAAATCGTTTCAACATCCATCTACTGCTGAGTCACATAAAATGATCTAACAAGTCCTTATAAAGTCCAAGGGAAAACCTCCAGAATCCACCAACACATTTTCTGCTAAAAGTGTCTGACTTCAAGTCACGAATGGCAGCAAGAGGGCCAGTTTATGTGTGTATATTTGTGTGTATATGTCTCTGTGAGCTAACACTTGACATCCTTGAAGGCTGTTTAGGAACTGCATGTGCTGGACATTCAGTATTTTGGGCTGTGTGTGTGTACACGTGTCTGTTGTCAGTGCCGAGTGGCCGGTGTGTGGGTGTGTTTCTCGCTGACCTATCACGAAGACGCCTGTTTGTGTGTTTCTCGAAACGACTCACTCCAAGAGGCAAATTAAAGGAGCAAATATTAATTTCCTTCATAGCATTAATCACATCTTAAGCATGTCATGTTGTGCTCAACAAGTTTAAAAGCTTTAATTAACTACTTGGGGATGAGTCGGTGGTTTAAATGAACATGAGCTTAAATGAAGGAGAAGCAAAATGTTTGATTGAGGGTAATTCTTCTGAACTCATCTCCTACTTTGACAATGTTTGGGGTCAACATGTCTTCAACAAGTTTTGTCCTTGCTTTATTATTTGCAATCTCACAAGGTTTTCTTCACTGACAAACTTTTAGGCTATTACTTTAATGGTTCTATTTTGTTGCAATGAAGTGCATTAGTTAAAGCAAAGTGATGAGTGCTGTGGCTGGCTGCATTGGCTATGCTCTATACAAAACGGACGCAGACACAAAATGCAAAGAGGTTAAGGCCGTGTTTACACGACAACGTTGTCACCAGAAATTGATGGGTTTTTCCTTTGTGTTTTCAAAAGCGCTCCACATTCACATGGAGACGTGAGAACAACTGTAAACGCTGTAGCGTGCATGCCAGGCCAGTAGATGGCAATGTAGGTTTGTAGTGAAACAGCGGTGTTACAACACACGTCCACTTTCCGGTGAAGACAAACTTTTCATAAACAACGATGGCGAGTGGACGCTCGACGATGCAGGAGTTTCTTGTCTGGACAACAAATGTGTCTGGATATTTTTGTCTGGATAACAAACAGAGCACAGTAGGCAGCACACGTTGCTCAGTAGACAGCCAAAGCTGTTGTTGTTGTTCCTGGAATGAGTACAGCCTTCATGTGAAGAGTACTGCATCAGTGTTGTCCCTGGAAATGCCGTTTCCTGTCTAAACAAAGATGAGTACAGAAACGTTTTCAAAACTTTTCACCCTGGACCCTGGTTCAAAAGTTTGCGGATTCAGGCACTCCAGGCACCGTTCTCATGTAAACAGAAGGCAAATACGCAACGAAAACTCTCTGTTTTCAGCCGTTTCTGCTGTCATGTAAACGGACCTAAGTCACTTCATTATACATAGGTGTGTTTTGAGGGCAACAAAATAAGTCAAATCAGTGAGATGTGACTTCATTGTGACTGATTGTGATGTCAATAAAGAGATTCAAACAAGTGTGTTTAGACAGCCTATCAAAGTGCAGCATGCTCAGAAAGATGGCCCTGTTTTTCAACTAAATACAATGTCATTGCTGATAAAATCAAAAGCACAATTAAATAACATTGGGATATTCTTAAAAGTGACCCATCTCTCCAGGAAATCAGTAAAACTCCTACGTTAATCCCCTTCCGATGCGCCCGTAATCTCTGGGACCACCTCGTCCACTCTGATAGCCATGTAGGAGGTAGGGACAGCTCCCACATCCACCTTAAGTTTTTTAAAGCTGTTGCAACTGCTCTAATTCCACCAGCTTTAAAGAATTTACACATTTCTGCAACAGCAAAAAGTCCAAGACAAAAAGCTTTACAGCATCACCCATGTTGATCCCATTTTAAATTTCCGTGGGGTTAAGGGTACAGGGGTCAAACAAAGCGCCCCTCGAAAGCCAATCTCACAAAAAATCTGAATTATGCAATGGCACGGCATTATGATCATGCAAAACACAACTCAGCAGCCTCTCTTAAATTCTGGGGTATTGAGAGAATCTCCCCAATACCAGGAGGCAGTGACATCTCAGTGATGTCCAAGCTCTTCAACCAATCTCTGAATCTGAGCCAAGAGCACCCCCTTAAGGATCTGACATCAGCAGCTTGTATCTGAAATCTCATTCTTCTGTCGCTACCCAAAGCTCATGACCAAAGGTGATGGATAAAACAAATGATGATGATCTGGTAAAATTAAAGCTTTGACCTACGACTGGGCTCTTTGCTCACAACAGTGGTCCAGAGCGACTACTACAACATGGCCAGGGAGTTTCACTGAAACAATTAAAGACAGTTTTAGTTCTATTTCATTGATCATATTGCTATTTTAATACAGTCATGGCACATTTTGTTACATTTTCTTCATGCCATGATGTTTTTTATATTTTAAACTTCATCAAGGGCCATATTTAGGAAGAAGGGGGGACTGCATGTAGGCCCTGGACTGTAGTTGCCCATCTCTTCCCAAAATACTGGGAATATCCTGCAGCAATATCCAGACTAGGTTCTTGCACTTTTTGTGTTTAAATCTGAACTTGTCGAGCTTTCTTCAGTCATAATGTAATGAGTGAGTTGATGCAACATCTTTCATCACCTTTCTTCCTCTGGCTCTAATAAAACTGGCATAAAAATGTGTGAAAGACAGAAAGAGATGTGCAGATATCTAATATAGTGCTTTCATTGTGTATAAGTGAATATGTGTGTGTTTGAGTGCATATGAGTGTGTCTAGGATCAGGTGGTGAGCTCAACTTGCCCTTGAGTACTTAAGCAATCCAACCAAGAGAGAGAATAAAATGAAAATCACAGAGATTATAGAGCTGTAGGAGAGCAAAAGGCGAGAGGAGAGGGAGTAATGAAGAACTATAATATAAAAAGAGCAGGGAAATAGCAGAAAAATAACATAAGGAACAGAGGAGGGAGTACAGGAACAAGAACAATGAGGAACGTCCAGGTAACATTTTCATCATTATAATTTCCCTCCATCAATCCCCGATTCAACTTTTCTCCACTTGATGCCAGTTTACAGATGTCTTGGCCTCTAAAAGCTTAAGTGTGATTGGAGCTCAGAGTGGCCTATTCTTGGATATCTGACTGCACTTTGACAGAAAGTGGGCAAGAGACGTCAGGAGAAGGAGGAAGGAGGTGGAGGAGAGCAAAGAAAGGAGAGAATGAAGAGAAAAGAAGAGGAGTGAGAAGAGTTGGACAAAAGGAACGATGAGGGAGGCGTACTTGTGCAAACTTAATCTCCAACTGTAATTTCAAATGGAACAAAGATCAAGAAATATAAAGTTAAGTGCACTTAAAGGCTATTTTGTTAGGTACACCAAATTACTAACCATGGTAGCAACTCTATGCATTGAGGCATGTGGATAAAGTCAAGGTGACAGAGCATCGTAAAGAAAGACGATTTAAGGGATACAACCTTTTTTTCTTTTCATGTCTTGCCTCACTCCTGAGTTCATGACAAGCAGATAGACACCATTATTTTTGACTGTGCATGCAGTAACAAAGGGCAAAGCTCCACCACCGCTAATTAGCTTAGCTCAAACACTGGGAGTCAATGGGTAGTGTTAGCCTGCCTCTGCCCACAGTCATCACAGAAACTCTTCAGCAACTCTAAACGGTCCTGTGTGCTTGTTATGACTCGCTTTTTTACCGCATTATTTTAAATTATCTTCTACTATCATCATATTATCTTCTTTTTCTTGTAAACAAAGGTTAAGTTTTGTTGACCTGCTTCCACGATGGTTTGCGGTAGAGATGTGATGTTAGCGAACGAGTCGAGTCTTTTGAACAGCTCTTTTATTCATAGCTGTGAGTGACTTGTTCGTTTTTGCAGTCAATTTGCGAATGGCTCGTAAACAAATGGCTCACTCACAACTGTAAATTGGTTCTTATCGTTCACTTGAAAGAGCTGTTCAAAAGACTCAACTTGTTCACGAACATCACATCTCTAGCTCAAACCACCACTAACGTGCTTGTAAGTAGGTCAACAAAGCTTTTATGTACGAGTAGGAGAAGATAATACGATCATAGTCGAAGATAAAGTAACATAGAGGTACAAAAATGAGTCACAACACGCACACAAGATCGTTTAGAGTTGCTGAAGAGTTTATCAGATGACTGTAGGCAGAGACAGGCTAACAATACCCATTGACTCCCTGTGTTTGGGCTAAGCTAATTTATGGTGGGTGAGATTTGCCCGTCTCTTCCTTGTTCATCCGCGCAGAGTCGAAAGAATGGAGTCTATCTGCTTGTCATGGACTCGGGACTGAGGCAAGACCCGGAAACAAAACAAAAAAAAGTCGGTGTATCCCTTTAACACTTCCCAATCTTGGATCTGCAGCTTTAGCACAGCAACAGATTTTAGCCTGTTGCTTCATTGACTAGAATTAAGTATGAAAAAGCATTTGCAATCTGCCTTTATGAATGACCCACGAAATTCTACTTCAGAAACAAATAGGTAATGTCATGAAGACAGTATCCACAGTTTTACACAGCCAGTGGAAGAAGAGTCCTTCCTACTGTAATAAACATTTTCCTTTTGACGTTGTAGGTGAGATAATAAGGTCAGCAAGGAGGGGAAGAAAAAAAGGGAAGTACAATCAAGGAGATGACAGGAATGGTGCTGAGAGGGTGGGATTACAGACAATGAGAGAAATAAGAAGCAGGAATAATCATGTTCCTTGGATCAGATAGCCCTCTTCATTCTCCTCCGCCCTCCCTCTCTTTCTACACCTCCACCTACCGCACACTCATCCTGTTAATGGACTCGTTTAAATGACAAATTCCTTGCATATTGTAAGTGGCAATGAGCGCGACATAATCCTCCTTTAATGAATGTCACAGCAGCAGTTCATTAAGCACTAAGGTTACCCCGTCGGGTACCGACCGCCGCAAGAATCATGGACTACTTTGTGCCCCAGGCGACGTCAATTGCGGACCGTTTGATGCGTCGATAATGAGCGACGCGTGGCGGAGAAGATGTTTTTTTGAGGGGAGAGGGGCCGAGCTGGGAGCTGATGAGTTTGAGAGAAGACGATATTACTGAGACACACCAGACGTGATAGATGGGGAGCACTGAAGCAGCAGCACTTTGGTGAACTCTTCAAGGAGGAAAAAATGCTCTTTAATTGTTACTCGTTTGATGTATGACGTGTCAGGAGCACTTGTAGGGTTCATTTCCCAAACTGTGAGCATCCATTATGGTAAAGTTATTACTGAGGTTCATCGTGGAGTATTTCACACTATGAGGGATAAACTTCAGTCGATTTTTGAGTTTTTAATGAAGTTTAACAACAAGGAATCTTCTTGGTAAAAGCTGAATCTTATATTTAAGCATGTGCCAGAGATTAGCTGTCCATGATTGATGGATTGGAACAAAAATGGCTCTTGGGCTCATAAATATGTGCTTGAACAAAACCAAAGAAGTCCAAAAGCCTATGAAAAGAAGCCCTTAGTGGCCATTTCATAAGGTACACCTTGCCAGTATGTGGCTGGACCCTCTTTGCTGTCAAACCTCTATAAGTCTTCCTGGCAGAGCCGGCTGGCCCATTAGGCAATATAGTAGATACTAAGGGCGCCGTGGCCTCTAGGGGGAGCCACAAAATCAGGAAAATTATGATTAAACTAGTTGCCTCCACCAAGGAGGTTATGTTTTCCCCAGGGTCTGTCTGTCTGTTTGTGTTTGTTAGCAAGATTACGCAAAAACTACTGGATGGATTTACATGAAAATTTTTACCAGCGGTGTGGTTTGGTCCAAGGAAGAAGCCATTACATTTTGATTGTGATCCGCATATTTGTCTGGATGCAAAAAATTCCCAATTTTTTCTAAAATCCCACAACTTAACATGAGGCTGTATTTTAACAATTATCTCTGACATCACTTGATGGATTCGCCTCAAAATTTACAGGATAGTGCATATAATATAACTTTGTCATCAAGGTAAATTTCATCTAGATCCGATCCATATTGACATCATAAAAAAACATTGAAGTTTATAATGGCAAATCCCATTCATTTCTCCTCAGCTTCTGTGTGTCATTATGGGAATTGTTAATTTGAAAACTGACGTCAACATTTTTCAAGCCTATGTCACTACATTTCCCAGCTTCCCTTGCAATGGAGTTCTCCACATGGACAGACATGAGCATAAACTCGGTCATCCAATCTGAGCGGGTGGTGATCCAGAACTGTGTCTTTTACAGGGGGTTGTGGAAAAGCCACTTCTGTAACTGAGCTGCTTGGAGGAGGTCTGTGCCATGGAAAAACTCAAATCTATTCAAATGTAAAGCAATCCCCAATTAATATTACTACAAATGATGATGAATAAGTCAGAGTTTTTTTGTATTTATTTGTAATTTGTTAGGCATGTTAACTGGGTGATATGTTATCTTAAGGCAATGGTAAAAAAAAAAAATCCTATTTGAAGGGGGGGGGGGGGGGGGGGGGTTGTCTAGGGTGCCACATTAGGTAGGGCCAGCCCTGCTTCATCGTATATATTCAACAAGTGGAGCCTTGGACTGTCGTGATATTAAAAAGTTTCCAGTAATGCAGGTCAGCTCCTTTCATGCAAGCAGTAACTAAATGGAGCCAAACAAGAAGGAAGGAAGTAATATGCACATGCCACCAGTGCTGCAGCTTTCCTTGAAAGTGAAGCATGCAGAGGGATTTTCATTTATTTTGTAGAAGTCTGCAGAGTGAACGGGGGCAACCTTAGGGCATCCAATCAAACAAGTGAAATGACATTTGTTTCTCTTGTCAAGGGAGCTGCACAAACTCCCGCATTACGCTCAGAATGGCCTCTGCCGGTCGTCTGGCAGCTAAAGCTCAAATATCCTGCAGCCATCCCCAGTCGGCGTGCAGGCAGACAGGCAGTCAGTCACTTCAGCGTGACGGCGGCGCTCGCTCCAGAGGAGGCTGCAGGCGGAGCGCAAACAAACTTTCATCTGCGTATCACAGGATTTAAGGGAGGACCCAGCCGGGGAGCCACAGATTGAGTGATACAGAGAGGTGAAAAGAGAGGGAGAACAAATACACACTAACACACACTGATACACACACACTGCAGGAGCCGTACATGACTTTAAATCCCCCTCTCATCTAACAGTAAACATCCTCTGGCTATAGCTGTGTGAGTCTGTGGAAATGTGTGTTTCTGTGCAAATGAGTGTGTTGAAGCTTTTTGTTGGAAGAACACCTGACTGTGTACCATGTGTGCTTTGTCAGATCTTAAAGGCCCCGTGTCCTGGTGTTTTTGGCCGTTTACATCTTGTCTTGGCAACAATTTGATAAAAGTCGAATTAAAACAAGAAAAATAATCTCTGTAGAGGATCAGATGTAGCTCTTTTTCTCTCAACTTTGGAAACACTTGGATCCAAGAGGGCAGGGAGGCTACGGGGGGCTGTAATTATGAGCTTTGCGCTGATTGGCTGACCAAACAATGCCTGGTGGAAGGGGGCTACAGGCTGTTGGGTGAACTTTCAAAGAAGTCACAGGGTCTTCCAGTTTGCAGTGTATACTACATTATATATATTTGAAGGTATGTAAGTAGTACGACCAAACAGCTGCTATTTTGTAGTATGCTACACCTGGCTGAGCTGATTTTTCCTTTTCTTCTTCTATTTGTTTCCTGACGGGTGGCGAATTTCCTATAAAGCTTATTACTGCCACCTACTTTGCTAAATTTTGAATCAGAGCAGCTATTTATACAACACAAAAACTGCATTAAACAAATATAAAAAGTCACGTTACTTTTAATCATGCAAACACAGCAAAGTGATTTCCCTCCCCAACGCAATTTTTTAGCTGATTTCTGTTTCTGGTCATGAGAATTTAAGTAAACAGTGGAACTTTTTAAGTAAAAAGTGAACTAATGGATAGCGCAGCTAAATTAAGGACCATTGTCATACTAAAAGAAGTCTAACTAGTGATTCATTTGGTTTTTCAGGATTTTCACCACACAAATGATAAATGTGTACTATCCCTGTAACAGCTCAAAAATGTTTAATTTACACAGTTTAATTTGCTTTGTTGCTACATAGATGTAATTGAATCAATGCTAATACTAAGATCACTCAGGCTGGCTGTTGGCCATTTTGACCCCTGACCCATTGGCGCTATCCATTGTGGGTAACACTATACTAGGAAGACTGGTCTGATGCATAATGCCAGTTTTTTCTGAATTAGTAAGACACCCGGGTATCTTTGGCATACTGTGGATTTCGCAAATGTTCACATACGGCATATTTCATTTTTGGAAAATTAGTACGTCCTGCTATAGTATACGGTTTTGAGCAATTCTCTTTAAACAACATTAAAACTACAGAAAAAATGATTTTTTCTGGACATGGAACCTCTGAAATTAACATGCTTTATTGAGCTTTTTTTTATCAACTTTTTGTTACTTATAATGATTCTGTTTTGGGGCCTTTAATTGACATAGGGATCTAAAAAAAGAAACCCTTAAAACGACTACTTTCGTTTACTGAATTAAGCTGTGGGTGGGCCAGGGAGTTTCCAGTTCATCATCTAGATTTTCAGATTAACTGATATAATATTAATAGTTGAATGCAATATAATACACACCATGTATAAAGCTAAAACTGGACAATTACCAGAAAGTATCCAGAAGTTGTTTATTTTTTTTTTAACATGGCCCTTATCCTCCGTTGATAGATATCAGTTTTTGGGGGTTGCTTTAATTTTTTCTCCTTTCAGTCGCTAAATTTGGTAATATGGGCTGGATAGGAAGCTGTGGGGGCTGTGGGTTCTCAATGTAATGATAACTGCTCTAGAGAGCTGTCACTTTGAATATTTTTTAACCCTATAGACTAAACTCTATTGCTAAATGCCAAGATTTGGGCCATAGTTGATCAAAAGTACGACTAAAATTCCATTTACAGAGTTACTGTCAGTAAAGAAAAAGGATGATTTTTTTTTGCCTTAACATTCAAATGCAAGATTTTAAACTTTGAGCTGTGACATTGAAATTATACATTAGTTGAGTTACACTTTAAAAAGTCCATGTGGAATATTAGCAGCCAGAAAGCTCTTAGGCCCTGTAATAATAACCACAACGGTGGTGACAGGGATATTTCAGTCTGACTGATCTGGATTGCTTGCACGCTCAGTTTCTCACCCTAAAAGGTCAACATTATTCACCGTTATCTCCCAAACCAAGTGGCCATTTCCTGCCTGTTAGCCAGTTCTAATGAGCTGCCATTACACCGCCTGTTCGTACATGCACCAGCACTAACACACACCTACACACAGCAGTACACCTGCACAAACACATGCACACTGTTGCCCCGAGCTCCCCTACAAATCCCTGTAGAGGATTCCTCCACTTCCCCTGCTGTCTTCAAAGCATCAGAAAAATTTCCTCCAAATCTGCAGCAGAGTCCAAACAGAGCAGAACAGCCATCACACACACACACACACACACACACACACACACACACACACACACACACACACCCACACACACACACACACACTCCTCCTTAAAACAGGCTCCCCGCGGCTGTTTGACCCGAGCAGAAGTTACTTCTTTACACCGAGAAACTGACACAATTAGAAAGACGTCGGCCATCACCGCAGGTTTGCTGCTTTTCCTCCCTCACCGCTACGTTTAATTTGTTTTGGTGGTGTAAAAAATGAAGACGGTGTAGTGACTCACAGTTCAATCTGCCTGCACCGCAGACAAGCTCTCACTTACACTAATCCATTACAAAGATACAGTCTGAATCATACACAAACACGCACAACCCTCAGAGACCTGCATTAACTCACACAAACTGTAGAGTAAGAATTATTCTGGGTTTGAGTAAATGCTCAGATATTTGAGGAATTCACAAATGTCACTAAAGACAGCATAATATTTACATTAGGGATGCCTCTTACAATGATTCTGCCTGTTATTCCAACACAATCCTTGTTCTAGTGATCCATTGCTTGGGCCCTAATTACTGTTTAACCCCATTGCCCCCTGTTTGGGTTCTTGCTTTGACAGCATATACCCATAAATGATAAAGTGCAACTACTGATGTGCGATTATGACAGCTGATTTGGATATTGTATCGATGCTTGTCCAAGCATTTTATATTGATCTGTTATCAGTCCCATTAGTTCGTCAGCCACTGTCAACTTTTGGGGTTTAAATGGGTCATGTAGGCAGGGGTGCTGTATTCTTCTAAGGGCCCATGACAAACAGGGGCCCTGAAAATGTTTAAAAATTAAAATAATGAACTTGTCCAACTAGGTGAAGACTTTTCAAACATGACTTTCTTCTGTTTGAATTGCAACAAGGCATCTTTCAACAAAAAACTGTTGAACACTTACAAATGTCCCAAGGGCCAGAAAATCCGCCCATCATGCTTTAACTCATCATATGGCTTCGTTCATTGGAGAAAGGCGCCATAGACCGAGCCTGCACCAATGCCACCTGCACTGGAGACACCAGCTTCTGTTCAAGGGGCATATCTGCTAAGCTATTAGCATCTCCATTAAATGGTTTTCATAATGGAGGTGTTTCAGTGACTGTCCAGGGTTAGTTTTGACTGTGCTTGTGCGGGCCCACGATTATATTATTTCATGGGGCCAGGGATTTCTATCCTGACACTAGATGGACTGTTCAATATATTTCTTTAGTTCATCTGCGCAACAGCCCATAGAAAGTGTTTGGGAATGGGCAGAACTTTTCGTAAGTATATCTGGCAGGTGACTGGACAATTGTTCCATCAATCACATTCATTACAGGCCAGTCAGATATAGTAGCAATGGCGCTACAGCCATTGTGAAAACACAAAATGTGAGCCACTTTGTCGAACAATCTTTACCTCTGAAAAGCGGTTATGGATTCAGCTTTCCGGTACTGTGCTCTCATATTTACTGTGGTTGCTCAGACATAGCCAGCCATGCTTCTTCCACTGGAGCAAGCTTTGGGCAGAACATAGATAAGGCTCCAAGAGTGTCTCCCATCCCATATTGACATCACTTGGGGACACTTTTTCAAACTGAGTGTATGAGTGTATAAAGTTTTAAAAATGTGGAGATGGCAACCAAGGAAAATGAGCCATTACTCTCACACTAAGGGGCTAGAAGACATGCCATTGGTACATTTTGTTTTGTATGAAGCTAAACCCTTGTATCCTTTTACACATAAATTACTTACTGGACGGTCACAGTCTTACATATTGTCTATGCTGATCTAGAACTCTGGACTTTATCAAACTTGTTCTACTGAATGTTTAATGTTTAAAGTTCCATGAGTTCACCCTGAACTCGGAAAATCCACTTTGGGTTATTATGCTCCAAAAATGTGGAACTATTTACAACACAGACTTCAAACTGACGCTTGTGTTTCTCTTGGACGATTCAAGGCAATGGTCACAAACCACTTTACTGCAAATACGTGTATGTTTTAATTAAGTTCTTTCTTGCCATCGTTTTAATTGGCTTTTTATTCTGTAATTCATTCCCACCATGAAAGAGGGAAACCTCAGCTTTTATTTTAGAATGTCTTTTTAGAATTGAAATAAAATAAATATATACACATATGTATTCAACGGTGGGAACACTTAATCAGAAATGTATCTTTTTACTCTGTTAATCTTTTCAGAATGAATTAAATTACCATAAAATGATCAAATATGACCCAAACAGGACCAGAGGAAGAAACAGAATTATGATTCAGTTCTGCAGGCTGCCTTTAGTGTCCAATACATTATAAATACTTCTTTTGATTTTCTTTCTGTACCTACTTCTACCTGCCAAATATCATAACGTGCCTGTAGGCTAATGCTTTCATTGCCAGAGTTTGTTTTCAGCAGATAACACTGAGGGAAGTTTTATGGTGCAATGTGAAACTATTATTGGCCAGTGAATTAGGCCGGAGGATCTTTTGGTTCAGCCTGAAGTTTGGATCTCCTTGTGGTTTAAAAAAAAACAAAAAAACTCTGGATGAACAATGTAGTCCATCAGTCGATTAGAACAAGAGTTAAACAAGAAGCAAGAAACAAGACAAACACATAATGGGCTGAGGAAGGGGTTAATCCTGGTGTGAAATCTCTACTTACAGGTAATAAGAGTAGGAATAAGCATGTCTTCTGAAGCATGGTGAGGTGAGGCCGATGATGACAACAGAGCAAAACCCAGAAGAAGACAAACACATTGGATTAGTTCACGATCTGGATGAAGAATTTAATATTTGTTTCAAACCATATTTTGGTTTACAGTGTCCCTGTCAGCTGATTAATGTATCTAACTGCTTCATCTAATTTACATTTTAGTGTCCTCATGTGAAAACTCCTGAAATATTTTCTTTAAACTTCATCTTGTAATTACCTCGAGCTTTAACAGAAGATAGCTGCTTTCTGTTCGTCTATCAGTTTGTCACAATGAAAAGTAATGCATTTTTACGACGCTTCATACATCTTTTGGGTGCTTTTCTGAACCTGATAGCATTTTGACCATTAAGGATTTGGATTTGGTCCCAGTTGTTTTGCTTTAACTATAATATATACTTCAATTATGCTTTTTTAATATGGGCAATGTCATCATAGCACAGCTAAGTGAAACTGCCATGACATAGGATATCACTGAAAAGGACAGGAACATTTGTGAGGTTATCAGAACAACGCTGAGGGCAACGGTGGCTTGAGTCCCCAATCGGACTTCCCACTATGTTGCTCCCAGGGTTGATATTCTCTGACCAATTAGCAAGGATGAACAAAATTATCAGACCAATATCAGTATTGGCAAATATTTGCCTAAACAGTTGATAATCGGTAGATATACATTTTTGCAGATATGTGAAGCTGATAGTTTGACAACACAAATTTGCCAATACCTTGGCTGTAGTATTGGGAAAATGCACAGTGTATTTGATGGTTTATGTCATCATCAGGCAAAATCCACTTTTATGAATCATAAGTTACATTTATCAAAGTTTAAAATGTTTTTCTGTTTTCAACATAAATGGACTATAAACACAAAAGTATCAGGCCAATTTTAGTTAAATATAGACTGTAGACTCTTGACACAAGATATTCTTATCAATATCAGTATTGACGATAATGAATTTGGAAAATATTGACATATCAGATATCACCAAAAATCCAATATTGTGCATCCATACCAACTACAGAATGGCAGTGTCTTTACCCGGGATTAAAAATGGTAGGATTTTATGCATACTAATGGCAATATCAGTTCTGCTAATCAACCCAATCATTCAGCGAGGAGGTTATGTTTTTGCCAGGGTCTGTTTGTTTGTCTGTTTGTTTGTTTGTCTGTTAGCAAGATTACACAAAAACTACTGTATAGATATACAAGAAAATTTTACCAGAGGTGTGGTTTGGTCCAAGGAAGAAGCCATTACATTTTGGTGCTGATCCGATCCAGATTGACGTCACAAAAAACATTGGAGTTTATGACGGCAAATCCTGTTCATTTATGGCATTATGGGAATTGCAGTTTATTTGCAAACTGACATCAATGTTTTTCACGCCTATGGCACTACATTTCCCAGCTTCCCTTGCAATGCCAGCGGAGGAGTTTTGCTAATACAACAGGTAACAACAGCCTGGTAGATCGGCGCGTTTTTTTCCGACTTTGTAACTAGAACACTGATAACGCAGCATTCTCCACATGGACAGACATGAGCAGAGACTCGGCGGTCCATGTGGAGCGGAAAAGCCACTGCCGTAACTGAGGTGCTTGATGGAGGTCTGCGCTCTCGGAGTGCTTTCCTAGTCTTTCTCTATATTTTATGTGTGGAAAAAATACTTTCTCCCAAATCAACATCTCCAAACACATGGCACTCCTGCTGTGCAATGTAATGCTGCATCAACATCTGTTTCAGCATGTTGCTGAAGTTACAGAGTCATGAAATGCTTTGCTTTCGGCATAATTTTGTGTCACAAATACTCCTCACTTTGACCCCAGTGTGGTAATTGTCTTGGTATTAGTCCTGGACGTACCTTGCCACTTGCCTAATACAGTTTAGGATGGGCTTCTGCCCCATAACTCCCAAAAGGGAAAAAACACAATATATTAAATGGATGAGATTACAACAGTCTTCTGCCTCCCTTTTACCATGATTGGTTCTTTCAGTCCCTTCTTTGTTGTTTTTGTTGCTGCTGACTGCCTCTCATGAGAGGGTGGCATCTTTTTTTTTGCAAGACATGAAGAGCTAAGTGAAAGGCATTGATCCAAAAAAATAAGCTAAAAGGTGATTGATATGCCTCAGACTAGTAGAGACCAGTCTCAGTTGGAGTTGGTTCTTATTTTCCATCATTAATATTGACATTACATTGGTATGAAAAAATTAAGTACCAGGTAAAATCCCTCATGAGAAGGGGAAAGAAAAGGCGAGATGCGCTGAGTGAATAACACATGGTGAAAATGCACCATCTAGTTTGATTCTAAGTAAGCTGAGCTCATACTGAAAGGTGAGACAGTGCAAATTATTTATTGGTCAGAGAGTATTGTAACTCTTTGTTTTACCAGTAGGATACCCGTCATAAGAATCAAACCCATTTTCTTGTTGACTTTGTTGTACTGTTTGACTTATCAAACTCTACCAGGTAAACTGTCCTACACCACACAGTCCTCCATTACTGTGTTTGAAGGCATGGCATTGTTTTCTAGCTGCACTATGACACCCTGCCTTGCATGAGGAGGTATCATGAAAGTGTTTACTGCAATTGAAAACAAAGAACCTGGGACCAAAACTAAGAAGAGTCAAGCCGATTTGAGTCGATCCCACAAATGGAGACGCACTTGAAGATTTCCTATCCTGCAGATCAACAGTCCTCTGCCTGTCGGGTCTACATGTTTATTTTTTAAAGACAATATTTTTTAATGAAAAATAGACCTTCAGAGTGTCACCAGACAATCTAATAGAGATTTTACAGTCATTTCTTGCAATATTTAGCTAAAACGAGTCCTCTTTAATCAGTTGTGGCTCGGTCAGTCGTCTGTCAAGTAAATTAGAAGTAATAAGGAGCTCTATGGCTTGTGAAATCATCATTTCACTCACCCGAAAAATTACACTTTTTCCAGAACAGATTTGCCTGTTCATTAACTTTAAAGAGATGAAAACATTGGCTTCATACTTAACACACTCTGACTCTTGCGCCCCATATTAATGCTTTATAATAGACTCCTGTGATACAGGGTGAAAGCAGAGGGTTTATAGTACTCTTGGTTAGTTATATATAATTTTAGCATTACAACATATCCAGCTTTTATGGACATCATGGACAAATCTGCACGTTTTATGGGAATTAATGGATGATGATTTGTGTTGGTGAAAAAATAAGTCAAAAGCAGTGTTAAAAAGTCAACATCTGATGCCACCATCACTGGTTATCTGGTGGGTTTGAGCAGAGGAGTGATGAAAAGAGGGAAAGATAGAGAATGAGAGTTCAGTTAATGGAAAAATGCAGGATGGTTGATGCTTGAGGGGGTTAATGTTGTTGCTTTATAGGTAACAATAGTTACAGAGGGGATTTTAGAGTACATTTCAAATTCAAAATGATGTAAGGTTATAAATATGATGCAAATTAATGATTGCATTTGTCAACTTGGTTATTAGAGTAAAATGGTATATCTATCTCACAGATATAGGACAATATGGCCCAAAAATCTATCTATCTATCTATCTATCTATCTATCTATCTATCTATCTATCTATCTATCTATCTATCTATCTATCTATCCTTCTATCTATCTATGCATTTAGTGATTTTGCCATCCAAACTTTCTGTCCATCATTGCATTTGCTATTTTTTTTAAATTTCTTTTCCATTTATTCTTTCAAAGTCCATACATAACTCCCTCCATATTTGCAACTTTCAGCTTTTTATGCATTTTTTCTGCACAATTCATTTTTTACATTCATTCAACCATTCACCCATCCATTAATTAATATATTCATCCATGAGTTAATCCATACATCTTTCCATTTATCCTTGCAACCCGTCATTTCAAATACTCTTTTCATTTATATATTCTTCCATCCATCCATGCTGCCATTTATCCATCTACCCTTACATCCATCCAACTATTTATCCATCCCTCCATCAATTCAATCATTAATCCACACATCCATCATTATGTATATTTCTTCATCCATCTATATATTAACCCATAATCAATCAATCTATCCATATATCTGCCCATCTGTTTCATTTACGTATCCACTCATCCATCAGTTAATCCATCCATCCTTCCATTCATTGTTGCAGTCTTTAGTTTATTTTTTTTTCATATTTCTTTATTGATCCATCCATCTGCTGATCCATACCTTAATCCATCTATCCCGCCATTCATCCACCTATATCTCCACCCATTCTTCCATGAATATACATTAGTCAATTCATACACCCTTCCATTTATCACTGCATTTTAATGTCATTATTTTACATTTCTTGATTCATCCATCCACTGCATAATCAAGTTTTCCATTCATCCATCCAGTCTGTATATCCAGGGCCCATTCATCCATCAAACTATTAATGGATGGACTTTTTATCATTGCATATACATTCATTTATCCATTCTATCCATCCATCCATGTGGTTTCCATCAGATGATCAAACCTCATCTTTCAGCTCTATAATTCATCTTTATAAGCATTCGTTCATTACTCTGTCTATTCCTGAATTTTTCACTCCACTCATTCAACTGATCAGTTTTGAAATGTAACTTTTAAGATTCATGAATCAACTTATTTATTTACCATCATCACACATCTACACATGGATCTTTTTCTATAAATATAACTATAAACCCTAAAATAAAAGAGCTAAAAGAGAAGATGAGAGATGGCTGACACAAGCAGATTCCTCACACACTCTTGCTCTCTCTGACTCTGGTTTCATTCCAGTGGCCTTTATACACACACACACAATCCTTGTACAACACTTTACACACCTGGGAAAACTCACACACCATTCACACCTCACTTTCTCCCCTCAAACCTGTCTATGCACACTTTTTTTCATCCACACACACCCTCTGTCACAGCAATAACTGTCTTTGAGGACTCTGCTGACATTGTCCTTATGATATTAATAAAGTGCAGCGCTCTCAGAGCTCTGCTGTAAAAGCCACAGCCGTTAAAACTGCTCATAAATATTAATACAGCGTACAAAAAACACTCCACCAAGTGTGCGTGAGTGTGCAGAAAAGACTGAATGATGGGAAAAATGAAGAAAGAACTTTTTTACACATTTATTCTTTTGTTTGTTTTTTTTTCAGCTTAAATTCGCATCTATGTTTGGTCATTTTTGGGCATTTCCATCACTACATAGGAAAGTGTTTGAATACTTTGTGTGTACTTGATGGAATTGTGAAAAGATTTGGTAATGTAGCAGTTTTAATACAGCACAACAAAGCGATGCAGAGGAAGTACTGGATAACTCTAGCTGACATAAAGCTCATGACATTAAGAGGGGGGATGGCCTTATCCTTCTCCTTTGTGTAACGGTGCTTATCATCATCTTCTTAATCTTTGTATGTTTGTAACACTTAATTAATTTACTTAATTCACTTAATTTCAAGTGCTAACCTGAACCTTACAAGTTAATGAGTTTTCCCACAACACCTTCCTGCAGATTATTCACAATAAAATCATTAAGAAATGAATGGTGGACAGTAGGGGGCTCATATTTTGAAAAGGATGCATAACGTGTTAAGTTTGTATTGTACAAACTTAAATAAATAAATTACACTTGCAAAATAGATGTATCTAGAGAAAAAAATTCTGTTATCCTCTGTAGTTTAGGTAGATAAAGGTCTTAGTCACATTTGAGTAAATTAATCCTGTTTTTATAAATGTCATAGGACTTTTTTGAAAATATATTTTATATTTCAGGACCCCTTGCAATTACACCACAGACCACTAGGAGTCCATGGACCTCTGGTAGGGAAACACTGCTCTAAAGGACGCTGGTTGCCACTTCAGGTCAAGCAAAAATGTTGTAGATTGGAGCTTGGCAAGATGGATCTGCCTGACTACAGACACACTGAATCAGGTGGATCCAGCTGCATGGCAAGGTTTATCATTAAAAAACTAAATTGCACCTCAATGATTGTGATTAAAGAGTCTTTTTGGTTGTAATTAACGAAAGTGGGGCAAAGTTAATTGAAACTTGTCAAAAAGCACAAGTTCCTACATGTTCATTATTTGTTTTTTTGTCATTGGAGTTGTTATTTTGTTTGAGCACACACATCCTAAGAAAGATTAAATACTGGCGCTAGAAGATAAAATAATAGCATCAGCAAGAGACAAAAGTTCTCCACACCAGATGCTGCTCCAAAGTCAAGTTAATGAGGTTTATCACTACAGATGTATTGTTTTCAGGTCCTGGCCCTTCATCAAATGACCTGATAAAGGGCTAAGATCTGAAATGTTTGATGATTGCTCCCTTTTAATAATACTTATTGGTATTTTTTATATAATGTTGGAAAGCCTGATTAGCTACCTTTACAACAAAGTGAGCAACACAGCTGAACGTGTGCCCAAAAATGTGCCAAAATCCCCTGCAACCATAAGCTGCGATACTAGTACTATTTCCAAACATAGGACCAAGTTGCATTAGACTGGAGAAGTCAAAGACAATGGGGGAAGAGGAGATTGTTGCACATTTTTGTGTCTTACTGCTGTGTCTTTCGGCAGTAGTGGAGCTAATGCAGCGTAGCCTGTCACTGGCTAAAGATAGCAGATGAAACTGGGGCACCTGATGTATGGAGACAAGCGTCCAGTCTGTTTTTTTGGCATGGGAAAAACACACGGTGTTGAGGAACCTTAAGAATTAATTAAACATTTTTAAATTTTTCATTTTATTATTGAACCATGACACCATTTAATCACCCCATGCCTAATCCCAGCCTACAGAGGTTGAGTTGGATCCTACCCTCGGTGTATGTTTACTAGGACATGCACAGTTGTCCAATGAAATTGCTTAATCAAGCTAGAACTGTGGTGTATATTAAATGCGTATGTAAATGTGATGCGTGTACAAACACAAGCCACCAAACATGGACTTGTCAACAATCAAACATGGATAAATATCAGCTGAAAGTTGAGACACCATAATGCCACTATACAGTTTTGGTAGGTTTGTTTGTAATGGGATTACTTTGCAAGAAAACAAAGAATAAAGGGAGAAAAAAATACATGCAAAGCAGCATATTTGTGATATTGTGGTTGTGTGTCATGTTGACTGTGTGAATGGTTTCAGCTGCAAACACACACTCACACATTTACACACTGATATTCAGGCTGCAGTTTATCATGGTCTTATATGAATCATATAAAAAAAGGACAAACACACACACACACACACACACACACACAGAAAACACACCAAACACAAATATGACATGTAACTTATTATAGATAGCTGCACCCTGTTGCACACACACATTTTTCATCAATAATATGACAGCTACACTAAATCATACCGACTGTATAGATATAAATAGTGAGTCATGAAGGAATAATTTTCTTTCTCTGAGGGCTCAGCCAGAATAAAAAAATCACCTACAGCACACACACACACACTCTCTTTACCTCATGTTCACATGCACATAGGCAACAGGATCTGTCATCTGCCACACATTCATAGAAAGTCACACAAACATGAACAAACCCCCCTCCCCACATGAAGCCCGTCTGCTCTGATTCACTGATCATCAATCGTAATTGGTCAGTTCAATGCTGCTCAGCTCCATGTTATCAATGACTCTGCATTCATTCTACCGTCTCCAAAGCCAACTGACCCTTTGCCGAGCCCTGACCTTCACAGTAAGTGGGTTCCTATCAAGCTCCACCTTCCTTAGTAACTGCTACTAGGTTAGACAAAATCCGTCGTTGCTGGCCTCTCTCCCTTTTGAACGATATATAATGACTTGCTTTCAACAAATTTTTTATAAATAATTAATTACTTTGATTCTTCTTCAACTTCAGAGCCATGCCCAAGTGTCTTAATTCTGATTAAATGTTTAATACATGTGCACACACCATAATCAGAAACATGCAATAACTGAATTAGCAAATTTCAATTGGGATGATTTCAATCAGATTAAAGAAAAATTTCACATGTAAGCAAAGCTAATGGTATTCATTGATAGTATAAGAATCACTATCTGCTGCCACTTTCAGTCAGTGCTCTGAGCAGTAATGTTATTAAAAGGAGTCATTTTCTGTTTGTTTGGCACTTCTGTCTTTGTGACTTGCAAACACAGCAAAATGTCTAAAAACATTAATCCAATATTTGCTCTGCTTTGTTTATTTTTTTTTCCAAGAAGGAGCTCTGCAGAAGTGTAATTCAGGGCTCTCTTCATCCGTTAGTGTGTGTGGTTGAAAAATAACTGTTTTTCATTAAAAAAAAAAAAAAAAAAATGGAAGTGTCGCAAAAACACAAACCACTGCTGAGCCATTTCCAACACTGTCAAGCAAGTTACTGTCAAAAATGTGGAATCCTGGATCCACAGTTGGATTCAAACCATCACCAAAACTCTAATCATTTCTCTCTAGTGCCATTACCAACATTCCCTAAAAATGTCCTCAACATCCATTGAGAACTTGATGAGTTTTAGAGAAAATGTGGGAAAACTGCACTATCTATGATAAGAATCCCTTTAAAAAACATTCTGAATCTGAATTCAGACCTCCACCAAAATCATATCACCTCTTTCTTGTGCCTTGATGAACTTTCTCTGAAAATGTCCTCAAAATCCATCAGAAACTTTTTGAGTTATTGTCAAAATATGGAAAAGTAAACTATCTTGCAATGTTAAGAAATCCGTACAGGAATTCCTGAATTCATATGCACATTTGGATGACCACCAGAATCTCATCACTTCATTCTCATGCCATGACCAACATTCCCTGAAAACTTCATCCAAGTCCGATCATTAGTTTTTGATTTATCCCTGTACACTAGGGGTGGGCAACTTTGATTACCACGGGGGACACTTCATATTTTACTGCAGTGCCTGAGGGCTGCAATGTTATATATTTCTTTTGTTATATATATATATATATATATATATATATATATATATATGTATATATATATATATATATATATATCAACAATGTACATGTGCAATCAATCTGTAAATGTGTAAATAATTCTTATAGTGTAGTTTTTACTTTTATATTTTTTTAGTCTTTATATTTATAATAATGCACACACAGTTTTTTATGCTTAGATTTTTTTTTTTATTTCCCTGTGTGGGACGAATAAAGGTGAATTATTTTCTATTATATTCTATTTTCGGGCACCCTCAATGAGGAAATTAAAAAAATATATTAAAAAAATAGCAAATGTAAAGCTTCAAAAAAGAATTATACCAACATTAAAATAGTTTAACACAAATACAATTAAAAATTCACAATACAATGAGCATGACACATAACTAAAGCCAATTTAAGCTTCTTTTTAATGCAATAAAAGTCTGAATGTTTACCAGTTGAAAAAGCACAAATATATTACCTTTACCAGTGGTTCCACATATAGTTTTTACTAATATTTTATATTATATTTCAATGCCTCATAAAAGATATTTAGAGATACAATCATAGCAAAGTAAGTTCTTTAATGACATGTACCAGCAATCTAATGTTGGTAGAAACATTTAATCACCAATCCTAATTTGTGCATTATTTAGTACTGGTTACTCAGGATGAATTCATATTTTGGGGTGGGGGGTGGGGGGGTGGTGGGGTGGGGGGGATGGGACTGGGTTGCCGTGTAGAGTGAGGTGAAGGGCCCTGGGCAGCCAGTTGCCACCCCTGCCATACACTGACAAAGAAACTAACAAATGCCAGCAAAAGCATAATTTCCTCAGCGAACGTAATAAAATCAACTTTGTTAAAATACGTCGTTTGTAACCAGGACTGTCGACTTCTCCACGAAAACAGTGAGAGGCATTTCTTTCTTTCCAGGAGTGCACCCCAGAAGTGTGTGAAGTCATATAAAACCTATTAATTATCTTTAACCAGCAGCGTTTAACACTCCATAGACTCCACAGTCTTATGATGTCAGATGCAGAGGGTCAGTGCAGGTTTGGCAGTTAAATTGGCTTCACAGTTTGCTATTTTCATGTTCAGTGCAAGAGATTCTGGATCTCAGTTGAAGCTCTAAATGATCCAACAAGGAATCATTAAGACTTCAGATATCTTGTGTTTGATGGTCCAGCTGCTACCATTCAGCACATCACGTTGTGTATTTAGGAGTGTACGTGTGCATATGTGTCAGTGTGTGTGCTTGAATAGCTGGCTGACACCCATTACAGCAGCCCTGTAAGTGGACCATCAAGCATTTATCACAGCAAACAGCAGAGTCCATTACATGACCATGTGTCACATCTGCTGGACGGGGGTCAACTCAAGCTGTGTGTGGATTTTCGAGGTCGATGTGTATTTTTTGTGCTGCACTATAGCAAAATCACCTTAGCATAAGTAAATGTTCAGTCTTTAACAGCATGGATGCACTCAAGATTCTCTAAAGAGTGTGCAAAGACCTATGTATGACCAATTGGCACGACTTTAATGGATCCATAAGTCCATTCTCAGGCTGACATCAGTAACTAATCGCCTCAATTCTCCTGTCAAAGACTAACCCCTCGAGGGTGCTCTACATCATCTTGGAAGAGGTGAAAGGACCATTTTGAGGTCTCAGATTGGAGGTTCAGCATAGCCTGAAAACACAAATAGCCAGAAAATTCTTTTTTTTTTGGAGTTGAAATGTTTATTTCACTTTCTACTGAAATTCAAAAAAACCAAAACTTCAATAAAATTTCACATATATATTTTTTGTATCTCATTTGACACATTGGGTGTTTTTGGCAACTGATAATCCACTTGAGGACATTTTTTATCATTTATCTGACTGTGTTTAGATGTATTTTTAGTAATTTGTTAATCAAATTGATTAGATTAATCCCTTTTGTCAAAAATAGCTAAATAATTGGTTATTAATTGATGGAGAGGGGGTGGGATTAAATAAGTTATGACTTCTTCTCACTCCTTTTCAGACATGCAACATTTATCCAAGAGCTAATTTTCTTTGTTTTTTTTCCTGTCCGTCCTTTTGTTATATGTTTGAAATGAACTTATCATTCATTCATAGATAGAGGTATCACAAAAGTAAGTATCAAAATATGATACAACAGGCTTTAAGGGGTTAAGAACTATGGCAGAGGAGATATCTGTGCATCAATGCGACTGGTCCTAAAAGCCACTAACATCAGATTAGTTGAGATTATTTATGGGCTAGTCTTTTTTATTGGGGCATGGTAAAACAATGGAAGCTCACAGCTCAGAACCGTCACTACCAACCTGAAGAAGCAGTGCTACGTTGCATTTCTGTGCCTTTTTGTCCTTGTTCAATTGGCATGTGGCTATCTCCCGTTTTCTTTTGCACTTTCATACCAAAATTTTGCTTTCTTGATGCCTCAAAAAGCGGCAGGTCAAAAGCATTCCAACTTAATCCTAAAAAGCATATTTGGGCCCCACAGGACAAGCATTAAGCTGAGAGACCCCTTATCTCAATTACGCCTTGATCTACTACTGACAATTTAATAAGTTACCACATGGCCCCTTTAGTCGTCAAATAATTGCCACCTTCAACAAACACAGGCACTGTTCATGAAAGCTCCATGTAGTGAAAATGCAAATGCTACCTACCTGACACACTTAAAACTAGAAGTGCAGTGAGAGCAGAAGCCTGCAACAAGGCATTTCCCTGTTGTCGAGTGAGTTATTGCCAAAAATGTGGAAAACTGCCCATCTAATTTTTAAGTGCTGTTGTGTTTTTAAAAGGATGGTTGCTAATGAGCTGCTGAAAAGAACTACAAACATGACTGGGAACACTAAAGCAATCATTACTGATTTTTTTTCTTTTTTTTTCAATAAAGAATTATAAATAGACTGAGAGGCTGCACTGCAAAAGCTCAGATCTAGGTTAGTGTGTTTGCTTATTTTCAAGTCAAAAATATCCAAAACACTTATTCTAATCCACACTCACTTAACCAGTCAAGCTTAATATCTTACTTCAAGGAATTTAAGGCAAAAATTAGGCATTGAATTGCCTGTAATGATAAGAAAATATCTGCCAATGAAACAAGGAAACAAGGGTCTGAAATTAAGGTTTAATATCTACTCAAGTTAAATTTGTCTCGTCTTATTGGTAGATTATTTTACTTATTGACACAAGCATCTCAGGCCTTATTTTTAGTTTTTATATCTTCAAATAAAATCTTAATCCAGACATGTCAGGAAACTGGTTTTAGAATCAGTCAAGTGAGACTTTTTTGTCTTGAAATTGAACAAATTCTTACACCTAGATCTGAGTTTTTTCAGTGTCACCTTGTACTTGATATTCAAATAATATTTCAGGCATGGTGGCATAAATCTGTACTTGAACTGAAAATATACATTTGAATATAGAATATGCAGTTCAGCAGCACATAAGGGAGCCTGAAGCAACCACCCAATCCAGCAGAGGGCGCTCACAGTGCAACCTAACAATACACTGATGCTGCTCTCTTGACCTTTGTAGCAGCTAGCCCACTCCTTAACCACCACAAAGCTGCAGGCCCATTTTTCAGTCTTCCACCCAAATGTGGCTGCAGATGGGTGCTTAGACTGTCTCTTTCTTGACTGTTGCTCATCAAAAATGGATCAAGTTTGAGGTTTTGGGAAAAATGAAACCTCAAACACACCACAGTCACAGCCATGGGCACCAACTTGAATAGGTCATTTGATTATAAGAGGAACTCCTCAAATGAGAGGTTACAGCATGGTGCTATGAGTTGGAAGTGTGGTAGCAGCTTCTAACTGGAACCGCCATGTTGTGTTTTTATGATAGCTTGGTCACAGCTTTTTACTCGCACTGGTTAAGTTTAGGCCTAAAACATCATGACAGTTAGGTTTGTTCATGAAGATAATCATGCTAAAAAATGTGTAAGTGTCATTCGGATTGTCATTTCAGATCTTCAGAGGCTTTGCCCAATGCAAGGCATGGCAGGCATGAGGCAGGGCTCTGTTTTGTGCTCTATTTTACAAGAGCAGCCTTCCAACTGAAAAATCACTGTTTAAAATCCACACCTACACACCTGCAATAAGATATCTCCAACCCATTCCCATTCTTCTTTGGAAAATAAACTTCAGACAAAGTTTGTCAAGACTTTATTGAATATTTGGCTGAATTACCAAACACAACAGACTCCTAATTGTCGTGTTTACCTCTCAAATGCCAGCTCAGATAAACTAAATAACAGCCTCAAGTAGAGGGATGTATAGAGCTTATATATGCAGGCTGATGGTTTCATTAGAGAAAAACGACTCGGAGCCAAAGCCTTCTGAGCGGGCGACGTGTGGATTGTCTTTGAGCCCAGAACAGTGTGGGAGGAGATATTTGTGAAGCGTCACATCTTCTTCTTGCAGGAGATATTACCGCAAATATATCTTGCTTAATCTCCACCTCTGTAATATTTACTGAAGCCAGATACATTATTTCTGACCCGGAGTCGAGCTAATTATTTAACCTTTTTCTATCGACGTGGGCGTCTGGCCTCGCTCCTTGTTATTCGAATTTGCTGCATGGCAATTTTCTTTATGGTGATATATAACATCAATTGTGCCAACCTGCTCCCACTATAGAGGCAGCACAGAAAAAAACACTTCTTCCTCCTCATATTGTCAACGCAGGCAAAGATGGCAGTGCAGTTTGCATGTACTTTCCTTCAATGCATCAAAAGCAAAGGACTGGTGGAGTAAGACAGAAAATTCAAACATCGCTCACCACACAAAGGCAACAAAGTACCATATGCAAGGAAACAAACGTCTTTGGAGATGATAGGTTCATGATATTGGCTTGAAAAATGCACTGTTGGATAACAAACACATATGACATGCAATAATGGGGCAAATACACAGATGGCTCGACATAAATGGTTGAACATATGAGGAAAGGTGGACAAGAGGGATAAAAACAAATATTCCTGCAGTGCATGTACACGAACATGTTTTTCATATTGTGGCGATGCAACTATCCCAGTGGATGGGTTTACATCAGACAAAACCACAACAAACTATGAGGACAGTGCACAGATGATAAGGGGTGGAAAAATGGGATCACTGAGAGTGGTTTCACTGGGAAGAACTTGATTAAACTTAAATTCCAATTGCCTGTAGTGACACTGAATTCTGCAGTGGTGTTCACATTCGCAGGAAAAGGATGTGAGCCTCGATAAACCCATTCAAATTCCTTTACTTATGAATAATTATATGGTTCATTTCAAACAGATTTTCAATTTTAATCCCTATAAGGCATGCAAAGAAAATATATTGAGGCTGTTAAGGGAGTTAAACAGGACAGAAACTTGATAATATTCATTCAATTTTCAACCAAAAGGAAGTGTTTTTGCTCAAAATTTAGGGAAAACTTGTACAATTTCATGAAACTGGCAAGGATCAAGGAAATCTCTACACCAGTTTGATCCTGAAATATGAACATTATTGACTTATTTATGGAATCTGCCCAGTGGCAACAGTTGGCTAGGAATTATTTTTCTATTTTTCTGTTATAAAATGATTAATTCAAATAAAACTATTTGCTTTAATCATCAGTCAAATTACACAAATGAACTGTCTATATTTGAAAAAGTGGGTTGAAGTGGGTGGCTTTTCCAGGTGCAGCCAACCTAGCAGTGCAGCAATTTACCTTAATTACCTTTACTATTATTATTATTATTATTATTATTATTATTATTATTATCATTATTATTATCATTATTATTATTTTCATTATTATTTATATTTTATATCATTACACTTATTATTATCATTAGCATAATTAGCATTAGCATAATTATTAAAACTATTATTATTAATATTTTACTACCTTCACCAAGGAGGTTATGCTTTTCCAGCATTTTTTTCTGTCTGTTAGACTGCTAGTAAGATAACTTACGTAGGTCTGAACAGATTTCGATGATTTTTTTGAGAATATTGGTCATAGCACAAAAAGATGTAATTCAATTTTAGTGGCGATCCGAATCCGTATGTGGATCCAGGAGTTGTTTTTTTTTTTTTTTTTTTTTTTTTTTTTAACTTTTGTTAACATTGCAAGATAGTGCAAATAGTGTCAGAAACGACTTGCCAAAGGTTGTGCTTTCGAAACATTTCTAGATATAATATTAATGTTAATATTTATAATATTGACATTTTCACCATTATTTTTCGCTTATTTTTGCTTTCAATTTCATAACTTATTTAGTGCTAAAAATTGCATTAAATTTCTTGAAACTTTCTAGGTGGAATGGAAGTTGCCAGTGTTTGGACAAGTATGTGAAACTGACCAGTTCCATCTGTTTCTTAAAAAGTATGCAGAAATTGTTCTGGTAATTTAAGCAAGACGCACAATAATTTAGAAAATATAATTTCATTATTATAAAAAGAGAAAGTGAGCAATATGAACAACTAAATTGCAAATATAAGTTGAAAAACTGGAGGTGGGTAAAATTTGGCACATCTCAGTCTCCTTGGAGCACAAGGCCTTCAGTAGAAGTCTGCCTCTGCTTCATGGTGAAAATATCTACACTGCAGTTTAAAGTTGAATTTCAGCTCTACTCCAAATTTGAACATGGTTGTAAGAAGTGTTCTCATTTCTTCCATTCATTATATTTCTTTTAATATCTCAGAATAACAAAGCTGGTTTACCCATCAAAACAACTTTGTTTATCACCTCCTCATAAACCTGGAGAAATTCACCATCAAGGAAGAAACAGCATCATTATGATAAGATAATCTGGTGACTTAACTGACATACTGGGAAGAAAACTGGATATCTGCACTGAAATCCCCGAGAAACATAGGAAAAACAAATGTGCGGATGTATGTTCACTTAAGCCTCCACACATTTAATAAATAAAAACAGAAGCTTCAGATTTTGACCTTTCACTCAACTAAAAATCAGAGATACCACATTCATTTTCCAGGTGAATCCATGTAAAAGAGGGACATTTGGAAAATCTACTGAAAAGAAAAGTGTTCTAACTAAGAAAATGCGAGGTGAGAATCATAGTGAGGGGCGGAGTGGATGTGTTGATGTCTAGAAATAAACATACAATACCCCACGCTCAGAGTTCTCCATGTGTGAATCTCTCTATCGGAGCAAGGGCAAGGCAGGTACAGGACGGGACAGGAAGGGGCGGAGCCAAAGACAGGAAACAGGAAGATAGAGAGAGACATTAAAAGGGGTGTGAGGATTGTGGTGAGAAACATTTGTTTCATGAATAATTTGTCCTTTCTTTTCATCCCCGCATGTTTTGTTGTTTGTGTGTTAAACCCAACGTGTTTTCATTTTATGATTTTTCTGTTGGTCCTGTTTGAGCTGTATGCTTTTATACATGGGAGTTGATATAAATGAAGGTGATAGTAGCTCAGCTTGATTGCACTAAATACCAAAGTGATTGTATTTCTTATTCTAGAGCTTAGTCTAAATGGAGAAACAAGTAAAACTGTGACTTCTGCGCTGCCAGTTAGATGGAGAAAAAGGTAGGACATAAATATTAGGTAAAGCAAATGACACAGGGAATGCAGTTTCAATATCTGCTGGAGTTTACCCCGTCCCTTCCACCATTAAACCCCTTCAGCTTCTGATTGCCTAAATACACTTTCAATGTCTAACAGCAGATGGAGGTGCAAAAACGAATGGCCAATCCAACAGGTAATTGTGGTGTATAATAAATTGACGTGCAGGCCGAGCTAATGTTCAGTGTTCATTGATTACTGTGGGGCGCTGGTTTGGGGGAGTGGTAAGTAACCAGGCACGACCCATATACTTGTGTCAAAATGAATCAGGGACAGCAAAGCGTTGCATCTCTGTAGTGCAGTTATGCTTGCTCCTTCTAAGTTACAAAGGAATCATCTATTTACCATCAGAACGCGATAAAAAAATGAGAACAGTGCTTCGTCAAATATTTTGTTTTTAGTTTTATTGTGTAAAATCAAAAAACAGTTTCAGAATGACTTTCGTTTTCCTCAAGAAAAAAATGGCGAAAAAATACTGTATCCAAGATTTCTTTTCCAGACTCATGTTCTCCAGTCTTCTAACACCGCGTCCTAACTGGCATGAGCAAGTGTGGGCAGCAAATTTCTATTTTTCCATCCTCGTGCTTGACAAAATCCCTCTCTTGAGAGTCATTCAGCAGAGCTTGTTTATCTGTTCTATACTGTGGAGCTAGAGAAGCATTCATTTATTTTGGTGAATAAGATGTTTTATATTTAATGTTACTTGTTTCAGCACTGAGTGTCTCTCCAGCTGCACAGTTAAAGTGGCCGATGCTCTGTTCATATGTGGAATCACAAGGTATGGAAATACATTTTAATGGATGCAGTGTAGATAGCTGTGCGATGCAACACAACATCCACTGCCGGTGTTCAGTTGGAACACAGTGTTTGCTATAAATCAAGGAATGATAAACAGCAGGAGCATGACTTTAGGAAAAACACAAAATCAACACAAAGCATGATCCATTTAGATGTTAATGAAATTATTTCCAGCTGTTTTTTCCCCAGTCATAGGTTTTTGTAGGAAAACCAGACTAAACTCCAATATCATGACCAATATCTTTTTTTCAAAACGGAACTTTGAGGCGTTGCTTTGGGAAAAGTCCAACCATAATGGCTGCCTGATGCAATCATACTGTGTTGACATGTAAATTATTTGTACAGCCATTATCATCCACTTCAAACCCAGTTGCTTTCAGCTTACCCTCTTACTTGCATGTCCAACTACAGCTCTATTTCTGTCACAATGAGAGACTCAGTGTGAGAAAAACATCTTTAATTTGATCATAATCTGTTCAGGCAGCCATGAAAAGATCAGACTGGCTCCATCTGGGTTAAAAAGCAGACTTTGTGTTTTAGAATAAATCATCACAGTGTGTGGGACTTTAACAGGCTTTCAGTGCGAGTGTTTGCTGTTTAGTGAAGTATGAAGATAGGAGATTTCTATCAAGGTGATAACTCAAAAGATGGAGACTAAAACAGGTAAAAACTCCAAAAACATCTCTGATTTTCTGAAGAAAGCCCTGTGAGGACTGAAGAGAGAAAACAGGATTCTGAACATTCAATTAAATTCAATCAAAATGTCCCTCAGAGAGGACAAAAACATCCATATTATGTGTTCTGTTTTTAAACCTGAAGACTTCCTGTTCCCACTTATAATGATTTGAGATTGTACCGTGTAATTACATCATGTTTTTGATACTTCTGTTGCATGCAGCAGAGTAGCCTTCAGTAGAAAAAGAGTTTATTCAGTCTGCAGAAGCAAAAAGAAAGCGTTGAATAGATATCCAGTTGAGAAGAATTCAATATTTAGTATTTTGAAGATGCTTTCTTTAGTTTTCTGCCGTTTTAGTTAACCCTCACAACTCCGTGGGATCATTTGCAGTGACACTCCTGTTGTTTACTTATGTTTCTAAAACTGTTCAATAGATCTTTATGTGGACAATTGTGTTCAGAAGCTGACTCTTTTGTCAATCTACAAGGACATCAGGTCAAATGTGTCCCTTCTCGACAGATTTTAATCCAGCAATGAAGTTTACTGGATTTTCTCTACTTGTTGATCCACAATTACTGTTTTTTCTGTTACATTTTCTTGATGAAAGATGTAGCAGCCATATTATTAGACCTTCATTTTGACCCTTACAGAAAGTGACAACATCCTGTCAGTCTATTGACCAATCAGATGTGCCCAACTTCTACCGATTCTGCCTACTTGAAGGTAGCATCCAATCAGGAGCAGTCGAAAGTCAACATGAGAAAAGATGGTTACCTATTAGTTTTTAAAGACTTACAAGGGAAATTTGAGTGATGTGATGTGACCCTTTTTAGCATTTGGGACAGAAATGACTGTATGAAGCAAAAAAAAAAACTTTGGGGGAATGAGTGTAAATATTTTTAGTTGTGAGTTTATTTGCATATTTTTATTCTTTTCTCCTAAAAGCCCAGAGCTGGGGAGACTTTAACAGATTTGTAAAGGCTTCTTCATCATAGATCTAAATTGTGATTTTTGTTTTGTCACCTTGATCAAACAACTTTAAATACACCAATCTGACAAGTCACAGCATAAATATTCTGATAGCCCTGGTTGTCCAACAACAAAGAATGCATTTAACCTGGTTGTGCTTGAAAGGATTGACGTTCTACATGTAATAAAACAAGGAAATGTTTGTTGTTCAATGTTCACCAATGTTCATTTACAATACTAATGTTACTTTTTTCCGTGTTTTACCAAATTCCAAAAAAGGTCAAAGTTTTAGAAATAAACATACAATACTCCACCTATGCAGACAAAATGTCAAATGCATCTATGGGATGTTTTATTGTAATGGTGAAGATGTTGAGTGGCAGTAGATGAGGATAGTGATCTGTAAATTGAAATGGGTAAGCCATCAAAGTGCATTAACATGCAATTGAGTGTCAGAAATGTACGAGATACCTATCTGCAGTGTTGGCTAGCATTCCTGCATTATATACTATGGAAAATAACATCATAAGAGATCTTCTACCCAATCACAAATTACAACCCATTTGCAGCTCGTCACTGGTTCAAGGATTATGTCCACATGGCACAAATGATTCCTGTAAATAAAACTATTTGAACTGTGTCAAGATCGAACCTTTACAGCAGCCGCAAACTAAAGATCCATCAGACCACAATAGCCATTCACTTATTTAACTCATTTAAGCTCTTCTGTACTTTCCTGTTCCAACAGAAAAAATCCTTCTGCAACACAAGGGGTCCTCAACTTCCAAATCCAGCAAACTTGAAGGCCATGCAGGAGTGCTAAAAGCTGTAGTACCACAAGTGTCCACTTAGGGCTGGCTGCAGAAAAATGACACCTTAATGATTGTATGCTGGGCAAAGATGTTTTTCACGGCCTTCATAAACATCTTTAAAGCCTGGTTCAAGAAATAGCTTCAGTCTTACACTATAACAAATCTATGTGCTCTCACTGTTAGGCTGGGGGGGATTTCTTTTTTACTTTTCAAATTACTTTTTCACCCCACTTTCCTAGTCTGTCAACTGTCCAATGAAAGCTGGAAAAAAACATAAAATAATCTATGTTTTCACAACCGCACCTGCTGAAATGTCTTTGTAATGTATGTTTTTTTTTAGCCACCATTCAATTATTTGTCACATTATGTATTTATTATTTATATTAATGTACATGTTGTAAATAATTTGACTTGACTAAAGGGCTGTGTGTGCATGTCGTCTCAGTTTAGGTTAATTTTCTGCTTACCTTATACTCCCGTCATCCAATCAGACATGTGTTTCAATATTTCAAATCTTCTATACTCATCATATCAATCTATACTGTTTGATTCTGATAAAGACAGGGGGCAGGTCAAATATTTGTCCTTTGCACCTGAATAAAAATCCAAAGTGATTCATGTGCTCCAGTTGTTTCCATGGAATTGCCATTTTTGGGATTTCATTGAGGTGTGTTTTATACAATGTTATTTGAGTGCCTCTATGGAAGTCACTGCCGATGAATGCAGTCAAAAAACAGAGGCACACAAACATAAACCCACGCAATGAAGGAGTGAGGCCACCCACGTATCTAACAAGCCTGAAAAATGAAGTTCTTCTCTCAAAATAAAGCAAAAAAGAAAGAGGTTTGGTAAAGATTTTAGACCTGCAGCTGACGAAACATGCAAACTGTTAAACATATAAAAAGCTCCAATACAGTCTGACTTTCTCAGCCTGGCCTGTCGGGACCTTTTACACTCTCTGCAGCCTTTCAGGTGACATTTGAGATTAATTATTCAGACATTTCTGCACAAATGGATCCATGAGGCCCGAATACAAACATTAATGTGAAAGAGCAGACATGCAGCGAGTCAGACCTGCAGGAGGAGCATTGTGTTAGCCTGGGGGTGTTCTCTCAGTCTTTCACTTGTTTGTTTTGTTCTATCTTTATATGTTTTATTTCAGTTTATTTGTTTTAATTCAATGATCGACCAGAGGACTACGCTTATTGAGGTTGTGCCAGTTTTGAAAGGCTGACTTAGAAAACCCCAAACAATAAAATCACAAATAAAGCTGCAGGGTCTGATTTTTAAAAAGCTTGGATGAAAAGAAATAAAAGTGCACACAGCCTGACTGACATATTTTTCACCTTTTCCCAATTATGCAGTCAAGTTCTACTTTTCTGGCATCATGCAAAAAATCAGCAAGTGTTTAGGGAGCATCAAGCGAATCAATTATTCATCCATTTTCTCTCAACCTTTTTATGAAAAGTGTATCTTCCAGCGCCAGATCTTTGAGCCCTCAGGGCCACCTGCTTGTAGTAACATTGAATCCCCATTAAGACGTCAGAAATGTCCAGCGCTATTCACTTTAACATTATCAAAAAAACATCCCTGGTCTTTGACGAGTCCATTTGGAACATGTGTACGGCACCCTGGAAGATTAAATGGACAGTTGTGCTCACTCAAGTTTTGTCTCAGAATAATTCATGGACTTTGAAAGGCATGTAAAACACTTTCGTTTTAAAAAACACTTTTTCTGCCACCCGTACGGTGGGCTTAAGTATGTGTGATGAAAGATTAATGAAGCCAGGAAATGCTGTATTATCTGGTAAACCTCCCCCTGTCCAAATCAATTTGTCTGCACTGCTTTAATCAATTTTCTTTTCTATTTCTGAGCCTCTTCAATAGCTCCTTGTACAATTTACACTTTATGTTTTTAAGGGTTTCAGGTATACTATAGGTTGTTATGCATGGTAGCTTCAATTCTTTGAATTTTCCTACTGAAATGAGTTCATTTTTGCAAATATTTGTACATTATGGCATCTTTTTTGAGTTCTTACAAAAAAGTGTGTACTGGGATCAGGCATACTGTAATTTCTCACATATAATACGCCCTCATTTATAACACGCACCCCATTTTTTCATGCTCTTTTCCAGGTAAAACGCTGTATTCACTTGAACACGCAACCACATTTTGCCCAAACCTTACTCTCTTAGACAACTCAAAAATACCTTTATCCTAAGTTTTAATCAATGAAATTTCAGTATTTTCACAACAAATACCGTACACGATTTTCTCTCTCAACTGGATGCAGAAATACCTTTTGCTTCACGCATGCGCACTTACTCGTTTTCTGCCAGAGCATGTGCATTCGTAGTATACCGGCCAATCAGAGAGCAGCTATCAACATGCTGATGTCTTTGACCAATCACAGCACAGCTATTTCGGTCCCCTTACTCACAAGATGGCAGCGCCCAGTGTGTTTACACGTGAGTGGTACCGTAATGCTTAAGAATTACACAATCGTTACACAAAGGTAAACTAATTAAGACCAAAAATATTGGATTAGAACTGTTTAACAGTCAGTTTATTAAGAATTACAAAAGTTTGGCTGTAATGTTTCGCAGAGAAAGAGAATATTTCAGCTTTTTGTATCAGATGTGTTGTAATTGCAATGTTGGAATGAGACGAAATATTTTACATATTTTGCTTGTGCTTGTGTATAATACGCACCCGAAAATTAGACCTTATTTTAGAGCAAAAAAATGCGTGTTATATACAAGAAATTACGGTATAATATAAAAATAAAGAAAACAATGGTAGAGTATGCTTTGTGTTGCAAAAAAAGACTAACTTAGGCAATTTGACCTGCCTGCAATTTGTCAAATCCTTGGTGACTAAGTGCCAGTTTTTTATGACTGATGCAAAATGTTTTAGCCTGAAGCGCAGTGTCTTATAATTTACTCCTGACTGCAAGTGTCATTTACAGGACAAATACCAATGCAAAACTCCCTCCCATTGGCGCACATGGGTGTGTTTGTCTCCCAAACAAGGATTGGTTTGGGAGAAAGCTGGGATGTTCCTAATTTGACTCCTTATACCTGGTCTAAAGTCTATTGTCTATTGTCTAAAGTCTGTGTTTCTGCTATTTGAGAACACATTAAAGACTGACACTCAGCTTCGAGATCTAAACACTCACTTTACTGAGCTTGTTTCACTCACACTGGATGCACAGCAGGACACACCTAGCATTAAGTATAGGAGCATTCTTTGCCACGTTTACCCTCAAAATTGGGCCCTAAATGTAATGCACGGACATCAACATGGAAGGCCAAGAATGCAGGTTTAGGAGGGTTTATAGTAATGCTTCTAGATGTTTTAGTTTTAACTCAGTGTAAGCTTGAGTTCATGAGAACATCTGAATCCTGACAGCTACTTGTATTTCCCCTTCATAGATGCTTTATTCTCCCGCTTCTCATACTTCCACTCTATTGGTGTTTGCCCTCTCATTGGCCTCTTTATGTATATTATGCTATATTATGCATGGTGGCTGATTAGCATCTAATTAGCATATCCATTTGACCTCAAGGTTAACCAGTGCTGGCTTGTTTTCATATTTTTCAAATCCGTTTTTTTCTTCAACTCTTTTTTATATACCTTCCCATCCTGCTTCTTACCTGCACCCTCACCCCTCCTGCCACCCTCATTCCTTATGATGTCCTAATTTTTTTCCCTTCCTCCTGGCATTCTTCCTCTTCAGGCTCTAATATCTTCAGTTTTTATCCTCTTGGCTATGGGATTATCTTTGTTAGCCTCTGATTAGCATTACCCACTGACCCTGCGCCCTCTCTGTCCCCCCTCCAATCTCCTCCACTTGACATGAATGTAAAGTTGGACTCAGACTACCAAGAAGCTAACAGAGATTTCTACTCCAGAGTTCATGAAATGTTTGAGTTTCTCCTCCTGTGTATTGGATTGAGTGTATTTCTGTTGGATTAATGCAAATCACTGCACAGTTAGAATCAATACTGCAATTTGTGTTTCTTTATAGGATAGAAAGATCATTTAATCTAATTCAAACTTCGTCCAAGGGCCAATTAGAACTGAGGTGTGTAGTTTGGATGAGACTAGAAGAGAAGCAACACGACTTTCCCCTTTCTCGGTGGCGCTCCAAGCAATGCCTCTCCCCTTACCTTCTCTTATGTTTGCCCTTGTAAACAGTCGTTAGCATAGGCTACTTTACATTCAGTATAGCCACACGACATTTGCTTTCATGATACAACAACTTTGGCAGACTTAGCAAATAATCAGCACAACCTGGCCACATGGCGGGAGAAAATGTGCGGCTTCAAAGACCCAAAGACAACATACAACATCCAAAACCTTTCATGACAAGCCGAGGCAGAATGCCTTTACCTGCAGTCAGCCTCAAAAGAGCCACAAATGTCTTCCTCTCACAAGCTACCCTGCCATAATCAACAATTAAAGCACGTTTAGATATAACAAGGCTCCTCAACTATCCATTAGAACAGGGGTAGGCCACATGCGGCCCTTCACCTCTCTCAATGCAGCCCACCAATCATTACAAAAAAAAAAAAAATATATATATATATATATATATTTTAATAAAATATTTCTACTAACCTTAGATTGCTAGTACATATTTTGTTTTTACAAGTCATTAAAGAAATAACTTTGCTTTGATTGTATCTCTATATATCTTTTATGAGGCATTAAAATGTGATAGTTAGTAAATACTAAATTTGGAAACAATGATAAAGGTCATACATTTGTGCTTTTAAAACTGGCAAACATTCATTCTTTTATTTCATTGAAAAGACACTTAAATTGGCTTTAGTTATGTGTCATGCTCATCAAATTGAGTTTTTAATTTTGTTTGAGATAAAATATATTTATGTTGGCGTGATACTTTTTTGAAGCTTTATATTTTTTTTCCTCATTGATATTTGTTTTTCCCGAAATTATGTAACAGTGTGGCCCTCAGGTCCTGAAAAAATATTTATGCGGCCCTCTTGATAATCTAAGTTGCCCACCGCTGCACTAGAAGCACTGCCAACTCTTGGTCCTCCTTCAGACCGAAACCACTGCACCGTTGTCTCCAGCTTTCAAACGCCTTACAGATGTTTACCCTCATCTTATTCCTCTGAGTTGCCTCTGTCCTCCTTTACTTTGGTTGATCACTTCTGTAGGCAGCAGTTGTCAACGATGGTAACGCACTTTTTTTAAAATTTGATTAGCATTCAACCCCACCCCCACCCCCCAAACAAAAAACACAAAGAAAAAAATGTATATTACTTCAACCACATAATGCCACAAGTGACTAAGCTGATCAAAAATGTGAAGGCTGAAGGTCATGCTTATATTGCCTACAAAAACATCTTCGGCAAGACCACTCAGTTACAACATAGGGCTGAAGGACAAGCAAACTTATAAACATCTTAGAGAAGTAAATAAATAAAGTTCCATCAAAATAATTCAACCAAAGTTCAGTATTTTCATTATTCTCCTTCATACCTGATACATGTATATTTTTGTAGAACTTTAGTTTTAAACATGTTTTAAAATGACGAAAGTGAAACACACCTTTCATTATTCGTTAACACAACTATTCCAGAAGTTAACACCTCTAACAGAAACACATCTCTGCTTTATATTTGTTCTTATCTTAGTTTTTTCAAAAAATCTGTTCCCCTCAAATCATATCGACTCTCTCTGATTTTAAACAGCTTCTGAGTACTGCGGCAAAGGAAGTCGTTTTGTGCTTTAAACATTATATGTGCTATTTTAAATTCGACTAAATCATAAAATTTAATGGTATTTAAAGTAATAAACAAAATATTCTACGAAGGCTGATTGAATTCTTTTAGCTCTTTTCTGCAACTTAAAAATAGGAAGTGTTAGTTTTATATGTATTTCTCCATATCCCCACGCAATAAGTACTATATGGGAGTAACAAAGAACAATTAAGTGAGTACAATGACTGCTTGTTAAAGACATCCTTTGCTAATCACCCTCCCTGATCCGCTGAAAAGCGGGTGCACCGTAGAAATGCAGCCAATGGAGGCGCTCTCCCAATATGATTCCTTATTGGCTGAAAAGCATGCGCCCCTTGCTAGACTTTCTGAATACTGAATACTAAAATCATCATTACAGTTACATTATTATTGTGTTTTTTTGGAGCCAGTGACCCAAGAATTAAACTACATACTGCAGCTTTAAAATGAAAAAACTATAGCATATTAACTGGGATATAAAATGGTCAAACAGCTATATGTGGATTCTCAAATAATGTCATCCCCTGGTTTCTAAAAGAAACTTAAAACTACCTGCCATTCACACAAAAATTCACACAGCTTTTAACAAACACACAAGCACAAGTTGTTGTCTTATAAGCTCAAGGACACTCTAAGTTGTACGGGAGTCAACTTGGATCAAATATAAGTATTTTAATATCCAGCACCTTGAAATGAACTCTCATATTATGAAGGCAAGTATGCATCTTTTCTTCAAATTCTGCTAAGCACTTTGATAAATTTTTAACTTGTTCAAGTACTGTTCGAATCTGAAAATAATAACTTGTAGAATTTGTTTTTGCATGAAAATGTGAAGAATTCAAACACTGAGTCTCATTTTTATCAACACAGTTAAAGTGGATCCACTCAGAAGTCATCTTTGAACAACTATTAAATTAACAAAAGTACTGTGCTTGACCTTATGACTGCAACAGTAATTGATTTAATAAGGTTTCATTATTCTTTTTATTTGTCTCTCTAGAATGTAAGTCTGCTCTTATGAAATATCTTTTTTAACCCTAATCAGTGACAAGGACAAACATCCTCATAACTGCCTTCAAATACAAAAACTACGACTACAATCCAGCTATTTTTGCTTCATATAATTATTCATTGTAATAATGAGGTCAGCACTTGTGCTCTGATCTTTAGATTGGGAAATATCTGCCTTGACAAGTAAAATTTAGGGCTGTGAAACAATCTTGATTTTCAGTGTGATTAATTGTAGAGTTTGGATAGTTCATTGGGATTTTAGTATATTATTTCAATGTAAGAAAATGCTCAAATCAAAAATCAAACCTTGGTTGGCAAAACTAATCAATTCTTACAACTGTATTTAACTTCAGTATGAAATGGGGTCAGATTTTTATTCAGTCATTTATCTTCAATTTTACATTACTCATGAAACTTTGTTCTACAGCAAAGGGCACTTTACATTCTCTTGGTTTAAACACCTTCAAAATAACCCTTTTCTGACCTAAGTCAACAATAAAAGAGGGGACTTGTCTCTCAAATGAGAGGAAACTTCTACTATTTGCATAGAGGAGTTGTCTTTTTGAAGAAGCCGCTTGTAAACAACACTTCACTACTTGCTCATCACTTTTTGCTCTGAATTTTTTTTTCACTTTACCCAACTGGTATTCCACAAGTTAATATCCATTATCGTTTATTACTATTGTTTTTAACAAGTTTTGTGGCAAAATGAAGGAGAAAAGCAGTTGAAGAGCGCTGCTAGCCCCTTAGTTTGTGGCTTATTGCCCCATTCAGTGCACTTTACTGTACCTGGTACACTAGGAATCAACAAGTTGAGGCTGGGCATACAGAAATAAATCATGTAATCACTTAAGACGTATGGTAAAGTGATGTTAAATTTATTTGAGTGCAGTCAACTTGGTATGTGAATGACCAAAAGAGGTGCTAGTCTGTGCTAATGCATGTAAACGGGGTCTAAAAACAGGAGTAATAGCTAAAAGCTCAAACTCAGATAGTCTGCGACTGCTTATTTGTGTATATTATTTTATAACATACCAACAACATATGGCGCACTATTTACAAGAGGAAAAGGTATATTTTTCAGAGAAAATTAAACATTTCCAGTGGATTGATGTTGAAATATTAGCTTGAAATTAGTCTAACTAGAAAAAACTGCAATAGAGTGCCATGCTGATAAGGGTATGTGTTTGACATGGCATGGTACAGATTACTTTGACTTGTTCTCTAAATTCTATGTGTTGTATTATGTTCTTTTGCAGGCAACCAGTTTCCTTCACTCGATTTCTTGTACTAGTTGTAAGTTTTCTGGGTAAGTAAAAATTTATTGACAAATTTGAACAAAAAAAAAAACTACATAAATGTGACCTTCAGCAAATCAAAATGTAGAAGCGTGATATGACTGGAAAAAGGAGGGATGAAAGATTGGATGATGTGTTGATTGTAGAAAGTTAGAGAAAGTAAAGGAACTGAAAAAGGTGATGGTGGCAAACCAGTGTGCATTCACATAGAGAGGAAGCTGCTAGCTGAAAAAAATGAAAATCAACATGAGTTTTAGAAATTCAAACTGTGGGATCATCCATTTCTTATCATTTATTTTGATTTCCAAGGTTTATTTCATCTCCATGTGATATTACCAATATTTTATATTTGAGGCTACTGAATTCACCAGAAACAACCTGTATGAGTTTGATAAATATAAATTGTTGGACTGATTTCCCTCCCTATTTTAGCTGTTATGTGTATTTCAACCATGAGGACACTTAAACTTCACATTTTAAGATCTATCATTCTGTCTGTCTGTAAATATGTTCATTATTATAATTTCAAGATGCCAAACATAGCATTTTTCCATCAACACATACATTTGTCCAGGCCATTAGTATTATAAAATGGCAGAATGGTGATTAGGATGGTTGGTAGCCTCTAATTTAAAGGCCAGTGCTATTCTCTCAGGCCTCTTCAATTAGTTCATAAGCCCTTTCATGTCATGCTCAATCCTACAATCTCCACTTAACAATCAAATATTACGTAGCATGTGTGCACAGCATTCCTCAAGTGGTTTTGGTCTGTCTGACTGTACATGCCCTCGCCCACTGGGTCTGTCTCCGAAGCAGTTTTTTGACATGCCAGATGGACAGTTCAATAAATCTAAGTGATGAATTGTACAAGTACACCTTGACAACAGCCCATTAAACATGTTTGGTTTAGGCAGAACCCTTCAAAAATATCCAGGGGGTGATTGGAGGATCATCAATCAATCACCCTCATTATGCGCAAATCAGTTAATGCAGTGGGCAGATGCTGCTGCTTAGGAGTAATGTTCATAACTCTAGCCAATTTGGAAATCAAAGTCTTGCTGAAAATTGTCCTGAGGGACGCAATAAGTTTTGTACAAGGTGTGTCAGAAAAGTTCCAGGACTGGTGTCACAAAAGATTTATTTAGAATCCAAACTACAAGCTACAAGTTTTCCCCTTCGAAGTAATCCCCCTGGAGTCTAATGCACTTTCCCATCCTTCTCTGCCACGCTTTCATGCACTCCTGGATGGATTCTTCCAGGATCTTCCGCAGCTTCGTCGTCACAGCCACTTTGATGTCATCCACATCTTCAAAACAGGTCCCCTTGATGACTCCCTTGAGCTTGGGGAAGAGGTCGGGTGAGAAGGGATGATGCTCCAGCACGGCGATGTTCTTCTCGGCCAGGAACTGTCGGATGCTCAGGGCATTGTGAGCAGCCACAACTTGTCCTGCCACATCTCTCGCCTCTTCTTGAGCACTGAACGAAGCAAGCGCCACAGTATCTCTTTGTAGACATACTAGTTGATCGTCTGGCCCTGTGGCAAGAACTTGCAGTGGATGATCACGAATAAATCTTTTGTGACACCAGTCCTTGAACTTTTCAGACACACCTGGTATATGGAATTTTGCCCCATTATTGCTTGGTGCACAACCTTAGTTGCTCAACACTCTGGGGTGTCTCCATTGTCGTATTTTGTGCTTCTTAATGTGCCACACATTTACAGTGGAAGGCAGGTCTGGACTGCAGGCAGACCAGACCAGTACCTGTGCCAGCAGCTCGGTATTGTCCTGCAGAAATAAGCAGGGGTGTCCCTGAGAAAGACGTTGCTTGGATGGCAACATATGTTGCTCCAAAACCTGTGAGTACCTTCAAGCATTGGTGGTGCCATCACAGATGTGCAAGTTACCCATGCCATGGGCACTAACACACCCCCATACCATCACAGGTGCTGGCTTTTGAACTTTGCTCTGTTAACATAACACATAATTTGTAAAATAAACAATGAAGTTCATCAGTTTGAATTTTAAATGTCTGTTATTTTGTAGTGTATTCAATTGAATTTAGGTTGAAAAGGGGTTGCAAATCATTGAATTCTGTTGTCATTTATTCTTTAAACAACATCCCAACTTCATTGGAATTGAGGTTTGTATCCATGTTTATTCATTTTAAACTTAAATGATAGACCTTATAACTAATTTATGCAAGGACTAACTTTTATCTCAGTTGCAGCATCAACTAAATAATGCAGATTTTTTTTTTAGCATGACCCCTTCAATCTCAAAATTCAAGAGTATGAATATTTAGATTGGACACATAAATTGCTCTGTGGCTAAAATATTAAAGATTATGAAAGAGGCTACCAACCTCAGTTTTTATGGGCCTAAAGAGCTGTGGTTAGTGCACAAATGGTTGCATTGATGATTTAAATGCTACATTTAGCTCCTTCACTCGTCAGTATTTGTCCTGATGTCTTTAAACTTACCTGCGCTTGAAGGTGAGGACAACTCCGAGGAGGATGATGATGAACATGAGGATCCCCGCGATCACGCCTGCCATCTTCACCGTGCTGTCCACCTGCTTCTCCGGCTCCATCGCATCAGAGTCTTGGGTGGAGGCACCTACACACACAAACGCATCCACCCACACGCAGGCACACACAAGCACACAAGTATAAACACAGTCACATTGGTAGCAACAACATACAAAAATCTCAAACAGTTGCATTGGAAAAATGACACAAACACAATCAGGCACTCAAACACGCAAACATGAGCGCCAGCCTTGATGAACACACATACACACAGTGCATATATACGCATATTGGCCACATAAAGAAACAGAGAACACACTTGATCCCAAGGTGATGATAACACTTAATTCATATGCAAGGAGCCAAAGAACATTTACACAACAGGCAGGAGGATGAAAACATGAAAAACAAGCAGAGAAACATTCATAAGGAGAGTAAAGAATAGACAAAGTACATAAACAGGGATGTGGATGAATGATTTTGTAGAATAAATATCTATCATTTACATAAGTCAGACTTGATACTTAAAACATATATGCACAATTTTTTTCCCAGCGACTTATGATGGAAGTCGGAGCACGTCTACAATTAAGAAAGGGAATAAAAGAGTTTTTGTGTAAATAACATTGTGTCCACTAAGCACTGGCAAAGCTCCAGTCTTAACTTCTGTTCTGTTATTAAGAATACATTCACATAACACATTCTGTTAAAGACAGATGATTTAGGCCTGGACCACACGTATATGGATATTTTTTTGACCGGATATCTTTGTCCTTGTTTAAAAAAAAAATCTCTGTCCACACCACAGAAATATCTCTGTCCATACGAAGAGGCAAAACTGTAAACGATCGCCTCTGAAGCCTGCAATGCCATGCCTGGCCAATAAGTGGCAGGTTAGCAAAATGTGAAAACCATAGAAGAAGAACGTTATGAGCATGCGCAGTCAAAAACAGGAAGAAGAAGCAGTCAACGGTCTAACCAAAACAAACGAACGGCTTAAGTTACCGGTAAGAAGACGGTGGAAAAAACTAATAATAATAAATAACAAATAATACATTTTATTTAAGGGCGTCTTTCACAACACTCAAGGTCACCTTACAAAAGTACAAATAAAAAGTGCATTAAGACAAAAATAATAATAATAATAATAAAATGAGTCTTTTTTGTGGACAGACGGTGAGGTGGACTTGTTAGTTCAAGTAAAATTAAACTACTACTACGGCCATTGCTGTTGTTGTTGACACTGTTGCTACAGTGGTTTGTTGCTAGGCGCTTGACATCATCACATCAACACCAGCTCCGTTTAACATCGCTACACGGATCCACTCAACCGGATATTTTTTATTTCTCCACTTTTTTATCAGTTTTAAAATATCTCTGTTTATGTGGGTGAAATCGCCGTGTTCGTGTGGTTGAGAGGCCCAATTGGACGGAAAAATGTACGTTTAGGTATATATCGTATTTGTATGGTCCAGGCCTTAGTTATATAATATTTGTTTAAATAATTCTCATTTTACCTTATTTTCCTGGTGAAAGGTGTTAATTATCTATTTTGTAACTTATTTCTTTGTTAATATTTTACTCTGTCTTAAATCTCATCAAGAAGTTTTCATCCAAACGTGTTTATGTTTGATTCTGAGTGTAAATGTAATTCAACCAATCAGGAAGCTTCTTATTGGATAGGCCCGCCTTAATGCAAGATCTGTGAGGAAGAGCAGAGAAGGAGAGACATGGTAGATTGCCCAAGAGCAATGCCGATGATTTGATTGTCACCTGTGGAAAGTAAGTATAGTGTTAACTAATTTTCAGTTTAAGTTATCTTCTGTGTTGGTGCTAGTTTAAATGCCAAGCACTAGCTACGATTAACATTATTAGCCTGCAATAGCATACCCACATGAAAATTCAGGCAATCAAAATTAAAGACATCCTGTCTTTTATTTTCATCACTTATCTGTCGTTTCATTGCTCTTTCATTGAATTATTGCTGACATCATCACACTCTAAAACCATATTTTGCCATGCAAATTTCTTTACACTCCATAATGAAGCACTGTAAAATGCACAATGTTTTTGTGCGTAAGGTACCATGTCAATCAAGTTTGGTTTATTAATTGAAAATGGATAAAAGTGCAACAGTAAAAAAAAGCACACAGAGTTTCTTGCTACACTACTGTCTTCTTAAATGCATGGGCTTTGGAGCGGATGTTGTGTTACATTTTTTTTTTTAATTGGTAAAGCACTGACTTAATTTGGAGACAATTTTACATAATATTCAAGGGGTTTAAAATTTAACAGGCGATGCAGAAAATGGTGGTTTAAAGGGAACCTTAGAGTTCTTTCAATAAAAAACTAGATTTCAAAGGTTAATTTGAGATCCAACATGATATTGACTTGCATTTAAAAGCAACAAACAAAAAAGGAGATAGCATTTCCATGATTAATTTTCATTTTCCCTTAAGAAAACTGTATTGGTGATGAATCAACAGTACCTACAAGAAGAATGGGGGACATATAATGCAGATCACCAACATCTTTTTCTACTTGTTTGTTTTGTACCATAAACAAACAGAGAAATTCCAAGGACAAACACAACACGAATGTTCCGTAGAAGTTTAACAAAGACATCAAGGTTTGAATTCATGCAGAGTGAAAACGTTGCTCATGCAGGGCGGCTCTGCTTCACTCAAACACACAATAAAAATACAAATACAGAGATCCAAGGATTCAACATGGCAGCAAACAGATGAACAGACTGCAAGGAGAAAACATGTATGAGGTGAGTACAATGTCGGCATTTGGTGTGAAGGACGATACGTAGAGAGATGGAGAAAAGCAATGCTATCACTGCATGGATTGATGTAGAGGTCAAAGGTGACAGAGAGAAAATGTATATAAAGAAGAGAGAAGAGAGAGCCTGTCCTACTTTCTGTATACTGCTTGAACTCGATTTATTTGCTTAATAACGTTATTTGTATTAAAAGATTCAGTTGAGGGATCTAAGACGGTGGTTCTTAGACGTTGTGCCTTGAGTCAAGACTTGGTGTGCCTTGGAAATTTGTACAGCCACAACTAACAACTTTACAATAATTTTTTTTTTTTTTTTTTTTGGAATTAATCTGTCAGCTTTAGTGTATTGTATAGTGAATTTGTGACCTGTCAGGTCTGAATGTTTCATTGATGAAATCATTATTTTTCTAACAATTCCTTTATGAGATAAAATTTTGAAACATAAAACACTTGTCTGACAAATTTTAAGGGTCATTACCAAAAATAAACATATACAGACAAAAGGTACAAGAACATGTTTAGTAACTATATATGTACTGCACATCAAATAATAATTGGCTTCTATGAACATCATTATTGGTGACATTCTTAAGTATGAATAAAATAGTGTAAATATCACTCTGTGTTACATGAAAATCTCTAATTGTGTGGATGTTTTCTTGTTTCTGGGAGTATTACACTCACCAGAGCACGCAGGGAAATGGCGCACTGAGGAGTGCTACAAAAAAAAAAAAAAAAAAAAAAAAAAAAGACACACCATCTCTTAGCTCTCTGTCCTGTGCTTACTTTCACACGGCAGTGTTTTGAAGCCGAGTCCAGCTGATAAATATCAAATTTATCAGAAACGCGGTGATATGAAACTGTGAAGTGTGTGTGCCATTGTGCCCCCATGTGGTTGAAACAAGCTCAGGTAGGTGTGTGTTTTTATCGTGCAGATTTAGTTTATTACCTTTGCCAAGGAGTTTTTTGCCGGTGTATGTTTGTTTGTTTTTTTCGCAAGATTACGCAAAAACTAAAGGACGGATTTTGCTGAAATTTTCACCAGATGTTGCTAATGGCTCAACTTAAAAATGATTAGATCTTGGTGGTGATCCAGAAAACTGCCATTCGCGAATGATTGTTTTTGCTCAAAAACTGTCTAATAATGATATCAACATAATTCTGAGTGCTAGGTGTGGGTTTTCAGGATCAAGGAATCATATTATGATGGTAACTTCATCATGAAACTATTGCGTATAGATATAACAGTAATATGTGAGCTACTTTGGCAGAGGTTTGTGCTCTCAGAGTGCTTTCTAGTCTTCCTAATGCTTCCTCAAAATAGGAGACAACACTGGGCCACAGACCTCGGACTTCAGACCAGGTTTTAGTTGAAACAGAAGTATGAATAGAGGTATTGACGAGCATGGTGCTCTCTCAAAAGTTGAACTGCTTTCAGCTGAGAGCACTGGCAACAAAAATCAGCTTCCAGCACAAAATATTCACTGGACGCAGGCCATAACCGTGAGCAAAAGCCAGAACAATATGGTCCTTTTTTGACTCAATTGTTCTGAGTTAAGATATGAAACAAACTGGGTTTATAAATTGAAAAAAAGACAATCAGATGCTTCATGTCAACACAAAATTGACCAAGGAAGACAGTTAAAGGCTCATGTTCAACAATATGAGACATTTTTGCTTCCATTCAAGGGTCAAAAGAAAAGACGTTTAAGAGATGAAAATGAAATTTAAAGGACTCACAAAGCAGGGATTTGAATTATATTGTAATTTAACAGGTTGAATAAATAGCAGAAAAAAAGAGCTACAACCAAAGAAGAAGGTATGGCGGTTAAATAAAAGCGAATAGAAAAGACGTGAGGCCCCGCGGCGAGGACCCTGAGATCTGACTCGAGTGCACCAGCTCTCTCACCGCTGAGCACCCAGCCGCCTCTTGTTCTAACCTTGATAGACAAAGACAGGCGATTAATAGAGTAATGCTGCTGCGTGGGAGTTCAGTTTAATCCCCAGTCTCTCTCATCTTCGCCCCCTCTGCAATAACAACACAAGGTTGGCAGAAGAATCCACCAAGCTAACAGCTTAAGTATCTAACCTTGGCACGCTCATAGAGAGCTGCTGCGTTGGTCGACGTGGCTGTGACGAGATGTTTTTTTTGCAAAATGATGAATGCATCCAGTGACAACACAACAAGATCTTTTAGGTGCCACGATCCCACGAAACATACTCATAAAGATGAATATATCACCTTTGAATTATGAGGAATAAAGGATGTAAAACCGTCACTCTCCGTTCTTCATATTCATGCAGAACAAAATGTTTCTTCTATCGAGTTTTCAATTATAATTTGACTTTGAATGGATGTTTTAATGAAGGATTTCAAGAGCTGCAAGAGAAATTCAGAATACTGAACACATCACTTTTGCTTGAAAAGATATGTTTACTTTGAGAATCTGCAATATTTTCTGCCATGTGGTCTCAGAATTCAGAAGAATCTCCAAACACATGGGTCACCACCACCTAAAGGCAGAATATATAGTCTCTGGCCACTTTGTTAGGTACACTGTGTTTGTTAAGTGCTTTAAAGATTCTGGTTTAGGCTGTGCTGTGCCTTTATTGACAGGAGAGAGATTCAGTGGATGGGCTTGTTAAAGGTGGGGAGAGAGAGAAGGGGGTCTGCCTGGTTGCTTACCAATCAGCCAAACCAGCACCCTGTTGTCGTATTTTATATAAACCACTGTGTGCTGCACTATCTTATATGAAAAGTGCTGTACAAATAAAGTTTGACTGATTGATTAATTGATTGATTGTGTCTGGTTGGACACTTTTCCCCTCAGAACTGCCTCAATTCTTTGTGGCATAGATTCAGCAAAAACAAAGACCCTCAGTGGGGCAGCTTTTAGTTATTACGGTCCATATCTGGGAAAAAGGGCGGAGCAGAGCATCAGTATTTTTTTAAGAGCAAACTCAAGACCGACTTTTTTGATCTTGCTTTTGAATAACTTTTACTTTACTGAAGGTGAATGTAGTTATTTATGCATTTGAATTTTTTATTCTATTTATATGAACTAAATATTTTAGCTGTGTTTGTTTTATTTTACTTTTTTAACAGTCCTCCATTTAGTGAAACATTTATAAGTTTCAGCCAAATTTCTTAGGGTTATATTATTCCACTCTTGTTTTTATTGTTTACTTGTTTATAAACGCAATTTATAGTTTAAATAATCTTCTTTCTTACTTTAGTCCTTATTTTTGAGTTCATTATTAATATTACTATTTTTATTTAACTACATCTCTCATTTTAACTCTAGTTTTGGTGGATTAACATCATCTCCATTATCTCATTATGAACTCATGATGGCGTTTCCTCAGCTCCTCACTCACAGTTCTGTTTAATCGAGGTCTTTCATAAAGTTCTTGTTCCTCATTTTTGTTAAATATGCGTTTGTTTGTTCTAATTGACTATTTATTTTTGCCTTGCATGTTCTTTTGTCATTTCTGTCCATATAAAGCACTTTGTGCTACATTATTTTTAATATAAAAAGTGCTATACCAACAAAGGCTGACTGATTCATAGATTGATTTCTTGATTGAAGATGCTGACCTTAATATTAAACACATTATATATAATGCTGTTTTCTTCATAATTCAGATATTCATCCCTGCTTAAAAGGGGGATGATTCATGGTTTTGTTCATTGTTTCTTTTATTTTATATTTTATCAGTCATCTTGATTTTATAATTTCTTTTACTTTGGCTTTTTTGGTGTTTATTAGTCTGAAAATCCTCTTGACATCCTGCCTTTCATCATTACAATTACACTGGAATACTACTTAGAAGATTGACCTCTGCTAAGCGTTTATTTGCTGGGTGGTTGTAAGAAAATGACTGTACATATGTATATATACATATATCCTATGTCAGTCACTTTTGTCTCAATGTAAAGCACTTTGAGCTGCAATTGAATTTGTATAAACTGTGCTGTACAAATAAAGTTTGATTAATTGAGTGATTGAAAGACATAAACCAAAAAGTCTGTCGAGTCACAATTTTCAGCATCAGGATTTTAAGGAAAACATAGCAGCTAAACTCTGAATTCACAATGAATCTGTCCATATGAGAAAATAAATGAAGAGGTAAATTTTTGGAGCCTCATGTCATGGTTGCATTAGAGTTTTCCCGGGCCCTCCATCATTTTAAGGTTTCAGAATGTGCCACAGGGTACTCAAGTTAGGGAAGGGCTGATGTAAAGTATTACCTGCACACACTATCATAAAACGCCATTTGAAGGACACTCTGTGATCGCCTGTGGCCCTTAAATCACTTCAGGTGTATCAAAGTCAGAGTTTCATCTCTCCTGAGTCTGTCAAACACATTAGAGCACCACGAGAGCCTGGAGCGGTCATGAGAGAAGCCAGCTCAGGTCCATCCGTGTAGTGTGTGCCCTGGTAATCACCCCGCAGGTGTATTAAACCTCAATTTCCCCCCTGACTGATCCTCGGTATGAATCAGCTGACACATTACAGCCTCACCCCGTTTGTTCACGCTCAAGAGCCGACACGTGCTGATTGGGTTCAACAGTTCATGATGTAACAGAAGAAGACCCCATCTGGAGACGGGTTCAGCCCCATTTAACATCCTTATTGGCCCACTCTGGTGCTGCCCGGCCAATCAGGCGAACTCTGACAGCGGTCCGAAGTGATCTAATACGACTCTGTCCATTACACCAGGGTAAGAGTCGAGATGAGGCAAAACGGCGGAGGAAAACAGGATTGATTGACACCTGGTGGAAACACAATATGGAGGACGCGGTGAACTCGTTTATTATCGTTCCGTCTCTGTCGGCCAACAGGAGGCACTTAAACACGGAGTGTTTATAGATCCATCTTTCTGTCTCTCTATCAGCGCTGGCAGCTGGCAGGGGTGTTATGTTGTTGGCACAGACGTCGACCTCGTACCTGGACAATGTGTTTGGGCGGGTCGATGCCCTCAGTACGGTGATCTTGAATGATGCTGGAGCATGAGAGGAAACTAAAGCTCAGAATGAAGAACTTGTGAGTCAGATCTAACCATCCAGTTTCAATATTTTAACACAATATACATAAACTTGATGACTTTTCGTAGAAGTTGAAACATCTGAAACTCAAAACAATTAACATTAACTGATTTTTACATCCTTAAAAAGCTAAAGCATTGGGGTACATCTATTTAGCCAGGAATCAGGTAAATGCTGCCTCTTGGACAAACAACTTATATTTCTACTATTTCTTGTCCCTCATCTTTTTCCCAGTGAATAGGTTCTGCTGGTCACTTTATGCCTGTTAGTGAGTTTTACAGATACTACACCAATTAATAGTAACAAAACAGTTATCAATAATGACAATATAGTCTGTAAAAGAGAGCATTTATTAATTTATGTATTATTTTTTACTACAAAACTAGAATTCTGGAGTGGAGGTTTTAGCCTGACAGTCATATTATGATCAGGGAGGCTGGAAAGGGGGAAAAGTTGGGAAGATTCTAAGGGTCCATGGCTGACATGAGCCCCCCCAAAATTATATTATTAGCTTTTCTTGTTTTGATTGCATAAAATAACAGTTGTATTAAAAGGTGATTTTTTTTTTTTTAGATTAATTTAAGGAATTAGTTTTGCTTATGCATTTGATGTACCAAATATGTTGTAATATTTGACTCTTCAGAGAAAAAGGTCAAAACATAAGACAAATATATAATCTGCAGAGGTTTTTAAGTTTTACAGGGTTAAAAGAAGACTAATTGTATGATAAATAAAAACTGAAAGCTTGAAATGTCCCAAATACCAAAAAGTTCTGCATTGTACAAAGTTTAATTCACCATTTATTCCATAATTTCAGCTGAAGAGCTGTTTCAGTCAATTTAGGGAGAGAATTTTGAGAGAAATATCGAGATTTATAGAAAGATTGATTGATAGATAAAATGTGTACTTAGTTACTTCATTACGAACATCTTAAAGTTTTAATAAATCTGCAGTCGTCTCTGATGTCTTCAGAGCAAATATTTTAAGTTCTTTTTTTTTTTTTTTTCCTGAAACTCTTTTTAATATTAGATATTGCATCCATGCCCCTTTCAATAAGTGGGTATGGCTTCAACTTTTAAGTACTGTGCTCTTATGTTTACTTTGGCTGCACAGGACATGCCTAGGCATGACTACCACTGAGGTGAGCCATCTGCTGAACAAACAGCTGGGTTGGGGACCCGCCATAGACACATACTCTTGTCCAAAAATCATTAAAATGTGTATTTCAAATAATGTGGGAGCATTTTCTTGTGATAACCAAATTATTTTTTCTAGGATTATTATTAAATGACAAAAAATGTAATCATTATCACAAGAAAACTGGCATCGTTATCCCAAGAAAACAAGACACATGCCAAGATCTCAAGAAAAGAACCAGAATCAAGTCTTCATCACAGGAATGCGTAACCACTATGATGTAAGGATTTGTGTACTCATGGGACTTTTCTTTCTTTTTTTGTTTTTCTTTTTTAAGAATCAGACTCTTAATCAAGCTGAAATGTTGCGAAACACAGCTCTGCAGTTTGTGTGCTGTAGGAGAGTCATAACGAAAGACGGGGTATTGTATCGTTCATCCTTCATCCATTCTATGTATTGACAGAATGAACGAAGGTCTGTACACCTGAAATTTCCTGTTCAGTTTCTCCCTTGAGATGGACAAGAAATATCGATCTGACGGGTAGAAATGCTCTGACCGTCTCTCTGTGGACACTGAATACACAAACTCTTGGCCTTCACACTGATAGGGGAATACTGAGTGTGGACAATAACATAGATACCAGAAGCAAAACTCAGGTTCCACACTGAGCTTCTCTGTTCAGCAAATAAGACTAGGGTGGTAAAAATGAAGGGTTTTAGTGGGCCTCAAAAGATTAAAGGGCTTCTTTAGGGTGTAGAATAGTGGGTTTTGGAAAGGCTGGTGTGGGAGCCAGCCTAAGCCTTTATCAGCAGGTTGAAAAGTGTTTGGTTCAATATACAGCTCTCTCTGAGCCTCTTTGGTGTGCAAAGTGAAAGTAAAACATTTCACTGACAAGTTTAGATGAATCCTATACTATCTCTGCTTTGCTGAACAGATTAAGAAGCTTTGCTGAGTGAGAAAAGTAAAAAAAAAAAAAAAAACAAGAAAGAAACCCCTAAAGCACCTTGTAAATATTCCTCCTCACTCCTCATCTGTGTCTATTCGACCACCGAAAAGTAAAACATAGATGGGTAGTCGGCTTCATGCAGCTCCACCACTGGTTGCTCATGTTAAGTGTAAATCCTCATTGGGCTGTGTCCATGCCCCTCTAAAGAAGTGGGCGTGGCTTAAAATTTTCAGCACTGTGCTCTTATGTTTACTTTGGCTGCACAGGCAGGCCCATCTGCCAAGCAAACACCTGGCTCAGGGTGTGTCTTGTCGGGGGAGGCAGCATATCCCTTGAATACATCATTAAGGGATTTTTTTTTAACACATTTTCTGAAAACTGGAGAAAATAACAGCAGGAAAGGATTTTGCTGATGTTAAGAGGTGGTAGACCGGCCATGGATACATATGTTTGTACAAAAATCAATTAATTTGTATTTTTCACAAATTTGATTCTGGAAACAGCACACTGTTTTTTTCTTTTGTGATGAAAGATTTTAAAAAATAATGATTAATTGAAAAACATGTACCTGATATCACATGAAAACTGGCATTTTTATCTCAAGTCAGCAAGATATGTCCCAAGATCTCAAGAAAACAACCAGGATTGTGTTGCTCGGGCAGGCAATTGGGATGCTTACAAATGATTTAATGTTATGAGCTTGATTTAGTTGCTGATCAGTTGCTGCTATGCTTTATCAAATTTCAACCTGCTTCAGATGAAATCAAAATGTATTTCACTGCATGCTAACTTTCTTTATGTTCAGTTTAACTTTAAAGATGTCTGGTAAATTACTGACACTGTCATAATTAAGGTTCTACTTTGTGTATTATAATTTAAAAAAAAAAAAAGGAAAGAAGCTGCTTATTTTATCACGGAACAGAAAACAGGATCGCTCAGAATGCAGCTTCTTTATTTTTTACAAAGGTTGACACATGGAGTCATGATTGTCCCTCTGTATGAAACATGTTTTGAAATATGCCTTCAGTAATAAAACAAACATAGAAGAAGAAGACATAGCTCAAAAAGAGATTTTTCTTATTATTATGGTGATAATAATGGCGCCTGTTGTATTGATTTCTTCTCTTCTCCAAAGGCATTAATACTGAAAGTGTATTTTGTTTGTTATTGCACACAAGCTGTGTGAGGGAGTGTGTTTGTGTGATTGTGTAACAACCATTTCATTTCTAAATTTATCTGCACTCTTTCTTTTATTCCCTCCCACTTCAGGAGCATGATAAATTTATCAGGGCGGAACTACTGGTGAAACCAGATATTAGAGACATAATCTCATCCAAAGAGGAGGACGACTGATTCTCCAGGCCTCCAACGCAATTCAGGGGAGCGGGATCGAAAATTAAACCATGAGTTTTGTTTTCATGTGTGTTTCTGCAAAAAATATATTTATTTCTTCCCTGCTTTGTTTCTGTATTTGATTTGAGTGATGTCTGACATGTTGACTTTATGTATTTTGGACTGTGGTCAGTATTTTTGTGCAAGGGAATAAATAACTCAAGCCGATGGTTGAATGTTGAAATACTTTCCTAAATTAGGGCTGGGTGGTATATTGATTAAATTGATTAATAAAACTTTATTGCTGCATAATATTTTAAAAGTAAGAATCAAGATTTATTTTAATTAAAATCAATTCAATTCAAAAAGCCTTATTGGCGTGAATGTGGGACATTAATGCTGAAGCGTTTCATTAAAAATAATAACATTATTCTTATTATTTTAATTATAATAGTAGTAGTAGTAATAATAACAATAATGATAAAACTCAAAACATAAAATAAAATAGAAGGAAAATAATTAATTGTATTGATAAAAACTTGAAGGATTCCAAGTTTCCTTTTAACAGAGACACAATAACTGTTTGAGAGTCATGGCATAGTTTAAAGATAGAAATACTTAAAATTTCCTCTGTTTTCACAATGATAGGCAGTGACATTTTTTGCATTAGCACATTTTAAGCGTTAGTTCTAATCAAAATGATTGACGGAACGATTATCGAATCATCTGCTGGATATGCTTTTGAAAGGTTCTGCCTTCCCCAAACACTTTGTATGGGCTTTTTTTCCCAGATGGGCTACAGAAATACAGAAGGTTACAGAAGTTTTTTTCTTTGAGTGGGGGAAAACAATTAAAATCCTGTTAAATGATTAAAAAAAAAAAAAATTGTCCATATTGCCCAGCCCTGATTCATTGTACAAGGAGGTATATCTTTTATTTATTTCTTTATTTCTCCTGTATTGTTTATGAGCTGCTGCAGGGAGCATCCTCAGTGGATTAATGTCAGCATGGTTGAGTGTCTTTAACAGGATTACTGATCTGAACTCTCCTGCGCTCCACTTGTGTGTGTGTGTGTATGTTCATGTGTGTATCTGTGTGTGGTCGGATGATGGTGGATTAACATATCTTTAGTCTCCATAACTTGGTAAACAATAGGCGATGCTAATGGATGCCTCTAAGACCCTTGTGCACGCAAAAACACACCCTAACACACACACACAGGCAGGTTTCCATTAAAGTTGACATTAGTGCAGAAGTCAGCGAGCTCTGGTTTAAGCACTTTAAGGCTTTAAAAATACTAAAACGAATTTAATCCATCATCTGCAGAGCTTCTTTTTAACTTCAAGGGTGGTAAATGCTACAAAATAGATGTACAACTCAGAAAAAATATGACTGATATGATAATTATTTGCAAACAAAGAAAAAGATTTTACATAATGTTGCGTAACATGTTATTATTGAGACAAAGATTCTGCTTTTACCAGAGACCTAAGACCTTGGCTGTTGTGATGGGTGCCAAATGAAATTTAAACAATGCATAAATTAGGCAGCACAATGAATCAGTGCCCATGTGCTCTCAGTGAAATACAGCAAATATCAGCTGATCTAAGATTTAATGCCACTTGGCTTTTTCACATCCAGATAAATGTTTGTATTGGGCTGAGGAACAAACTGTTTGACAGACTGTGTTTTTCTGACCAAATATGAGATAAATATTGATTTTGTTAGAGAAATTAAAGGTCCCACGTTCTGCAAAAATGAATGTTTTTTGCTTTAAATATCAAAAGGGGGAGTAGAAGAACATGACATCTTTTACTAAACTCAGTTCAGGGAGAAATGCTCTGTCCCTATTTCAAGAAAGTGCTCCATAAAACATTGTTTTATCTTCCTGGGGTTTATTATGTCATAGCTACAGTATGTTTAGGGATCACATGCTGCCTTTTTGTGTGTTTAAGAGTGTAGTGTGCTTTTGCAGGAAACTGAGAGATGTCTTAGCTATGATTCAGGTTTTGTGCACCAACACTGAGGTGAGACAACAGTCTTACCTCATACATTCTGTCACCAATTATGAGACTCGTGCATGCAAGGTTGGACGAGCTGTTCATATATGAGGATATAATGGTAATTTGCTCAAGCTTATTCAAAGCAGTGCTGTGCTGAGTACAAAAAGGCCTGCTGGAGGGACAGGAAAAATCTTTTCAGTTCAGTCTTACTTGCCTTATGTGGTTGTGAGTACAAATTTTGACTTTATTTAAACATGTTGGACAACCTGAAATTTACAGTAAAGTAAGAAAACGATGTTAAAAATGATTCTTAGCAGCAATGAAATGTGGGAGCTGGCACCATAAGTATGAGTGGCACAAGCGATAAGGCCTAAATCACGTTTGCAATGCAGCCTATCATTAATATGTAATGTGCCAAAATCATATTGAAAAAGGCTTCAAATTGTACAAAATCACTGGTGTTTAAATGATTATAATTTCATTTTTAAAGACAGAAGTGCAGCTGAACTGTTAAAGTATTAGAGGTTTATATTATAGTCATACTGTGAGTTAAGCGGTATCCATATGTGTGTATCAGTGCTGCAGGATGTAAGTTTCTTACTGAATGATTTATCTGCTGACTCCAGATCAGTTTACAACTACATGACAGCTCTCATATCCCTGCTGTATCCATTTTCTGAAAACAATCTCAAAATACAACAGAGCATGGCCTGAGATGACCAGATCTATTACGGAGTACACGAATGCACCGTGTTGCACCAGAAACTTGATTTCCTCCTTGAACAGAGTTTGTGTTTGACAAGACAGAGTGCATGATGGGACTCAGCTGCGGTGAGCCGACAGACACAGACAAAGGAGGCAGACAGCAAGGTCAGGTCTTGAAATAAAAAAAATAACTATCTATCAGATCAAAACAAAAACAAAATTCATAAAATCAACGCATTCTGTGAGAACTGCAATAAATATCCAGATGGAAAGGAAGAAAACATTTAGTCGAGACAAAAATGAAAAATACTGATTCAGCTCTAAGAAGATCTGTCATTATCTACATAAGACATGTAGAAATTGTGCTTCATAGAAGATATAACACTTCACTTTCTATCATTCCAAATAAATTATTGTTATTGTTAACCCTACATTCCTATTGGTCCTTTTTGGGATGCAAATGTGTTTGCTTTGTGCTTATTTTTCATCAAAAATCCATATCACATATACATTGGCAGAATTTCACATTTTTTTAATATCTATAATTCCAAGGAGGATGCGGTTGTGTATTTTGTACGCAGTAAAAAGAATTCTGTTTTATTCCTACAAAAATATAATTGACACACTGCGTACACAGACTGGTATGTAAAGTATAAAATATCTGACTTATTTATTTATTTTTTAATTCATGACCAAGACTAAAGTTGGAGAAATATTTATTGCAGTGAAAGTAAATATTGACATACATATGGTATGTAATTTCTTTCTGGAACTTTCTAATGTGTCCTTTTCAGGACTTGAAACAGCTTAAGAAAGAAAGCAAAAAAGCACCAACAATAATTTTGCCAAAAGCCGTCGACATGTTTTTGACTGTATTGATTGAAAAATAATCTTAGAATTAAGTCATTATTAAATTGATGAGGCAGTTTATGCACAAACGGGGGAATGAAGGTTGAATTATTGACAGAAGGTTGCTTTTTATCTTATTAATGAACAGGACTTTAGTTGTCAGGGAACATTTGATTTTGTAGTCATATAATCAGTTTATTACATTTTACTGGTGGATCCATTATTGAGTTTATTATTCAAGTGGACATTAGGGTTGAGTCAAATAGTTTTTTACATGGTTATAAATCAAAACAGGTCGTACAAAAATCGTGTTAGGAGTATTTGGGAGTGGAAAAAAAGGCAGATAATTAACCATTACTGAAATGTCTGTTTCACTGGCCCTTGTTTTTGACATTCCCCTCACACTGTTTCTCTCTGCTTCCTTCTTTGTTCACATATGCTGCTGAGAACTTCACGACCTAGCCCTTTACACTGATGCGGGACAAGTGCACATTTTGTCACTGCTTCTCTGCAGCAGATGGAGCGCTCCTGCTGGAGCAGAAGACTGGTGAACTCAGCAGAAGACAACAATGCTGCTGTGAGAGGCAGGTAAACCGTCTGCACGCTCAACACTTCAGCAAAACTCAAACAGGATCCTTGAGCCTGAAACCGTCTCCCCTGGTGGATTTCTTTTCACTGACTCTCTTCTGTCACCTTCTTACTTCTGTGCTTTTTGATCACCTCCGCCTCTCTTGTGTCTATTTTCTTTACCTCTTAAATCGAACCTCGTCTTTTCTTTCTCCGCTCTCACTGCAGTCACCCTCGCTCTTGAGCAGAAATCCATCTCCTCGCTGACTCATATGTCACATCATCACCAAATATTCACCTAAAACACCTCAGAGGAGTTATTTTCTCCCTTTAAGCCATCTGACTCAACCTGCTGCAAATCCATGGTGCTAACTGACTCACCGAGCAGGCAGCGTTTATTGATGACACCAGAAAAGGAGGGTGATGTGTGTGAGCATCGGCGTGCAGAGGTGTGTCTGAGGCATTGTGGGTCATTGAAGAAGGTAATTCAGATATGATTCCTCCGATGTTTGCAGTGCAGTCACGCTCGCTCACAAACACTCGGCTGGTGAGCCACATGTTGCATCAGGATTGCACGCTGATGGAGTTGGTTACAACACAACTCCGTACACTGACAATTAGAATCAACCTCTGAGCTAATGGGAACGAGGATTGAATTTGACGAGGTAAAACCGGCGTATGGATGATAGGGTTGGGTGACTGACACTGCTGAAACATGTTGATAATACAAGCAATTATAACGGAGAAATCTAAGATATTAAGACATACTCTGACTCTTCTTATGGAGCTTGTTTCTTCAAAAATAACACCATGATAGGATCATACACTGCAAAAACTCATATCTAGGTGGGAGTTTGTATTGAATTTCAAGTCAAATATACCTGAATTGACTTATTCTAATGCACAATTTTCTGATATGTCTGGATTAAGATCTTATTTCAAGATATTAAAACCAAAAATAAAGCCTGAGTTGCTTGTAATAAGTAATATAATCTGCCAAACCTGAATTAAACCTGAATTTGAGACACTTACTGGGTCAAACTTGCCTGTTTCAATGGAAGATATTTTCTTATCATTAGTTTTATTTCATGTAGTAAGATATTTATCTGGACTTGCTTAGTGAATGTGGTTTAGAATAAGTGTTTCAGATGTTTTTGACTTAAAAACAGACAAACACCCTTGCTGTGATATGAGATTTTGCAGTGTAAGGCTGCATCATTAACTTAGTCTTATATATTTGATTGAACAGATACATTCCCATCATGAAACTATCATAACAAATGTTTGTGATCAATCAAAAAAGAGAATATTAACACAGATTTCTGCCAAAAGATGGTTTGCCTACATAAAAATGTGCCTCAAGAGTCTTGAGATAACATTTGTAGAGTGGTGCAGGAATGAGGCCAAAAAGCTGGAGTAAGTTAGCATTTAGCACATCCTGGTGCCCAAGGCTCAAAGTACAGAATGAGGTTTGAACAACATACAGCACATGCTGAAGAGGTTGTAATGTTTTATCTGAAATAATAAAAGGTATCTGATGCTGCCTGCTTTTGAATTTTAAAGGTTGCTGTATGTTTAAAATGACAGTTGCTAATGATGTGCTATCAAGGACTACAAAAATGGTCGGGGACCCTAATGCAAGCATTTCTGATAGTTTTTTAATAATCAGTAATTCTCACACCATCACCACAACCATGAGCACCAACTTGATCAGATCAGTTGATTATGAGGAAATTTTCTAACAAAAGGTTAAAACGTGGCGTCATATGTTGGAAATACTGTAATTGTTTCGAGCCAAGTCAAGCCACCATGTTGTAGTTCCATAGTAGACTTATAATGTTTTTTTATCTTGCTGAAAACGATGAACTTCAAAAGGTTTAGCACAAAGACAACATTCAATTTTCATGATTTTTTTTTGTACCTTAAAGATCTTAATACCAGTAATGATTCACGACAACAGTGGAATATCCCCTTAGCATCAGCACAATTCCAACTTGAGCGTGGCTTTCAAAAATAGGCCGTCCCAGCACAACTCTATAATGATTTGGTGCTATACCAATAAATACGGATTGATTGATTGATAAAACTTGTTGAGACTTTCTTAAGATGGTAGTCTGCCACCTTCTGAAATCTTAAAGCAATTGTCCAGAACTTTCAGAGTTTTTAGTCTCAGACTGAGATTTTACAAAGACAGGACATTTAGAGGGTCACTGACTGCAAGACTACAACGTGACTTTGTGCATCCCAGCCCATGTCTTCTTGTACCCAATGTTAAGGCCTCTGCCTGTTACCTTGAGCACTGCAATCATGTCATTAATGCTTGTATTTTATCATATCTTGTTCTAATTCATATTTTGCAGATGCAATATGCTTGTGAGAACATTTAGGGTTTAAGTGGATTATGTGAATGTGTTTGGTCATTTGTATTAACCATTATTTTAAGTTTATCTGGATTTTAACTTCTCAGCCTTTGTCTGCGCCTTTATTTCTAAAGCAAGGTCTTTCCCCTGTTAAAGTTATTTAAATATAAAGAAGAATCGACATGAGACAGAACAAAAGCTTCAGACAGATTCACTCTTTAGTCTATTTCAGAGCTGACTCATTTTCAGTTCAATATCAGAAAAGAACATTAACTGTAGATTCTCCTAAAGTTTTCAGAGTGTAATGGATGTCACAGTGAGAGATTTAGATTGTCCATGTGTCACCTTTAAAGTTCAGATTGAGAGAAGACAGAGTCAAACTCAACTTGAGTAAAAGTAAAGTGGATATTTAAAGGGTATTATTTTCCTCTAATATGCATTCATCTTGTTCTTTTGCTAAACAATCATTATAGGTTCACAGAACATCAATACTTCACTGATTTATTCATCTTATGTGTATTAAAGTTAATATATGAAGTGCTATTTTGTGACTCATTTGAATAATAAGTGTTGAAAACAATCTGTACATTGTTCAGTGAAATGAATTCTGTTTTAATATATCCATGATGCCCCTGCTTTTACCGCAGTGATAATAACCACAATTCATATCAATACAATCCTTACTTATTCAATTTAGGATTGCACCGCTGTCCGCTGTTGTGCATGATATGCATAATTCTTTCTATCCTTGAAGCCTCCATTTCCCCTCCGGACAGAGAGTGTGCGTGTTTTCATGTGGAGTCATCTCATATTCACCACAAAGAACGGTGACAGCAGTTTTCTCCACTCTCTAAGCCGTTGACTGATTCCCCATTGTGCCCCTTATTGTTCGAGTCAACAGTTTGATTGTTGCGTCGCTGAATGACGTTCATATTCTGCTGTCATGTCTCTGCATTGCTTAATAAAATACAGTTCAGTAAATGCAAATCCATTAAGCTTTTAGTGCACATGGAGGGCTGGATTTAAAGAACTTGGCTGTCTGAAAAGACAACTGAATTGTAAGTGTTCAGCATTGCTTTGCAGCACTTTGGTGGATTTGTTGACAGTTTGAAGAAAATTCTAGAGTACCTTGTTCATGGATTTTTTGTGATTTATTTATTTATTTTACTTCTTTTGATGCTTTTATTATGAAAAGCATGGTGGACTATTAAGGTCACTGGCTTGTTTTGAAAACCTTACGTCTTTTTTTCTTAGGCTCTGTGTATTTCTGGAAGTATTGCAGATATAATTTGGTTGATTTTAGAGAATAGTTCACAAAAACTTGAGTTTATTTCCTTGAGTGAGATATTCAAGGCTTTGGGATGAACACAGTAAATGAGAGTGTTCAATAGAGAAAAAAGGATAATTCACTTGCTTCCTGTTCACCACATTTATTTTTATTTTTTCTTGGTCTTTGAATGCATCATACCTTTGAAATGAAAGTATGTTTAATATGTCACAGTCACAATGAATACCAGGGACTTCTCCTTAAAGAAAGTATGGCAGATATGTTTATTTTTGATGAGGAATGATATTTATATTCTCGATCAAAATCTTAAGGCAGGTTGAAAAATTTCAAGTATTTGCACAATACTTTGCACAACACAAGTATTTGCAGTATTGGGCGCAAGAGACCGAAAATGTTGAGCAAGCAGTTCCTTGAAAATTGTGTTTAAACTCAAAGATGCTTTTGTCAGCTGATCAAAAGTTCAAGACCACAGTTTTTAAGAGAAAAAAATCTGCGCAAAAATGTGGATTCCATGTCATTTTCTGTCAAGTATTCACACTATCAGACCTCCTGTTGGTAAAGGCGAAAAAGCCTGTTTTGTTGAAATAACTTGAAAGATTTCAATGAATATATTTGCTAAAATCATCAGAAATATGAATTTGAACTGTGTATTTGCTTTAGAGCAGCTTGCTGACCAGTGCATTCATCTTCTGACCACTGATCAGAGTGATACTGTGCACAGGCCCGACTAAGCAGCTGTAGCACATAGAGCATAGGAACTGATCTTATTTAATGATATCCTGAGCCAGATTTGGCCTGCAGTTGTTGAGTTTGACATGCTTTAGGGGCACTACCTCCTTACAAGGCAAAGCAAGCCTTCACTCGATTTAGCCCATTGTCATTGAGAGTGCATTTATGTTACAGTGCATATCTTTTCATTATTATTTTAAGATCATTAGTTCAATGAATGAATATCACAAAAGCAAAAAAATTATCAGTTTTCACCAAAGTTAGCTCTTGACTGACAAGCATGAACAAAAATCCAGAGGCAGGACTGTTTTGATCCCTAATTATTTCTGGTTTAGGCCTTATTTTACATCAATACTGAACACCGAAGCAAAAACAAAGTCTGTTGCTAGCATTCTGTACCAGAACTAAGTCTCTGATCGTGCATGAAAGCAGCATGGATTTAGGGTTGTTTGTGTGGTGTAAATGTGTTTGTAGATGCAGGACAGAGAGAAGAGGTTCAAACACAGCCAGCAACACTCGAAGCGGAGCAGACATGCAAACAAATGCAGTAAGATGGCGATGAGAAGGAAAGACAAAAACCAAAGATTTTAAAAACAACTGAGAAAAAACCCATAAAGCAAAGTCAGGAGAAAAAAAAAAAAGAAGGGTGGGCGGGGTACAACCGAAATGAGAGGGTTTGTGTCGTGTTTATGGTCGTACTGTGATGAAAAAATAGAACATAGGGAAGAAAATAGTCTGCCTAGAAAGCAATAATCACCTTCGCTTGGGATGACTAGAATGTACGGCGTTGTTATTTGTCCCCTACCTATTACCACTAAGGCCAAGGGCCGCACATCCCCGCCGGACAGCATGAGAAGAGAGGGGAGAGAGAAAAAACAAACAACAACAAAAAAAGGAAAAAGAAAGAAGAAAAAAGTCTAAGAAAAAAAGACGTAAAGTTTTCTTTATCCATTTCATCAAGGTTTAGATCTCCCTGGTTTTCAATCTGTCTTTGAGGAGAGAAGTTACAGCAGTGAGAGATAGCACTAGAACAGTTATATCAGAGGGTCAACTAGCACTCAGAGTGTGAACTGGGATATGATTCATGTCTTATCGTCCAACGACAAGTGTCATCCAGCCTGGCTTATTACCTGAAGGAGGCCTGACGTGTGTGTGTGTGTGTGTGCTGTGAGGATGTTTTGTTACCAAGAGTGAGTCGGTGGATGCAGATGGGTGCTCGGGGTTAACATTTGGGTCCGTTGAGTCTGTCCGCTTGGTTTGACGGGTTAATCAAAAGAAAGGGATCAGGAAATGGAGGAGAAAACAAATGAAGTGATGGGCAAAAGAAAGAAGAAGAATGAACTTTGTGGCGTGACTAAAATTGGAGATAAGAAGACACAATCTGGCCCCTGGAACGGCCATAAGAGTTACTGCTGTTGAGGGCCAAAAACCAAGTATAACTTTTGTTCTATACATTAGAAAATATGGCAGTTTAGAGTAACTAATTTTGCATCCCACCAAGTGGTCTGCTTGGGTTTGGAATGGAGCATATTAAATTGCATTTCCATTGTCCAAAGATGTGAAAGGCACCCGAACAGTGAATCCATACCATCCTCCTTATTGCCACCTTGCTGTTGGGGTACCAAATGAACTGATTTGACTCTAAAGCTTTATGTTGTAGTCCACCAAGGAAGGGTAAGGATGGCCATGGAAACGCAAACAAGGTCAGGGTTTACCATACCATACTGAGCCAAACCAAACCACTTAGTGAAAATGAAAAAGTTAAGACAATTTGGTAGCAAAGGCTGTCCTCCACCACTACTCCAAATAATCCAGATTTCCTGCAAACTTTCACTTAAGAAGCTTTGTAAATTTGACGGCTTGCTATCGTCATCATGATCCATTTCTCAGAGGCAGAGGTAACAATAAAAATACTCTTTACCAAGTTGGGTGTTGAAGGCAAAGAATCAGGTCTTCCAAAAGCTCCTAAAACCCACAAGACCAAAAGGCTATTTGTTCCTGCTCAAATATATGACCGACAGAGACAGTTCTGCAAAGATCATGGCTCACCACCAAACTTACATAGTGCTTTATGCTGCTAGGTGAATGGGGTCATTGTCTGTCATCACTTTGATTTATTTTGCAAAGCTTCAAGTCGAAACTACTCAGCTCAGGCTGAAGAGGAAACACCCATTAGGCATCTTGTCAGATGTTAGTTCTTCCCCTTATCTGAAACTAGAAAAAAAATGTAGTATGGCTAAAACTCCAATAACAAAATGTGAACATGATCAGGCTCTTGCTTGCTTATCATCCATAAGATGTCTAGAATAAAACATTTAAAATGCAGATTTATTTAATCCGGATTGAGTTGCTCATTTCTGGATCAGTAAGAACATTTGGAGAATCTCAGTGATGACAGACCTTCATGACAGTAGCTATCACTCAAGCTCAAGTCCCTACACATGTATGTAATGATTCATGATGGTGATTTTTGAATTGATTTGATTTTCTTTGTTTGTCATACTTGGCAAGGATTTAAGTTCAAGCCTGCCATTTTTGGAGTGTATTTAACTTTTCATCATAATAACCCGTCTAGGATTACTTTAGCAAACATATTCTTTTTCCCAGTATATAGCATGATCTGCTCGACTTTTAACTTCCAAACTTTTATAACTTGGCAAAAACATGATTCTTCAGCTGCATCCACTAAAAAAACCCAAATTTGATCTCTGCCTCTGACAAATGCTTGTTGACTTTATATTGTCAAAAGTTACTGCATGCAGGTTTCTTTTCCAGACTATACTGTCTGATAGAAGCTTACTGAATCACTAAGGTAGTTCTTATTCTTAAAATCAGTGTCTGTATGAGCAGAAAGCAGGTATCTTTAACAAATTAGTCATTTGCATTTGCAAAATTAGCCATCTGCATTGCCTCAGAACACTGCCCACACATCCAAAACTTTATGAAACTATATGTCAGAAAGACTTTAAGTTTGGTCCGGGAACACTGTCGACTCTACATATCGCTGAAAATTTGCATTTCGTTCTTTTGAAAGACAGCCACAAAGTTAAAAGCATGTCTTTTCCCAAGCACGCACACACATGCAGACGAAACGACAGACAGAGAGCAGCGTTTACACTCTGCAGACTTCCACCCACAAGACACTCCAGTCAAAAAATAAACCAGTAAATGGAAAGAGGTAAAAAAAAAAAAAAGAAAAAGGAATAAGGGAGGAAATGTTCACAAATGAGCAATAAAGGCCTGATGCAGCTGAGAAATCATAAAGGCAAAAAAAGAGGCAGAGGACAGAGAAAGGGGATGCAGAAAAATTAAATCAATGTTTGATGCAGATGGAAATAAAACAGGAAATGGAGACGAGGTGAGGAAAAATCAATGTCGAGCTGAAAAGCCTTTAAAGCACGTTGCCTGGCACACAAACGGGTGTGTTTGCCTGAGATGAGCAGCAAATAAAGATGGGAGACACAAAGAAGAAGAGGATGAAATGGGCTCTGGGGCTAACGCTTTAGCCCCCAACCGTCAGGTTTAATGAAGGCGGTCAATCGGTGTGTAATGGCCCCGATGTTCCACTTTATACACTGATGAGCAACACGGATGCAGAATGAAATGGAAAAAGAGAGAGTGAGTAAAAAGAGGGAGAATGTGAAAGAGAAAAAAGTAATAAAAGAGGGAGTTTAGGGGAGAAAGGATGGAGAGAGAGAGAGGTGAAATCATGCAGGATAATGTGGTTAGGATGTAGGGCTTCCTGGGCTAAAGTAGTGGGTTTGACTCTTTCTATGTGTGTGTGTGTTGACGAGTGTGTGTTCATCCTATTTGACAAACTTTCTAGAATGTTATTCTCAACTATGGGGTCATGTTATATCATACTTTGTTTCAGGATGAACTACCTTTAGAAGGTTAAATTGAAATATATGACATTTTACAAGTATCAATGGAAGGGTGCTCATACCTTTGTTGGCCAGGCGCACACAGTTGATTTTGGTTTCCTGCAGAAAGAAGAGAAGACTGTCAATGGAGGTCACTGCATGATTCATTCTGGGGATAATTCATTTAAACACATGTGCATCTTCAATTTTAAAACCATCAAAACAGCTCTACTGGTTTCCAGTGAATCAGAATATTGAACTAAAACCTCTGACAGTTGTGGTTAGTGAGTGATTCCCAGGGCTGTATTTGCAAACCTCCAAATAACACCTTAAATTAATACATAAACCCACATCCATGTAGCTTTGCAGTGCAGCTGGATCCTAACCTGACACACCAGATGGACCTTTCAATGTATTTTCTGTGGGAGAGTGCCCATGAAAAATGTTTGGAAAACCTTCCAAAAGAAATCCAGCATGTGACTGGAGGATCGTTCCATCAATCACATTCATAATGGGCCAATCATATGATGTAGTAGGTGGGAACAACTGCTGTCGTGTAAAATACAAATTCTCCTAAAAACATATTGGAGGTGGAGTACAATATCCTCTCTTTTGAGAAGTGCTTTCAGTGTTGCTGTTTGGTTTTCATTCAAAGAAATGTGGTCAAGATCTCCTACTGCTACTGTTAGCATCTACGCTAATAATAATAATAATAATAATAATACATTTTATTAAAAAGCGCCTTTCATGACACCCAAGGACGCTGTACAAGATTAAAACAATAACAACACAATCAACAATATAAAAACAGACAGTAGCAAAGCACAACAGGTAGTGAGAGGAAATGGGAAGAGGAGGTATTGTCAAGTGGGGTAAGCAGACCTGAACAGGTGGGTTTTAAGTCTGGATTTAAAAAGAGACAGATGCTAACAGCTTCAGTAGCAGTCTTATCAGATCTGAACTAAACAAACAACATTGAGATTCCACAAAAGTCAGCCTAACTCTGTCCTAAATTAGCATAAATGGACTACTTTTGTCTCTGAATTTAACAAATGATAGTATAGCTAACAACTAATAACAAACACTCTGTGACTAGAATCTCTGAGTTTTCACATGGGGTTTAAAATTACATTTAATACCTTTTTGTCAAAACAGTCTGTCTGCACACATTTTTTTGGTCATCATCTTTTCAAAATGTCTTGAATGTGCCCATTGATTTTCTCTCTGTCTGTCCTAGAAATTGGTTCCCCGTGTCCTCTTCCTCATATTTTAGTCACTACATCGCTCTTGTCATTCTCTTCCTGATGGGCTGTCACCACCTGAAGAGGGTTACTTATTTTTTTTATTCCAGCCTCCTTTCTTTCCCTCTCATCTTTGCTTCATCATGCGCTTTCAGAAGTGGGAGAACTTCTCTAACCTACTTTTCATAGAGAGATTGTCCTCCTTCACATGGTGGCCCATTTTCCCCCTCAAAAAAAATGATGACAGCTGCTGCAGACATCAATAATGTCTGTCAATAATGTATTAGAATGAAAAACACTATTTATGTTATGATGGCTGAAGATGGACGGCAGTAAAAGAACAGGTTTTGGAGAACTTTTTGATTGTTTTGTCAGAAATGTTTCTTGAGGACCTGCTTTTGAAAAAGTGATGAAAAAATATGAGAAGTGTATTGCAAGTTTTGACAAACTTGAATGTTTGAAAAACTTACCAATCCTTGACCTTTTTCATTTATTTTTTATACCTTTTAATTGCCTTAACAAGCTATAGAACAGGAATAAATGTATGTCACAGACTAAAAAATCCAATCCAATCCAATCCACTTTATTTGCATAGCACATTTAAACAACAACAATGTCTCCAAAGTGCTGTACATAGAATCAATAAAACAAAAAAAAAGAAACAAACTCTTGATGTGAGACATACCAAAAGTTCAAGGAAAAGTAATTAAGTACTAACAACAGCCTTAAGCTGTGGTTTATATAAATTTTCTTTTCTGTAATTCATTGCAGCACTTTGATTTTATTTGTTATGACCTTACCTGATCTTTCTTACATCTACAAGAACATATTTATGTAGAGAAACTGTGCAGATGTAGGCCATGTGTACACAACAATTATCAAATGAAAAATTAGCCACTTCAGATTTTTGTTAACCATGTTTTGGTTGCATTTGCTGAGCTCAAAAATGACAAAAAGTGTTGAGGTCAACATGCCAAGCAAGTAGTAATTAGTGCTTATGTTGCAACTTGTGTTGTAATTCAGTTTGGTTGATGTTGGACATGTTGGAACCAAACATTGGAGGCTAACAAATCAAATAAAGGTCAAATATATATTGTTACATTTATACTAAAGCTAGTTTAGTTCTTGGATTTATGTGTCATAAAGCAGAAAACCTCATTTTATATCATCATGCGTCTCATTCGTGTGCATCAGCCAGCCAAAGAGGAATCAAGGACACCATAGCTAAATCCCCGTCTTTGTCCAAATGCCTCATGTGAATATCTAAGTGTGTGTCTGTGTGTGTGTTAGGTGCTGGCTCATGAAGTTAAAGAGCAGAGAAGATGGATGGTAGCTGATGATGGATTATTTGAGCCTCTCAGCTGGATTTCTTCACAAGACTAAACACACCTGCTCCTACTACATCTCTGTCCTTTCGCTGAATAAATGATTAAATATCTGTCTGCTCTCTGTCTCTTTTATCCCGTTCCCTCATAGGTCTTTGTGTATTCATGCAAAACTGGACTGTTGGCACCAGTGTGGAACTTGTCCAAGAGCTTGAATACATGTAGGCTTCTTAAATTTACACACATGTTAATACACTGTAAAAAGGCTGACCTCTGTGGATGATATGTATAGAAAATACCAAACAAGTGTTTTGGTATCTATTTAAGGTTCATTAGTATGAAGCTTATGGCGCACATTCAGTCAGAACTGCAGTGTGTCCAGTTGAAGTAAGCCGGGTACACACAACATGCATATTGGGCAAACTTTCGGCTCGGATCTCCACTTCCAATCAAACTCAGCAAAAGCTGGATTGTCTGGAGGTCCTACAGATTATCTCACCTGATTATCCTGTGGTTTGATGTGTGTCAAGAGTCATTTTTTCCTTTCAGAAGAGGATTGGGCTGCCCCAACTTGAAATCCTAAATATTCAACATGTTCAATATTTATGACCAGAAGCCCTGATGTGTGTGGAGTGCACTGAGAACCGAGCATGTCCTCTGTTTTCTCACATGGACCAGAGCAAAACCAATCAGGGAGTGAGCTAGCTAAAGCAGGAAGCAAACTTAGCCATGGCAACAGGAGTAAAGGTGAAGCATAAAGTTAGACGGACGTCAAAATGGAGGTGCAACTCATCGATTAGTTTAAGAAAACATGAGCATCTTAACAGCTTAACCTGTAAATTATATAAAACAAACTAATAAAGAGAGGAGCTGGACAGAAATCACAAACACCTGGAATGTTACAGAAGGCTAACCACTAGCTGTATTTAGCCTCCTGATGCTGTCCACCATGTTTGTTTACACTGAAGTTGCTTGTAATCACGCAAGATCACAAACTGTGAGAGAAGAGGTCCCATGTCTCCCTCTCTTTGTGGCTTACCCCACACTACAGGAACAAAACTGATTAATCTAACATTATCTGTCTTCATGTGTGGCTCTCTCACTGTTTCAAAATCATTATAGATTTTAAAAATGTGTATGTGTGTACCAGGCCTCAGTTTTGTATCCCTCCATCAACCTCACCATCCATAATAGACTTCAAAAGGGGGTATCATATCCTGATTTCGGCCTCACTACCCCATAAATGCATGAAGACATCACCTAAGACATACACATCACAAAATACGTTGTGCATGTACTAATTTTCCAAAAATGTAGAAGTAATTGTTCTTTTATATTTTGTTCTCTCTTGATTTAAATAATTTTCAGCCCTGAACCCAGAGTAGCTTGACTGAAGAGGTCATAATTTGTTTTTTCATGGGTTCAGAATAACTCTTGTTGCAGTTTATATTCATGAGGGAGCTGGCTAAGTAGTTTCAACAACTTCAGGAGAAGGGGTGAGATAAAATAAGTGTAAATTCTCTCTACTCCTCTCCAGCCTTGTTGTAATGTAATGGTTTAAATCATGAGAAATATAATGTTAGTTATGATTTTTTTTCACTTCTGTTGGCTACTTTGTCTGTTTGAAACAAATTATAACCAAAACTTAACGACACAAACTTTTTTTAAGCATCTTGCTGCTCCTACCCTTGCTTTTTTCTGCAAATTTGAAAAACTAGCCTTTATGGTCTGCTACTTCCATAGTTGGGTAAATTAGTGAATTTTTTAAGTGGATTTGAGTATGAGTGGACAAATACCTGGTTTTGGGGTTTGTTTTGTCTGCATTGTGGTCATACTGGGACAACAAAAGGCACTTGATTGTTGAATTAAGTTTGGCTTTCATTCATAATTTACACTATCTTATGGCAGATATGGATGACATTAGGGTTAAAGGGCATTATATGTGAATATAATTCTTAAATGAAAATCCATTTAGCATGATCACCATGAAAGACCTCAGCTATAATACTGTAGATCTCTATAAATTCACCTTCTTTGTTGTGTGTCTCATAAGAGCAGACTTCTCCATTCTAAGTACCCTGTATTTTCCACAAATAGTCACCATGGGAATAAGATCGGTTCTCCAGAGCAGCAGCGACAGCGCGTGTTTCAGAGAAATTGGCCCTGTGGTTCATATTTACGCTGCATTCAGAAAGCCGGCTTCTCCGTGGCTCTGAATGGAAGCGCTGCCTCGTCCTCGCTCATGCTAATGGGCTAAACCTCAGGAGGCTGCGAGAAGCAAAGTTAATAAATGTAAGGCCAATTTATTGCCCGGCCTCTACCCGCAGAGGCTGCAAGATGAGGAAGGGGGGTGGTGTTTATGGTGGAGACACTGGAGACACAGTGTGTGTGTTTGTGTGTGTAGTAGTGAAGTTTGTGCAGCCTGATCAGAATACTAAGTGTGTACTGGCGATGCAGCTGCTGTGTGGGTGTGAGAGCTACACGTCCATCCATCCAACACTCTTTTTCTCACCCCTCTCACCATCAGACAGTTGGTTGGGTCAATATTTAGACAAACAGGCAAAACCTCCAACAGTTTTTTTTTTCTTTTTTTCCAGTGACTATGGGATACTGGGCAAACTCTTTTCAACAGTGGGTCTTTTTTATGCATTTGCTTCGGTGATAGCCACTGCTGTTGGCTTTTTCAACTTCTTACGACCTTTCAGCCGTCTTATGAATGCAATAATTAAAGTAAACTTTGAGGAATTACAGATGAACTCGGATTTCTAAGGCCAATAACATCAGATGTCACATTTAACCTCTGAAGGCAGCAAAATCTCAAGAACGTGGTGACATATTTTCTCCAGATTTTTCACAAATACCCATCCTGACTCAAGGATGAACTTATTAAATTTAAAAGTCATAGGTAAAAGGTCACCAAACTTTTTCAATTGATGTAGACCCACCTGTCAAGATTCCGTGAGAAACCTCAACTACCAGATACTTTTCAATGATCATAATTTTATTTTACCCATATTCAAGCCAGTAGATACAATCCTCAGCTATTTCAGAGTAATAGACGAGATGATTCAGGATCACTGAGACTTATGCAGCCCAATACAAAACAAAACTCATGAATCTACGAGTTAAAGACTGGAACAATGTTGGCATGAAACCCATTTTAAGCTGTCTGAATATCTTGGATTTGATTTGGTGATAGCCAGGGCTGTTGGCTTTATGTTTCAGTTTCTCAAAACCTTTCAGGCATCTAATGAATGCAATATCTAAAGGTAACTTTAAGGAATTTTCGTTAATCTTTATGATGAAATTAAAGCTCCAATTTACGGATGAACTCATTGGATTTCTTAGGTTAATGGCATCATACAGTATGTCACATTTAACCTCTGAAGACAGCAAAATCTCAAGAACATGACTTATTTTCTTCAGATTTTTCACGACTGCCTTTTCTGCCTCAAGGATAAACTTGTTGGATTTAAAAGTCAGGTAAAAGGTTTAGGTCTGTGGATATCAATGTTATTTGACCTAAGATCCCCTTTGCTGAAGACAGAGGTGGACCCACTCACTAAAATTCACTGAGAAACCTCAACTACTGGATACTTTTCAGTGATCATAATTTTATTTTACCGAATTTAAGCCAGTGGATACAATCCTCAGCACTTTAGTGTAATAAAGGAGAGGAATCAGAACCACTGGGACATACACAGCCCAAAACAAAACTCATGAATCTAAGAGTTAAAGACTGGAATTGTGTAAGCATAAAACATATTTAAAGCTGTCTGAATTTATTTGATTTATTTGATTAGGACAGTGCACATCAATCAACATCTTCGCAATACACGTTAATGTAAATGCTAGAATTAGCACAGTAGCTAAATTTCATCTGTTGTTCTAAGGCAGGTAATTACACAAAAAGGAAAAAAAAAACAGATTAAAATAATTAAAAGAAACAGATTAAAATAGCAGCACATTTCACAAGACAGTAAATGTTTTGCTCATAATGAAAACTCATGTGGTGAAGGGGAGTCATTTAGCACTGTTTAGCCCTAAAAAGCAGTAGAATTCACCAGATTTATGTACGTCATGGCTAATAAAAACCGTTCATTCTGTATGCAAGTAAAAGACCTAACAAATCTAGTCCTAAAAACCTACTAGAAAAGTCTAATAGGTCAACTGGTAGGTCAGTGTTTACAGGTTGGTGACCCCTGGTCTAGGTCATGTTCATCCATCTCTTGTTGGCATGATATCTGAAGAATATTTCTCAGTTTAAGGATCAACTGATTCATTTGTTGAGGTCACAGGTCATTTTTAGGTATTAAGGACTTTTTTTGGAGAAAAAGGCTGAGTAAAAGCTTTGAAGTTATTTTTATATCTATTGTGGTAACAAAAGGCCATAAAGAACAACAGTTTCCATAAGCCCCACCTGCATCTATGATCTTCCTATAACGTCTGGGTATGCTTATTATGAATTGACAGATCCCTGGTGGATCTCCCTTTAGACCATGAGTCCATCAGTGAGCTTCTGAACAGTCTGATCCCATACTCGGTGGTGTTGATGGACCAAAACTGGCTGTCCCATAGGTGCTGGATTGGATTTAGCGACAAGGACACTCAATGACTTCATCATCAGGAGGTAGCTACTCACTCAGGCCGTATTCAGCCCGGCATTGTCCTGCACCAGGAGGAACACAGGATGCACAGCACCACTGTAAGGATGGAGTCCCACCAATTAATGACAGTTTGGAAAATCTTGGCTAAGATAGGGATGTCTGTGCAAGGATATGCCTCCACAGATTATCACTTAACAGCTGCCAAATCCATTTTTTCCTTATTTAGGAGTACAGTTGAATAGGTCACGAGAGGCTACAGTCCTCCAAGTGTTCAGCCCTGGTGCAAGTTAAAGCTGCAGACCTGCTTCTGAATGTTATTTCCCCCTCTCTTGCTCTTAAGTTATCCACTATCATATGCAAATGCACGCCAAAAAAAAGAGCATCTTTAAAATGCAGTTATTCATTCTTTTTAAAATATATTCACTTATTTTTGACTCCTCTGAGGTAATTTCTCCATAAAAGTGCTATTACTCACACATACAAGAGGAGAAAGTGAGCAAGAGAGAGAGAATGAAAATGCATTTAGGGATTTGGGAGTCAGCTGAGTGCATCTTGATTGACATCAGCTGTCAGTTGGTAAAATCTCTCTCAGTGTGTCTCCGCTAAAACCTCCAGGCTCTGCACTCTCAGGCTGTGTGTTCATGTGTGTTTGCGTGTGTGTGTGACTGACATTGATTGTCAGAGTACCTCGGCCAACCCCCGAGGCTTTTTACTTGTCAGAAAAGGTGTGTGGATGCATTTTGCACAGCACAGAAGGGCATGTTTTTTTTTTTTTTTTTTTTTTGTTTTTTTTTTTTTGGGGGGGGGGGGGGGGGGGGGGGGGGGGCTAGCATGCCATCTCTTCTGTTTGCTCCATTTCTCTTTCTTGTCTTCTTTGTTTTTTCCCCAACAGTTACCTATCCTTCTAACTCTTTTTCATCTTCACTTCTTTTTTTTTTTTTGCTTGCACTTTCTGGGGTCCTGAATTTGACATCCAGTATTTTATCCATTTAACTGATGCTTTTATCGACCTTTACCAGTAAGAAACTGCTCCATACAGCTTTGTCTGCCGTATTTGGTGAGAAAAGTCAACCTTATTTCTGCTTCCCTCCTTTATAACTTTAACTTCCCCTCAAAACCCATCATTCTCTCCCCTTTGCTCCGCTTGACTCAGTTGCCTCACAGAGACACCTTTGACACAGTCCAGAGTGTGAAGGCACTTAAACTTTGAATCTGGCTGCAGGGATTTTCTCCCTATCAATCCAGGTGAAAAGGTCAGGTAAGCAGCCTGAGGTCTAGGTTTCAAGTGAGGTTGGAGGTTCAAGCAGGCAGAGTTTTCTAGAACTTAAATGCTTTGGCCTAAAATGTCAGTATTTGGACAATAACTGACCAAAAATGTATGTGAATTTTGTTTTATTTATTTATTTATTTTTACCCTTGCCAAGGAGGTTATGCTTTTGCCAGTGTTCGTTAGTTTCCTTCTTTGTTTAATAGTTTGTGAACAGGATAGCTCAAAAAGTTATGAATGGAATTTGATGACATTTTTAAGGAATGTTGTTCATAGCACAAGGAAGAAGTGGGAATGGGTGGTGATCCAAATCTAGATGAATTTTTATAGAATTTGTTAACACTGCAAGATAGGGCAGTTTTCCATGTTTCTGTTAATAACTCAGTAAGTCCTTGACAGATTTTCAAGACATTTTTGAGAAATACTGGTCATGAAACTTGGAAGAAGTGATAGAATTTTGGTGGTGATCCGAATCTTGATGTGGATTCAGGAATCTGTTAAAGGATTTGTTAACACTGAACGATAGGGCAGTTTTCCACATTTTTGCTAATTGTTCAATAAGTTCTCAACGGATTTTCAAGACATTTTCAAGGAATATTGGTCATGAAACTAGAAGAAGTGAACAGATTTTGGTGGTGGTCTGAATCTGGATGTGGATCCAAGAATCTTTTAAGGATTTCCTAACAGTGGTTGATGGGGTAGTTTTCCACATTTATCGTCCAACAGTGTTGGAAATGTCTTGGTGACAGGTTGTGTTCTCAGAGTGTAATTTTGTTTATAAATAATTAATTTAAGGAGATTTGGGTGTTCAGATACACTTTAACATGTAAAACCATGAACATGAACTGCCTACAATTTTCAGGTAAATGTGAGTAATATTCACTACCACCAGTGATAGCACACTGCTTTGAAAGTAGCTTGTGGTGAAAACCAGGAAGCCCACTTTTAATAGCTTTTCTCCTTCATTATGTGAAATTCATTCGTGGAGCAAAAACAGTGGCTTAGTTTCCATTAATTACCTCATAACTTAACACCCCAGATTAACTTTTCTGGCATATACATGGGATCATTTTGCAGTCCATCCAAGCAACAACCCATTAACAGTGATTGGGAAGGGAAGAACCCTTCAAGAAACACTAGAAGGTGACTAAACACATTTTTTATCCTTCAAATTCATTATGGACAGATGAGAGGCTTCCAGTCACTCATTGCTTTAAGCACAACTACCCTACAATTACAGCTACAGCATCTTTGTCCTTAAAAGGGCACTGAAAATCCTGGTTATTTTCTGTAATCCAGTGATTCCGGCCAGTGTGTATGGTTATACATCTTGTAGAGTGCAGTGTTTTATGGGATTGAGTTCTCAGATTACAATATAAGTAAACAGGAGAGGTGGGTGGAGCTGACAACACTTCTCAGCATATTTTCTTTGGTTTTGATTGAGAGCCTCCTAGTGGCAGAATCCACACACTGCATTTTGAGTTAAAGATCCTTCACTTATCTGAAACTTGGCCTAGTTTGTTCCTTGCTTCCTTACCCCAGTAATCCCTCCTTTCTCGTATTTTTGTCACCCTTTAACCACCTTCTCAAAATGTCTCTCCCGCCACTACTACAGATCCTCTTCAACCCTGGTGGCGTCCGTCTTTGCCGCTGGTACTCTATCTTCTTTAACGTCTCTTTCACTCTGTTTTAGACTTTTATTCCCTCTCCCTCTGTCGCTCCTCATCCCTAAGTCCCCAATCACTCTCGCTCTTACTTCTCTTACTCACAGCCTGAGGCACTTTAGTCTTGTCTGTGAGTGTGTTTGCCTTTAATGCGTGTGTGTGACATCATACGACACTGAGGGAGAATCAGGATTGCCGTTGGTGAGCAGTTTTAATGTGCAAAGCGGCGACTAATTGGCACAATGACGGGAAAGGAGAGACTGGCAGATGACTGATGTCACTCCAGAGAAGAGAGAGAGGGAGAGATAGTGTGAGGCTTATTAAAGTAAAATCAGGAAAGTATGTTGAAAAGAGTCTTTTCCAAACCAAGAACAACCCAATAATAATATATTTAAACAGTAAAAAAAAAAAATCAAATGCTAAAATGCTGAAAACTGCAGTTCTTGGAGTGTCCACTAGAGGCAGTTTCAGGATTGAGTCAACCTCCACAGAGCCCCATATTAAAATGTCAATTCTCAGCAGAAATCAACATGTTTACACCCCGGTACTAAGGCACTTTTGGTCCAAATAGGTAGCACCTAAGGAGTCGGTGAATAGGTTTATGTAGGTAAATGCTAGTGAGTAATAAGCTAAAATTAGCTTGCTAAAGTTATTCCGTAAAGGTGTCAGAATTACTTTCAGCTGTCATCCAATGTTTTGGGGAAGTATTGCCATAAATGAAATGAAATTTTGACCAAGTTAACCAAAAACATTACAGTATGATTTGGAGAAGACTGTCTGGGGCTACTCCATGGCTACTCTATTGTCTTCCAAAACAACATGTCTGATGGCAGTAAGTCACTCTGTTTACCCTCCTCAGGGTTTTCTCTAATATAGGGTCCTGTATAGAAATGTGCAGTATTGTCATATGATATCGGTATTGGCAGATGGTAGCTTTAAAAGCGAAATATTGTGCTTGGCATATATGAAAAATGATATTTTGGTGGTACATTTTGGGCATTTGTATCCCATTTACTGGCAGCAATATTGGCAGAATGTAAAAAATGTACCATTATGGCTTACATCATCATCACTGGAAGCCCACTTTTATTAGTCAAAAGTAGAATTTATGAACAAATTAAATGCTGTTTTTCTCAATACACTTCTGTTTCTAACAAACTGTCACAATGGAAGGAACATGTCAAATATAGTAAAGTGGACAAAATATATATATCTGTATCTGTGATAGTGGGCTCAGAGATGTCAGCATATCACATATCAGTAAAAATCCTCTGTTGTGCATCATTTGTTCAGTCAAGTACAATTCAGGCTTATCTCCTAACCAATCAGTGAACACAATAAAGTTGTTCATGAAGAAATAAAAAATAAAACAGCTGTTGCACAGAAAAAAGTCGAAAATCACAGACATCATTACAAGGTAATAAACAGCATTTTCACATTTTGCTTTAGACGGGGATGTTCAAAAACTTTACTGTCCACATGAAAAACGGAGGAGGAAAACTTATGTTTTTAAGAATTCCCACCTACACGTTGACATAGCCTAAAGACTTCATACTGTTTGTTCATTGTTTATTGTGAAACATTTGACCTAGCTGTAGCGTTGAAGAGCTGTAATTAGAACCAGGCAGTGAACAAAAAACTGGGAGGGATATTAAGAAAAGTAAGAAACCTTGAGGAGAGCAAGCAAAGAAAGTGTCAACACAAGCTTGAAAAGGAAACAAGATGCAGCAGGATGAAATTTAAAGAAGGAGAAGAAGGGAAAGAACATTTTGTAAGATGAGAAAGAAAGCAGAAAAAGAGGAGGATGAAGAATAAATAAACAAGGTGGGAGGTGAAGAGAGCTTGCAAACTATGAACTGTAGAGGATGAGGGTGGACTGAAAAGAAGGTGAAGAACAAAAGAATTAGTGATGCATGTTTTCCAGGATGGAGTAGGTCAGAAGCTGGATAAGGAAAGAGTGGGCAAAATGTCACGGGAAGAAAAATTTGTGGAAGAGTTTGCGATGGAAATGGGTTCAAGGGAAAACAAAGGACAAAATTCTTTGAGGATGTGCAGGATAACAAATGCAGTGGGATGTATTTTTCCTCCCATTAGAGATAAAGCAGTGAGCAATATAGAGCTGCAGAGTGGGTGGATGGAGAGAAACAATCCCACTAAATATTCTCAAGAGAGAGAAAGCGACAGAAAATGGAAGAAAAAGAAGGAGGAGAGCAGTTTTTCTTGATGGACAGGTGGAGGGGAAAAAAAAAGAAGACGGATTATCCAAGACAGGCGGAGAATGAGGAACAGACTTTCATCCATGGGATCAAACTACAACAAACCAGCCAAGTCCTCTAAAATGTAAATGAGCAGCTCTTTTCCAATATATGAGACATCCGCCGTGTGACACCTACACACAAAATGACTGACAGCACAGAAATTAAACAAATTACACGACTTTGTGAGAAACGCAGATAACTTAAATCCTTGATTGACAAAATATCACTGCCACAATATCCTTGTTGCAACAGTATGTAATGAAGATAGAATGAATTATTCTAACTATGACATGTTTCTTTGAGCACAGAAAGAGCTCAGAGTCAACTGTCCTTTGTGGATTCATGGTCCAGTTTTCTGTCCTCTTTATCCAGAGCATCTTTGATGGCATTAAAGATGCAAAACCTTCATTGTGAAAGAAGGGGCTCTTTCAGACAAGCAAACATTCATGCTGGATATGAGTCATTGACGGAAGTGCTGTCAGTGCTTCATATAAGAGCCTGACCTTTCACTTTTCCATGAAGTAGGCAGCAAAAGATGCAACAAAGAGGCTCAGGGAGACTTTCTCCTGTAGAGAAAATCCCACACTAGCTTTGGGCTCAACAACAGCAGAACAGTGTCAACCTTGCAAAGTGGCCTCATTCTCTAGTTTTCATGTCTGTCATCAGGACCATCTATCTTAGAAAACTTTGTGCTGATTTGCTTGTTCCTGGTCAGAAAATGGCAGAGCAAGCCAAGGTCCTCTTTAGAGAAAAAGGAAGTAGCTACGAGTGTGATCCTCAGAGCTGGCAGCATAGGTTGATGTGTCCAACAAATATTCACGTTGGAGATGAGTCCTTGAAAGAATTGTCTTTGTCTAAATATATAATACATAAGTGATCTCACTGTGAGAGGGGTGAATTTTTATATCAGGCCTGTTTTTCCATAAGTGAGGACTTACTGAGGATCTACGATTTTGGTAATGTGTAGTCGCTATTGGTCAGACACCCTTAAGTCCCACCTCAACACAGCCTCTTTGTCTGTGAGTAGGTTGAGCGAAAGTTTGGTTGAGATGACGTGCAGTCTGGCAACGTCCGTTACAAGGCAACCAAGTCCAAGGTAATCAAACGGCTGGCGTCACATGGCTTCATCCAATTATTTTACAGTCTATAGTTAGCCTAAAAAATAAATATCGTCCCTGCACCTTTCTATTGCCAACCATTCATTATGCATACCTGTGTATTACTCATTACTGGTAATGAAGCAAATTCCAACATTTTTTTTCCAACAATAGTCAAACAGCTATTTTCATAAAGATGATTCTTACTCCCAGCACAAATTAAGCAATTAAACCACCCAGTTGGTTCCAATAGCCAGGGGAAGATAGAAAACACAATTATTCTAAAACTTTCCAAAACTGTTTTTTCAGGGATATATTGAAAAATAAACTAAATTATGGTTTAAATCAACAAGTTTAATGAATGTGCATCCATTTTTATTGCCTCTCTGTCTTATCAAATGAACAGGGTTATGGTAGCTGTGCAGCCAAACTCTCCTTTTCACTTTTCACCACCCAAACCCCCACAATGCCCCAAATCCATGACCCAAACAAACCTCCCACTGATTGGATTGACTCAGATCCAATCAAATAAGGAATTCTTATGTGACCAGATTTAGGGTCTGCACGAAAACACACAAACACACACAGCTGGTGAGCACACACACTTTAACAAATGCACTCGCACGCACGCTCACTCAACCAAGCAAGACTCGCCTTCGTTCACACCCACTCTATCTGTGTGACTGCATTGTGGGAAATCTGCCTCCTGGAGGAGGATATTACATCACAGCATCAACCAGTTCGCCAGGCCCTGCTCGCCAAAAATGAGTTACCGTGGTTACGGCAGTGGAAAATTAAAACAACTCTCACAGGGTTCCAAGTATTATGGAAATTTCAAAAAACTAAGTTCAAGTTGTGAATGAGTTATGAGAGGAGGGGAGTGTGTGTGTGTGTTAGTGAGCGGTGTTAATGTATCTGCAGATGGAATTACCACCAGCTAAAGGGGGAGGCACAGGCACACAGATGGATTCTGGGAAAATCTGGGTACTCTTTCCTAATAAAAAGTGACGGTGTGATCACTCCGGTCAACCTGAAGCTTTGAGGGAAATTCATTGTTCCTGCAGATCTCTGTCTGCAACTTTAACCTCACCTCAACTGCTAATGCTGGCTAGAATGTGCATGCCAGTGATCTTCATCAAAAACAGGATTTAAGGATTGTTTCAGACATGCTCTCTGTTAACTAACATAACTGAAGATGCACATTGCAAAATACATTCAGTATTTGCTGTCAGATCTTTGTTCTTTTGTCCAGTCTCTCGCTCACTCCCTCATTTTATTATCGTATCTTCATACGTCAATGTTTTCTTCCATCTCTTAGCCAACTAAGGAGGACTAACTGGCTTCTTTTTAACCATTCAAGAGAATGTTGCAGAACTCCACAGCATTTATAGCCTGAGCTAATGTGCAATGCATGTCCCTACATGGGCCTCTAAACACATAAAACACAAGAAGAAATACTTTAAATTCTTGCCACAAACATGCTTTTTTCCAAGGTTTTAAAGGAACATAAGGAGTCTTGGCACTCACCCCGTTGGCTCGGCTCATTGCCTGGTAGTAGATGACGTAGCTCTTAGCAGGGGACAGTGGAGGATTCCAGAAACCTCCGTAGCTCTTGTTATCTCCAACAGTGAAAGGCTGCACCACTGTGAGGCTTGATGGTGGCAACTCAGCAGCGATGTAGTAAGACGAGTCCAAGATGGAGGCGTTGCGGAAGCTGACAGGGGCGGAGAAACACTCCGGAGCTTCAGAGGCAGCACGTCGGGTTTTTGACTTTCGCTCCTCCTTCACGACGAGCTGGTACGAGCTGGAAGAACAAAATTGTAATGTTACAACCTTTTTTTTCACATTATCTGTCCTGACTTTTGACTAAATGCACTTTGCACAAAGTCAGAGAGATTTAAGAGACATTTTTTTTGTTGGGAGAGTAATTCTTTCAGACATTAATTTGAACCTTTTATCAAGTTGATTTGTGTAAATGTCACACTTGTGCGGGATTTCAATAGTACATGTGGAACACTGTTTGTATGCTTGTTTGTTGATTGTACTGTAAACCTAGGTTTAATTTCTATAGAGTATCATCAAATGATTAACTGATAATTAACTATTGATTACTTAGACTGAAGTCAGAATTCCATGGTTAGGGATGGGAATCCAAAACCAATACAAGTTGGGAATCGTTAACAGCTCCATCAAAGTATCGATATCATGAGTCTTTTACTCATCAATTCCCTTATCAATTCCTTTAACTGACAGGGTTCAGAAGTGGTCAGAATTGTGGCTTATTTTTTTACAAAAGGCGCCTACTGCACAACCTTAAGTGAGTGGAAACACCAGCAACTTGCAAAAGCAGTTATCTATGCTGTGACGTGTGTTTGACATTGTTGCCACTGAAAATCTACAGGCCAACATTTGCCCACACGGAAAATCTGCAGGAATCAATAAGGGAATCGTTAAAGAATTGGATCGATTAGCAGGATCGTTAAAAGCATTGGTATTGATAAAATATTATCAATTCCCATCCCTATCCACGGTACAGATGAAGATCCAGTTTTTTTTTGGGGAATCTGTTAACAATGCAAGATGGGAAAGTTTTCCACATTTTGGCTAATAGCTTTGTAAGTTCTCATTGGACTTTGATGGCATTTTTAGGGAATGTTAGACATTGCCCAGGGGAGCAGAGATTAGATTTTAGAGGTGCTCTTAATCAGGATGTAGATATGGGAATTTTTTAAAAGGATTTTTTTTAACAGTGTGAGATAGGGCAGTTTTCCACATTTTCGACAATAACTCACCCAACTGTTTAAAAATACATTGGCAATTTTGTAAAATAGGATGATGTTGGTCCTTTGCTCCTTATCAGTCCAACCTGCTTTTCCATTCACTGCTAATTTTTCAAATAAGAATAGAAGGATACTGATTTAGTGTCAGTACTTTTTTTTTTATTGAGCCAACAGACAAAATAACTAATAGATGCAACCTCAAAAAAAGCAAAATGGAAAAGTTTCCACAGTAGTGAGTGTCTGGGACTCAAGGACTCAGCTGTTTTGCTATGCAATCAAACAGGTATCAGTATTGCTTGAGATGCATTATTCATGTGCTTGTGTGCCTGCATGTACGGAAGGAATAACATGCAGGAGAGAGGTCGTAGGTCATTTTCAAACCCAACTTGCCCATGACACAACAACATTCTATGCACATGGGGCATGTGTGCGGGCATAAATTAGACAGAAAAAAAAGATATACACTATGCTGCTTGTTGACGTTGAAATAGAATTTTTTTCCTCCATATTGCAGCTGTACTAGCAATGCAGTGTTGTTAGTACACTGTATTTCATCATTAATAAACAACATACTGGTCCAGATTGCAAAATTGTTGGTAACTTCTAAAAAGAGGGCAAAATATTAAGCTATAAGGGCATTTTCACCCCCTATCATCGCTACAGATGGCTGCAAACAATAATGTCTTGCAGGCACTTTTAACAAGTTCTCTTTTCACCAGATTAAACTTTGCAATATCCATCTGAAACTTTGACTCGGTTTTAGACTATTATATTTCTCCCCATTATTCAATCTCTTAGGTTCACCTGCTATTAAAAGCTTTAATTCCCAGAGTGCTTCATATCCATTCTGCCAATTAAAGCATTAGCAGAAGAGCGCTAAAAGAAGTCGCTGGAAATTGCCAACAACCTTTAAAACTGGCAGAATTAGCTCTAAGGGTCACTTTTTTTCATAAGTGATAGATCTACCCTAGAATCGAATTTCAGCTCACTTTCTGACAAAGGAGCAGCACATCGTTTCATGTGCTGACTCAGGAGGGAATTTAGAGTTAGAAATTAAGAGGTATGTGTGGATCAAACGTGTGGAAATAAGAGTATAAACTAGTGTTTTTCCATGATTGAAGGTTTGATGCAGCTCCAGCTTGTTTTTGTGTTCTAACTAGAGAGTAAACACTTAAAACTACCTTGTCCATGTGAGCTTGTGCCTTTGTGATTGTGCATGTTTCCATTTTTCTCCGTGAGAGGCCTCATGAATGGCTGAGGGCTCCTGCAGCGGTCAGAGCAAACGCAGCAGCCCGCCGCAATTACCTCCATCCTCCACGCCAAGAACTCACTTCACAATTATACGCTATTAGGGAAATGTATGTTTCTGTGAAGGGGGCCGCGGCCAATTATCCCCGCTCCCGTTTGGCAGCTTTTATAAAAGATAATTGCTGATGACCAAAGATGAGTTTTTCTCTCTCCATGTCTCTTTTGTCTTCCAGTCTAAATATCTGTTTCAAACTACCGGCTGTACACAGAGAGGAGGGAGATGAAGAGTTCAAGGGGCGCACTGGGAGTCTTGAGTGTGTTGGTGTGTGTTTGGTAATGTGTTTGAACCTACAAGTGATCAAATGAGTGGTCCCCTGTGTGTGTCCTTCAGCACAAGAGTTGCTCTGTGACCATCTTCGAGATGAATATTTGAAGTTTGAACACTTTAAGCCAACTTAGGAAACACATTCACGTTGTTTCCCCTCTCAGGATAACCTGGCACACCACATGGACCATTAACCCTTTAACGCCTTTTGTATCATATTTGATACATGCTTATAAGATACCTCTATCTAATCATTATGATCAACAAATTACTAAAAAACATCTGAATACAATCAGATAAATGATAAAAATGTCCTCAAATGGATTATCAGTTGCCAAAAACACCTAATGTATCAAATGAGAAATAAAAAATATATATGTTCAATTTCAGGGAAATTTTGATTTTTTAGAATTTCAGTAGAAAGTGAAATAAACATTTCAGCTCCAGGAAATTAGAATTTTCTGGCTATAATTTCTGTTTTCAGGCATTAAAGGGTTAAATATTTTTCACTAGTCCATCTGGAAAAGAGCCCATAGAAAGTGTTTGGGGAGGGCAGAACCTTTCAGAAGCATATCCGTCAGGTATTTGGATGATAGTTCTGTCGATCAACATTTATTACAGGCAAATTAGGCGGGAGGTACTGCGCTACAGAACATGAGTCCATGGACTGAAAATATCCTTACTACAGAGAAGTTTGTGGTGTCGATATTTGTTTTTCAATTACTAAAGAAATGTGGTTAAGATCTGATAAAACTGCTACCGAAGCTGTTAGCATCTATGCTAATTGCTGTCATCTTGCTCGAAGCTTATTCCTTTTGCTGCTCTAAAGGCTTCTGATTAGGACGTTCCACTTTGGGTCACTCACAGTCATTGTAGACTGGAGCTTGGCAAGATGGATCTGCCTGATTACAGACATTCAATCAGGTTACTCAAGGTTACTTTCAGGATACTGAGATTTTTAGTGAAATATTGCAGCAGTAGATTCCTAATCAGAGGACCTTTTGAGACTTACTTTTCTCTGGTATTGAAATCCAAAATATCATTTTGAATCAATGCATTTAACCATTAGAGCTTCCTCTAACCATTGAACCAGTTTATCTTGTAGTGTTGGGCATCTTCTAAAATTAACTAACCTTGCAGAGCAGATGGACCTGCCTGATTCATTGCATGACATCCTGCAGGACCATCTTGCTAACCTCCATTGTCCAACGACTTCACCAGCTAAATGCTTAATGGCCTTATCAGGTGAAAGAGGTGGGAGTTGAAGATGTGACGTCAGCGGGAAGTGACTGGACATTTGAAAACAATGGCAGCTCCTGAAGCGGTCTCAGTGGATGTGGCAATATCTGCGGTTTTATCAGAAATGGACTCAATTTCTTTTTTAAAAGAGAACCAAGGAACTTCACTTAAGCCTCTCTTGCAGGAAATCATGTTTTTGCTCCTCTCCCGACCAGGGATCACTGCTTGGAAACTGGGGGAGAACGTGAAAGTCCTCTGCGGATGATATCAGTTAGTCTATGGTAGTCGTGGTTACTCAGTGATACCTGGCGAAATATGCTCTCCTCAGAAGTTTACCAGGGAACTTGGTGGGGACTGTCATTGACAAGGTTTACGTCACATATAAGTGGTAAATGATGCATCTGTGTGGTATAATTTAATGTAAGATGATAGTCTAAGGACTGAAACACAGTTTAAGCTAATGGCTAACAACAGGGTCTGGCTGCTACTTTACACTGTGGCTTGATATGATTGGTCTGTGATTAGCGTGACGAGCAGAACGATCATCCAATCACCAGCTGCAGTTTTTTTTTCGAAGGTTCTGCCCCTGAAAACATGTTTGAACGGCTTTTTCTCCGATGGACTAGTGAAATATTTCCGTGGCGGATTTATGGAACTGTATGTCTGGCGTGTCAGGTAAAAAACGAACAGGAGACTATGGACAAAAGCTGCCAAGCTGTCCATCACTTTGAATTGTGTCCCAGTTTGTGACGATCTTCTTGATGTTTTCTGCTTCAGTACTTCGTGTGGGGGCAAAAGATGGTCTGTTCTTTGTCTGTTTGGGGGGATTTCTCCCCAACAGACTTTGTCCATCCAGGTTTTTTGCTTTGTTGTATACATTTTGCAGAGTGGCATGTTTGCGGTTAGATACAAAAAGGGTCACAGGAAGCACACAGGACTGTTTAGAGTTGCTGAAGAGTTTATCTGATGGCTGTAGGCAGGGGCAGGCTAACACTACCCACTGACTCCCAGTGTTTGAGCTCTGCTCGTTTCTTCCTTGTTACTGCAGGCACAGTCAAAAGAATGGTGTCTATCTGCTTGTCATGGACTCTGGAGTGAGGCAAGACATAAAAACATAAAAAATGTTGGCATATCCTTTAAAGAATTAATGCAATTCTGAGGGCAAAAGAGGGCCCAACATGGTAATAACATGACAATTCACTTTTGATGCTAGAGCCTTTATCAAACCAACAGTATTGTGCATCCCTACTATTACTTTACAGATGCGGTATTTCTTCAAATAGCATTCTATCAAAATAGGGAAATAAATAACAACTAATCATGATCAGGCACCAAAACACAAAGACGAAATTATCCTTATCTAGTTTTGAGTTATGTACTCTTGCAGAGGGGCTCTTTTCTTTTCTCAATGCATCTGTGGCTATGTGAGTAAATCTGTTCACATCCTTCTTTAACATTTGGAGGAGTGTCTCTCCATGTTCTAGAGCTTCAACATGTGTATTCATGGATGTAAATGTTGAGTGTGAGAGCCTCAGCGAGAACAGCTGCTCCTCTTAGGAGCCATTTCTGCAAACATCCTCATCTCAGATCCTAAACTCGAGATTCTCTGAACTCCTCAGAGTAAATAAAAAGACAAAACCCTAAAACCCTGTGAAAACATCAGTGCGCACATTAACCAACAGATGCCTTTTTATGCCTGAGTCTCCCTCGTGCATCTGCAGACACTTAAACATGTAAGCAGAAAACACACACATTAACCAAACACTCACTCAGGGGTTATACAGGATGATAAACATATTAAGTTTTCATTGCAACCTGATTCAAATGAGTCCTGTTTACCTCATGTGGCTGATGAATGTTATCATGAGGTATTGGCTTTACAGGAATTAACACTAAAGCACTGACCTGTGCTCACATTTCACAAATCTATTTCCCAGAATCCAAATTGAAGTTATACATATTCTTCACATATCCATGCCCAGGCCATATTTCCCTACGGGGAACTACAGAATAATGTTCTCCCCTACACCAATTAAATGGATGAGATCACATGTTCAAAGGGAACTTTTAATTAAAAACATGCAGGCTGAAAAAATGAGAAAAGGAGAGAGGATAAATTAGCTGTGTCCATTTTAAAATAAAGGCAGCGGACTGTGGAGCAGATGAATGGAAACCTGCAGTGTTTGATATATTTTTACCATCATTTTTATTTGACTTCATGGGGAACTGAATGTTTGTTAAAACTTCTTCTTCAGGTCATTGATTTCCAGAGTAAGGTTCCTGACTCCCTGAGGGGTTGTGAAAACTTCGATGGAAAAGCAGGTGATATTGAACAAATTCTGTGTGAGCAAATAACATTTTAAGTCAATAATACTGCTCTTTTAGATGCTACTAATCACTACAAAGTATGTCGAAATATACACTAAATGGACATTTTATCAGGTGCACCTTGCAGGAGCATGGTTGGTTTACGGTCCACATTGAAATATTATTACACTGTGGCTGCAAGACCCTGGAGTGGGCTTTTAAAATGGTCATGGCGTCTGCCTGTGATGAGCAGAAAACACACATGTAGGTGGAGGCTGTAGAGCTATCACATCACAAACAACAGGAAGTAAAAAAGTGAGTATTTTAATGGACATTTTCTTTACGTTTTCTCTGTCCTGCATCAACCATCAGCAGAAATGATATCGTTTAACAGAAATTCCTACCTATAGACCAGTTAAACCCATTTTAATGACAGGTTAGCCAGATGCTGCTGTATCAAGCAATATCATCAACATTATCAGATTATATTCAATATAGGTATTACTTTTAATATTAGATTGATCTCTCTGTACATGATTGTCTTAATTATACATCCATAGTAACTCTTTATAAGACATGAGGACCCTCTTGAAAATGAGATTCCACATCTCAAGGGGTTAACCTTTAACCCTTTAACGCCTTTTGTATCATATTTGATACATACTTTTATGATACCTCTGTCTAATCAATATGATAAACAAATTACTAAAAAACATCTGAATACAATCAGAATACTGGCATCTTCCCTTTAACTGGACACTGTGCACTTCACTTGTTTTTATGTTGATGTTTTGTTTTAATAACCTCTACGATCTCTTATGCTTTTATTTCTGTAAGATGACCTTGGGTGACTTGAAAGGTGTATTATTATTATTATTTAGATAAATGATAAAAATGTCCTCAAATGTATTATCAGTTGCCAAAAACACCTAATGTATCAAATGAGATACAAAAAATACATATGTTACATTTTAAGTTAATTTTTTTAGGATTTCAGTAGAAAGTGAAATAAACATTTCAGCTCCAAAAAAATTGAATTTTCTGGCTATAATTTATGTTTTCAGGCATTAAAGGGTTAATACATTTATATTCAACAAATGTGGTGCTATACAAATAAAGATTGATTGATTAAGTCTATATTCAGCAGAGGCAAATGTGATTTTAGTCCCTTTGTCTCTGTCTGGATGGATCAATCTCCGGATGTATGCATGTGTATAAACAAATATATTTATTATACGTATTTGTATAGATGTATATATGTGTATCTATTAAATGAAGATAGTTTCTTCAGCCTGCTCTATTGTAAAGTGCTTTGAGATAACACCTGTTATGAACTGGTGCTATACAAATAAAGACTGATTGATTTATTGATTGATTTACAGAGAAATAGAGCATCCCTCTGTGAACTGAGAGTTTAGTCAAGGGTGTCATGTTCTTCTTCTCCCCAAGCCCCTTCTAACAACATTAAAAGAAAAGAAATGAGATTTTGCAGGATAGGGGACCTTCAAATCTTCATTCTGATGCTCATTTTGAACTTCAGAAGGTTGTCTTGACCATATCTACATACTGGGTGACTGGCTGACAGCGCTTCATATTAATGGGTAGTTCAATGGGTGTACCTAATATACTAGCCAGTGAGTTTGATCAACCCTATTGTTCATTGTACAGCCTTCAGACCTCATGCCTACGATTTAGAGAGAAGGATAAAAAAAGTGACTTCAGCATGGACTTAATCTTAAATTATGACAACCTGCTGCTGCCTCAGAACAACTTCTACATGCTGACACAAACATTTACGTCCTCTGATGATAACTGCATATATTAACAACGGTAACTATAAAAGTTAACAGTGTCAAGAAGATTCTTGAGAGAAAAGCCTAATAAGCCTTTAAATGCTGAGTGATAACTTAGTGCTTACTTTCAGATGTGTAGTCCTGTCATTTCTTTCTGTGTTGCATCTCCGTGAGTCATTGGCTAAAAAGCTTGTCGTGACTAATGGGGAAATGTTTCACAATTTAAAAGAAAATGAAGTCCATTTCTCTCCGTTCCTCTGCATACAAATTGGACTTATATGTGTGAGTGACTTTAATGGCTTTTAAAGAGACCCTCGAGGAACATGAGGGAGGAGAGCGGGTATAATAGGAGGAAAAAGAAGTAGGCAATGGTGGGGGGAGGGAAGAGAGATTGGAGCAATTTACAGGGACCAAAATACAAAAAGGAGGGGTGGGTGTATGTTACCTTATAGGGGCTCCACGGGACTGCGCAGGTTTGAGCAGGATGGTGATGGTGGTCTCAGTCTCGTTGAGTGGAGCCTCAGACTCGTACTCTGGCATCATGGGGGCTGATGGAGAAAACAAAATAATTAGTACAAGCTGGGGTGGCAGTGGCTCAGTCCAGAAGGATTTGGGTATTGGACCAAAGAGTGGCCTGTTCAAGTCCCAACTGAACCAAGTTTGGTAGCTGGAGAGGTGCCAGCTGACTCCCTGGGCACTGCTGAAGTGCCCTTGAGCAAGGTACTTCACCCCAAAACTGCTTGGTAGGGCTTCTTCAGGAGCAGCAAGCCATCACTCTGACATCTCTCCATTAACGCATGATCATAGCATCTGTTTGTACATGTACATGTGTATTTCAGCGCATGTGTGTGTAGCACATTTCAACAACAGAGTGTAAAGAATTGAATTTCCCATTGAGGGATTAATTAAGTCTATCTATCTATCTATCTATCTATCTATCTATCTATCTATCTATCTATCTATCTATCTATCTAATAAAGCTGAAAAACCAGACACTGTTCAACCTTTTTTTTGACTCTTTTGGGCAGAATTGTTGCTCTTTGGTCATTTGGTTTGACATTTTCTTATCACGTGGCAGCTCTGGTTTTATCCATGAAATGTAGATGGTCACTTCACTCTGTCGGGCTTCACGCAATTTTCATTATAATCAGATATTTAATTCTGCTCCTGTCATGCCCTCATATTGGAGGTGCAGAATTACTGTCAATCTGAGTGAAACATCAACACGTTTAGTCCTGATTAATTTGACGTTCAGGTTATTAAGACACATCCAGCCCCTCCTCCTGTGTCCATCCATCTCCATCTATCTGCGCTGCTTAATTTAAAAGCCTCTCCTCCTCTCCCTGGACCAGCTAATGAAGATTTGGTTTGGCGTGACATTTGGAGGGAGACGTCTCTGTTACATGTTGAGGTGTCATTTCTGTTCCTTCTGAGAACATGCTGAAATTTAAAGGATGAGATAGGGATCCAGGTTTTAAGGAAAAGGTCGAGCTCGGATCAGTGAAGGTGTTGACACGAAGGATGATGCTGATAACACTCATGACAGATGTAGGGTTGTATTGTACGCCGGGCACAAAGCAATTTGGCATACAGCAGAGGTGTCTTTCATATGACATGGATATGGCTTTATGCTGCCAAACTAGGGTTGTCACGATACCAGAATTTGAACTTTGACATAGTACCAGTGAAAAAAAATCAATATTCAACACTTGTTTCGATACCGAGGCAAAAGAAAGTACAATACAATTACAAAGTGAACACTGATATTAGAATATTTTTTTAACAGCCTGCATTTTTTCCACAATATATTTCAGTTAAGTTTCACAGATAAGATACAGAAACAATATCAACAACACTACATAAAAAAACAAATAGTAAGCAATCTACCACTGGTACATTTTGCATATTGAAACAAAACATCAAACTCTATACAGAGACATGGTAACTACATGGCCGGCAATCATGCTTCGTCTTCTACAGGTGTTATGTTTTGGACATAATCAATAAAAGGTCTTCATATTTTTATCATTAAGTATATATGTTATTCTTATCCTGTCTTAACCATTGAGTCACATCTGGTGTTTTAGTCTTTGTCCACAGTAATGCAACACATTACTTGGCCTAGAGCAAACCAAGGTCTATGAATATTCTCTCACTTTTTCTGAAGTTGTGTTTTTCTGGGTCCTCAAGACCAAACAGAAACAATTTAGGATTCAGTGCAATTTGTTTCAAAATCATTTTTTCACTCTCATTTTCCTGCATTGCCATAAACAATGAAATATGGTTCCCTTGCTTCCTATACATTTTGTGAATGTATCTGGAATGTTTTAATTATATCTGTTTAGTTCCACTGGTGAAAGATGCATCCGTATTAACCACTTATAATGTATCAGTTTGAGAAGTGAATATATTGATTTAGTTAATCTGCATTTTTACATATGAAAACTGCCATATTGATAAAGTTGAGTTTTTTTGTAAACAAGTGTACATTAAGTGAATATCTAATCTTATTCTAATTGTCAGTCTACAAATTCTGAATGTATTTAATGTTAATTTGCGGCACATAAAACATCAGTGTGGTCACTGGGTTTATCATCTGAGACCACAACAGGTCAACTGTTCAGTTTTACAAACACAACATGAACAGTTTCGTTCCCGAGTGTAACTTCGGCATCCGTCAGTCAGTCCATGCTGATGTCCCCTCCCTTTGTTTTGTCTTTATTGAGGCCCCTTTGGCACAACAGCCCCAGAGAGTCTGTAAACGCTTCTTCTGTACCCTCCTCATGTGAAAGATGTTATCATAAACTCTTCTTTCCTCTTTTTCTAATTAAGTTACTTTTAGAGTCAGACTCATCACCTCTCTGTGGCTTGTTTCCTCTCATTCCGCTCTTTACATCTTTACTCCGACCTCTGAACCAAGTCAAGTGACAGGGACAGGGTCGATGCAGCTCCCAGAAGCAGATAGAGAATCAGTTACTCTCTCCCTCCACCATTTATGTGCGCTACATTAGGCTGAAAGATCTCATTCTGGATCTGTTTTGCAAGTTTTCATTTATAGGGTATTACCGTATGCAAAATTGAATGGTATATTTAAAATGTGGTGTTCAAGAAGGATCGAAGTGTTGTCTTTATTGATAACCTTAGCCCAAACTATCAAACAGATGTTGATACTGGTAAATTCTTACCAAAATCATATCAAAGTTTGAAATTCTAGTACCATAACAACCCTACAAAGTCGATACATTGATTATTATGTTATTTTTCAACCACAGAGGCTCTTTACTTAAAAAAAAAGAAAAAGGAAAAACAAATGGCTTAAAGCTTTAAGAATCTTATCTACTCTTCTCGAACAGAAGTTTCCTTCACTGATAGATCAGATTCTGCAGCAGTCTTTTGGTACGAATGAGACTATAAAAAAGAATTAGAGCTACAGCGATTGTCTTCCTTGCTCAAGGTCACTGATTCAAGTACCTCATTCTGAATGGAGTATAAACAAAAACATCCAGAGGAAGAGATATAATCACCCATGCCATTTGAAAAGTAATGTTTGGAGGAATACACAAAAAGAAAGGGACACTCATGACGAGGAAGAGGACAGACGGAAAGGGCAACGAGAGGCATTTAAAGACGGAAGAAAAAATCAGTCCTTTATGTTTGAACAACAAAGAATTTCCTGCACAGAATGTCTCAAATAAGACAGAGACATCCTCCCGCTCCATTAAAAAACATATTAACATCTGAGGACATTTTCTCTTGCCTGTTTACTTGACAGTTTCCATTTTGCTTGCAGTCTGTGACATTTGCTATAGAAAGTTATATATAAGTGACATATAAGAGGGTTATAAATGGAGGTGAAATCCTCCTCAGACTGATAAACAAAGATGCAAAGACAAACAGCGTCTGGCACATTCACAGAGAAACTCCATGAAGTGTCAGCCCAACGTCATGGCGACAAACACGTCTTCAGTGTCTCCTCATTTAACTCCTGTTGTTGTCAAAATGGATGCAAGCAGAATGACTTTTGAGATAGAAAAGAAAAATAAAATGCCACCTGAGGAGAGAAAAACAACACATTATATAAAAGAGAGGAATATTTACCGGCGATTTTGGTGCTGATGCGGGTGGTGACAGGTGGGCCAAAGCCTTTGTTGGTCGAAGCTTTAAGGGTGAAGAAGTAGGTGGTCCCCGGGTACAGCCCAACAAACAAATGGAGGGTCTCGTTCCTCAGTTTGAACACCCGTCCCCTCTGAGTGGTCAGGTCAGCGCTGGGGTCCAACGAGCTCAGGGCCTTGTAGGTAATCTAGTGAAACACAGGAGACGTGTTTGAGCTTCATTGTGTTGAATTTCATCAAGCTTGTCTGGCAAATAGCTAATCAGTCAATCACATGGCAGCAACTCAATTAATTTAGGTATGTAGAAATGGTCAAGGCAACCTGCTGAAGTTTAAACTGAGCATCAGAATGGAGAAGAAAGGTGACTTAAAATGTGCCATGGTGGTTGATGCCTGATGGGCTGGTCTGAGAAATTACTGATCTACAGGGATTCATACACAACTGTCTCTAGGGCTTACGGATAATGGGCTTAGAGAGAGAAAATATCCACTGAATGGCAATTTTGGGGAAAAAATGCCTTACTGATTCCAGGAGTCAGAGTAGAATGGCCACAGTGGTTTTAGATGACAGAAAGGCAACAGTAACTCAGATAACCACACTACAACCAAGGAATGCAGAAGATGATTTCTGAACACAAAACACATCAAATCTTAAACCAGATCGACTACAGCAGCAGAAAACCACAAAGGGTGCTTCCCCTGTCTGCAAAATTGGACAATACAGAATTCTAAATATGTTGCCAGGTCCAGTGAATCTCAATTGCAGCAAAATTCTGATGGTGGGGTCAAAACTTGGCATAACCAACATGAAAGCATGGATCATCCCGCCTTATATTAATAAACTGGGCTGGTGGTGGAGGTGGGGTATTTTCTTAGAAATCTTTGGACTTAACTGAGCATAATTACTTCCACCAAGGAGGTTATGTTTTTGCCGGTGTATGTTTGTTTGTTTGTTTGTTTGTTTGTTTGTTTGTTTGTTTGTTTGTTTGTTTGTTTGTTAGCAAGATTACGCATTAGCATTGGACAGAATTAAAAAAAAAAATGACATCTTGGCCATTTTTTAAACAGATTTGCCTCAAATTTTACAGGATAATATGGGGTCCATGTCTTTATCATCAAGGTAAATTTCAAATGGATCCGATCCCGATCAACGTCACAAAAACATTGAACTTTATAATGGGAAATCCCATTGACGACCTTCAATAATTCATATAAAGTCAAAATATTAAGTGATGTTTCCTAAACGTGTTGTGTTCATACAGGATAACAACCTCCATGTATATACTGAGTTTGAGCCAGATCCTGGCACCATTCTGGATCTGGTGATCTGGTGATCTGGTATCCCGATTTCGGGCTTTGACTCAGCATAGATGGAACAAACAGTGAGCTGAAATCCTCAGTTTCATTGATTCAGTGGGGCGGCAGTAGTTCAGTCCAGAAGGACTTGGGTAGGGTACCGAAGGGTGGCTGATTCAAGTCCCAACTGAACCATGTTTGGAAGTTGGTTTGGTAGCTGGAGAGACACCAGCTGACTTCCAGGGGACTGCCGAAGTGCCCTCGAGCAAGACACTTAACCTCAAAACTGCTCGGTAGTGCTTTTCAGGAGCAGTAAACCATCACTCTGACATCTCTCCATTAATTCACGATTGTAGGACCTGTTTTCAGCTTATGTGTGTAGCATGTCTCAACAACAGAGTGTAATAAATTGAATTTCCCCATGAGGGATTAATAAAGTATATCTTCTTTTTCGATTCTTGCTAACGGTTTATTATGATGTGTTTTATGGTCATCGAGTTCCGGAGCATTATGTGAAACACTTCTAATGTCCTTGTTGTTGAAAGGTGCTCTAGAAATAAACTTGCCCTGCCTTCATGACCACAGTGTATTCATCTTCTGACAGCTACTTCTAGCAGGATACCCCACCATGTCACAGAGCTCATATCGTCTCAGACTGGTTTCTTGAACGTGAGTTCACTGTACTCCACAGTCACCAAATATCAATCCCATAGAGCACTTTTGGGACATAGTGGAAGAGGAGATTCTCATCACAGATGTGCTGGAGACAAATGTGCAGCAACTGTGTGATGCTATCATGTCAATAAGGACCAAAATCTCTGAAAAATGTTCCCAGCCCAGTGTTAAAACTATGCCTCGAAGAATTAAGGCAATTCTGAAGGGAAAGGAGGTCAAACTCAGTTACAATACAATGTTCCTCACAAAGAGGCCAGCGAGTGTAAACAGTTGAGCTGTTTTGTAGTTTTGTTCTTCTTAGTTCACTTTTCCATTTGTTGAGTTTTATTAATTTCGTTCACTGATACAACTTCTAATCAGATTACTCTGGGTGGATGTTAATGCAGAAAGTAAACAGACTTTGAAGCCTGGAAAAGCTCACACTAGGAGGCCTGAGTTAAGACAAAAGGATAATTCTCTGCATATTTTCTCAATCGCAGTCCCAAAAAGACAATAATCCTAAGTGTCTGACCCCCCGCCTGGCCATCGCTGCCACATCACTGCGGCTCTGACAAACAGAGCATCGTGTATTAAAGGGTCTTTTAAACTTCAGACCAATCAATGCAGCAGTGGAAGTGATGTTGGCTCTTTCCTTCAGGTTTGTGTTTCTCAGCATGATCTCCGCTTGACAAATTGAGCAAATTGACCAGCGGCCGCCAAACTAGCCGAGTCACTTCAATAGTTCTTCTGTTAGGAGAACTGTCAATGTCTGTCCTAATGTTGCTACTGGCAAGTTTCCACGCTGCACTGCTGCCGTCGATGTCTGCACACATGAACACACACACACAAACACACACACATGCTCACGGGAGGACAGCTGTCACCGTGAATGACAGTCAGTACAAAAGAGTATTGACTGGTGGGAAGAAAAAAATACATGCTGATAGCGATTCGACTCCACCACATTTCTGCACTTCATCAAGAATATGTGTCAGGGTCTCCGAGTGCGTTAGTTTGTCCGTCAGCCTTAAAGCGAGAAAGAAAAGACTGAATATTTTAAGTGTGTATGTAACCACGGAGATGGAAACAAAAACAGACAACATGAATGAACCAGCAGGCACCCGATGAAGTGGAAATCTCCTCCGCCAACGCAAATGTTTTCTGCATCTCAAAGACCCTAACAGCCCCTGGAATGTTTCATGTTTCCTGACATTTGTCCTCTGGGTTTGATTTTTTGACTCAAAAAGAGTAAAGTGATGAAAAAGCTGTTAAGCTGACTGCCAACAAGGGAACCCCAGAGGTAAACGTTTCCATGAATTTGAGTGTTTAAACTAAGAGTGCAAAAAAGAAGAAAAGAAAATATCAAGAAACGTTAAAACTTGTAATGACCTATGGACCAAATCATCTTTAGTCGTCTTAAAATACCAAAATATTCTTAAATCTCTATTCCTGCTGAAATAATATCTAACAAAACAACAACAATTAAATCTGACTTTGGCAGAATATGCTATTGTCAGGCTGCACACAAGACAGTTTTAAGCCCAATTTTGTCACCTAATGATCTGAGGCATGACCACATTTAAAAGGAAACGCCAACTTTTTTTTATTCTTTTCTTGTCTTGCCTCACTCCTGAGTCAATGACAAGCAGATAGACACCATTCTTTCCACTGTGTGTGCAGTAACAAGGAAGAGACAGGCAGAGCTCGCCCACCGCTAATTAGCTTAGCTCAAACACTGGGAGTCAGTGGGTCGTGTTAGCCTGCCTCTACCTACAGTCATCAGATAAACTCTTCAACAACTCTAAACGGTCCTGTGCTTGTTGTAACTCATTTTTTACCGCGTTATGTTACATTATCTATGTTTTAGACTAAGATTAGCACTTAGTCCACGGTGGTTTGTGCACGCACTCTGCTGTTTAGTTTGTTTGTGTGTAGTTTGTATGTATTACTTTCTTTCTTTAAGCCATACCGTTGACTGCCTCTATCTTCTGTCTGCAATGAGAGCATGACTTTATTGAATTGGAGTGAGCCGGGTATTTGTGGAAGGAATTGACGAGGGAATTGTTAAGCAAAAAGACTAATGATAAAGGGGGGGAATCACAGGGTACCTCAGGATACAATACGATACTGATACGATACAATATGAAATACATACGATACGATATAATCACAGTGAAGCAATTCTGCAATAATCAATATTTTAACCAAAAAAATAGTGTAACAATAAACAATTTTGTCTGTCCTTTTAATGTTGTAGAAGCCAAAGTGTTTCCATACTTTGGATTTATAAGTGGCTGGGGCATCCTTCTGTGTACTTTTCTTCGCGCTGATCACTGACATTTCCAATCTATAAACTTTATCTTCTTTGGCTGGTAGTTTCCGTTCAAGTTTCGCTCATTCAAGTGTGAAGCGCCCCCTTGAGAAGCTATCAAGAAGCATCGGCGGTAAATAAACCAAAAGGGACATACAGCATGTTTAGAGCGCCATATTTTATTAACTAAAATATCGATATTGGTGCCAGCATATTGATATTGGCGCCAGTAGAGAGATAATCACCACATCGATTTTTTGTCCCACCCCTACTAATAATATTGATTCTGTCAGCTTTTTGTTATCAATTCTCAATTTAAATTGGTTTTTGGTTTCCCATCCCTACATTTGAGTGTTTTGTTCTCCATTTTAAAGCCAAAATGGAACAGAACTTGTACGTGATCAAAAAAGATTTTTGTTATCACTTGTATGAAACCACTCATTTAAAGTAAAGAGTGTGAGCGCTCAGTAGCAAAGTGACTCAGCAGCCAAACTGAGGCTGTAAAAGAGGAAACGAGAGAGAGAGCGAGTGAGCTAAGAGACAGAGAGTGCGAACAACTGATGCAGACGGATGTTTGGGTAAAATGGCTGGAGGTGATGTGTTTGTGTGTGTTTATGTGTGTGCGTGTTTGGCACTCTTGGACGTCAGGCGGCACTTGTCGCTCCATTAGTGGATTCAAATCCAGCGTGGTGACAGCTGGCTGCCACGCTCTGACTTCAGGCCTGCAGGCTGAGGAGCTGATGTGTGAATGTGTCACTATGTGATGTGTGTGTTTTTGTGTGACAGACAAAAACAGACAGGAGGCACAAATGTGAGGCTGGAAGAAAAGACAATTAAAACGTGAATAAAACACTGAGTGATATTAAATAGAGAAACTGTGGGATATCTGGGAGAAAGTTATTTAATGGGATAGAGGGGACAGTGGCAGGGGTCAGTGGTGGGACAAACTAAATCACGGGATTTTTCTATTGTGTGGGAGTGAACTGAGTCACTAGATACAGTGAGAAAGAAAACCAAACCAAGAAAAATATTTAACAATGTTGACACTTCACCCCTGAACCAAACCGAACCTGAAAAAATTTAGGTGTGAGAACGACCTTAGTGTCAGCTAGAGACAAACTGGCTGGCTTCTTTTTAGCTGGATGATGGTGTGTGAACCAGTGCCATGAAGCCTTCATATTTACTGTGAGAGCTGCAGTTAGCCACTAAAAACACGTAGCTAATGCTAATCTCCTTGTTAAAGCTATTGTACTGTGAAATCTAGAACTTCTGTTATAAGGTGGAAAAGTCACATACTGTTGCTTTGAGGGTTGAATTTGTTGAACAGAAAGCAAACAGCAGGTAAAGTAACAACAAAACACGACCTCAGCAGGGGTCTTGGGTATTTTGTGATCAATCAAACACCCTTTTGATGCTGTTTTGGGCACCCCGCGCATTTGCATTATAAACTATTATCTCATTATTTTGACATTTGAGATTTATTTATTTTAAAAAAATGGGACAGTATACATTAATGGCCATTTACATGTTAATACATGGGATTATAGCCAATTGGCTAATTTCCATGGCCAGTCCCACTGTCAGGTTGGCATCAACACACACAAAAAAACAAACAAACAAACAAACAAACAAAAAAAACATCAATAATAGGACTAAAACCCATGGAGTACATTATACACGGTAATGGATTTTTGTAAACTTAACAATATTTTACCATAATATCTACATTCACCTATAGTAAAAAAAAAAATATCTATACAGTGAATTACTGTAAATGGTAAAAGATGGTGGGAAAATAAACTGATTTCTGTAAAATTAACAGCATTTTACCCTCAATCTATACAGTGAATTACTTAAAAAGGGCAATGTAGTAGGAGAAAAATGTAATGCTGCAGAAAAACTGACCATAGCAGGAAAGATTTCTTTGAGTAAATGTTTCACATTTTTTGGTTCAGAAATTTGGAGTAAAAGTATGTATTTATTTATTTCACAGAATTATATCGTGCAAAGAAATGAACAACAAAATACTTAAATATATAGTCATATAAACTAAAATACAGCAAGTTCACTACAATTTAAAACACATTTTAAAAATTACATTACATTTACAGTAACTTACTGGCATCATCATTGCCAGTAAGACTGTAAGATTTACAACAACCTTTTTACAGTGTAAGACAAGTAAACCATAGATAACCTAATGGTCTGAGAGTTTGGGGACCATGGGAATAAGTTGCTACTAGCTGCCTTGGTGCTCAGGTTCTCAATATATTGTTATGATTCTTGAAAAATACCCCACATTTATGCACACCTTTACCGATTATGAGGCTTATTCGTGCTCAAGGCCCCGGCTGATTGCCTAAATTTGCCAAATGGTAAAACTGTCAATGCTATTGCCCTATGTCTTAGTCTAAAGGTTTGTTTGTCATGCTCCTGTCTGGCTAAAATGATCCAAGCCGATATAAAAAGTCCTCCAGAGATGAAGTGAAACCCCAAACACGTGCACACACAGCTAGATCCCTGCTTTATTATTTTGTGTACTCAGAAAGTAAAACAATCAGAAGTTTTCTCCACATCTCCCCACTCTTCTCTTCTCTCCCTTGGTATCTTACAGACTGATGACTAAATGCCGTTCAGATGGGGAAACTTGGGACCAAACCTTTAACAGGAAGAAGACGGCGTTCTAAACTGCAGCAGAAAGTCGTCGACAGAGCAGCAGACGTCTCTGCGGCCTGCGAGCACCCGGCTGGCTGAATAAAACATGTTAAATCAATAGCTATTTATACAGACTGGGACTGAGGGACTGGAACAATAAAATATCATCTATTTCATCCACGCTGCAGTTTGCACATCGATAGCTGTTATTTTATAAGTCATGAACGTCTCCGTGTTTTTACGGGCTCCTCTCACTCACTCTCTGCTGCTCTCTCTCTCTCTCCATTAGACATAATAAACTCTCTTTCTTTGTTTTATTCTCCTCTCATTAAGGCATTTTCTCCACATTTGGACTATTACTGAACTTCTTCTCTTCTCCACGCTGGATCTGCTCATCTGTCCCCTCTCTCTTTTCCAAAAGGAGGAGTTTGGGTCATTAACCTCGGTTGTCCTCTCCCTTTTCCTCCCTCCCTTCCCCTCTCTCTATAGTTGATGTACTTGGAATCGGTAGTGCCATAAAGTTCAGGTTGTTTTATTGGCCAATGAAAAGGCAGGCGCTCAGCGAGGCAGTGCATCTTGGGTAATAGAGTGTGCGTCTGTGGGGGATAACTCACCAGAGGGAAGGCGTTTGTGTGATTTTGTGTGTTTTGTGTGATTGAATTAGGATGGAGAAAGTGTGAGTATGAGGCAACTAAAGGACAGAGGGAGAAAGTGGAGCAAATGGTAAAGAACTGGAAAAGAGATAGAGACAAGCATAAAAAATAGAAATCACCCAGAGACCGCAAAGGTAGCTCACATATTGCTGTTAAATTCATAATAAATAGTTCCATGAGAAAGTTACCATCATAATGTGATTCCTTGACACTGAAAACCCACACCTAGCACTCAGAATCATGTTGATATTGTTATTAGTTAGACAGTTATTGAACAAAAATGATTGTTTGCTAATGGCGGTTATCTGGATCACCACCAAAATCTAATCATTTCTAAGTTGGGGCATTACCAACATCTCCTGAAAATTTCAGCAAAATCTGTCCAGTAGTTTTTGTGTAATCTTGCTAACAAACACAAACAAACATCGCTGGCAAAAACATAACCTCCTTGGCAGAGGTAACAAGGTTACTGATGCAGAAGGGAGTCTGGTCTGGATCTTAGTACACTTGCCTGTACAAGTCTGGTTCATTTCATTAGTGTGACCAAAATTGAGAGAGTCTCAAGTATTCATGTGTACTCCAATATGTTCCACAGAAAATAATAACTCAACCATTCCTAAGTACCCGACACTCATCAGCAAACAAGAGAGCATTCTTAACATCTCTTGTCTCATATCTCAGCAGCATGGGCTCATTTCATCGTTTGAGCTGCACACTAGAAGTAGAAGCAGGAAGAGAGTCATCAAAAAATATATATAAAAGCATCCCAAGGAGTTCAGACTCCGTTGTTTACATGGAACCAGCAATGTACTCATTGTCAACATTAGGGAACATGACAATAACCAAGTTAAATATGATTATTAAGGGTGCTGGTTTGGTGAAGTGGTAAGCAACCAGGCATGACTCATGTATGTTCTTTTCCCGACCTGGGTTTAAATCCAGCCTGTGTCCTCCCCCTACTCTCTTTCTTCCCCTTTCACAAGCCTATCCTCTCTACCCTATCAGTAAAGGCACAAAATAGCCCCCCCAAAAAAAAAAATCTTAAAAAAACAAAGAAACAAACATTATTCAGTCTGTGTTGATGTTTTTCTAGGTACTTCTCTTACAAGATGGCGGCACCATGCTTGGCTGTGGCTGTTCTGGTTCATAAGAGCATTCATGATTGCATATTTGATTTTACATAGTATTCTATATTTACACCATTTTATATTCTATTTTATTACACAACACATGCTGCTGTTTTATCACTGTGCTGTCCAAGACAGAATAACCTAATTTTGTTTTGAATGGCGCGGTATATGCAAATCTGAATGAGAAATAAAGAAAGTCTAAGTTCTTCATCACTCCTTTATGATCATTTAAAGCCTCTGAGAAGATGTCTTAATATTTTCAGAATTTTAACAGAATATTAAAGTTTACTGTGTCATTATAGCCTGCCAAACCAGATATATAAAAATATAAACACTGTAGAGAGAAAATGTCACAAGTCCATCCGGGCAGCAGCCCATTTAGGGAGGGTTGAATCTTTTAACAGCATATTCAGCAGGAGATCAGGCAATTGATCTGTCAATCACATTCATTACAGGCCAATTAGATAATGTAGTAGGCGGGCACTACTGTTGCGGTGCAAAATACAAAATTTAAGCCACAAACTGGTGTGAAAGTGGAGCGAAAATATCCTTTCTATTGAGAAATGCTCTTAGTGTTCTTATACTTTATGTGTTTTTCTTTAACTAATAAAACTGGTACTGAAGCAGGTAGCCTCTATGCTAATCGCTGCACGAGTAGTCACTCCCCTGTCCTACTTTGAAGGACTCTGATTGGGCCATGCCGCTTTCCGCCCAGCCCATTTGCTGTATATTGGAGCTTGAAAGATGGATTTGTCTGACTGCAGAATATGATGGATCCAGCTGCACTGCAATCTATCTCAATAGCTACATACTCTTAAACACTGAGACCTCTGTTATAAGGTGGAAAAGCTACATATTGTTGCTTTGAAGGTTAAATTTGTTGCGCAGAAAGCAGGCTGCAGCAAAAAGTAACAACAAAACATGACCTTAGCAGCGGGTCCTTGGCATTTTGTGGTCTATCAGACCCTCTTTTGATGCTTTTCTATGCACTCCAGGCATTTGCATGATGAATTCCAATCTTAATTGAAAAATACCTCACATTTTATACACATCTTTACCTGCTATGAGGCTCCTTGGTGCACAAAGCCCTGGGCGATTTGGCCTAAATTCACCAAATGGTGAAAATGTCAATGCTTCTGCCCTGATATCTTTGTCTAGCACCATTGCTGTAGATTCATCTGACCGATTTCAGACTTTGGATCAGGCAGATCCAGCTGCAGCACAGGGCTCATGCATCACTGAGCATGTTTGAAAATATGAGAAAGAAAAAACATCTCTAAGTCTTAGAAAATTTTGTTCTAAAACAGATTGTTTTACAGTAAAATCGATTGGATCAGAGGAATGTAGATGTGTTGCCTTTGAGTTTGCAGGACTTGGTGTTTATTTTTTAATTTTTGTGGCTATGCTCTTGTAGCCATCAAAATCAAATATGAACCCGAGTTATGACAAATACATCCGCTCTTTATTTTTTACAACCTGGTAATGCGTTGGTTGTGATAAACTTGTGTGCTCTCGGTGAAAAAGTGATTCCACATCAAACAGTGTGCCTTTGCAGCTGTTTCTGCATCTGTTAAGATGTGCATATGTTGTTTTCTCTGCACATTCGGCAGCATATGTTTGTCCATACAGAAGATTTATGATTCAGTGGATTAAAGGTGTAGCTTTTACCTCGCAGGCCTCTTCATCAAACTCTCCACAACTGCAGTCTGAGTGCGTCTGTGTGTTCAGTGTGTATTCAGTGTGTATGTGTTCTGCTGGGCCGCAGCATTTTGAGCTGCAGCCAAGTTTTATAGAAACAAACAATGTTTACGAGGCTCCGTCGTGGGATTGCTGCTGTGGAAATGCTATTTCAATTCAGTTTTGTCATTTTCCATTTTTTATCCTCGACGCTGCTGTTTGTTTTATTAGAAAATATGCTGGAGCTTCACCCTGCACTGTCTCCCCGCTGCTGTGTCCTGTTGAATTAAGGAGGAGCGATGTGAGCCGTTTGTTCTCTCTGCTCTGTTTTATGTTGCTACAATTCACCCGGGTGGAGTTTCAAATTGTTTACTACCTTTTTCTTTTAAAGCATTTAGCTGAGGCTCTCATCCAAAGCAGATTAAAGCAGTATAAATGAAAGAGTTTGTTCACTTACTGCCTGTAAATATCTGTTGTTTATTTCACAGGGATCTGGGGACCCTCAAACATTCTCTGGTTCATCTACAAGGCAGTTTTCCTCATCAATCGTAGCCTTTTACTCCAGTTTATGTGCAGCGCAGTCATTTCTTGTTACGTTTGGTTTAGTCTTTAATGTCTCATAGTCAGAACAACACTTCTCTTTATAGTGATTCATTGTTTGATAGAAAAAATGTTCCAAACTGTAGTTTTTTTAGAAATAACAGCACTCCTCCTGATCCCCCTTTTATCTTAAAACTGAAAAATTCATAAGGTGTATTTTGAGGAAGAGTATTTGGGATGAGCAGGAAAAAGAGATATTGAGTGTAAGAGGATTGTTGTCATTACTCTCCATGAGGAAAATACTTAAAATGTTAAGAATAAAGTCAACATTTGAGGATAAAATTGGGAAAAAAATCTTTCACAACACACAGTTTTTCTCATGTCAAACCCATATACCGTAATTTCTCTATTATAACACGCCCTCGATTATAACTTGCACCCCATATTTTCACGATTTTTGCCTGGAAAAACACTGTACTCCAATGTAACATGCACCCAAATTTTGCCCAAATCTTACTCTTTCAAACAACTCAAAAATGACCTTTAATCAAAGTTTTAATTAATGAAATTTCAGTATTTTCAAAACAAATACCATACACGATTTTCTTTCTCAAACGGATGCGGAAATAGTTTTTGCTTCATGCATGCACAATTACTCGATTTCTGCCCGAGCTTGCTCAGTTGTACCAGCCAATCAGAGAGCAGCTATCAACATGCTGATGTTTTTGACCAATCACAGCACAGCTATTTTGCATCCCCTTGCTCACAAGATGGCAGCACCCTGTGTTTGCATGTGTTTTCGCAGAGAAAGAGAATATTTCAGCTTTTTGTATCAGATGTGTTGCAATCGCGATGTTGGCGAGACAAAGTATGGTAAGTGTATTTATTGTACTCATGTATAATACGAACCCGAAAATTAGAGCTTATTTTAGAGCAAAAAAATGTGTTATAGTAGAGAAATTACGGTACTTGCCATGGTATTTAGTCAACAATAAACCAATGTTCCCTTTTAGTGAGTTTCATCATTTTTCTGAAATTTTGTGAATTTCGGAGGGAGAAAAGCTGTTAAAAGTGAACTTACAGATCCAGCTGCTTCAATTTTCCCTTTCCAGCAAACTGTCTGCCAACTTCCAGCCAGTTACCAGCCTAGTTCCAAGCTCCTAAATCCCTCTGAAAACATGCTTGTTCATGCATTTGCAGGGTGTCTCCCTGCGATGGTGCTTCCTTCACATCATTTCATAGCATCAACCTTTTCCTTGGTTATCAAAGCAACTGCCAAACCAACATTTTCACACAAACATGGTCTAAAGTTTGCAATTTGAAATGTCCAGCATAAGCAGGCCTCATCATGGACCTGGTATGGACCAGTCAAGACCCTGTCAGGGAAACTGGGGAAGTTTTAAGTGGCTGCATCCATATGGTTCACACTGCTGCTTCGATGTAACGCAAACTAGGAAGTTCACAGCTTGTCCCCCTTATCTTGCAAAATTGATGCCTAAAATGGAAAATGCTGTACAAATACACCTTATAGAGTGCAGCTTTTTTGATACCCTGTGTCTAAAACAGGCTCAATAAATTAAAAAAATCTACATATTTTGACCTAAAATGATATCAGTCAAGCCTAAAAAAGTGGGATCGACTTTCAGGATGTACTATGACAGGGGATTCAAAGAAATGTGAACAGCATTCAAATCCATGAGTTGCTGCTAAAGCTCATGGGGGGCATGAATAAATACGTTTGGATTATCATCTCCTCACCTGGTGCTTTAGAATCTGATGTTGATTTCCAGACAGAAAGGGCAGATTATTTTTAGTTCATGTTCATGTTCATACAGTGGCCAAAATGTTGCATCGTTACATGACAGTGGAAAGTCTTCCAACAAACTAGTGCCAAGAGAAAATCAGCATTTTCACTTTGGTGCAACATTTTTGGGGTTTTCTACATCATCTAGGAAACCACACTTCATGCCATCTATTCTGCCCATTAAAGTGCAAATACATATTGAAAAGTTGCAAAACACAAAATAAATAACACCTTTATTTCCAGAGATTTTGACGCCTCAGGTCCTCCTCATAAAGCTCTTTCTACAAGCACTGTCAAGGCCAGTTTGCATTACACACAATCCTTCCTCTCCTTCCACCTTAAATCTGAAACCCTGCCTCCAAACTCAGCAGAAAAAAGAGAGCCTCTCGGTGTGAGTCCACGACAGGATGACATTTAGCTCGACTTTTATTATCTCTGCGATGACACCAGAATAAAAACTTCTCTTTCTTCTTTCTCCCTCTCCCCGTGCATCCTGGCACCTCCTGCCTCGCCCTCAGACTGAGGATGGATCTGTTGTCTTAAATTCCACTGTTTCTGTTTTTAGAAGTTCCCATTCTGGACGGGCTGTTCTGCTGCTTCCTAGCTTTAAAATGTCACGACATGCTGGGGTTCCTATTCTGTAGAATGCATATCATAATACAAAAATATTCACAAATACTCAAGGACAAGGCTCTTGTATGTGTTTGTATTGATATGGTCATTCTTGCCTAAATATCCGAGTTGAGAAAAGGACAATCATTCAAATTTTGGGTTCACGAAGAGATTGAGATTATGCATAAAGAATTTTTTTGCCTTATTCCTGGTGAAATTAACTCTTAAAAGATTATAATTTCACCCTTGTATGCAGGATTCCAGTTGTTTAAATAAATGCCAGTGACTTAGACTAGATACGGCCTTTTTTCCTTTCACAGATCAGCATTATGAGGAAATTCTTTCTGCATTTTTAACTTTAATTTTGTATATTATCTTTCAGCGAAATCTATTTTGTTATATTCATTAGTTGTAGTTAACCTGCATGGATGAGGATGTCAAAGTATCGTGTTTAATTTCACCATTTCTCTCGTTAGAGTTCCATTTAGGGTCGACAATGATCCTCAACAAAAAAAAAAAAAAAAGACATTATTTTGGTTGATTATTTCTCCCCTTTCAAAATACCAGTTGGTATTATATTTCATATCATTGGTAATACTGATCAGTCACCTTTACAACGAGGTAAAACCTGTAAGGATTGTGCTTTTATGGAATGAGCAACACAGCTAAATGTGTGGGTAGTTCCCCAAAGGAAATGTGCCAAAATCCCCTTTTTCACTGGAAGAAGGCCTACAGTTCCTCAGTGAAGCAAGGGCGAGGAACTGATCTTCCTCGGAGTGTTGTCTTCCTGGGATGCCCACTTCACAGTCTGTCCTTGACTTAACCAGTCTCACGAAACTTGGTCCTAATCTTGGAGATGGTACCAGGGATGACACCAAAAGGAATGGAAAACCAGCTTCCAGGGGAGGAGGGAATTTTGGCACATTTTTGGTGGTGCTAATCAAGTTTAGCTTTGTTGCTCATTCCATGAATACATGATCCTTAAAAGTTTTACCTCATCGTAAAGGTGGCTGATCAGGCTTTCCAACAATATAAAAAATGCAGTATCAATTGATATTACTAAATGACAGAATTAATCAACTGAAATACTGTTTCCAAACTTTTTTTGAGGAGTTCATCTTCCATTACACACAATTTAAGACTCTCAAAAGATGCCAAGAGCTGAAAAATCCACAAGTAAATATATCCAAAGATGTGTGCACATGCAATGGTCCAAATTTCAAAATAAATGTGAACTATGGTCCCCATTAGCCTTTCTTTTTCACTTGGTCTTGGAGAAAACAGGTAAAAACAACAAGGCATTGAACATTTCTCAGGCCTTTGTTATGATGTACTTGCTCCTTCCTTTTTAGACCTAAATAAAAAAAAAATGCAGTAAATTGTTTAAAGCTTGATTATCGCCTGAAACCTTCCTGCTTATTCCTGCCTTTCTCTACAGCTTCACACTTCTGTCCAGCATTTGTCCTGGCAGAGCACACCGCAGTTAACTCTCAGTTCCAATCATCAATCTCTCGGTTTCCACATCCCGCACTGCAATCTGTGCAAGAGGTGCCACTCAACGCTGCTCTGCTGGAGATACGCAGGAGGAGTAATTTTAGCAAGAGCTGCTTCAAACTGTGCCAATCTCAGCTGAGAAGACTGGCCTGAACTGGAAGTCAGACACAAAACATAAAGAGAATCAACGAAAGTAACATGCAGAATGGTTAAGATGGATCTGGGGTGCCAAGTATGTGAAAACTCTAGAGCAGGGTTGGGCAATTTTGGTAACCAAGAGGACCACATTAATTTCATTGACAGGGGGGCCACATTGTTGAAATGTGAATAATAAACTTGTGGCTTTCAGCTTACTTACAAGTTGTTTATGTTAATTTACAGTTTAGTTTTAATTTAACAAAAATTTAGTAATGCACAAAGGGGGATTTTAAAGAGACAATTACAGCTCTATTTTCTTGGAAATTTTGCTATTTTATTGTATTCTTTGTAGATTTCGTCATGTTTCCTCCTCTAAAATTAATTCATTGATCATTCAAATTGATTGGTGGGCCAATCGAGAGAGAGTAGGAGGGACGTATGTGGCTCCTGGGCCACCAGTTTCCCACCTCTGATCTAGAGTTTTCTATGCACATATTTTGATTCCTGGCTTCAGTTTGTCAGGACATTAACAATCATAACAACCACTAGAAAGCACTCTGAGAGCTCAAACCTCCATCAAGGTAGCTCAAATATTGTTGTTACATCTATAAGCAATAGTTCCACGATAAAGTTACCATCATAATATGATTCTTTGACCCTGAAAATCCACACCTACCACTCTGAATCATGTTGATATCATTATTAGTTCGACAGTTATTGAACAAAATGATTGTTTACTAATGGTGGTTATCTGGATCACCACCAAAATCTAATCATTTCTAAGTTGGGGTATTACCGACATCTCCTGAAAATTTCAGCTAAATCCATCCAGTAGGTTTTGCGTGCATAAACAGACAAACAAACAAACAAACGCCGGCAAAAACATAATCTGCTGGGCGGAGGTAATAAACAAAAGGTAAAACCAAGAAATGCTAAAAAAAATCAAAGATATACCAATCCTAAAATGATTGCATATACAATAATCCAAAGTTCAGCACAACAAAACAAGCTTTTGATTTACTCAGACCTTTGTTATCATGTAGTAAGATTTTTCAGCAGTTTTACATAAAGACATTGTTTTCATAGTCTGGTTGGAAGCCACATATTAGCAATGAACTTCAGGAAAAACCTTCATCTTTGGAGGTATCTCTTTGTTTCCTGGCTTCAATACCTCAGGGTATTATGTGCCATTATAAAGACAAACACTAAGAACCAATATGCGCTGAAATACAGGAGGATATACCTCGCTAAAGACATATGTACATGCACTAATCCAAATCCCAAATACATGCAAGCATGCATATGTTGCACATGTAAATTCTAATACATACACACACAAAAAAAGAAAAGGATCTTTAGTTTTTTCCTCGACCCAGAACACTATTGTCCCGAGCAGATAAGCTAAAGGGAGATAGAAATAGCAGCAGACAATGGTTCGATAATATTTCACGGCCGCTCTGCCTCCATTGTTGTCATCGACTTGTGATAAGCAAACAGAAGCGAGAGGAAGAGACAGAAGGACTAAATATATCCTGATAAGATGTCCAGGCCATTGCATTGTTCTCGATGTGATAAATATACACAAGAGAGGGACGAGAGAGTGGAAAAGAGAGGAGCAGAGATGAGCTGCAGAGCAACAATAATCTGAATTCATAAACAGACGGGCTGTTAATCTCTAACAAAGGCCTAAAATGCTTAATCAGACTTTTCAGGCTGCAGTTGGAGGAAAAAGGGACGAACTGTGGGATATTGAAACTTCAGAAATGACGTGAGGCACTCAAATGCCATTTTTCAGGAATGCTCCTCCGCTGCGACCACAGTTCACACTAAAATATTCACCGCCCCCTCCTCAGCAGTATGAAAGAGAAGACGCTGGGTTCACCAAGGAGGAGGTGATCACAGCATTAAAATCTCTCCTGAAAACCCGCCGGTGGTGACAGTTTGACGGGGAGCCGTCGGAGTCATCGCGGAGAGAGCGACGCCTGTTTGACAGCAACACGTCGACTTCCTGCCAGCAGAGTTAAGACGAGTGACGGAGATGGAGTTCTCTCTCCCTGGTGACGTTAATGTAGGGCACACGCAGGCGTCTGCAGCTCGCATACTTACATTAAAAATATGCTGCTGACACGAGATTCAGAGCACGCTGGCACTGGATGTGTTTTTATATGTGAAGTAAAAATCAAAAGAGATCTTTTTTTCTTCTTTTAGAGTGAATTTACTGTGTTTCTTCCCTCAGACGGGAAAAAGAATCACCAAAGCTTTCAGAAATACTTATTTATTTTTAAAATGCATCATGTCAGAACAACATTAAAAAGTAGATGTGTGTCAATCTCTAGGGTTAAACCCAACACAGCATCGTGTGGATTTGCTGTTCATCATGAGACTGGGGTCCACATTCAAGATTTCCTGCTGCTTAACAGAAGGTTTTTTCTTGCCGCCATGATGGAGGGATTCATGATTGGCTATATGGATTCATGTTGGGTGTTGGATCTATATATTTGTATATAAATGTATATGTGTATTTTATATATGTATATATGTATCTATGCATATATGTGTATCCATAATATGAAGAGCTTTGTGCTCTATTGTAAAGTGTCTTGAGATAACACTTGTTATGAAATGGCGCTATACAAATAAAGATTGATTGATTGATTGATTAAACGATGGAACAGTTTAGCAGATGAATTAAAGAAAAGTAAAACCACGAGCAAGTTTAAAAGAATATTCAAAACACAAATTTTCAATCAATATAAGGATGAAGAGCAGCAGTCTAACCCAGAACAGTAATGGCAGAGTCTAGAAAAATATGGATATGTTGTCTTGTTTTGTAATGTCTTTTTTTCTGTGTGTGCATAGGGGTGTATTATATGTGTATGAACTAAGTATTATATATGGGTGAAAAAGTATTTGTGCATTTGTATAATAGCTTATAATATATTTTAGTCAACATATTATAACGACCACTGGTTCCCAAATAGATGGTGAATATTCTAAGTACTATTTATATGGAGAAATAAAAAAAAACTTTACTGTATTACAAGGTAATAATAGGGGTGGGATTAAATAAGTTTTCTTCTTCCTACTCATTTTCAAGCATGTAAACTTGCCGCACAAGAACGATATTGTCAACAGTTTACCTTCTTTGTTTTTTTTGTTTTGTTTTGTTTTGTTTTTTTTTGGTATATGCATGTTTTTTTTAATGGTGACCGCCCATGTTTGTTTGTTTTTTTACATGTTCAAAATCAAGCATTCAGTTCAATTCAATTCATTGTATGATTCAATATTTTCACCCCATAAAAAATCTGCTTTTAACGATTTTGTCCACAAATAATCAGCAAAGATGAGCTTTGAATGGTCGAGTGACTTCTACTATGGCACACTCATGTTCTGCCTTTGCTTCATAAACCTGATTCATTTTATGTTGGTGAAGGTGAATTCTGCTGGTATGTATCGGTGTTTTTGATCAAACTTCACATATTTTAGGCATGCAAAAAATTAAACATAAGCATTGCCCAACTGATGTTTGCTTGGTTCTGTGTGGCCCAATTTGCTCTAAGGGGCTAGACTTTGCCCTATACAAATACTGACCTCACAGTCTCAAACTGTAGCTTCAGTTATAGTTTCTGATTTTCACAGCCTTTGTTTTCATGTCAAGCTAAATTCATTTCCTGCAGATTATACCCAAGTTCTTAGGATCACAACTGAGGTTTAAACCATTGACTCAAAAAATGACTTTTAATCAGCAATACAGGTTGAAGCTGCGCCTCACTTTTACCACAACCTTTGTAGAGCCTTCAAAAAGGTGTTCAGAGGTCTTAATCTTGTCCTTATCAACTTCAGGTTATAGATGCCCCAGCTGGGGGTCAGCAAGAAAAGCACATGACATTATTGCCCCCCAAAAGAAGGACCCTATTCAACACTGTGTGCTATACATGCAAGAAATTCATCAGCAAAGTCCACACACACAGCTTATTTAATACTGTTTTGTTTGGTTCGACCCTTACTTTGGGTTTTGTTTTTTCTTCTTCTTGGTAGAAGCAATGGTTAAAAAATGGGAGACGTCTAGGTCATCTGGTTTCATCCCACAGACCAAAAACATACTCATCAGGTTAACTGGTGGCTCTAAATTGCCTTGTATGTGAATAGCTGTCTGTCTCTCTATGTTGCCCTTTGATTGGCTGGGGACTGGCTCAGGGTGTGCCCAGCCACTTGCCCAATGTCAGCTGGGATAGGCTCTAGCCCCCGTGACCCTGAAAGGATAAGCAGTATAGATAATGTATGGATGGATAGTCTTTTAAAGGGTCAAAAGGGTCAACTTTCACACCTACATGTAATAAAGGTTGTTTTCTTTAAATTTTCTCTAAATTTAATGTCTGTGTCTTGTTTTTTAACATCATAATATCTCCACAGTGACTGACTAAAATGGAAATGATGTACAAAACATATTAATAAACTCCACATAGACAAACAGAGTGCACAGCTGTGGCAATAAAAGAGGGAAATAAAGGCCCGAGGCAGAGCTGGTCCAGCGCTGAGGTAATAATGGAGGAATAACGGCGAAATACTAAAAATGAAAATTAATATCTGACAGGAAGGGACGTCGGGGGAGGTGTAACGGAGAGAAGAGAGCTGGTTTGTACTTCTGAGCTGAGGGGATCTCCTGGGACGTCTGATTGGCTGGAGAGAACTTAGAAGAGCCCTGATTGGCTAAAAGGAGGAAATTGTGGTGCTTGAGAGATTAGAGATCGAGTATAATCCCCTAAAAGTGTGTGTGTGTGTGGATAATGTGCAGAGGGCAGAGGTTGGGGTCTCCATGGATAATCCTCTTCATCTATTACCCCCACCTACGTGAGTGTATATCAATGTGTGTATGTGTGTGCACGCTCGTGAGTCAAGGTGTATAATCCTCTCCTCTTGACTACTTTCTCACAAACCTTCATGCAGGGATAAGATGTGCTTTCAGTGCTTTGAAGACACCTCAGACCACCACCAGCTTTAATGGTTTAGTGAAGTTTTAATGACAGTTTTTATCTATAACTCACTGCATTTCAAGATACAACTGACACATTACAGAAAACGCATATATATATACTCCTCAAAATAAGTTTGTACTCGTTATTTTGGTTGATTATTTCTCAGCTTTAAAAACATGAATTGTTCCTGTACTTTACATCGCTGAAAAGATGGCCTATTCACCTTCACAATGAGGTACAACTTGTTAGGACTGTGCATTCATGGAGTGAGCAACACATCTAGACGACTGGATAGCACCTTAAAAATGTGCCAGAATCCCCTCTTCCTCTGAAAGAAAGCCTGCAGTTCCTCGGTGAAGCGAGGGTGAGGAACTGGTCTTCTTGGGGTATTGCCTTCCTGGGAAGCCCACTTCTCGGTTTGTCCTAAATTTGTTAATCGATCGATCAATCAATCTCTGTTTCTTTATCACATTTCATAAAAAAAGTTAACTTCAAGGCACTTCACAATAGAGCCTTCTTTCTACGATATACATAGATGCATGTATATAAATAAATAATATATAATATACATATAATATACATACACATACACCGGAGGTGTTTCCATCCAGGCAAAGGGAAAAGGACTAAAAATAAGAATTTAGGATGGCAACAAATCCATGGACGCCCAAATCATAAATCTGTCCTCACCACATTTGTCTCTGCTGAATATAGATTTAGTGAAGGTGAGCCCCTTGAGATGTGGCATCTCATTTTCAAGAGACGGTACCAGGGCTGCCACGATGAGTCCTGAAACACCAGTTTGCAGTTGTAGGGGATTTTGGCACTTTATTTGTACGCTAACATCAAGTTTAGCTGTGTTGCTCATTGCACAGATGCATGATCCTTAAAAGTTGTACCCTGTTGTAAAGGTGACTAGGCTTTCCAAAGATATAAAATACAATGCCATTTGATATAAGTAAAGAGGAGAAACAGCTGACCAAATAACAACTACAAACTTTTTTTTAAGGAGTATATTGTCACTACGGAGCACAAACCTCCTATCTCCATTTTTTATGATTTTCATTTTTTCATAAAACACTGCCATTGATTGATTGAAGTCTTTTATGTCGAGCATAGTCATGGACATGAGCATGAGACAGCAATGAAAAATAAATCGATAAATAAAGAAATAAAGAAAAGAAAACAAAAAAAACAAAACAAAATAATGAGTCCAACATGCTCAAAAAGGAGTAGGAAGAAGTAAAAAAACTTATTTAATCCTACCCCTATCCCTATTTTGTTATTATTATAATTTTTATCATAGTAAATTCATTATATATATATATATATATATATATATATATATAAACATAAACATATATATAAATAGTTAGATATATGGGTATCTACATGTTATAATTTATTAAACAAAGTTTTATATAGATATCAATATGGTAACTTCCATGTTGGTGAGCTGGTTTTTATAAACTTTAAGTCAAATTAAAGTATAAAAAATTGTAATCAAGACAATATAATATTAATTCATCGAGAACTAGCATTTTTTTCCCATTACCTGAAAAGTAGCAATTTTGGAGATAGGGGGTTTGTGCCCAAGAGGAATGGTATATTTTAGTTAACACCATGGACACTTTGCTAGCTCTCTGATTTGTCCACTGGTACAATCTAAGTTATTATGTTTCCGTCATGTTACATCCAAAACACCTGCGTGTAATAACAGTAACTAAATCCATTTTTTTTACCCAATGAGAATGGTGTAAACGTAGCCTGACAAGCCCAAATTCACCTGCACCACCCCATTATGGACGGCAAATGTAGGATGTAAAGGCAATAAAGGAACGACTTAGGAAAACCTATTGAACAAAGGTAAATTTAATACTTTTTTATGCCATCTTAATGCTACACTGTAAAATTCTAATGCCATGACTGTGAACTCAAGAAAAATTACTCAAGTTTGTTTTTGTTGTAAATGCAAATTTTTATATGAAAACTGTCCCTACAAATGTTTCGTCTTAAACAGATCAGAACTTATGGAGCTGAGAGAGAACTTATAGAGGGTGTTCCTCCACCTGGTCCAGCCCACCTGCCACTTTCCAAATATCAGGTTTTACAGCAATTGAACCCGACTAGCCAGCAACCATTATTGCGATAGTTCTGCATGTTTATGTGGAAGTACACATGAGGCGAATCACAGTTTACATATTATTACACTGTCATTACAATATATTATTAAATATTTTTCTTGAAAACAACAGAAATAATTTTTAATGCCACTGAGAATCAAATTTCATTATTTTTATTGCCTTAATTTTCACAAAATCAATTTAATGACTACTAATGCTTTTTAATGCCCTGCAAAAACCCTGACATTACTCTATGCCTATTTTCAAAACACCTTAAATCTATGCAAGAACTTCCAGTAATAAGAAGAGTCTTTCACTGTGACACAGATTGCTTACACTTTGCACCTCTGCATTAATCCAACAGGAAGGCAGAGGATGCAGAGCCCCATTAGTCAACAGTCTATAAAGTTGGACACACTTTAGTGTAAATGATACCAGGCTGTCCCCCTGCAGGCCACAGAGACAGCACGGTGACGGAGTAAACGGGGTCAGCAGCTCAAGGACTCGCTCTAAATATAGTCCTTTATTGACTGAAGTGAAAACAATACACAGAAGAAGAAGACGAGGAGGAAACAGAGGGTGAAGAGACGATGAAAGTTACACTGGAGGTTATTTCACTCTCTCACTGTTGCATCAACTTTGTTTTTGTCTGTAGCAATTATTCCACACAAGCTCTCTGCACTCTTCTTTATTCTGTTTGTCTTTAGACCCTGTTGAAGCTGAAAACAACTTATCCTCTGTGTGAAGTGTAGATGTTCCTGTCTTTTCATCTGCTCTCCAACCATTCAACAGTAAACACACACACACACACACGGGCAGTCGGTCTGTATGTGTGTGTATCAGACTCAAAGTCAGACACTTTGTGAAGCTTCCAGTCGGAGCTTGAATCCACAAACAGGCTGTTCGTCTGTTAACAGTTTTTCAGAGAGGAACAGTAAAGCTGTACTTGTTCAAGAGCTGTCTTGTGTAGCAGGTATAAATAAACAAGTTGGCTATTCTAAGATGGATGCTTAGTTTATCCTATTACTACTTTTTTAAAGGGATATGCCAACATTTTTTTCTTTTCGTGTCTTGCCTCACTCCCAAGGCCATGACAAGCAGATGGACACCATTCTATCGACTGTGCGTGCAGTAACAAGGAAGAGATGGACAAAGCTAGCTCACTGAGGATTAGCTTAGCTCAAACAATGGGAGTCAATGGGCAGCGTTAGCCTGCCTCTGCCTACAGTCATCAGATAAACTCTTCTTGACCAACATATCTGCTTCCTGATTCGGTAATTTGAAAAATAAAATCTGAAATTTTGCTAAACGAAGAGGAAGGAACACAATTTTATCAACAAATATTTTCTTGGGAATGTATTTCTTACTTTGAGAGTCAAAGGGTTAACATTGCAACGTGATTGTGTGTGCAAACAGTATTATCCAACCGGGACATTAGAGAGTTTTGCCTAGTTGGGGAAATCCAGTTTTGCCTTGTGATTATGTTGATTGCACTGCACTTATTGTGTGATTATGATTGGTATGTTGGATTAGTAAAACAAAAAAAACGTTAGGAACTTCAAGATCCTATAAAGATGTGAGACAAACAGAATTAAATGATACAAATACAAGCTAACATTGAACATAAAAACAATTTGCTTCAGCTGTTTATGGTTATGACTTGTTTTTTGGATATAGACTCAATTCAATATACTTGCAAAAAACTCTCTTTAATAACAATGAAAAAAAGTTATTTCATATTTAAATATACAAGATGGGTAACTGATAGCTCGTTTGTCTCAATATTGGAAAACTTCACTTGTGTTTCTTTTATAAAATAATGTTGCCCTAAAAATCAAAATCAATGTCTTCACTAAAACCTCCATTTCCTGGTTGCTGTCTTTATATTCCTGTTTTTTAGAAAATATTGACTCACTTTCATTTTAATCCTAAACATGAAAACATGATGATCGCTGCCTTGTTGTCTTTGAACATGCCCTGCTGGATCCTGGAGACACATTTAGCTCCATGTTTTTCGTTGTAAACTGAATCGATAGCAAGATCCCCCCCGCCGGAGTCTGATGAGAATCAATCATTCTTTTGTTGAGAAATCGGCGATAAGGGAGGAGAACAGGAGTACTTTATGTCTGCAGTTCGCACTGAACTCAAACATCCTGGTAGAGAGGGACTCGGAGAAATAAATGCCGGGGCGGTTGCCAGTATTGATTTTTGTGATTGATTAAAGTTGGTACGTGAGGAGGGAGGAAACGGAGTGTAAAGTTATTCACACACAGATCTGATCAGAATATCTCCACACTGTACGAGGGGCCGTTTTCTGCAGCGTGTTGGATTAAACAGCTCCCAGGCTTGTCAGCTAAACAGTCGTATATTTTAGACAAAGTCATGCAGCTGGAGAGAGAATATATGGAAGGTTGACTGTGTGAAGCTCCTTCTAACTTAAAATACAAAATTACATCATTATTCGTGTTAACAGGTTAAATAATCACAACTAGAAACACATATTGAGGTTAAGAAATTGACCCCTAACAAGTAAGATGTCAGTCACTCCCTAATTTCTTTTTCTTCTTTTCATCAATGTACAAAAACTAATGGTAAATTCAGAATTTTGTCTGAACTTATTTTAACTATTACTGATACAGAAATGTGTCTCAAACTGAGCTGTGATTGGTGCCCTCTGGTTTTTGTTCCAACATGAAAACCTCTGACTTTTCAGCTCACTAAACTAAACCATCACACTGCGATCACATCATGATCCGCTTCACTGCGCCACTTTAATCAATGTTAGCAGCAGCGTCTGGTAAACTAGCAGGAGGTCAGAAGTACCTCCTCAGAGATCGGCAGGGGGGCGAGCAAGCGAACATGGAGGACCCGCAGCGCTCCAACGGCCTGATGAGGCAATCAGAGAGCAGATTGACAAGGTCGGGATGCGTGCGCTGGAACGCTTCAGGTCAGTAACCACTCGTAGTCTTGCATTGTATATGATATTGTGACAGGGTCATGGAGCTGCAGGTGAAGCTGCAGGAAGTCTAACACGGATGGGAACATTAAGTAATTTAAAATAATTACACTGGAAGCCGGCACTGATTGTTCCAGCAGGTTTATTTTAAAAGCAGCTGCTGTGGTTCATAAAGGCTTATTCTTCATTCCTACTGGTTAAATACCAGATGCAAATAATTGATCAAAAGAGTTCTGCATTCAAAATGGATATTTTATTCTTAAAAGCTGATACGTTTAACAAAGTAAAAGCCTTAAACAGGCACATCTTTTGTTAAAGGGGCATTATTACCTCCGCCAAGGAGGTTATGTTTTCACCGGTGAGTGTAGGTTTGTCTGTAAGCAAGATAACACAAAAACTACTGGATGTATTTACATGAAAATTTTACCAGAGGTGTGGTTTGGTCCAAGGAACAAGCCAATACATTGTGGTGCTGATCCAATCCAGATTGACGTCACCAAAAAAACACTGAAGTTTACAGTGAAGTCCTATAATTTAACACTGGGCCGTATTTTGTCCCACCCACAACACCATCCAATTGGTTACACGCTTTGGTTACACACAGAGTCAGGGCACAGCAAACAGCCAATCAGCACTCAAAGCCGTGCATGCAGTTCTGCTCACAGACATAGCGGAGAGGAGGAAACGTTTGGAGAAATGGAGAAAGCCCAGCGCTCTTCCTGGAGCTTTGGTTTGTAATATAAATTAAGGCAGCAGACTCTCTTGAAATTGTAAACATTCCAGTCCTCTACAACTCACAACCACTAATAATATTTCTGTGAGAACATTAACGTTATAGAAACATGCACGGCAGCTCTGCTCACTCGCAGTCCCTCTAGATGTGCCTGTTAATCACTCGAAACAAGGCTGCTGATAATGTCAATACAGAAGTAGTCCATCATAGCAGAAGTCTATGTGAGTGTGACTGTAAAAATCTAACCCCCAAATTCCACATAGAGTGAGCGCACCGCGCACTGAGGTGCTGTGGCTTTGTGCCAACCAACAGGCTGGCAGCATTGCCTACTGGAAGTGCCACTGAGCGCACAACACCAAACATCTGTACAAGCAGCAGCAAATTGGTTCAGTCAACAAGTTACAAGACCCACTACTAACTAGGTCACTCTATTGGATGATATTGATATCAACAATAATCACACTTCTTACAGGCTGATATTTTTCATTCTACAATGTGCATATAAAATAAATATAGGACTATGATGTTGGGTGGAAATCACAATTTATGGGTGGAACTGAGCTGCCTGGCGGAGGTCAGTGCTCTCGGAGTGCTTTTCTAGTTTTTATCTGTACTGTTATATTACTGATTCATATTATTTTTATTAATTAATGCCTTTTTTTATATAAATTTATACTTTTGTATTTTTCATTAAATACTTCTACAAAACTGTTCTTCAACATTCATGCCAATAAGGTTTTTTTTTGTTTGTTTTTTGTTTTTTTTTTTAATTGAATTGAATTTAACTGATAGTGTAATACTCTAAGAACAAATGGCACCATCTCTTTAAACTGCACAGCTTGTTACTTTTAGTTTCTTAAGCTCGGAATAAAACAAAATAAGAAAAATGCACTTATGGCAAATTAATTAAAATGATCAAGACACAGAGAGGAATGGCAAAAGTGGGTTTTTAGATAAAAAAAAATACCAAAACACAAGTTACAATCTCACTAAATCTGATGTTGTCAGTTTCCTCAGTTACATGCCTCAATGCCAATTAAACCCCAGCGTGTCAGTCTAAGAAGATCAGTGAAAATCCTTCACCAACATTTTCTAATCCATACCGTGAAGGACAGGAGAGGCCTCTGGTTTGATTACTGGTTAATCCCAAATCTCCCTGACTGACAGTAAAAGTGTAATGGTCCACTCACTTTGAGGATAAATGTCTGTTAAGAATGGCAAACACATCAGATCAAGTGCCAATTTGAAACATGTTGCCAATTTATGAGGATTTGGTGAAATTTAGCCTTAAATGAGGCTTATTTGGTGTTTTTAAACTCCAGACATTTCAGCTGCTTAACTATGCACTATTGGGGTTCAACATGCTCTTGATTTTGAGATTTATTTTCGATGCAGTCTCAGTCATTAGAGCGGGTGCTGCCTCATTGTGGGAGTAAATATACCGGATTAATCTGTTGCTTTCTAACTTGTCCTTAAAATCTTTATTTGTCAGAGCTCCTTAACAAATAATCTTTGCAGAAGTATTGAACGAGAATCATTAATGATTTATGACCCTAGATTTGGCAGATTGTAATCATGAACATGCATTTCTTGATTTTATAAACTTGTGGTGGACCGCATTAAGGCAGTTGAAGGGCTGCATGTGGCCCCTTAGTCGCCAGTTGCCCAACCTTTGTAAAAGATAATGGAGTTACAGTTTACCAAGGGATAAAATGCATGATGAATGGTGAAGTAGGTTAGGGGATTTTTAATTCACATTGATGCTAAAACCTTTACAAATGTTCCTCAAATGTCCTTTTCCTACTTCCCCACAAATACAGCTCAATTTGATCCTGTTTTTTAGTGTGCTGAAAGATAGATTTCCTGACAGATCTAAAAATGAAGATGGCAGGAGGTAGATAGTTGTGTGTTTTATTGCTTCTTCTTGCTGTTGTTTGTTTGTTTCTGCAAAATGAACGGTAGTCATAATATTAAAATCCCAACTGGATTAGCTTTGAGAACAAAATGTTGTTTAGGTATCATTACACCTCCTCTCAAACAGTCATTAAAACAACACAATAACACTTTTGTTTTTGCAGATTTTAGTCCTTCACATCATCATGCTATACTCGCTCCAGCCTCCCCTCATTCTTCCTCTGCTTCCCCACAACATAATTCATCCTCCCTCACATGAATAGGACGAGACGGAACGGGTGGAGGGGGGTCTTTGTCCCTTCAGATCTCGCCCAGATGTTTCCTTTAATCCTGTAATTAGCTCCAATTAGAGTAATGGATGCTGGGGATGAAGTGATCAGAATTTGCACACAGAATTAATTCAACTTTTCAAGACGAAAACATGGATGCTGCTTCTGACTAACACTTTACACTTTCTCTCCTGATATTTTTTTTCTTCTTCCTCCCTCTCTTACCATCTTAACCCCCCCTCTGTCTTGAAGTCTGAGCATTAATTCATCCTGTAACCCTCTTTAGAAGCTAGGAAATAGGGGACAAAAAAGGAGACAACAGAACAGGAGAGGACACAACAAGAGGCCCTTTAGATGTAGCAGATGATGCCTTTAATCCTGTCAATAGCTGTAATTATAGTAATTATCTCTAATAGCCGTGCATTGTGTCCGCTCTCTGATATGTTTAACAGATGAAGACAAGTCGTGCCGCCTCCACCGCACTCCAAGGCCAGGGAGCGCACATTAATGAAACCGACACAAAACGGGGTGAATTCAATGATAGACCCATGAGCTTAATAGGTTGCTACGAGTGGTTTTCAAGCTGTGGACCGAGGTCTACTGGAGGTCTCTGAGATGTTTCGAGTGGTCATTTTATGCAGGAAGAAAGAGAAAAGAGATTCAAGATTGGTACGAGGAGGCAGGAAGGGCTTCAGAGAAACTCGGAGTGATTATTTCTGAGGAAGATGTCCTTTAGTTACAAGAGGTGTAAGATTGTTATGGGTGAATAGCAAGGTAGTTAAAACAAGAAATAGATTCACAAAGGAGCTGGAGAGCTTCGCCTTGAAAGCAAAAATAGGTTCAGGTGAATTCATATTTTTCCAAAGAACTCTGATAGCATAAAGAGATCTGGAAATCTTGCATACATGTCAAATATTACATACATTTTTACAGAGCACTTAAAGACTCAGAAGGCATGCTGAAAATATAGAAATTATTTCCACAATTAAGTCATTGGCACAAATAAAAATTACTCTCCTAAGGTTCATTTATGTTATAGGCTAGTCCTGTTAAGCATCTGACACGGATAGAGACTTTTGTTTCTGTATTACCATAATTTCTCAATTATTACACACACTCGATTTTAATAAGCACCACATATTATTATGATTTTTGCCTGGAAAACCACTGTACTCAAATACAACACCCACCGAAATTTTGCCAAAACATTACTCTCTCAGACAACTCAAAACATACCTTTATTCAAACTTTTAATCCATTAAATTTCAGTATTTTCACAACAAATACATGATTTATATGGATGCGGAAACACCTTTTGCTTCACACATGTGCACTTACTCAATTTCTGCCAGAGCATGCTCAGTCGTAGTGTACCAACCAATCAGAGAGCAACTATCGACATGCCGACGTCTTCGACCAATCACAGCGCAGCTTTTTTGTGTCCCCTTGCTCACAAGATGGCAGCGCCCTGTGTTTGCCAGTGTTTTTTGCAGAGAAAGACAATAGTTCAGCTTTTTGCATCAGATGTGTTCCAATTGCGAAGTTGGTGAGACAAAGTAATTTAATTATTTACTCATGTATACACACCTGAAAAATTAGAGCTTATTCAAAAGCAAAAAAGTGCACGTTATAATCCCAGCTGCCATTAGGCAAGAGGCAGGGTACACCCTAAACCAGTCGCCAGCCGGTTGCAGGCCCATATGAGGCCCACACTCATACCTTAGGGCAATCTGGAGTCACCAGTCAACCTAATGGGCATGTTTTTGTTCTGTAGGAAGAAGCTGGAGAGAACCCACGCATTCACGGGAAGAACATGCAAACTCCACACAGAAGACCAACACAGGGATCAAACCGGCAATCTTCCTGATGCACTACCTGCTGCACCACTGGGCTGCACCATCTTGAAGTTGCTTTTTACTTTTTTGACATAGATGCAAACAAAGACTATGCATGAGACTACAATGGTAGTGATTATGTTTATAGTCACGTATCAATTTTACATGTACAGGAAGGCTAAGTTATCTTTTGCTGCACTTTGGGACCTCCACTGAAAACAACTGATTATAGAACGCAAAGAAAACAAATCCTCTGAAGGAGACAGATGGTGAATTTTCCTGAGTCTTAACACAAACACACCTTTAAACACTTACTCAAGTACTTATTTCATCCTCTAAGTAACCCATTTTCTCCAAAACACTCCATTTTTCACACTCTTTTCTGCTGCAAATTTAAAAACCACACTCCTCGTGCTTCACTGACTCCTCACACACACTTTTCATCACCGATAAACTAATTTTCTCTGTCACACACTCCCTCAGAAAAGCCTCAGCTTATTCAACACACACACACATGATCATACGCACACTAAAAGCCCTGCCAGCTCAGTGTGTTTGGAGCTCCATGATCGGAGCTGCAGACAGAAAGAAGAGAGCGAGTCAATAATTCATCAGATGGACGGCTCGGCTCAGCCTCAGCCTGAATTCAACACCCACAGTCATATGGGGAACACGCACGTCCCTCAATCACCATCCCAGCCCCAAATATTGTCTGAAGGCTGAGGGAGGATCCTCCATTTTATCTCCTCTTTACTTCTCGTTCCAAAAGACTTCACTCTCATATTTAAATTCCTTTTATAGTTAATTTTGAATGAGTGATCACCTCTCATACTAAATGTGATTTTCAGTACCAAAGTGACCTGACAGTGATGTATAATATAAGATTTGAATAAAACCCCCACTGTGTTCATGTTTCACTTTCATCTTATTCGACCCTTTGTCGAACCCCACCCTCATTGGTTATTGTTACTGGGTAAGACAGAAGTTGTGGTGTTTCCTCCCATTAAAAACATGTGAAAATACCCCAGTTTTGGCTCATTTTAACTCTATCTTCAGTTGATCTGATCCTTTTCAAACCTGTCCTCAGTGAAAGAACTAAGACAAAGATACAGGAGGGGTTTATAAGGATGTCCTAAAACTTGTTAAAATCACTTAAAATAATACTGACGGCCTCAATCAGAGATAGGCAACTTCACTGCTATTTCGTTATTTTAGACACCCAAATTGTCCCTAATTAAAGACAACTAGCAATGAGACAATCAAAAATACCTCAAATTTAACAAAACAATAAATATCTAACATTGATCAGAACTAATGTTTCATTTTCAAGCTCAAAGCCAAACAGCAAAGATGAATTTAACGAGCAAAACATGAAATTAAAGGTACTCTGAACACAGTAAACCAACATATACTGTTTTTCATCAACTAATTTAGGTAGTAGTCATATATATATATATATATATATATATATATATATATTTTGTATTATTTTAAGTTCACGACTACTTTCTATTCCCCAAAAAGTTAAATATGCTTTTTAGAAATCACAACAGCAAAATAATTATTAAAGACTATAATGGACACAATTTCCAATTCTAATGCTGTAATATATTTTCCCTGTGTACATGGTGGCAAACAGACTAAAATGCTTCATTATTTATTTTTTTTATCATCTTGATTGCGATATTATATTTTGAAAATTGACTGGGGGGCTGCATTGACTGAAAAGGAGGTCGACTTGGACTCCTGGATTGGCCAAACCAATAATAATAATTTGAAGTTGGTTCATGGAAACATTATTTTAAAACAACACCTGGATTGGTTTGACAGAATGGGGAAAATTTAGCGGGCAGAATGAACAGCTGGCTTCTCGTGCCCAAATTCATGAGTGTGGCATCAGGTTTCAAGCTCTGTGCTCTAATGTATACTGTGACTGCACAAATATGCCTGTTTATTTCTCTTTGAGCTGCAAGTAGACTTCATAAAACCCCTGTCTTTAGGGGTGTCCCCCATCTGAGGAAGGGCTGCCTATCCCCTTCTGACATCGTTAGGAATTTTTCTTCCAAAGGTGTTGATTGAGCACACATTTTCTGAAAGGTTGAGCAAGCAACATAGAGAGGAGAGAAAAAAAGATGGAATGTTTTCAGTACTTTGAATGGGAAAGAGAGCAGGTCAAGACATTTTGTCTAAACTTTGCAACACTCACCTACAGAGGGCAGGGTTTGACAAAAGGTCAATTCACCTTCTATTTAGGAAACAGGGTGAGAATTACTCCGGGCTAATGTTTGGAAGCTCTTACAGAGACCCAAAGCCCACCTTTCAACCAAACTGAAGAGTTACCATCCTATTTTTACTGCAACACAACAAAAAGACTTGGCCAGGCCCTAAGTTTGTCCAACCAGTGGTAACCCAACAACAGTTGCGATGAGACAGGGCTTAGATTGGTGGGTCAGCAGACCAATCAATGAGGACAAAAAAATGATTAATCTTCAAAATTCAATTTCAAGTTGCTGTAACTCCTGTGAGACTTTGAGGTCAACGGTTTGTTTAAACCTCTGACAAACTTTGAGGAACTGTTCAGGTCAGGCTGTTTAATTTATGGGTTTGATTTGGAAGAGGATAACTACAGCCAAGGCTTCGGCCTTCACTTAGTCTTGACCTCATACTCCTTCATCGTGGTAGCTTAAAAAACTCTAACAAAATAACAGCTGAACTTTAACCTCTTAAATGTGAATAAAGTTATCATCACTCGTACACACTTTAAACAGACTCAGCTCCATGAATTTCAAGAAAATCTCAATGAGAGTCCTGTGTTTTAAAACTAGGACCTGCCTTTCCCAAATAAGGATCTGCATTAGTCCAGATTAGTGAATGAGCAATCCTTTCTGTGCTGAAGTAGGGATGCACAATATTAGAGGAACAAATTCAGTAACAGCAGATATGACAATGTTTGCCAATATTCAAATCTTGTATTGTTACCATACAAATCCCATATACTGGCTGCAATTTGGCAAATACACAATGTATGATGATAGTTTACCTCATCATCACTCAATGCCCACTTATATAAATTATTAAATGTATCATTTATTAAAGAATCAAATGTTGTTTTTCTTGCTCTAAATCTGTTTCCAACACAAATGGACAATGACTGTGAAAGGTGGAGGGTTAGTTTTAGTTTAAGCAGAGGCTTTGGTATCAGAGATACTGAATTTGGAAATATCAGCATATCGGATATCAGAAAAAAAAAAAAAAAAAACATATCAGGGATACACAATATCATGCATCCCTGAAAGCAATTTTTGTTTGAGAAAAAGGATAATAGTTATGTTTATTGAAGGATTTAAAGCATGATGTGTAATTCAGTCAGAGACCGGGATCATCACTTATTCATTTGTCTTTCTCAACACACTTAAAAACACTGTTTGATAATGTGCATTCTTCTCTCTTTGTTTCTTACTTGATTAAAAATAATAGTTTATGTTAAACCACGGTGGCATGACTAAAGAAATTAAGCTTTCCATGGAGACCATTATACACAGATCCAGCCTCATGCATTTGAATGATGGCATAGCCTCAACTTTTTCCTTGGTTAGCAAATCAGACACCAAAACCACTAGGACACCACAAATTCACCCAAATATTTCCTAGAGTTTACAATCTATGACTGTCAGGGTGGGAAGGCCCAGTCACGGACCTGTCAAGGACCAGCCAAGACCCTGTCAGGGAAAGTGGGTAAATTTTAAGTGGCTGCAAGTGTATGGTTATGTGAAAGTCACATATTAAGGGTGTAAGAAAATATTGATATACCTAAATATTAGAATATTTTGTGGCACAATTAAGGATTTATATTTTACGACAATATTGTGGAACTATATTAGTTGAAAACAAGTCGGGACATTTGTTTTGCTAGCTAGCAGCAGACATTCAGCTTTTTGACTCTCCCTTTTTACTTTACATTTATTGCTTTTATTTCTGTCACTAAGTCACACAGTACACTTTATAAATGTTGCTGAGACCCTGCCATATATGAATAACTCTATTTGGAAACTCTTCTTTATATGCATACAGTGTTGTGGGCTTTTAATGCTATAAGAAAACATTTAAGAAGTACTGTGAATAAAAAAGTGATTTATTGCCTTGTTTATAGTATCGCAATGTATCATGGTATGTCACCCATGTATAGACAATATCGAAAATATAGAAAGGACTCTTGCCAAAATAGCCCTATTATATTCTATGAAAGAAAAATGTGTCGGGTTTCATTTTTAAGCCAACTTTGCCATTGTTTTTTTTATCAACAGATGTACTCCAATCCAGAAGAACACCAAAGCTGCAGCCTTAACAACTGACCAAAACTCCCATTAAAAGCATCTCTACCCCACACCACCACACTTTGAAGCTTTGACCAATGACCTCTTCAGCCTCGTACGGTCACACTCAGGTTTAGGAGTTATTAAAAGTCTCAGACTGACCTCATAGAGTGTGATGACCCCGTTGGTCTCGTTGGGAGCTTTCCACTGCATGAAGATCTTCTCCTCGTAGGGAGTATTCTGCAGGGACTCCATCGGCACTGCGCCAGGAACTGCACAGAAGACACAAAATATTTAATCATCAACAAACTGAAATGATCAGATCTTACATGCATGTGTGTATGGAACAAGACAAAGCGTAGGCTGAATAAACTTTATTATTAAAGGCCAAAATTTCTAAATATGAAACATCTAATAAATTGAAGCAGTAAGCATGTGAACTTCAAACAAGGACAAGCAATGTAGAAGTAAAGAAGTAATGAAAGGAGAGACTAGAAGAAAAACAAACAGACAAAAGAGCGTGAGGGAAGTTATTTTTCAATACTTGCATTTCCAGGAAATCCTGTTATTAAGGTTAGAAAATGAGTTCAATTCATATGAGAATAATATCTTTTTAAATAATGACCAAAAAATGATCTTACTCTTCTGCAAACAAATCAGTAAAATGTCAGATTGTATTGTGAAAACTCTTCTTTTTTACCCCAGGCTTATAAACATGCCGAGATATGACAAATCAGTTGCTGAGACAACATTTATGAAGTTCATCGTGATTTTGAAATTGAGGTGCATTGGCGATATTGTGAAAGTCAGTTCTAATAAGTCAAGTGATCCTCTCCCCTTCAGCAGTCAGGATTTGGTCTCGCAGTAATGACCCCATGTGGGGAGAAACAACCACTGAGACAGGACAACAGAAGCCGAGGTGATTTTCTGGGGACATTTTGTGATGAGCTGATTTTAGCTGTGCATTTAAATCAACTAATTTGGAGGTAAAACTTTAAGCTAAAGGCCCATTATCTCACAAAGTTAATTACTGATCCAAAGTCAATGGACCGACCGTCTGCTGTCAGGGGAAACTTTCACCCGATAGCTGACACTCTTCAGGTTTAAGAAGACTACAGGAACAGTTTGGAGGTGTTAAGACCACCAAAATTCATTTTCTCCTATTTCAACAGATAAAGTGAACTTGAGAAAGCATCATCGATTGTCATAAAAATGAGATGTTTATTTGTTAGATTACAATCTTTGACTTTATAAAACCTCTTACAACTTTATTGAGATGTGATACGGTAATATACTTACAATATTTTTTCCCTATACAACCCTGAAGTCATTTGAACTTTGGACAACTCTGGGCTTTAAAGAAATACTGTTTTTTATGAGCATAGGGCACAGAATATTTAGCAGTGTAATAAAAACTTTGCAAACTCCTGTAACAATATTTTGCAGCTCCCTTCAGAAAATGCAAAAGCCTTTCTTCTTTTAAAAAGGTGGATATTTCTAAACTAGGGTTGAACAGTTCATTTATTGATTCAGTGTTCTTGATTTAAAGTCCTCTCTATCAAGAAACTTACTACACTGTGTTCAGAAATATTCCAGGAGGTATCTGAAATTGAAAACAAACTTCATTTTTGTGACATATTTGCCAATAAAAATGATACTGTAGGTTAGAAAATGTTGGAGTTTTTTCATTTTTACCGCTGTTAGAGTTGGCATCAAATTAGCATGTCATGAAGCACTGATTGTCTTAAGGTCTTCAGCCTTTCTCTCTCATCCCAGCTGTTTGATTGTTTAACAGTTCTCTTATGGATTCCTGATTTATTCTGTGTAGGCAAAAGTTGGCCTACATAGGTGTTTCTTTTTTTCTTAGGGTCATTTTGGTTGTTAGTGCTAACAGAAGACATCCATGTATGCTTTCTTAATGCAATATCTATCATTCATCTGCATGTGCAACCGTGTTCTATGGGCATTGGGCAATATTATGATCAATCTGGCACTTTGTAATCTTGGCCAGTAGGGTGATTTGCAATTCAACGTGCACTTTATATTGTTGTGCTATATTATGAGGACCTGAGCTCCCAGGCAGCTAGCACTCTGCACTTTAGCACCACGGCACTTTATAACTCATTGTGTAAAATTCTCATGGTCTCCCAACTCCCACCTCATTTATTTTGGACTGTTTGTTGTTTAGGTTGTCTACGGTTTATGTATGTTGCTTATCTTTTAATATGCTCTGTGGGTTTTAATCCCATTATTGATGTTTGTTTGTTTATGTGTTGACACTAACCTGACAATGGACCTGGGGATGGAAATTAGCCACCTGGCTATAATCCCATATATTTACATCTAAATGTCCATTAATGCATGCTCTCCCATTTAAATAAATAGATAAATAAATCACAGATCTCAAAATAAAGACATAGTTTTGATCACTTCTGCTGCTGTCTGCCATGTTTTTTTACTTCTTTGTTAGCACCTCTGCTGATAAGAAAGTGAAGTTATTGATTTGCAAGACATGCAGAACAAAGTGGAAGGAGTTAATGGGGAATTGACAATCAAAAAGATTAATGATATCAATTCCTTGAACAAGTTGTTATCCATTTTCAACTGGAATTGGTTTTCATTTCCCGTCCCTGTAATTGACTGTACCTCTCTATCCAATAAAGGCATAAAAATCTCAAAAATAACTAATGAAAATCAGCATTTCAGTCATACAATAATTGGATAGACACAGTCATAGCTGTCTGACCTCGGCCTTAGCGTATGAGACGGGTTCACCGAGTGCACGCACACTTGATTTATTATAGTCAAATCTACCTGGTAACAGTGTGTGTGAGTGTGTTTGGAAGAAATGACAGGTGTTCACACATTTTTGTTCGAGTAAGAAAGTGTCAGACACCTTGTCAGGGCTGTCAAGTACACACACAGAAACACACACACACACACACACACACTGAGGGGTGTGAATTGTTGTAAATGTTAAGGAGGAGAGGGAAACAAACAGAGCCGGGGGGGACAGCTGACAGCAATGTGCTAAAATGTTTGTGTTATTTTTCTCTGCTCATCGTGTTGATTCTTTCACTTGCTGGATATTTACTTCTGCTTGGTGTAATCGCTGCCTTTTACTAAGCTCTCACTGACTGGATACACAGCTGATGATGGAGTAAACTGAGATTTGTAAGTACTACATGCTCTTGAGGGAACGCCAATACATATTGTCCTTCCATTACTGGATGTCTGGGTAACAAATTGGTAATAACCTGTTGAAAAGAAAAGTAATTGAAGATAATGTTAAAGTCCTCTTCAGACTTTGTATTAGGATGGGGAGGCTTTGTATTAGCTGTGAAATGCTCTGGAGTGGCGCTTTGAGTCAGCCCCTCTGCATACATTTCTTGGAACGAGGCCGTCTTAAAGCCCTTTTCAGTCATTTTAATGAGGGACAGGCAGCAGATGGGAAGCGGTTTTACCCGCGATGGTAGGATTCAGAACTTTCTGGCAGCAGCCAATCACATCGAAGGAGGAAGAGAACCCGGAAATAGCAGGCTTTGCAGGTCAAACAATGGAGGAGCTCATAATGTCGGTGCCAGTGTATCCGGAGCTCTATAACACGGCTCTACCTTCGTATAAAGATAACCAGAAGAAAAATTGGGCATGGTACAATATGAGAGGGAGTGTTGTGAAGGACTTTTGGGCAGGCTTTGCTGTGACGTTCACCGAATCACCTCTACGTCACTGCTGCCTTGTGCTCGCACTGCGGCAGTAGCAGCTGCTTTAAAAAATGCTCTGCATTTCGGGGGACTCTGCCAGCGGGGAGGTGGTTTCACAGGGCTTTACAGAGAATGTTTTTAATACAAAAATGTTTTAATCTGTGTAGACAAGCCTTACTTTACTTCTTCTGTGTTGTAGTTTTCATGTGGAGCTCCCCGCTCTCATTGGTTAATATCTCCAATGTGAGGAAACAATCGTAGGAGGCAGGACTAAAATCAAACCTTTTATGCTGCGTTCACGACGGAGGCGACTGACATGACCTTGGAGACCACTTTCCAAGCAGGTCAATGTGCAGCCGCGATGAGGTGCGACCTGGGCAACTTGATCTCGCTACCTGGTCGCTTTGGATGCGCGACCAGTTTGCATCGCTTGGTCACCAAAGTTGAAAAATTTTAACTTTTCAGGCAGTGTTGCATGCGGCTGTGCTGTGACAGCCAATCAGCGTTGTAGTCGTTAGGGAAGCCAAGCCCCACTTCCAAGTCTAACTTTTGCAGATAACGTGTGTGTGTGTGCGGGTGTGTGTCTATTTTGCAGTGGATGTTTGTCAGAAAAGATGGAAGGGTTTGCAGGATGTGTGTATGAGGGGAAAAAAAAAGGAGCGGGGAAGAAGCAGGTCAGCGGGAGAGCCAGTGAAGAAATGGCGATTCTGTGGGGTCCTGTCCTTCCTCAACCGTTTATAAGCCCGGGAAGACGGGACCACAGAGAACTCCATACTCATGGTGCAGCTGACAGAAGCAGGGCCAATAGCAGAGACAGCAGGGCCAGCAGCTGCAGTGTTTTACAGTCGGCAGGTGAGTAAAAAGGATACAGCTGGAATAATGTCAGCTAAATATGATACTCGAGGGGGCGTCACGCCTCTGAGCGACGTGAGGCGATGGTGACAAAATGGGCTATTTAGGGACATGTGACATGACTGATTATGCCAAGTCACGTCTGGTGTGAATGCACCTTTAGTTGAGGCACCCCAAACTGGTCTTACACAAGGTGGGAAACTTATTTTCATGGCCAATGGGCCTCAAACCCTATGACTGTCGTGTCAGGTCATAACAATGCATAAATTGTAAAGTCTTACCTTGGCATTAGTCTGTCAAAGTATTTGATGATCGTGAATCTACAGAATTGTGTCTTTTATGACTTGTATGATATCACTCTTCATTCAGATGGCCATTCAAATAAACCTATGGTCATTTTACATCAGACTTAGATTAACGTATTCATTTTCACTCTAAGACAATCATCATGAGAGAGATGAAATGGCAGCTGAGCTACAGCCTGGTCTTCTTCACACATCCAGATGGTGAGATATATTTACAAGTTTTTTAAATGAAGGCCTTTTGTGTGAATGTTTGCCGTACTTAATTACAATTTTAAACACTGCATCAATCCCTGAAAAAATAATCAACCGTCAAAATGGTTGACGCTGACATGGACTTACACACATCTGTTCTGACAAAAGAAGTTGCATGCACACACACGTAGAGGAATCAGTGTATCCAAAGTGAGTCTGAAGAATATTTTGATTAGTAATTTGAAGGTGTTGATTAGACTCCGCCTGTGGAGCAGATCAAATTACCCCAACAAAGAAACGCAATTAGATGCTGCCATTTTTATTCAACACCTTATCATTCACTCAGGTGTGTGTGTGGGTGTGCAAGTATGTGTTTCATCCCTTAATACCCACTGTCTACCAGAGCATCTGGGCAGATTTTTTGTGTGTGTTGACTGTGAGAGACTTCTGTGACACCACGGGCACTCGACACGTGCATGCTGCTTTCTGCTTGTACCTGACGGAGCATCACAACTCACAAAACCTACCACTGTGTGTGTGACAGTGTGTGTATGTGTGTGTGTTCACCTCGAGGCCTGAGACGGAAGAGAGGAGACTTCATTGAAAAGATAACAACAGCTTGTAGACATTAATCAGAAGTTGATTAACTTTAATGCTGCATCACGAACGAGCTGCTTTAATAAGATCTCTCTCCTGCTGGCTCGCTGCATCTGCTTTTCTGTCTCACCCTACCTGCCCCATCAGTGTATTCATTATAACAGTACACAGATCTGGTTGTTCTTATGGAGGTTCGGACATTTATTCTTTAGATTATTCAGCAACATACAGGGTAAAGCTAGTCTGACTGATACTAATAAATAATTTACAAACTACACGTTCACACTAAATTAAGCTCAAGACGACGTCATTTATCCACCTTAATATAGGAGTTTTACAGTCAGTCTAATCGTGGGATGACTTTCAACAAAGAATGCTGTTCATCCCACTTCTCCAGGGTGCCCTGGTCAACTGCATATAGCACTATGTAAGTTTGGCAGGAAGCTGTGGAAAGAAGGATGTTATTGTCAGGTTCATTCTGTTTAATTTAGTGTTTTTTCCTTGTGTGTTTAGACCTCTTGTTCCTCTTGTTTCTTGTGTTTCCTGTTTTATTTTGAAGTCCCTCTGTTCCATGTGGTGTTTCCTGCCCTCCCCTCTGGGTGCCTTGATTGCGATTCCCTCCACCTGTGTGATTGTCCCACCTGTGTATGATTATTCCCCAGTGTATATAGTCTCTGTGTTCCTTCTTGTCTTGGTCGGCTCATTCGTCTTCCCTGTGACATTCCCTGTGTAAGTTTCCAGTATTTCAGTGTTTCCCCTTGTTGTTTGTTTGTTTTGTTTGATTTGTATTTTTGCTTCCAGTGTTTCCTTTCTTTATTGGTTGCTCATTTGACTAAGTACTTTTTTTTAAAGAGTTTTTGTTTTGCATTTTGCCTTTTTTGTAAAGGATTAGTTTTTGGTTTTTGATTCTTTTTTACTTTTAATTAATCTATTTATTTATCTGAATTTGGGTCCTACTCCTTGTTTATTGTTAGTTTATTTTTTTTTTAACTAACCCTGACAGTTATGGTTTACAGCAAAGATTCACAGCAAGCTACAGGAAGGCAGTTAGCCAACAGTAGATGAAGCTTGCCTTTTTTTGAAAACTCTGCCAAAATACCAAGAAAAATGTACTTATGTGTCTGGAAATATGTGATATCTTAATTAAACATACATAATTATCTCCACTAAGGGGGTTCTGTATTTGCCGGCATTTGTAAGCTGGTTTATTTGTTAACAGGATAATGCAAAAATGTATCAGCCGAATTTGATAGGTGATTACATGGTGGTGATCTACTGTGAAGTGGAGCCAGAAATGTTGTCAAGGACAGTGCAAGACGGAGCACTTCCACATTTTTGAAAATAACTTGCCCAACAATGTCAGAAATGCCTTGGCAGACATTAGTACTCTTGGAGCTCTTGTAGTTTTAATTATGAGATATTTGGAGTGTTCACTCAAACCAGTGAAAAGGAAACCTTCCCCTGCCCTCATTTAAGTCTCCTGTCAGAGAATACTCAGGCTTCTTTGTGGAAAACACTGAAAACAGACAAGGTGACAATTATATGTTGACATAATTTTACTTATTCTGTGGACTCTGGAAATGATCACATATTCCCTTAAAACTTTTGGAAACACACTGAACAGCCCTATAAACATGCATCCTGTCCCCTTTTAGGCGTTCCTCTCAGGTAACAAATGCTAATGTTGCTATCAGCTAAAATAAACATGAGAGATGCAGGCCTGTGGCAGAAGGATATTGTTTTCAGCCGAACTCTAAGAAATAATGAGTCTGAACTAGCAAATTATTTTAGTGTTTACCGGGGAGAAGCTAAGCTAACTCGACATATGGCACACCAGGCAAGAGAGTACAGGAGAGGAGGAAGAGGCAGAGTGAAGCCAAACTTAGCAGCTACAAGCTAGGCTAGCCTAGGCTAAGCTAAGCTAGGAGCAGAAAAGAAATTAACTTAATTAAACAGCCTCTGAGATTACTTGACCTAAGTACATTTAAACGTATGTTAATCAAACAAAACAGGTATGTTTAAGAGTAAATATCAAACAGTTGTAATTAGTGTTAGCAGAGCGGATAACAGATAGCACAGCGTTTCACTGGCAAAACAGGAAGTGATGAATATGCTCACCCCAGGAACAGGAGCCTGTGTGTTAAATAGTGAAGTTTAATGACAATAAATGTGTGTAGGAAATGTCTGTGTCTTTATCTGTAAAATGGTGCTTTTTGTATAATTGTGAGAGACACTGTGGATGAAAAAAAAAAAAAAACATAAAATAACTACCTCACCAAAAACATACAGAACAGTGACTCAAACACACCAAACCATTTTTTTTAACTGTTACAACCCTATGAAGTATGTAAATATGTATTGATACATATTACAAATAAAAACTTTATTGAACTGTTTTTTTTTTTAAAACAGAGCAGTAAATCTTTATTAACATGTCCTAACTACTGATGTATTTTAATAAAATCATAAAATTAATTCTGATTGAGTAATACTTTAATAAGAAATAACTTGATTAATTGTCCCTAATGTAAAATCTTGCTGGAATGAAAAACACATCATCTGCATAAGTGGTGATGATACAGTACTAAACATCCCGCAAATCCCTCCTACAAATCATCCTCCTTATTATGAAGCTGCAGAAATCATCATGTAAGGTAACATGAATAAAAAAAAAAATCCTGACACACAAACCACATTTTTGAATTGTGTTTTGCTGAAATGGGTCAACATAACATCACTCTCTTTCTGCAATCTTACTGGTTGTTTCTTGAGAAAATTACATTTCGTTTTCTTGAAAGCAATCTACATCTAATTTTGCATCATGTTCTCGTGTAAAAACATGAAATAATCCATGTTATGTTTACATTTTCTCTCTCTCAAATCATTGCTTCATGTTGTTCAAGATTTCATCTCGTGGGTTTGTTTTCTTTCTCTGAATACAAACACATGTCTTGATGAAATAAAGTCACACTGGAATAACATGCGCTGCTGCTGTCCTGGATTAAGATTAAATTAGACACTCTGATATAAGGATTACAGGAGAGATCTGATAGAGCTGTTTATGATGAGAGTAGATTGTACAATATCATCCCTGCTTTCAAAATAGGGCTAAATGGTTTGCTCACTAAAAAAAAAAATCATTGACTGTGTTTTGTTTAAAAGCAATTCCCCCTAAAGCAGATGGTGAATGTGAGGGAACTATTCATCGTTAATTTGTAAAAATGTTTTTATTTTTCTAAAGATAAATGTGACACAGTTTCATCTCCTGAAAGATGCAAGCATTTCAAAGAACCATTCACGGTAAAAACAAAACATTGTGGCACCAGAAAACCTTGAAAGTGGCATTAAAAGCAGACAACCTTTGGTATAATAAGATGAAAAAAGAGTTTGGAGTTCACCTAAACCTTAATGAAAGCGGAGCTCAAATCAACAGCAGGGGGTCTTTCATTTCTGAATGTATTATTTTATCTTTGGGCACCTAAAACTTTCCACTCTCCTTTGTGGGTTGATCCAATTAACTGGTTAAAATGATTAAAAGTAAATAAATGAAAAGTGCACGTCTGTGTCTTTCTGTGCTTTGAAGAAGTTCATTTTTTTTTTGCAAAGTGACAGCCTTGAATGAATATAAAAGTGGAAAAACAGACGGCGATGAGTGTGATTGTTGTTTTTCTTCCTCTGTGATCGTACAAAGACTTGCTGCTCTGAAGATAAAAGGATTATAAAATCTCACTGACTGTGATTGTGCTTTGAACGAGCAGATTTCTTTTTTTCTCTTTCATAGCAGCGGGGATATTTATAAGGATATAAACATGTCACCAACATAGGGATTTGGTTTAATATTTAATATCTGCTGTTTGACTTTGAAAAGTGCTTAACCGCTGACAGGATATCAAACCCAGAGATAAAAAACAAGCTGAATGAAGTTGGTGTTATCAGCAGTGCCACCAAAAACATATTTACACATGATTTTTCCAGCTATTTCAGGTCAATGTGTATCTCTTTGTTTACTTAAATGTGAGAAAACAGCTTTCCAGTGTGTGCATTATGAGGTTCTCTTTAGGTATTATTGCTTATTTGGCTTCATATAAAGCAAAGTCAATGACATTTTACTTCAGTTTGAAAAAAAATCTTGATAAAAATTTTGATATCTTTTAATGTTTGCTGGTCAAATGTGAGGAATACAGTAAGGGAAATAGTAACAAAGAAGCTAAAAGACAACATTTTCTTCATCAACTTTTGGATATTTGGATGAAATTTTCCTCCCCACTGCCCCGTCAATCACTTAGGTTGATGTCGCAGAGCTTTAAATTGGATTTAGACATTAAAAGAAACCCACTAAAAAGACACTTATTGAAGGAGAAAGTAGAAAGTAACCCCAAAATACTTACAATCTGAAATCTGTTCAGTTGGTTGATTGATTGTCAGGTTGATTTCTGGGTCTGTCGTTAGTTACTTGCTTGCTTGATTGACTTGTTTGCTGCTTTGTTTACAGCCGAAGTTCACACTTAACCATGATTAGTGGATGGGTTTATGGTTGATAATTTGGTAAGCAGGCCTATTAATCTATCAACTGCTTGTATCCCTTGTTGATCAAACAGTAGGACGGAGGTTGCTTGACTGGTTTGTAAATCTGTCGCCTTCTTTGGTTTACTGGCATGTTGTTTGGATGATTGCTTATATATAGGCTGGTTGGTTGGTTATATGATGAAGAAGCTGGCTGATCAGTTGGTGGATTTGCTTGGATGGGTGGCTGGTTAATTGGTTGGTTTCTCTGTTCAGTGCCTTGCTGATAGGGTAAAGAGTTGCTTAGTAAGGTGGCTGGTTGATTGATTGGTTGGTTTTTGGCTAATTTGCTGGGTAGTTGGTTGGCTCCTTGTTTGTTTAATTGGTTGTCTTGTGTATTGGAATAGGAGTGGGTTGGTATTTGAAATGGATGAATGCTTGCTTGGTTCTTTGTTGGTTGCCTGTTTGGTTGGCTAATTGGTGTGTTTTGGTTTATTTAACTGGTTGCCTTGTTGATTGGAAAAGAAGTCGGTTGGTCGGATGAATGCTAGCTTGGTTCTTTTTGTTGTGTTTGTTGCCTGGATGATATGATGGGAGACTGCTTGCATAGCTCGTTAGATGACTGGTTGGTTGTTTTGCCTATTGGTTGGTCAGTAGGCTAATTGGTGGGCTGTTTATTCCTTGGGGTTGGTTGGTTTGTCAGTCTGGTGGTTTGTTTGCCTAGGGAAATTTTTGGTGTTTGGCTGGTTGGTTGGTTGTTTGGTTGGCTGGTTGGTTGGCTGGCAAGTCTGGCAGTTTGGTGTTTTGTTTGTCTAGGTAAGTTTTTGGTGTTCAGCTGGTTGGTTGATTGGTTGGCCAGCAAGTCTGGTGGTTTGGTTGGTTGGTGGATCATTTGCCTAGCTAGATGGTTTGGGTATTGGTTGGTTTAAGTCTTAGTAGACTAGTAGCCCACTTGAATAATTAAGTGGTTGGTCAAAGGTATTTGTTTTGATTGACTGATTGTTTATTGTTGTTTGCTTGGTTGGTTGATTACATTTCTGCTGACTCTGTAGATTAATGCTTTGGTATACAGGTTGGTTTGTACATTTTGTTCTCGCATTTTTTTTTCCTTCTGTATGATTCTGTGAATCAGGAATATTTCATTGCACTTACAGTGAGCAAGCAAATAAACTATATTCCTAAATATGTATTTTCTGCTAGAAACAGATAGGTGGTTCTTTGTTTAAAAATTAAATTCTTTATTTATTGTGTAATAAGTTGCTCGTTCAGTTGATTGGTGGTTTTGTGGTTTGCTTGCCCTGTTGATGGATGAGCTAGTTTTGTTTATTGGTTGGCTGATAGTTTCTTGATTGGTGGGCTAGTTGGTTGATTGGTGGTTTGCTTGCTTGCTTTGTTGACTGGTTGGTGGTTTGTTTTGTTTCTTGGTTGGCTGGTTGATTGTGTTTTGCAACAGAGGTGAGACAGCTGTGTTTTCTCTGCAGCACATCTTTGATGAATAACGGCCCCGCAGGGCTGCATCTGTACTGAGCTGACCTGACAGCCTCCTGACAAATAGGTGTTTCATGCTTAGGTTAATCGGCCGGTGTGAGAAATAAGTGGACATGACATTTGTCTCAGAGGCTAGCCTCTGTTTGTTTGTGGTTATGTATTTGGCTTGTGTTTGGTGTGGATTCAGATTGTCTTTTGTTTCACTGAACTGAAGGGAAACTGAATGAGAGAAAAAATGGTAGAGTAACAAACATAAAGACATGCAAAACACCAACTTTTACTGTAAAATACGACTATTATAGCCCTTAAGTTTCATAGGCATTTAAATTCTCTTTTCATGTTTTTATTTGCGTCCCTGTTACTCCATTTAAAACAGCATGAGTGAAGGCATGCAGTTATAAGAGTAGCCTCAAGAAGGTAGATCAACTAAGAAGGATTTGATTAAATCTTCAGTGATGAGATTACCGTTAAGTCCTGCACATGCATTAGATAAGGAGTAATTTCTTTTAATTGTAATTGTAAATCTCCTTACATAGGTTAAACTATATTTCTTTGTCAACAGCAGAATTAAAATGAGAAGCTGCAGGAGTTTGAGCACTGTAAAACCATTACCGTACAAACAGCAATTAGCCTCTGCATGAACAATGGTCGTTCTGTTCTCTAATTACTGAATTACAACCAGGAGATTAACGATGGTTAAATAAAAAACAATTAAGAACAAAACAATTAAGGCTTTTTCCCCTTCCCCCCAAAGCTATTGCCTCTCCCCGGCAGTGTTAACTCTTTTCAAAGGTTCAGAACTCATGCAGTGAGTGATTTTGTGTTCGTCTGGTAAAGGTAGGATGTTCCCCAGAAGCTAAATTCAGAGGATATTAGTTATGAGATCAGGAGGAGAACGGCGAGCCTGGAGGATGCTGGGAAAGAGATGAGAGATTTGGGATCATTAGAACAATGTTTTTATCCTGCTTATCAGACCTCACTGTGATGGATTCGAGCTATTTGAGCTCAGCACCGGCGTGTTGTTGGGAGGAATGTGAAGCATCAATGAATTATTAGCGTCGGCGTTGGTGGGGGCAAACACTCTCTTCTAAGTAATAAGAACATGGAGCCCTCTGGAAAGAAAGCAGGGCCTTTACAGTGTTGTTGTTTGGAGATAATTATCACTGTGAGGGTACATTTATATCTGAGGCAATATTAAAGTATGTCAGTGCATTGTGTAGGATTTCAGGCTCAGAGGCACAGAAGACATCACTGTTCACTGGAGCAATTTAGGATCCTGCATGAAAGTTTTATTGCCCAACCCATCAAACAGATGACTAATAAAATACTGTAAGCACTAACTGCTACTGAGCTGTCAGTTTAGATAGGTTTTTAAGTGTTTATATATTTTATCCAATATGCCAATATTACCAAACTCCGTATCACCTTTATTAACATGGACACTGATATTGTCAAGAGCACAAAGCCTCCACTGAGTTGTGATGGTGAGAGTCGATTTGCATTAGAAACAGATGTAAAGCATGAAAACAACATTTAATTCTTAAATAAATGATACTTTTGATTAACAAAAGTGGACGTTCAGCCATGATGGAGTAAACAATCATGGTGCATTTGTGCAAAATATGTGATATTTGTGGCCAAATGGGCACTGGAAAAAAATTCATGTCTGCCAGTGTCGATAATAATCTTTTGAGGTAAATATCTGCTGATACTGACATTGTTCTGATACTATTGTGAATCCCTAGATCAAATCTTGGTCCTCCATCAAATGCAAGTCATACAAAATGACTCTTTGCGACTAAGGATCAGTTTCCTATGGTCCTGCAACGAATTAGCTCTTATTTTACAACGGAATATCTTGTGGGGAGACAGGCTTGTTTTGGGCTTTCAAATGCTGCCAGAACTGGTTTGAATAATAAAGGATATTCAGAGCAAGGCAGTCTTTCCCACACTCTATTTTCTCCATAGAAATACCTGTCTTCGACTCTTATGGTTTTCATACCTGCAGCTTGGTTGCTTTGTTCCAATTATGTTAAAAAAACACCACAAAGTTGCACATTTATTTTGGTTAATTTCCTGTTCACCCGTGGTATTTTGAAGCCTTTCAAATCACACAAAAAGGCAGGACTGACCGTATGACATGACGTCACAGCCAGCGTTGCTATGACTATGAATCGCGTTCTACATTATTGGAAGGACTCTAATAACCCCCCACATCAAGCTGTTCTTTAATAACTCAGATAAAATTAATGAAGATAATATAGATGAGCATAATTAACATTATGTGACACACCTTACAATATGAAAGCTCAGTGAGAGGTGTTTAAATGCCCGCCAGTGTCTACAGCAGACCATAGAGGACACCAGATATTATGGGAACACACTGTAACACCTGTATGAAGATTAGGTTAGATTAGATAAACTTTATTAATCCCTTTGGGAAACTCCCTCAGGGGAATTAGGAAATACCAATAGCAGTTGAAAAGTAGATAGAAAGATATACAAAAATGATAGATATAAACAGAAAATACAAATAAATAAATATAAAATAACATAAAAATAAATAAAAAATATGGCTACTGGCTGGCTACTGTTCCTTCCCATCCTCAGTTTTCCTCTTTCTCCTCCTCCCCCCCAGTGAGGAGTTGTACAGTCTCATGGCCAGAGGGACAAAGAAGTTTCTCAGTCTGTTGGTCCTGCAGATTAACTCTCAGTGATGCAGAAAAGTTGAGAGCAGCTTTAAAAAGCATATATTCTCCTGCTTTATCAAGCTGGACTAAATCCTGGGAACTAACGCTTTAAGTCAGTCTATATGGTCCAGTCCTGTGATGATCTGCTGTAACCTGTTGATGTTTCATGTATGTTGTGCCTGTGCACACAAAGTGACTCTGCAGGATCCAAAACATTTTCCTTAAGCAGGACTTTGACATCAGCGTGGTTGCCTGGTACTTGTTTTGCCGTTGTTATCACTACTGCTGTTGCTTATACTCCTACAGAAGTGTGATGAGTTCACTCAACACCCTGTTTGCTCCAGTGGTCGAGTGGAAGCGAGCCGAGACCACCTCTTTCAGGCGAGCTTGGTGTGGTTGTTTGTTCCAGAATAGGGATTCATTGCTCTGTTCATATATAATCAAAGAAACCACGCCAACAGTGAACATCCACTTGTATTGAAACAACCTTTCCAACAGATCTAGGTGTAAATTCCACCAACGATAAATAAAAATGTATTTCATCAAATTGTATTATCTTAAAGACCAATTTGCAGGTTAAATTTCCTCTGAAATGAATGCAAACCTTGTCTGTTAATGTCTCTACCACGTTCTTAATTCTATTTTTCTTTGTTTACATAAGACAAAGGCACAAACTCTGATGAAATAGTGCTAAGCACCAGTGAGACTGCCAGTAAGGCTCTTTTTTTTGTCAACATTGCGTCATATTAAGTCAATATCGCTTAGATTGATGTAGGACATTTGTGTGAGTCTGAGTACTTGTTTAATGTTATATTTATATTACCTTAATGTCCCTGCACTCCATTTTACCCCATTAAGATGCATTAATATTGTGTTTGTGTCCATTTCATAAACTCCACTTTAAAATGGTTGGATTCTAAAAATACATCCTTGTCTAAATCTAAAGGGTTTTTTATAATCTGAATAAGGCACACGAGTCACATTTTCACATCAGAAAATCTGAAATTCTTGATTAAACCAACAAAAGCCTGTACCTCTCATCCAAACCCAAATCAAACAGCACTCGGGTCTGTTGTTGTTTGAGTTTTGTGTTCATGTGCAGAACTGAATAATTATTTCTCCAACTGCTCTGCACGGCAGTGGCCAAAACCAGCTGTCACTCACACAGCGTGGGCCGAACTATAATGGCCAGTTGTCCTTCTGTTTATTCTGAACAAACTGCTGCTGCTGCTGTCAGAAATGTAAAATAAATCATCTTCTGTGAGCAGGAGGGTTTCTATGAGCAGACACTGAGCTGATGGAATAACTAAAGCTGTCAGAAACTGGCAGGCAGCACAGTCAGCTGGATCAATACAGTATTTCACTATTCCAAGACTTCTTTTTGTTTTCTTGACTCACCGTCCTCCTCCGTCTGTTTGACGATCTCCTCACTCTCCTTGCTGCCTTCAGGGTTGGCGAGGACGAGCCTGAGTCTCACAGTGACGAAGGGTCGTAGCCCCCGCAGGGTGTAATGAGAGGATGTCTGGATTAACTCCTCTGCTGCAAACTCCTGCTGGTTAAACACGTACTGGTACTGCACCTGAAAATTAGAGAGATTTGACATTTGGCCACCTATCTTTACAGACTGGTTTGATAGTTTACGGGGAGGTCCTTCCTGGAAAAATCCATGAAAAAAAAAGAGCTTTGACATGAAATTTAGGAGATTATAGAGAGCTATTTTTCTAAGAGACACCACTAATGTTTGCAGTTATACAATCATAATATTAAGGGAATTTTTAAAGGATTTTTAGGATTAATGTGTAGCTTGTTTACCAATTTATGTTACAGTTACTCTTGTAAAAACTTTGTGTATTGGTCCTTAACTGATGCACTTAATATCAAGAAGCAACTATGAAAACATAAATGATATATGCTCAACCTTTTGGGATTTTTTCTTGTCAGTAGCCAAGAAAAATATACCTTTTTTAAGATTACAAAGTTGTAAATGTATGAAATATGTGACACTGAATTCTAAGGATCAAACAGTCACACATGTACAAGGGATGAGACTCAAAAATGTTTATTAAGACATTATCTTATTTATTGAGCGTCATTCTTCTCTTTCCCTCTTCCCAAATTCCTACATTATCCATTGTCCTGATGCTTTCTTAGAGTCCAACAATCCCCAAGACAAATCTTTAAAGGGAGATAACACTTTAACATCAGATGAAGCAGAATTGTCCGCTACACCCTACTTTGGTCCCACTGGAGAAAAACTGAACAAGTGCACTTCAGTAACGATATTTCCAGCAGACATTGTAGCAGATGAATTTTTCTTACCGTCAGATTGTAGCTGTGGCAGCGAGTCACCGCATACCCAAACGTCTCCCACTGAATAGTCAGCTGGCGTGCTCGAACATCCACCACATTGACATTTTGGGGACCATGGACTGGATCTGAAAGAGATATGGACAAAATGAAACTTTTTATTTTCAAACAATTGAAATTAACTATTTTCTACAAGTGAACAGAAAAATTGAGAAAATGAAAGTTTTCAGAACCATAAAGTGAAGAAAATGCTAACTTTTTTGTACAGAACTAGCTTTGTTTTGTTTTCGTTGATATGCTACTTGACCCTAAAACCTGAAACATCCATCCCTCCACCAACTCTGATCAGTTACACCTGTGATCACCCAACAAAAGCCTCAGTCAAGACAGCAGCATGGCTTCAGTCAACAATCGACTTTTGTTTAGATAATGACAAAAATTAATTGGCAGTAAATATTCTTCTTCACGGATTCAAAGTTTTGTCTTATCTATGCTGCTTCCTTTTAGCTAGGGTAGCACTGTACTCGGGGTTCATCCAAGATTTGGAGCCAGGACATCGCACAGAAAAATGCAAGACCATGCAAAAAAAAAATGTTTAATGTACAAATGTGAGACTTAAAAATCCATCAGGTTACTAGTTTTCATCATGGTGTCCAAGAAAGCTAGAAACACCCCTGTAAAAGTCCTGTAACCAAGCATGCTAGCTGAGCCCTGGTCCCTAAGTCAGAGCAACTCTTGTTAATGGGTTATTCAAAGAACATTACATTTTAGAGGTCAAAGGTCAAGTATACTAGGACTTGTGTTTGCCTGTTGCTTGTAAATGGCATAAGAATGCTTTTGTCAAATATTCACTCTGGTTCACTGATGAAGTGAAAACATTTTGGAGGTACAAGGTTACTGTGACACTATGTCTTGTGAGGAGGCCCACTCACAGAAATAAGGAGCCGCCAAAGGCCCCATAAATGGACCCCTAATGTGATTTCACTGTATCAACCTGCACGCATTGAATCAGTAGCAGTAGCTCCTCTTTGATTACTAGAGGGGATCAAGCTTTTGCTGTTGCTGCTCCTAGACTCTGGAACAATCATAACAGATCCGTCCTGTCCCAAGAGACCCATCTCTAGCAGATGGCCCTCAGTTATGGTTAAATCTGACCCAATATGTTTTTTAAAATTATTTTACTAACCTCGGCCAAGGAGGTTATGTTTTCACCAGCGTTTGTTTGTTTGTTTATTTGTTTGTTTGTTAGCAAGATTACACAAAAACTACTGGATTGATTTTGCTGAAAGGTTCAGGAGATGTTGGTAATGGTCCAACTTAAAAGTGGTTAGATTTTGGTGATGATCCAGATAACCACCATTAGCAAACAATTGTTTTTGCTCAATAACTGTCTAACTAATAATGATATCAACATGATTCCAGTGTTACATGTGGGTTTTCAGGGTCATGAATCATATTATGATGGTAACTTTATCTTGGAACTATTGCTTATAGATGAAACAGCAATATGTGAGCTACCTTGGTGGAGGTTTGCACTCTCCGAGTGCTCTCTAGTTTTATTTGCTTTACTTTCAACCATGATATTGAATGGTTTAATTTGCTTTTAACTAGTTTAACTTTATTTCTTCTTTTAATTTATCGCTGTGTATTACTGTGTAAGTTCCCTCTGTTTTGTGTTTCCTTCTTGTAACCCTAATTTTATTGGCCCTTGGTCAGCACTCAATCAACTTTTGTTGTTTTAAAATGGACTCTAGATATGAATCTGAATACTCAACCTGGCTCTTATATCCTTTGAAGCTGACTTGATCAACACGATACTGGTCTAAGCACGGCTACAAACCAACACTTATGACCTAAAGTGAGGTTCAGTAACCTGAAGCATCACTATAACAAAAAATGAAGACTCATAGTTTTTAGAGACGAGAAGGTTATATTTTAAATCAGGCAACAATAACACATTTTTGCTTTAGGAAAAATGTTGAGTATTTAAAAAAAAAACAAAAAAAAAAAAACAAGTGCCTGTTCATTCTGGCCCCTCCATGACTTTTGCTTATTTACAAAAAAATTTGAAGCAACCATTTAGGGATTTTTGTCAAATTTGGCACAAACTTACACTAAAACTTCAGGGTAAACTGACTGGATGTGGAGATCAAACGTTGCTGCGATTTTGTTGCAAAGATAACTGCTATTAGTTCTAGTTTGGCTATGATTTGGCAATTTGAAGGTCCCTTTCATTGTCAAGGTTTTAGAAAAATACTGGTATTTCATTATTATTCATCCTTAATATTCCTATTAAAGTTTTATGACTAAATATGAACTTGGCAAGGTGCTTTAGGGAAGAAAAGATCAATTTAAACTTGAGGGGGTTTTAAAAGTTTGAATTAATTCTCAAAGTTAAAAGATTATTTCATACATTTTTTTTTCCAAATAATCCTTCATATTATGGAAGTTTATATACCAAGCAGCAGTATGTCATTACCTGTTATTGCTAAATAATAGGACAATCTGTCTGACCACCAGGCCACGCTGCTTCATTACAGGACAGTCCAAAAGCTCAGGCCAAAGTCTACAGACATGTGTATGGATCTGCAGACGTTCAGAGGGTTGTTACAGCCTCCCCCATATGTCACACACACACACTCACTCACTCACACACACACACTCATGCAGCCTGTTTGCAGCCATATGTTGGGCAGGTTTGAGTAGCACGTCTGACTGCACACTAACGAGCTCGTTCAAAGCCATCTCTCTGTCTGCCTAATTAATTTCAATCAGCCGCTGATGGCACCCAAAACAGGTCAGGATGTAACAAGACAAGCTGTAGGAGCCACTCTTCAGAAAAATAATCAAGAACAGAAAAAGAGAAACTTCACCGAAAATCTGAGTCATGTCCAAATTAGTCCCAACAACAGATGCGCACACTGGAGGATAGAGTTTGGCATTGAAACGAAAAATCACTCATTATGTTTGTTTATTGTTGGAGAAACTGTTAATTAATGTCAGGATGACATTTTAATAAACTTTAAAAATATGTTGAGGCAGGAGTTTATCCCAACAAGTTTATGCTAACTCATTTAACTGTTGGTATTCCCTTAGTAAGACCACTGTTGAAATTAAGGCTGCTTAAATGTTCAGTTTGTAAATGATGCATTAATACATCCTCAAGACACATAAGTATGTTTTGAGGTAGGCAGAGGACCACACCAAGTGCCACATGAGTCAAATAAGAACAGGAAACTGAGGTTATAGTTTGAACGGGTTTCAGTCCCTTTGTGAAAGGGTCATTTTTAGTCATATTTTGCTAGAAGCTAAAGAGCAAGAAAGAGGGTGGTTTGTTGTCAAATTGGACATATTGGTTATGAGTATTTGTAGGACTTTGTCTAAATATTCATATGCATCCATGTCTCCTTTTTAATTGCTGTGAGTTGAACACAAGTTTTAATATCAAATGATAGACATGTATCAAACATTATAGACTGGTATGATGACCACCTCAGTTTAAACATCCTTCACTTTTACTGAAATCATCCCAGCAAGGGTTGCAAAATGTTGGTATTTTTTTAAAGCTGGAAACTTTTAATGGGAATTAATAGGAAAAATTGGCAATAAACCTTGAATTCACTGAATTGAAGGTTGGCCCTTAAAAAGGATTCTAGATAAAGTTGTTGGGGAAAATATATTTTAGCATATCCTTGACTAAAACAACCAGATTTCATGCGAGAATACTTAAGAACATCTCTGCTATTCCTCGATCACATTCACAGAGCACACTGCTTACTGCAGGGCTATTGAGGCCATGCCCCCTACATGCACTTATCATTCCTCCATCACATGCACAGATTATTTTAGAGCCCTGGACTATTGAGGACACATTTTTGAGCACATGGACTACAAACAGTGAATTGAAACTGACTGTTCAAAAAAATACTAAAAAACTTGATAAAGTTTTACTCACAAATAAATCTGTTAAAATCTATTTTTTAATTGTAGTATTTTGCATGGATGTCTGCCTATGACAAAACAAAATGATTATATGTTTATATTTATGCTTGGATATGATGAAATTTCTTTGAACTACCTAAAATTTCCAGTTAATTCCTATAAATTCCCATAATTCCTATAATTCCCATGTAAAGTTTTCAATCTGGATTTTTTTTAAAGTTCCCATCTTAACTTCCCATGGAAATTGGCTGTAAAGTTTCTGGACATTTACCAGGAATTTTCTATTTCTTTGCAACCCTACATTCATCAATTTTCCTCTAAAGTCAGGTCATTTGATATTTCACTCACCAGTGTAAGTCACTTTGTGAAAAGGGACATCTTTGGCCATATGTTGCTAGAAGCTACAGAGCAAGAAAGAGGGCACTCATTGTCAAAACTTGACACATTTGTAAATATTACTACGATGTTGCTTAAATACTTATTTGTGTTGTTGTCCTCATTTTTTTTTTATTGCTGTGAGATGGACACATGTTTGAAAATAATCTAACAGAATAAATATTAAAAATCAAACATTAGTATGACAACCACCCCAGTTTTAAAAAAAAAATCACTTTTATTAAATTCAACATGGCTAAAAAAAATAAAATTAAGAAATATTTGTCTCTAATTTGGTTTCCCTACCTTGTTCTTGATCCAGTCGTTATGCCTTGAACAATCAATTGATCAATTTCAAGCACTTATTGTTTTCTTTGGTTGGGGGTTTAAACAATTAAACTCAAACAATTAAACAGAGATCGTATCATTGCTTTAATCCATTGTGTTTAAGGTCAGTGGAGTTCATTATAAGATTTTCCAAACAAGCTTCTTAGTGTAAACATCAGATCATCCTAATGAGACGGATGAGACAACAGCACTTTGGGTAATCCATCTAAGAGGCCATCTGAGATAGGACCTTTTCTGATAATATAGATGAGTTTGGGTGCACGGTTTCAGCACCACGGGGTGCTTCAGGGCTTAAAGGGTCTGTGGTTCTACTTAAAAGAGTAAATCCTGGGGTCTCTTAGATAAGATGGTGGCAGACTGACATTTGGCTGCCAAGAGAGCAGCAGGGGGGAGGAAATATAACCGACACATAACCCCATCATTAGGTCAGCTCAGCAGGACGGATGCTTTCACATACTGAGCACAGAACAACAGGACATCTGATGGAGAGGGATTTAGATGAGACGGAGGATGAAGCGTTGTGTGTTTACATCCAATGACAGAGAGGAAAAGAAAATCAAGAAGCTCTCAGACTACAGGAATGATCAACAAGTCTGAAGCAAGAAGACCGAAAACTGTGTGGAGAAATGAAGGAACAACAGCGTTATTAAAACTACAAAAGCACTCAGAGAGCACAGACCTCAACCATGTAGCTCAGTTAGCTCAGTTACGGCAGTGGCTTTTCCACAACCCCTGTAAAAGACACAATTCTGGATCACCACACTCTCCGATTGGATGGCTGAGTCTCCGCTCATGTCTGACCATGTGGAGAGCTCTTCTGCTGGCATTGAAATGAGGTCACATCGGCTTGAAAAACATTGATGTCAGATTGCAAATAAACATCAATTCCCATAATGAAGTAAAGGGGGCAGAACCCTCACAGCAGCCAAGGAGAAATTAATGGGATTTGCCATTATAAACTTCAATGTTTTTTTGTGACGTGATTCTGGATTGGTTCCACATTTAATTTGCCCTGATGATGGAGCCATATTATATATATTACCTTGTAAATTTTGAAGTAAATCCATGAAGTGATGGCAGAGATATGATTTTTTTTTTAAATACGGCCTAATGTTAACTTACGGGATTTTTAGAAAAATTGGGGATTTTTTTGCATCCAGACAAATATGAGGATCACCACCAAAAAGTAATGGCTTATACCTTGGACCAAATCACACCTCTGGTAATATTTTCAAGTAAATCCATCCAGTGGTTTTTGTGTAATCTTGCAACCAGACAAGCAAACAGACAAACATAAGCCGGCGAAAACATAGCCTCCTTGGCGGAAGTAATAAACATGAGCTTCAGCACTTTGTTTGGCGGCAGAAACTTATTTTCCGAGTCAAACTCCTCCAGAGAACAAATGTGAACTAACCTATAATTATGCCTAAACAGATCAAATGATGTACCTATAATGAACATGTGCCCTGTAATTCCCTAATTACAGAGACATAATCACTCATCACATCCCCGCAGAGAGAATGAAATAACTCGTTAATTTTTTTCTCCAAGAATCGCAATAAATCAAAGCTTCCCCTCTGCTATGACTCATTTCTGCAAAAACCCAAACCATGTTAGCTAAATCATATTCATGCTCCTAGGTCTGCAGAAGAACAAGACAAACAACAAATTTTAATCCACCGTCTCACAAACCAGTACCTTGTATTTAATCCTGCGGTCTTTAAACTGGGGTTTATGAGAGCTAATCTGTCAGATAATCTGGGGATCAGTTGAGACCCCCCTAACAGATTGCCAAATTGTGTTTAAAGATGGGTGGGGGGATGGGAAATGCAACAAAATAGAAATGGGAGCCAAATGTCCATAAGTCATGAATAATAATCAGGAGTGCAGCTCAGTTTTTATTAGTACTGAAGTGCAAAACCGCCACTAGATTTGTTTGCCAGAAGCCATTGAAGAGGGGCTTGGCCTGGAATGTCTGTGTGGCAGTAAAAGACGGCTTAAATTAAAGGAGCACTGTCCTGTACTTCATGTTTTGTATGATTTTTGAGGACTCAGCACCTACAAACATGACAGCGGAGAAGTGCATTTTGTAACACTGTTTTATGACATACACTCACAATTTTAGCCCCTTCTTGCTTTTATCTCAGCCCCCCTAAAATAATGAAAATTTGTAGCCTAATCACAGGTTCAGAGGATCCAACTTCTGCAATATTTTCTCATTTACTCGCCCCAAAGATAACAAGCAAAACTCCAAGATTGTGCTCCTCGGGATGATCATCATTTTCACTTTGCTTGTGTCTGTTGGTGATTGGGTTGGTTGAGTGAACAAGCGTCGGAGTAGCTCATCTTGTTGTGATTGTACAATCTTTGGTCAGCGCAGGTTTTTTGGGTCACTTTGCTAGTCTATGAGTGATTACAGGCATGTGTTCTCGTGAACCAGAGGTGAGTCTGTGTCCTTCAAAATGCATATAATTCAATAAACTGCTCAGGTAGAGCTGAAAGGTATGACAAGCAACAGAGAGTTTCATGATTGAAGTGCCGTCTTGTTTTCCAAATGCCTTCAAATCTGCTCTGTCTGTATGCTTTAGTTCTCGCATGTTAGAGCAGGTTAAAAACAGAAGGAAAGCTAAAATTTATTTTCAGTCAGTCTGTTTAGTATTCTCATATCTGGCTTATAGTATGTTTCAATGAGGCCTCAACGTCCCACAGTATTTAGATGGTATATGTTGATAATAATAAGATTAAAAAAAAAGGTTAAAATCTTTTATCTCTATTGTGACTGAAGCAGACACACAGAGCAAAAAGATAATATAATTTTACAGTCAAAATTTAACAGATTATTGAGACACATATACACATTAAAAGTCTTCTCAGGTGCAATGTAAAAAAAAAATCATATAATATCAGATCATCATATCATTATCATATTTTTTTAAATTTAATTGGATAAACTTAGCAAAGTTTTGTCAATGCGAAACATCAGAATGTGAATTAATACTTTTTATTTCTCACGTGAATTTACTGACTAAATTGATTTAACTTTAATGAACGCTACATAGGAACCTATTTATGAAATGAAAACTACGTCACAAATGACTGTAATTTTTTAAGACTTTAATTCATTTAAAAAATCTCTTCGGTTGTTACATGTGTTATGTGGTTGAGAGCACATATGCTGGGTGACGGATACACAAATGTCGAACATGACAGGAGTGAAAACAAACCGCAAACTAGAGGTTATAGGTCAAAGTTCAAGGTCCTCAAGTTTTATGGCTTTCTTTAACTTGTAAAATCAGTATCCAAAAACAGCTTTTAGGAATTTCTGCCTTGATATTGTACAAAAGTCCCACAAACACTAGTTTTGCTTTTCTGTTCAGTTTAATGTAATATCATTTACTGGTCAAACAACCTTTCTGTTAATCTTTGTGCAAAAAGGAGAGAGAAAGAGGATGTAGAAATAGGAGACAGAGATAGAGGAAGCAGATGGAGACAGAAGCAGCTGTAAAAATGGCAGATCAGCCTCTGATTTGCCCATATTCATAGTATAACAGCCTCATCCCTGCAACATACATTTTTGGAATAACCATGTTTTGAAGCCTTATAATAAGTATGGATTTTAGTATAATTATTAAATCAGCAAATATTTAACGCCCCCACTTTGAGTAAATGATGTGAGCGCTCTTTGTAAGTTAAACCTTTATTAGTTAGTGTTTAATGTAAAATAAGACCACTGAGATTGTAGTAAAGTCATCACTATTCTTCTATTTTGAGATCACCCTCATGAAAAAGGCATTATGTTGGAACATTTTTTAGTAGCATTGCTGTCAGTCTCTGGTATTAAGTCTTTAAATTTCAAGTCCTAAATAAAAGAATGACACATTTTAGAGAATTGCAGAGGGATGGAAAGAGGAAGAAACCATTAGGAGTGATTGAAATACGATGAGGAGGATGACTGCACAGAGGAGAGCAGGAGTTTTGACTTATAACTTTGTTTACATCGCTTGGACGATTATGGTGTCTCCCAGGCTGCCCTTGGTCATGACGAATAACAGATTTACCACATCATTCGTCAGATTTATTCCCCCTCTTATCCTCCTCTATTTCTCTCTATCCACATCACTTCCTCAAACTTCTCCCTGCCATCAATTTTAAGCTCTTCTCTACGCCCAACTTCAAAGCTTAGCAAACCCACTTACACATGAAAGACTGATAAAAATGCAGCGATGGGAAGGCTGACAAATGCTCCACAGTCAAAACCAACACTGCCATAGAGAACAGCTCAAGAGGAATCTATGGAAACAAAATAAGTGGAGTTTGGAAGCATCTAAAAGGCTGCAGAGGTCCGTTAATGGATAAATGCACCGTTGGATGGATGAGGATGGAAAGCAAAAGTCCATTTTGTATTCATGAAGGTGAGGCAGTCATTCCTCCAGAGAAACACAGGCTTCAGCCTTCATTAATCAGGATGGGTCAGAGGTTGGCATGTTAGTGATCACACACTGTGAAAGGCCGGTTTCGATGGCACAGCTGGTGTACAATGTGACAAGGCCAAACAGTGAGTCATGTAGCAGCCAGACGTGGTCTCCTGTGGCGGAGTGGAGGTTACAAGTGGCGCTTGGTGTGCCTATTAAAAGGACAACAGAGGCTTCAGTTGGTCAGTAACCTGCTGACATCACACTACAGGACAATATGGAGGATAAATAGCCTTTTGCTGCCTGTCATATTACACTGATGCTCAGTCACTTGGCAGCATAAATCTACATTGTGCACAACACAATTAAAGCATGGCAGCCATTTTAAGTTTCTCTTTAGTGTCAGACCAAAGCATCACTTTGGAGTCTGTTTCAAAGTAGAAATTAGCATTTGTTTCTTGGTATCCTTGAGCATCTATTTTGTCGTAATACATCATTTTGGCTTTACAATTAAGGGTATGTTTGATTTAAATTCTAACATATTTAATTTTTCTTTTAAAGAGCACTTGCATTTACATGTGAAAGAACCCTTAAAAATTTCAAGAGAAAAAGTTTGATTCAGAAGTGCGACGTAACTAAACATACAATAGGGGAAAGCTGGGCTGTCTGTGTGTCTGCAAGTCTGAGCAAAGCTTCAGGGATTTGATCATCTCATACAGAACAAACTGTGGTCGTAAATCTGTGGGAGGATAATCCACAATGTAGTAATTACAGGGTTAATTTTGATTAGGTGAGACCAATGTGAGAATCTAATTCTGGCAGGATTGTAAGACTTAAAAGAGTGCACTATGATGATCTCTCAAAATAGACACAACACAGTTGAACTAACCTGTGCGGGTAAGTAAGCAAGTGCTGACTGGCTAATATCCCAAAGCAGTTGGAGAGAATGGCAATGATAGAATAGAAGAACAGAAACCTGCATTTGTCCCACATGGGGAAATTTGCAGTGTTACAGCAGCAAAGGGGGCAGCAGTGATAAATTAAAAAAAAAATAGACTTAAGTTTAAAAGAGCAGTATGTATATTATTTCAAATATATAAACAGACTAGAAATATAAAAAACTAAAAACAACACTATAAGAATTACTTACACATTCACAAAGTAATTGCACATGGGTGTATTGCATGTTGTTGGTAAACTCCACAGTTTTCGTGGTCTACTTGGAGCAGTGCTGGTTGTAAAGTCTAACAGGAACAGGCAGGAAGGACCTGCGATACCGCTCCTTCACACACTTCAGTGTGTCTAATGTCTCTAATGTCTTGGTCACTCTTGTTAGCAAAAAGAAAATGATAGATACCTGTTGTCTATTCATGCATTTATCTATGTTTTTTAAATTACTATTACTTAATGAAATTAGGATACTGATACAAAAAAAGTGTTAATGCAAAAATGTAGCTTGATTATGGAATAAAAGCAAAATAGGATATAAGAAAGACTTATCTTGAGTTATTGGCATGTATGCTCAAGAACAGACTGAGATTGAGTGTTTGGGAAAAGTGACAACCCCTGTGCTTTGGCTTTAAGGTGGAGATGAAATTGAGCAAAAGCAGTCCTTCATCCATCAGACCTTGATTTGGGGTCCAATGAAAAGCTCAAGTTAGAAAAAAAAAAGGTTCACGACTTTTTTGTTTGTTTGTTCTTGTTTTAAACAGAGATATCTTGTTTTTCGAATTAACTCTAAAACTTAGGACCAACAAATGATTTTAAAGATACTGAGACTGACCTGAATAATCCTGGCCTCCTAGAATTGAGGGAAACTAATTTTGCATCCCTACATCACGTGCAGTGGACCAAAAATGTGTTTCTTAAAGGATAAAAATAACTCAATGCAAACAGTTCTAACCAGAATTGACTTCTCCATCTCTCCGCTGAGCCGTCTGCGATCATCTAAAACGACTTTCTGCCAGTGAATTTCAACCTCTCCCTGCTGAATCATCCTGAGCTGGAAGATAAAAATGGTTCACCGTCTTCTGAAAGTACTTAAGGCTCTATTGGATGTTTTGGCAGGTAGATATCTAGTTCAGACGAGCGCCTGGTGAAGCGTTGTGTTTTGGGATGCCTTCCTGAATCTGATGAATGAGCAGCAGAAATGGAGCCATTAATCCAGACTTTAGGGAGCCGTTCCAGAGAGGAGAGACGAGGGAGGAAGAGGAGGAGTGGAAATCAATCTTGCTGCTTCTCTACACTCCCCGTCCTCCTTCATGGTGCTCTCCTGGTCCTTATTTTAACTTAGTCTCCCTCCATCCTCATATTTTTAGAAAACAGGTAAGCTGTTGTTCACTGTGGTCTTTTACAGCTGATTTCTCAATTTGCTTTTTCAGTTCAATAGCCATAGTCTTGCATTAATTTTATTCTTCCTCTCCTCATTTCTTCTCCATTCCCTGTAGTCTTTCCTTTTGGCCTCTTATGCTTCATCTTTTATTTCTGTATTTCTTCATTACTCACCTAGGTCTCACTTACTGCCCCGGTTATGCACCATATGTGCAAAAATCTACAAACCATGGATCAGCTGCAGGAGGGATACAAATCCGTACTAAAAGGTTTGTTTTTCTTTAATATACCATGGCTCTGGGACCATTTTTATCACAGAAAGAGTCTTGTTTGTTTGTTTGTTTGGATTGGTACAATACAATTTGAAAAAGCTTTTTACAGGCGCAGACTCACACAATCCCTGAACCAACCAGATTCTACCACAACTTGTTTGGCCAATCACTCTGGAGTTGCCATATCTTATGCCCCCTTAGATCAAATTTGCAGCTTTAATATTCTGACTTCCACAATCAAATGGAAAGCACCATAATACTGTATTTCCCATTACCACCACTACCACAACCAATGTCCTGACCCCAAAAAGGGGGGGTATCCTATCCTGCTGTTGGCCTCACGACCCATTTAAGTACAGGAAGACATCATGACAGGGTCTAATCGTTAAAGACAGGCTCATGACAACAGACATTGCCCATTAACCATGTATCCAAACTTGTAAGATAAATAACTGCTTGCTCAAATCTTAGTCTCTTCTTATTGAAATGAAGCTAATCTCCTATAAACCTAAGATTGCCATGCAGATGGATCAGCCTGATCTAATGTCTGTGATCAGGCAGATCCATATTGCCAAGTGATCGTCCAATCACCTGCCAGATTTGCTTTTAAAGGCTAAGTCCATTCACAAACACTTTCTATGGGCTCTTTCCCAGATGCACTACTGAAATAACCAGCACTGAAGCTGAAAAAATAAGTTGAAATTTTGTATTAAAACCTAAAGAAAAACTGGGAGTAGTAAGGAAATAGTGAAGAATAACAAAGTCTGAAATAACCATTTCAAGAATTCAAGTAGACAGAGGATTCTTTCTTCTAGCTGGAGGTCATAATACATCTCATTGCACTACTGTGCAACCCCTAAAGGGACTTGCTTCATAATTATAAAAACAAGTTAGCCGTTGCAGACTTGAATTCGTGTGGGTCCATCTGAGATAATGCAGCTAATGTTGCTATTTTCCAAAATAATGTTTTGAGGGCTGCATGTAGTGCAGCAGGTCGTGCACATGCCTCACAGCAAGAAGATTACTGGTTCCATCCAAGGATCATGCAGGGCCTTCTGTGTGGAGTTTGCAGGTTCTCCCTGTGCATGCTTGGGTTCTCTCCAGGCACTCGGGCTTCCTCCCCCAGACCAGAAACGTGCTCATTAGGTTGATTCATGACTCAAAATTACCCTGGTGTGGATGTAAGGCTGAATGGTTGTTTGTCTCACTCTGTGGCCCTGTGATTAGCTGGTGACTGATTCAGAGTGTATCCCACCTAACCCAGTGTCAGCAGGGATAGGCTCCAGCCCCCCATGACCCCAAAGAGACAAGCGGTATAGAAAATGGATGGATGAGATGTTATTGAGTGGTATATAACTGCAAAATTCTGGTGCTAGTTGGACAGTTTAGTTTACCCCTTCAGCCTTCCTCACATATTTGAACAACTTGCCTCGTGCTATTAAAAAAAAGGCACTGCTATCATTTCCCTCTTTCCATGGCCTCTTATGCCTTTGCAACAACCTCTTTCTGTCCTCCTCTTTGTATTTTGGGATCTTTCTCATGTCTATATTCACAAAGACCTAAAAGGCAAAAACATAAAAAGACCGAGAGTAAAGAAAAGTCGTGTCAGGGAGAGAACACAGAGAGCTTCCCTCTGGGAGAAACACGGCAGGGACAACTTCCTGTTCACGCTCACAGCGACTGTGTATGTGTGTGTTTGTATGAAGTGTGGGGAAATTACATATTACCAAAGCTGCAGTGGCCAAAGGACACAAATACAATTAATACTCCAGATCCTGAGAGCTCCCACCAGTGCAACAAACACACATACACACACACACACACACACACCCCGCAGGCTGCAGCAGCTCCACATACGCCGTGTGACTGTTAATATGTTGCAGAGGTTGCACTTTTAATGCATCTACACACCGAAGAAATAACAGCCTAACCTCCACCTAAACACACTCACACATGATGGGGGCAAAATCCCCCATGACGATGAAGCTCGGAGGCAAACAACCAAGATCAGACGAAAAGCTTAATGGAGGCCTCTGCTCAACTTGGATTTAACACAAGTACCGGTGAAGATTTTACTTCTAACTTGAGTATCTATAATCCCTTCATATAGAAAAAATACTTAAGGGAAAGCACTCACACTCCCTCTCTTCACTGAAGCACTCAAACACATTCAAAGATGGGAGGAATTTGATATTTCATCACAGAAGTATTCAGAAATGAGCATCATCAAATTATCAGGCTCTTAATTAAGACAGCTTTAATAATGTCATTAAAGCAGCTCATTGCTTCCACACACACAAAAGCCCTTACATTCACAAATCCTCCTTATTTTGTTCTCTCAGACAAGATTAACCTCAGTCTACAATCAGAAAGTCACAGGAAACAGACAACAAGAACAACCATGAAATGCAGCACAAAGTCATCCAAACACACACTCAGGCACAGAAAGTCAGCAGCATATGAAGCTACACCCTGTAGCTTCATGACTTGGATAAATTGGATTAAATGAAGGAGCAGCAGATGCCTTTTAGTGGATTTTAATTACGTCTCTCTGCATGAAACCAACGGCTGAGAGTTAAACCATAACTCACACTGTCTGACTTTAAGACTGAACACTTTGAACTTTGAAGCATGAGTAGGTTTCTGATCACATCTGAAATAGATGGTGTATTTCAAAACCACATTTAAATGAGTATATTTGATGAATTTAATGAGATGTTTGGTTTACACTTGCAGTCTAGTGATGGAAGTTGAAATTGCTCTCATCTGGTTCATACCTGCATCAGAGAACATGGCCTATTCTTTCTCAACTTGAACGACAAGCTGGATATATCTATGTGTAATCTTTATTTTTGTAGAAAAGAGGCCATGTTTTGCTTAATTATCTCCACAAGGAGGTCATGTGTTTTTTGTTGAAGTCTGTCTGACTGTTTGTCAGTTAGCAAGATAGCTCCAAAAGTCCTTGACGGATTTCGATGAAATTTTCAGGGAACGTTGGTCACTGAACAAGGAAGAAGTGATTACATTTTGGTGGTGATCCAAATACGGATATGGATTCATAAAGGATTGGATTTAAAGAATTTGCTAACATTGCAAGATTGGGGAAAAACACCAGAATACTTCCTTGAAGGCTTGGGTATTTCCAGCAACCTCAGGATACGATACTAAGGCCACGACATGTGCTTAAATGAATGGTTGTATGTGGCCCTGCGATCAGCTCTTCCCCGCCTCTCGCCAAATGACAGCCAGGATAGGCTCCAGCCCCTTGCAACCGCAGAAGGAAGAAGCGGTGTAGATAATGGATGGATGGATAGTTACACAATACAATGGGGAATAAAATTATGTTTTTTCATTTTTGAAGATTGTTACTCTATGCTTTTGTTTGACAGACACAATGCTGGTTAGAGTGAAAAAAGCAGGAAGAAAGAATAGGGAATTACAAGTGTGAAACCTGCCATAGGTTGTTTCTGAGCACAGGTAACCCACTTCATGGTCAACAGCCTCAGGAACTAACCTCTAAACTAGTGGCAACCCAAGTGAGCAAAATGTTCATTACTTTTTTCTTTACTTAAATGGCTACATTCAACCTGCTGAAGCTCAAAAAAAGCATCAGAGTGGGGAAGAAAGATCATGTTAATGTCTTTGAATATGGCATGGTTGTTGGTGCAAGGCAGGCTGGTTTGGGTATTTCAGAAACTGATCTATTAGGATTTTTACACACAAGCAGCAGTTGCCGGGACAAAAGGGCCTTGAAGTCAGAGGAGAATGACCAGAACCGCTGACACAATCTTAAAGCAGATGGGCCACAGCTGCAGAAAACCACACTGAGTGCCACTTCTTTCAGAACAGAGGAATGAGGTTCAAACATGGCATGAAAGGGTTAGTTTTGGGGTACTGCAGCAGCTTATGTAATGCAATTTATGGGAACAAGTTACGGTGCACCTCAGGGTTTAGTGTTTTCTCATTATTTTTTTTGTGTTCATTTGAAAAGTGTATCTATATGTTCAAACATTTCTTCTTCCATGATGCATGAAATAGTGTTGAATAATAACTAGTAGTTCAACTGATTTCTTGGCTATGAAGTTGGTGACCTAGCCAATCTTGCATATTTCATAATCCACAAAAAACTTCTAAAAAAGGTAAGGAGACAAGGATTGTTGATAAAATAAGAGTATTCCTCCACTGGAGGCCTGACCTGTGTCCTTTCTGCTGTGAGGCAGGAACAGGAACACAAGTCCTTATTGATCTCTATTCCAGCTCATAAAGCATCACAACAAACTACAGATGTAAAATGATTACACTTCATCTTTCATGGTTAAAGATTTAGTCCGCCGGTGGTGCAGATACAATATAGATATGAATGCGTGTTGTGATATCATAAGCTGTGAGAAGACAAACGCTCTGAGCCAAAAACCGAGCAGTAATGTGATTCAACATGGAACAGAAAGGAAATCTATTCCAAATTCAGCTTTATTAATACCACTGCAGCCTGCAGGCAGCCATGGGACAATTGAGTTGTAGCAATTTGGAGAATGAAAGACGAGGTGCAAAGAATGAAGACAATGCAAAAAAAGAGAAAGAGGAAGTAAAATAGAAAAATGGAAAGGAAGGAATATATGTAATTGTGCTTTGAATGAAATCAGGGCTGCCGAAGAGTGATAATATGTGAAATAATGTTGACTGAAGAAAGTGAAAGGAAGGAAAAGACGGACAGAAAGCAACAGCGAGAGCTATGGGGGACACAAGGAAGATTTAAAGCGGTGATATAATGAGCCAATTGATGTTGAGGCTTGGGGTTAAGCACCTGGAGCCAGCCAGTAATTGGCTGAGAAAGACGGAGTGACGGATGGGGGGGATATAACAGGGAAGGAAAGATGGAGGGCGGGTTTGAACGCATTCATCTTTGGATAAAAATGTCATGGTGTCCGCAGACGTGGAGGACAGGATGGGAAATGCTTCAGGGCATAGAGTAAAAGCTTGAATACAGCTGCTTGTTACAATAATGTCACCCAGCCAATTATGAGCAGAACCGTCAGATTAAATTATAAAAGAAAACTCCATCTTCTTCTAAAGTCCTCCAGAGGTTTTCATCAGACCTCCTCCGGGTCTCGTGTTATGAATTATCATTGAGGATGAATCTAAGACCGTTTTTATTCCTTGATAACTGAAGAAACATCCCTCACAGGATTTTTTTTTTGTATTTAATGGCTGATGTTTGAAAGAGGAGAGAATGGATTCATGAATCCCACTGCAGTGATAAAGAGTTTGGGGAAATTTTTGTCTTTTGTTAACCTTCACGGAGACAAAACCATTGAAGTGTCCCATGATGAGCTTTTCTTTTGATCTTCAATAGTGCAGCCTAATCTTTGACTGTTTTAACATGAGAATAATTTGATCTAATTAATTATTCCAAACCACTAAGTCAGAGCACAAAATCCTTCTTTATTTTTTAACAAATGTTTCATGATGATGGAGACACAGAGGTACTTAAAATAGGGGGAATAAATGAGAAATTTGGTTTATTTCAATAACGTATTTTTTTATGGCATCTAACTAAACAAAAATCAGGAAACCGGACTTCAGTGCTAATTTTAATGGTGTGCTCCATTTGATCTTGAAAACTGGAATATCCACGATATTGTCACATCAAGCTTATGTTATGAGCACTTTTCTGGAAGGGGTGATTGGACTCGATGAACAAATTTTGGGCCTATATGAGATCTTGGTTTCATGATTGCAGTGCAGTCACTCACACATTGAAAGCAGAGCCAAGAGCTGATTCGTTAATTTCACAGTGACCTGTAAACCAGCAGACAAGGTCATGGCAACAGCTGGCATATCTGTTTGTATGATGCGCTCAAATATATAACCCCTTTTTTTTTTTACCATGTCCATGAGTAGACACCATATGATTCCCCCTTCTAGTCATACCTAAATCATTAGCAGGGCTGTCAAGAGAATAGCATTTTTAATCCAGGATTTACCAGTTAACTCAAAATCAATTACATTTGATCACACATTTAAAGTATTTCTACTTTCGTTTTATGTTTGAGTGTATATTCATATAGTACATTAGCTTAATTGTGAAGCAAAATGAATGGAACAGTGAACAACAACAGTAAACAAGAGCAGAACAGCATAAAATGGCTGATTTAAAGTTGCAGATTACTTTGTTGTCCATTGAACTTTCTGTGACTTTTTCTCTCTGAAGGGGTAAAAGTGTCCTCCTTCTGAGTGAGCACTATCTGTTTTACGTTTGCAAACAAATCCCCTTGGTCAGTCAGCGATAAGAGCAACTCCTAAAACTCCACAAACACATAAAATGAGTTAAATCATCCTTACTTTACATCAGCATAGGAGCAACTTTAGTCTATGGAGAGTCATGTGGTAGAGCTTTGGTGCTGATAGATTTATAACTCCTTTTATCTATTCATTTTTGTGTCCCTCTGATGTTCAGATGGGGCAGACAGTCAATACTGAACATGTGCACATTAGTCATGCCTCAAATGATTGGTGGCATTAAAAGTACTTAGAAGTTTACACATTTTATCGCAATAACTTTGACCCCTCCAATCATTAGATATATTTTGTGAAACTTTCAAGTCCACGAGTTGAATAGCAGAGTCTATTGACTTCAGTTTTTAATTACACTAGGGACCAAAAAGGAGCTGCATAAGTGTTGGTCCACACACCATCATGTTTTGGTCTTGTCTCTTACTTCTCTGTGTGGCTTAAAAGAACAGAACAAGTACTGTTGGCACTTTCATTAGGAAAGCCAGGATGATTTCAATTTGTCTTAAATTTTTCTTCTTCTGTGATGTTTAATGGCAGTGTGCATCTAAAATTATCACATAATCTCGCCAACAAGCTCTTTCTTTGTCAATCACGTTGTTGTTGTCCACCAGTAAAGTTCCCATAAGGTTACCACTTTATGGTTTTTTAACACTTTTTCTTGCGTGATGGCAGTGGTGCGTGCACATTTTCAATTCAGTGTGAATGTTGCCAAGTCAGAGCTTTCACACTGCCAGCATGTCTCAAATACTTGGCTGCAAAGGTCAGTGTAGTTTCTCACCTTCCTTTTCCATTTACATATCAATTTTGTAAAGATTTAAAACATTAGGATTTATTATTTTGTTTATGAGGCTAATTTTATTGATAAACTTGGTTATACTTGCTTATTTCTAGGCTGGTGCCCCAAACTAATGAATTTAAGACCATAACACTATTTATAAACTGTAACATATAATCATAAATAATAACCCTCAATAAAAAACTAAATTGTGTGCAATATACCCCAACAATAGAAGAACTCCTTCGTATTGAGTTTTCTTTGACAAGTACTGGCCTACCACATTTTTATCTGTTAGATTTATTATTAAACCATTTTGAAAAGCTGATTAGATTTTCCATTTGATGCTCAAGTTCAAGCTGAAGACTTTTCTTCTGAGTTGGAGAGTTTTTACAGCCTTTATTATTTTACAGAAGAGACGAGAATGTAGTAAAACCCCTCAAAGCCACTGGGTTTTCTATAATAACTTATTTATTTTTCCTTTGTTTGTGCAGATCGAAGGGACCAGAAGAGACGACTTGTTTGTCTTTGTGTTGAGATGTTTCTCTCTAAATGTCACAACACAACCACCGCAGTGAGCAAGCATCTTTGGATGTATGAAATGTGTAAGTGTAACAATGGTGGCTCTGCAGGGCCATTAGTGCCCCTGTGCTTGTATTTGTGTGTGTTAACGTGTGTGTTTCTGTGTGTTGAAGTGCTAAGTGTCACTGACTTTTGTCTTCTCCACCGGCTTAATGGGGGAGTATTGAGCGGCGTCCCACAACATGGCTTCTCTCCATGGGGAGCCCGGACAGCAGATTTATTGAATCCTGCTTCTCCTCAAGAAAAAAAAAGAAAAGAAAAAAAAAAAAAACGGAGGCAGGAGTTTGTAGAGACAAAGACACAGAGGCAGTGATCCCATAATCAGCTTTAAAAGCATGTAAATGTCAACAAAAACTAACAGGATAAATCTTTCCTTTTAAAAGGGAGGATTTTATAAATGTGTCTGGGTTTTAAAGTTACTCGTGGGGAATCTACATGACTCACTCAGCTGCCTAAACAAGGGCTGGGTGATGGGGCCATAAAAGCTAAGGGAATTGTCAGCAATACTATTAAAGTTGGAGCACTATGCCAATCAAGCTTTAGCAATTTGAGAGACAAAATAAAACTCAAACCAGATGACCACAGGTGAACGATATACTTGCTTTTGACAACAATTGGTTTGTGATGTTGAGCTCAGCGCAGGGCATGGTGCTTAACAATGTGGAATGGACTGATCACCATAAACAAAACCAGTCAACCAGTCAAAACAGACCAGGCCCACATGGGGAAGGGGGCCATACTGTGACAGGAGCTGCGACAGAGTGAATCAGACAGAGTGAGAATAGGGGTGGATCAGGTGTACTTAGTTTATGAATACTAGCATTGTTTTTTGATTGAGGACATATTCTTGCAATCATTCAAATCCAACACTTGAACCAGAGTTAAGGCAAAACAAAATATGAACTCATTAAAATATTCAGTGTTGATGACAGATTGTTTTTTCCTTAAAGTGTCTTAGAGAACTAGGGGATCAAGGAAAAAATAAATGCATATATGTACTCAGGGTGGTTGGACCGTTTCACATACTGATGGGATCTGTTTCAGGGAATATCCCGCAGAAAGTGTTTGGAGAGGACAGTCTTAGAAAAAATAAAACGACTTTAAATATGACTGTATTGTTATGTCTGACACAGTGGTTATGGGAGGAACTGATCAACAAAACAAAAAAACCCATTAGGTGGGCCCTGCTGCAGAGGAGTAAGCTCCATAAGGTGAGTCAGTTGGTACTTTAAGACTCTTATCCAGAAAAGACCAAAGTACTGAGAGTACTTTCAGTAACACTTTGTGTGTTTCTTTTAATAAAAGATGTTCCAACAAAACTTCTGCCTGTTCACACTTTATTGTGAAGCATGTCAAAATGCAGACCAAGGCAGGGGTGTCCTGACATCATGAAATCACAATCTGCTTTTGGGTAAACAACACTGGTAAACAAAGGCCATCCTCACTTGGTTGCATTATGGGGTGCCAATTCACAAGCTAACCTACCAATAAAATTAACTATAGTTTAGCTTGGAGCACAGAAGAGATCAAATGTCTCATTCACCTTTTGGACGGATGAGCGTGTATATGAAATGTTTGATATGACTTAGAATGTGCACAAACCAAAGGGGCTTTTACTTGTTGGCACAAATGGTGGTAATCGAAAGATTGAACTGATATCATAGTAACTATTGGCAAGGCTGGGATTTAAGGTGCTGGTTTAATCTGCCAGCAAATGTTGGTGACGATCGTGAGAAGACTCCTTGGTAAAGCAGGTAACAGTGAACCTGCTATGGATGTTAAAACCCCTTTAAGACAAGATAAAATGAGGAGTTCTGTTTTGCCTCAACTTCACTTTCACAATGATCACAGACTGTTGTTACATATATTTCGAATATTCATGCATTGCAGTCTCTGTGATTGATATTGTGTTTAGAGCATGTTAAAATATGCTAGTGTGTTGATGAGGGTGATGATGGATTGGGGAGGGTGGGGCTCAATGATTCTTTCATCAGCCAGAGAAGCCTTAGCCAATAAAAAATGTGGGAGCCACTGGACTAGGATATGGAAAAACTGAGACTAGCTTTGTTAAAGTGGAGGTTCAAATGAGAGAAAGGTTAAATTCTCCTGCTTTAACAAGCTAAACAAAACAGTTTATCTTGTTAAAGCAGGGTAATTTAACACAAGCCTAGGATTATTTGTATTCTGAACTGCATGGAGCACCAAAAACCATCCAAAATCCTATGAGATTGCAAAAGATGATTATCTTTAATATTTTAGTTGTCAAAGTTGCCTTGAAGCTTTGTTACTGTACTACTGCTGCTGCAATACGATGGGTTGACCTGCCACGTTGTTTGTTTTGCTTGCTGGGCTCATTGCGTTCCCTCTGCTCCATTATTTAACTGGTAACAAGCCAAAACCTTTTGTAGGCATTCACTGTTAGGCTGCACTGTCTTGAACAGAGCTATATTGCCGTGTTCACATTTGTCCAAACAAAACAGGCTGAACAGGATGCCCATTTGTTTCTGAGAACTCCTCCAAACATCCACCTCAGAATCCTAAGTTTTTGCTTTGCAACTAATTGAAGATGACTGTAGGAATACATGAAAGATCAGTGAGGAAAATATGAACAGAGGCTATCAGTGAAGACTTAAAAACATCTACAAAGCTCAGATAAAACTTTGCACCAACCCGAATGTCCCCATCCTCCTGACATTGATGAAACAGAACTTTGATGGCGGTCCTGCAGATAAATTCTCAAACCATCCGACTATTACACTGCTTTGAAGCCGTACACCCTTGATGCAAATCCTGCCCTCTGCCGTCCCAGCTCATAATGAACACAGAATGTTTGTATTATTGAACTCCTTCATGAGGCAGCGGGCGAGCCTTCATGAAGCCTCCACAAAGCTCTCATCAGCGAGGCTTTTATCCCGGGCCCAAATGTCGGGCCCTGCTCAGTGGCCACACCGCAGAGGGAAAGAAAAGGACAATTTATCATGCATGAATCTCGAATGAGGGAGAAAAAAAAGAGTCATAAGATTGAGTTTTTGTCCTGGAAGAGAAAGTGAGCTGGCACATTTTGAAATGACACGCTCTTTTCTTTCAGTTCATTTCTAAAGGTGCTTTACTGGCAGGGAATAAAAAGGCACTTATTGCCAAAGCAAACACAATATGACAGAGCGCAGATAGCAGAGGTGGCAATGAGGCAGTAATAATGTCAATCTTTCCCTCCGTCTCTCACATTATCCGTCTTATCAAAGTCTTTTTCTCTCCATCTCGAGCTGCCTCCATCTCTTCCTGCCTCATTTCCACCATCATACTTCTTTATCCTCTTTTTTGCTTTCCATTCTTCTTCCATTTTGTCAGTAATAATCCTTTTTTCTACATCTTCCTCTGATCTACATGCTCTTCCTCCTCCTCCCTTCCAGCACTCATCAGTGGTTACAAACTGGACAAAGAACAGAGAGGTCGCTGAAGTCTGCTGGCTACTCCTAATGAGCTCAGAACACACACACGCTGGGACATGACATGATGTGTAGAAAGCACTGTGTACTAACAAACACTCAATGTGTCCTCCATTGGCTCTTGTTACCTGCTGTGGTGCATTGTGGGAATGACACCACCACTTTCAGGGAAGCTGGGGGCTTGCGTGTGCCTCAGTCAGTACGCTTTCATGCACAGTGAGCTAACAGTTAGTGCTCCATGAGGCAATTTGAAGTTTTTTGTCCTTGTATTCAAGGACCAGGGGAAGAATCAGTTTATAGATGTAGGCACGTCCACTTCTGCTGTATGTGGTCAAACCTCTCTCATCGTTCTGTTGACTCTGCCACCATATTAGTGCAGAGATACCTGGCCAGACATGCATGTAAGAAACCCGGCTTTAAAGGGATAGGCCAACCTCTTTTATCTTTTCATGTCTTGCCTCACTCCAGAGTCCATGATAATGGTCATGACAATGGTCAACAAAACATAGCCTCTGTTTATGAGTAGAACAAGACAATGCAATGATAGTAGAAGATAACGTAACGTAACACGATAAAAAAATGAGTAACAGCAAGCACACAGGACCTTTTAGAGTTGCTCAAGAGTTTATCTGACGACTGTAGGCAGAGGCAGGCTAACACTTCCCATTGACTCCCAGTGTTTGAGTTAAGCTAATTAGCAGTGGTAGAGCTCTGCCCACCACCCGTGCATGTAGATACGCAAGTCAGATAGTAACACACATACAAAAAGGGGTAGAAGATTACATTTCTCTTGTAATTGTGCTTCTCAAACAGACTAGACTGCGCTAACCATTCTGATCATGCTCTGCAGGCTCTGGTAAATTAACACTATTCACCTGAAAGTTGAACAGCATGCTGATTCTTAGAATGCAAACATAAATGCTAATTCAGGGGTAGCCAACAATGTGCCAGCGAGCACCTGGTAGCCCACAGGGAGCCAATGAGGCGTCCTCAGGGCATTTTAAAAATAACAAGCTACCAGCACAGAACCTGAAAAAACAAAAACGTTTTTTTTTTTTAATTTCAGTGTTGTGTTTTGATAATAAATCACACTTAATAAATTCAAACATAACAAATGTAACATGTGCATTGCATTTTAAAACCACCTTTTTTTCCCTAAACTTTGGTCTGCATGGGGTCAGAGTTTACGTTGATGCTGACGTCACACCTCTATCACCACTAACACCAGCCAGAGCCCTTATATTTTCACTTCACTACAAAAAATTACAAAACTGTGACTGCTGTACATAGCAGCAAAGTTTAGCAGAGAAATAAACAATTCAAGATGCTTGTATGTATAATGTTCACATATTATTTCATAATCTATAGTAATATTTATTGTTATAATGATTAAAAGTAAATGACAAAATACAGTGTACAAATACATGCTATTTATTATTCTAAGGTTAACTGTAAAATGTATATAACTCAAGAACATTGAATTAAGCAAGTGGCCCTCCATAATGCTCTTCATCTATAGGGTAATTCTCAGGCTCAAAAAGGTTGATGACCCCTGTGCTAAGCCTTAGTCAACAGCAAACATGCTAGTCATTGGCAGGAAGAGCATGTTTTTCTCCTTTTGAAAACAACAGCAAGCTGAAAGTGTTGTATTTCTCTATTTTTCTTTGCCAAAATTAAGGCACACAGTTTGTATGAAATGTGCAGCGTTGGAAATTTGAACACATGAACTCTCTAATTGATAAATTCATCTGTCCTAATGAATAAATAATGAATGAATAAATTAATGAATGAAACCTTTATTGCCCCTAAGAGAATTTGTCATGCAGAGAAAGCACAAAACAAACTACAAATGATATCAACAATCACCGAAGACAGCACATGGTAAAATGGAACAGATAGTCAAGAACAGAAAAAATTATTAAAATAAGTAAGCTGGATCAAGTGTCAGGGTCTTAAAAGTTCAGTGTGCCAAGTCTATGGGGTGCAGTCTGATCTTATTCAGCTGCTTGATGCTCAGTGGTAAAAAGGATGTGATGCCTCTTTAAGTCATCATCCTGGGCTTTCTGTACCTGCGTCCTGAGTTGAAGAGTTGAAATTCACACCAAAGGCGGTGCTGTGGGTCAGCTGTGATCTTGTTTGCCAAAGTCAGCATGTTACATTTCATTTCAAACACTTTATTTTTCCCTGAGTGAGGTCTATCTGTCAGGAGACGAATTCTGCCCATTTGTTCCCGTTAACTTTGTACCCAATTTAAGGGGTAATAGGTTAAGGCTAAATGTTTCGGGATTGTTGGGAGAGAGTGGGAAGTGACATGCAAAGGAGCTGCAAATTGGTCATCAACCTGGCAGCTGCTTGAGATATTAGTTTCCTTACTTGAGGAGCAACCTAACCAAAAGACCATCTGCCCCAAGATTATCCTTTTATTTATTTATTTATTTTTAATTACTTTTGGACTGTGTACAAAGGCAAAATTCACTATATGAAGATTTACCCTCTCGATCAGCTATGTGGAAAAACAAGCCTCATGCTGGAGCTTGGAGCTTAGTTAGCATGCAGCATGTACAAAGGCTGCAGATCTCTTAATTATGACAAGACTAGTATTTTATGTGTGTATAATGAATTAGAAAAAGTATTAATTCCTTTAAAAACATACTCTGGAATAGACATGAGACTGCATCCCTTCCTTGCTTAATTCAGGTAAAACAAAACCTTGAAATGAAATGTTGCTTTGCCAAATTACAAAGAAAGAAAAACAAGGTATTTGGTATTCTTTCTCTGCTTTACAGTTAAATTATTCCAAATGCTCTGCAGCAAATACACATTATATTACCTCTCCATGAAGTTTTGACATACCTTTTTTATAACCAGGAGCACTTCAGGACCTTTGTACTTCTGCAGCAATGCTTTATTTTGAGACCAAAACCAACTGAGTCCAATATTTTTTGCCCTGAGCCCCCTGTGGACAAGTGCCCTTATCATCACCTGCTTTTTTGCCATGCTCACAGCGCTCTCAGTTGAAAACAGTTCAGCTTCTGAGAGTAGAGAGCTTGTTAGTGAAGCTTCTCTCTCAAAGAGAAATCAAAATCAAGACCTCCGTTGTCTGGCGGAGGTGAAAATGATCTGACTCATGTTCCTGTGGAGACTTCTCAAGGTCTTAAGCATCTATCGGTAGTAGGAGATAATTTCTTGACTTTGTCTTCATGTTTTCTGAGTGATATTTCTATGATTAGGGCAAATAAGAAGCACACAGAGCAATCCCAAATGGCCTTATGGATAGTACGGAGGGGAGAGGACAACTCTTGTAACCTGACATCATTAAGTGCTGGTGAAACAGGGGTCAGAGCACCTAAGGCTATGGACATGGGCCCTTATTCTTCTGTGTGTCACTATTCATGTGTTTGTCCTATGTTTTCACCTTTTGTTTAACCCTTTCATTAAATCAAATCACAAAGGAATACTTTTTTTAAAATGGTTTGTTTTTACTTTCAAACAAGTTGAAAATCATGGTGATTTTTTTAATGTTATATTTTGAGGGAGTTATACATCTGTCCACTTCATCATGCATCAACAGTATAAATAGTAATTTAATGGAACTTAATACAGATCCACAAACAAATGTATTTGACAAACATTTATTAAAATTAAATAAAAGAAAAAAAAACTAAAGTATATGTATTATTGCCGTTTAATGAGACTATTCACTTGTGAATTACACCATAATTTAAAACAAAACATTTAAAAAATATGTGAAAAATATGTGAAATCTGAATACAGGCATACTACCCAATTTGCCCTTCATCGCCACCTGGTAGTTGGACATGGTACTGCGATCTAAAGGGTATAAAATTTATTCCAAATATCCGTCTACTGTAGTGGACAGCATGATAGGGTTAAGATAAAGACAGCACAAACTTTTACTTTGCTTTATCCTTCTGCAAATAAATGTGACAATTAAGAATGTTGAGAGATTACAAAGATTACATCTACCCATAATACACAACACACATGTTAAAAAACAATATCCAATCTTGTCTATGAACATATATTAAGCATTTGTAATGTGCTAATATTTTAGAGATCCCCATAGTTTCACAAATCATGCATTTCAGTGAGTCCATGTCTTATCCCGTAGTTCCCACCCTGCTGTGGTAGATGCATTCAATTCACCTCAGCACAGTTGTTGTGTGTATCTACATGAGAGTCCCCTGCTACAAGCCCACAGTAATTAGACTGACAGGCAGAAGCAGTCGAGCGTGGAGCACTCTGCTAATGTCGGACAGATTACCTGGGCAAAGTTTGTGTGTAAGTGTGTGTGTGTGTTGAACCAAACTAATGTTGCATTGATCATCTGCCTGCTTGACTCTGTGTGTCAGAGCGTGACCAAGTGTGTTCATGTGTGTATCTGTCTGTGTGTGTCTTCATTAACAGCCTGACTCAAACACGGACTCTAACCTCTTCCTTTTTTTTTTATCTTTCTGGAGTTTTTCCTCTTCATGTTTGCCCTCTTTGATCATTCTCTAATCATCTTCAGGTTCGACTTCAACTTGAAGGTACAAAAACGTCCTTAATGGACACGAATTTGACTTGTAGGTGGGCAACTGTGGCTTCAAAGTTTCAGGGTGGTTTCACTTCGAGAACGGTGGTGCACTTGACCCTGGCTCTCAAATCTTTCAGAAGAAAATGACTTACAATGTGGTAAATAAGTCTGGATGAGCAGCATACTGAAGACTGCATACTTTAGGCCAAAAAAATACAAGTATCACTTTCTGCAAGTTCAGAAATATTGTGATATTGGAAATCAGCAAAAATCCAATATTGTGTATCCCTACTAACTACTACTTTAACAGTGTGGGGTTGTCAAACTGCCATGATGTCCAACAAAATGCTGAAGGACATGATGATTGTGTTCTTTTTCTGCCTCTATGTAAAGCACTTTTAACTGCAATTGCTTATGTAAGAGATGTGCTGTGTAAATAGAGTTTTATTGACTGATTGATTGATTTATCCCGACACAGTAGCCGGATAATTCCTGTGAAATTACAGCATGCATGTCACAATTAAATACTGAAATTACATCCACCAAAGAGGTTGTGTTTGCATTTGTTTGCTCACCTGTGAGCAACTTTTCCACATTTTTGATAATGCGTCACCAAACAATGTCAGAAATGCCCTGAGCGAGGCCTTTGCTTTCTGAGCACTTCTAGTTTTACAAATACTTGCCTGTCATACTCTAAGAAAGCCCCATTACTAAAATTAACTTTGGAAATGGGTTGCCTTTTATTTAACCAGGAAAAACCTTTTTTCAAGAGTGTCCTGGCCAAGACAGCTGCACATTCATCAGTTTTAGACAAACACACGTAGTCATCAAACACATAAAACAAGACTTCAATACATTGAAAAGGAAAAGTCATAGTTTTAGAAGGGCAATTTTGCTAAAATTGACCATGTGAGAAAGATAAAGTGCATCAGTCAGAACATCTGCAGCCAGATGTGTCCGCCTCTAAGTCACTTAACGTCATCTTAAAAGTGCCCAGTGAAACCAGATCTTTTAGTTTCAGGCCTTTAGTTTTAAACCCAATGAAGACCTGGTGTTTTTTAACAGTGCATGTATGCTGAAGTTGTCATACGAAGGTACTATCACAGCATGAGTGGTAAAGGAAATCCAAACCCGTTTCCAAAACTGAGAACTGTTGAGTTGAGTCAATAATACATTTGGAAAATCACCATACGCTGCTTCTCTGAAATCAGATAACTATTCTAAACAGACTAGTTTCTTTCAGTCTCATAGTTTAGTCCATATTCTTTTGTGCTTTTCTGAAAGTATCTCCCTCTATCACCTTGTTTCTTCCCTCCTCTGACTCTTTCTCGGCCCCTTTCATCCTTTTCGGTCTTCTTGTGTCTATCAAACCAATCACAGCTAAGCCTCTGCACACACACGCGAGGGTTTATCCTGAAATTGAATTCATCACTCAGCATGTTTGTCAGCGTGCATGTGGAATGACAGAGAAACAGACAGAATAACGGAGGAGGGATGGAAATAATCATCGCACAAACACACACACGGCTCAGGAACACACTAAATCGACGGTAATCAACACGCAGCCACTCGCGGCCCACAAACACAAACAGGCCCTGTCTGCGTGGAGACATCTCTGGAGTTATTACGGCACCAACTGATGGGATGTGGAAGTTGAGAAAGCAATCAGCCTTCTGCCTCTAAATCAATCACACACACACTAAATCAGAGAAATATTCCGCCTCTCCTCGGAGCTCCGAGTGTGTCTGTGTGAGTGTGTGTTTGTGTGGATTGCTGTTGCTTTACGAGGATCAGCGAGGAAGATGTTGTTGTGACTTTTCCGCTTCTGCAAACTGCCACGCACTAATGATGGCTCTCACTGAGGATCAAACGGCATCAAATCTTCCTCGCCACCTCCACCTCAAGTGTGTGTAGCTCTGATAGTGTGTGTGTGTGTGTTTGTGTGTGTTTTCAAACTCCCTCGTGTGCACGTTTATTAGCCCAAAGATTGAAGCAGTGGGCGTTAGAGTGGGGAGAGAGCGGAAACAAAGAGGCAGAAGAATCATTTTTCTCGATTATTTTGATGTGTTTGTTGCAGTTTATTGTCATAAACTGAAACCATTTTGGTGATTTTGTTAAACTGTTGAACAATGATATGAATAAATCATGTCAGGGAGAGAGAGCTTTGAGGAAAAAGGAGGAGGTGGATGGATGAGAGTGAAAATGTCTGACTTTAAAGCCATTTAAACTTTGAGTAAATAGGACAGACTGAAAATTACAACAAAAGATTTGTATAATAAATGATTTCATTGGCTGCTGGAGCAATGGATGTCAAGCTCAATTGGTTCAAATGTATTCAACATAGCTTAAGGCTAGAAATAAAACCAAAAGGATAATAATTTTATGAAGTCCAATGACAAAAAATTGAAGTCTCACAAAGGCAGGAAGAAAACTTGAAAAAGTGGAAAACGTAAAATAAAAAATGCTCTATCCATTTATTGATCTATCCATATCTTTATCCATCATCCATCCCTTCATCAGTCATCAAGCCAGCTGGCTAACCATTCATTCATTATTTATTTATCAAGCCATGTAGGCATCATTTCATCCATCCACCCATCCCTTCGTCCATATATTTCTCCATCACCTATCCATCAGTTCAACAATTATCAAGCCAGCTGACTACCTATTCTTCCTCCCCTCCATCCATATTACTGTGCAGCCATTACAGCCTATTTCATTGTCTACACATTTAACAAATTACATTTTGAATGTTGTTACTACTATATGTTGCTTTAATCCCATACCTGTAAAGAAATAAATGAACACATTGATAAATAGACAAAAAGGAGCATAAGATATTAACTACCAAAATCCAAATTCAAAACAATAAATAAGGGTAGACCTTTTCTGATGTTATTGGTTTTTGACTTGAGTTGCAGTTTTTCAGCCCGTGCCATTCCTTAGATTCTCTCTGTTACTCCTGCTGTGCAGAGAAAAGAAAAAGCCTGCAGTCTACTTTTCTTTCTGGTGCCTCTTTTTCTTCCTCTTTTCACCAACCAAACCTGCAGCCCCCTGCTGGGTCTCCCAGCATGACCCCAGCCACAGCTTGAGCACACTGCGGAGATAGATGGAGGTTGTGAGATATAGATGCTGCATCATGCAGACTGACAGGGTATGTGGGAACCTCCAAATTAAAGCAGCAGGACATTTCCAATAATACTTTCACCCTTTACCTGAGCTAATAGATTTAGGATTTCTTTCTTCTTCCTTTTCGCACCAAAGGAGAGGCCTGAGGGAAACTTATCATGGGAAATAAGGGAGAGGAAGAAAGAGGCAGCGATACCTGAGAGCTGTCCACTGAATCTGTCAGTAAGGTTTGACTCTCCTCAGAAGGAAAGAGAAGACACTCGACTTGTCTACTTAAAGTTCTGTCAACAATTGCCTTCAAAAGGGTTTGTGTTAACGTATAAAGAACACCTCTGAAGAGATTTTCAATACAATAGCTTTGACTTGAAGTGATATGACATGTTTAATGGGGTTTTGAGAAAGAGTAGAGCCCACGGACTTCAGATTTCAGCCAAGATTGGGAACTGGATTGTCAGGGAGTCTTTTGGTGTCCATGTTTTCAAGGCAGTGCAAAACCCTTCCAATACAGTTAAAGCTTAAACTGCATAGCATGGGTTAGATCAGTGGCATGCAACTTTTGCTGCGGCTAGCAAATTGACAAATCACATAGCAGCAACTCAGTTCATTTAGTCATGTGGACATGGTTCAGACAGACAGCATCAGAATGATAAAGAAAGCTGATTCAATCAACTATTGACCTAGCATGACTGTTGGTGCTAGATAGGCTATTCTGAACGACCCCCCCCAACACAAACACATACACCCACATCCTGTGCAGTGTCCTTTTCTACAGCTGTACCTTACATTTTTTACCCAGACCGCTATGTTTATTTCAAGATGTGCAGTCCAGGGCTGTAACAAATCTATGAAATATCATACATTCTCATGACACCCACAGACATAACCTGAAGTTACCATATTGGTGTGGGCAATTCTCAGGTTAATCTAGCCTTCTAAAAATCCAGATTAAAGGTTAATGAGCTATGGTTCATACTTATTTTTTAATCTTTATTTACTCAGCTTTTTTAAATATATTTTGTTGATTTACTGTTTAAGTAGCCCAAATTTTATTTTGCCATTTTTTAGTATTTCCTTTTGTCCCCATTGTTTTGAGTTTTTGTATTTTATTCCTTTACTTGCATTATTTTATCTAATCATATTTCATGGCTAAGTGTGCATAAGTTACCCAGTAGAGTTTTACTACATTTCCTATGTTTGATTTTTGTTCGCTAACAAGGTAGAAGGAAGATGAATCATTTTCCAGGACAATTCAAGGTTTTCCAGGACATTTTAATTTTTTCCTAATTTTTTATATGTTTTCCATGACTGGAAAATTGGTTAATCATTTTCCAGGTTTTCCAGGACTTGTGGGAACCCTGGAAATTAATAAAATCATGAAAGTCGAGACGAGTGAAACTGGGAAACGCATCATGAGCTGCAGCCACTGTTTGAAAAAGACAATCTAACTGGCTTCCTTTTAACTGAAGGCTTGTGTGTGAACTAATGCTGTAAAGCTGAACTTCCTGAACCTCTAGAGAGCAAAAGCCAGGGCTCCTCCTGGAAACAGGATGGGCACTGTGCTGTTTGAAAACTTTGTAACCCCTGTTTTACAGAGAAAAGTAAAGCACTGCTGCTTTTATCTGCTTCACTTAGCTGGCTTTATATTTGAGTGGTTGCGTACAGAGTTACGCGCCTCAGGGATACTCCGAGGTGAGAAAAACTTTTTGTAAGTATTCACATCTCAATACTGCCCAAGGTAAAAAACAAGTTGTCTCATTAATCTTGAGCAGATTTTAATTGACAACTTGGAGAAATGATAAACAAAAATTATCCTGTTTTTCTTTTTCAGCTCATTGACCTCTCCATCTGCATCTATCCTTCTCTCCAATCCCCTTTCCCTTTTTATCATCCATCTTAACAGCTCTTCTTTCTGTTTATCACCTCCACTCACTCTGTCGCCCCCTGATTGTGTCGCTGTCTTCACCAACACACCTTCAAGTCTCACACATTGCATCGAGTGCTCTCATTACTGACCAATCAACAATGCCACAAATTTACAATCACCACAGCAACTTGTTACACTTTGACCTGCAGAAACAAACACCGCTGCTCTCATCAGTCAAAGCATCGTCTGAGGGTGTTTCTGTCTTTCTCTTTGTATTTTAAAACCTCTCAGGCAGTTTTTATGCGGCATTACAGCGTGAACAAGAACACCGTGTTGATGTCAAGATGGCTGTAATCAACTCACTCTGGGGAAAAGTCACATCTTAAAAACATGAGTGGGTGAGCTGATGTGTGATTGATCATTATTGCTGCAATTTCTCTCATGCCTTCTGAAATACTTAAATAGATGTGTCAATTCTTTGTGTTACGATCAAAACAAAAAAGAAAGGATGCAAGAGTCCAAACATGGTAATTCCAGTTTGGATTAAGAAAATGTGGCAGTAAGAAGGTTTTCAGGTTCTCCGTGTGCATGCATGGGCTCTTTTCAGGCACTCTGGCTTCCTCCAACAGACCAAAAACATGCTTGTTAGGTGCTTTTTTGGGCAATCAGTAACTCTAAATTGCCCTTAGACTTGATTGGGTGGATGAATGGTAATCTGTCTCTCTATGTGTCCCTGTAATTGGCTGGGAGCAACTTGCCTCTCGCTCAGTGTCACCTGGGATAGGGTTCAGCCCCTCACGACAGGAGAAGCAAAATATATAATATCCTCCTAAGGACATTAAAATATAGTATTATAGTATTTTGTACCATTGCATATTGTATCCATACGCATCATAACGCATCATATAGTAATGTTGTCCATCCTTTCACATCCCATTACATCTCACTGCAACATATCATAACTCAGCGTATAATACCTTAATATTTTGTATCATATGTAATCAAAGCGTATCCCATCATATAGAATTATTTTGCAATACAACTAATTGCATCACAACATTATGCAGTCGCTTTCACTCCAAAATTTTACATCCTCATAGTTAAGACTTTTACGATAATGTACAAAAACAGGATTTGAATAAATATTGTATTTTCAGACCTGGAAATAGTTTTTGAACATTTTACTGGCCTAGAATTTGTAAAACCCACTCATCAATGTGAAAGGTGACCAATGGCACTGTTTTATAAAAATAAAAACAATGGCAACAAAAAAAAGAAGTGACGATATTATTAATAATGATAATAATGATGATGATAATAATAAAATCATGAAAACGGGAGCCAAAAGCAGCAATTTAAATATAAAATCCTAAAATTAAATAACACAAAATACATTTATTTGTGTTCATCCGATTTATACATCCATAAACTGGTCTGTATTTTATCGGTATGAACTCAACAATTGTGATTTAAAATGTTATATTCTCAACAGCCCTAATTGTACCACATCACGTTTTATAATCTTGTAATGTATTGGATTGCTGCACATTTCACCTTAATTTATGGCAAAATGTCTTATCATATCAAATTTTATTTTGCTGTTCCATTATATTGTATACAAACACCTAAAGATGATCAGAATACATTAAAATGGATGGAGAACAAAGACAAAAGGGGGGCATGAGAAGGCTTGTAAGAAGTACAAAAGAACTATAGGAACTAATAAAGTATGAGAGAACACTAAAAAATAACTGAAGGAAATGCAGAATTAAATGGGAGGGGAGGGGAGAAAATAAAGCGGTATGATATTGCAGCTATCTTAGTCAATAAGTAGGATAGCTGCCTAGATCCACACACACACACACGCACCTCTACTCTGTTCACATCTGAAGACATAAAAAGCTCGTCATGGTCCGGTCCGACTGATCACATGTGTTGTAGAGTGTCAGAGATACCTCAGTTCATGCTTTGATCACAGAGTGAGGCCTCTCGTCTGTCAAAGGATCTTTGATTTTCTTTAAGGAGTGGTACCTCTCTACTGCCATAACATCTCTGCTCTGAAAGCTTTTAAGTCGAGGGTTTCCTTCACTCTCAATTCACACAGGGAAAAGATAGTGATGGAGTTCAAGAAATGCAGAAGATAGGGGTGTAACAGGATTTACTTCTACCTCCACACATCATAATAAGAAGGTTTGGTTCATGCTGCCGTGCCATGAATCTGTTAAAAGGAAAAGCAACAACATCTACTAGAGGCGGTTTTAATCATTTTGAGGCCCCAGGCAAAGACCAATGATTGCACTTCTCTTGAGTTTATAAAGATTTTAAATGGTAACGCTATTTTTCCAAGTTATGGAACTATTTCTGCCTTTTAATGACTTAAAAACTCTTCAAAAAGAACTTCACTTGAAAAAATATCCTTAACATTTTCGAAAATGGTGCAAAATGTGGTGAGATCTTCAAGAGTAAACAAAAATCAAAAGAAGTTAAAAGAAGAGGACAAAGATGCCTGAAGGATATCCCTTTTTGGGCATTTTTGTGACATATTTTCTGCCGGGGAAATCTTTCAAAGAAATTTGATTTCACTCACTCCACCACACAATGAATTTCAAACATTCACACAGAGCACCGTGATGAAAATCATCCCACTTTTCTTCACTTGTCCGTTTCAGCATGCAGTGCTGTTGACTTCCTGTGTCAGAACCCTTTCAGCTCTAATCCACTCCATTCACCTCTGATGCTGCGGCAAGAAAGAGGAACACGAGGCACCGAGAAGTGGAGCTGCTGCTGATTTTACCTTCCGACCAGCATTGAAAGTCCACTGAAAACTACATCCAATTTACCCATCTGTAAATGTCAGTTTCTTTCAAATCCTTCTTCCATTTTACGCTCTTCTTCCTCTGTAATCTCTTTTCAGTTTTGTCACTCTCCCTCCATTTTGTTTCATATTTTTTCTGCAAACTTTCATCCTCGGATCTGCAGTGAATCAATCTTGATAAAGTCTGATTTGATTATGAAGTTTGGGCATTTTGAATCAAGTCATACTCTTCAAAAAAGCCTCTGACAGGGCAGAAAGAACATCACCCAGTGGGTTGCTTTCACATTACGTCACACATTCATGGGCCACTCTTGTTCCCAAAAACTTGCCATGCAGTGTTAACAAATCCCTGAAAAATACTGGATTCAGACTACTATCAAAATCTAATCACTTCCCCCTTAGGCCATGACCAACATACACTGAAAATGTCATGAAAATCAACTGAAAACTTAGTGAGATATTGGAGAAAATCTGGAAAACTGCCTATATACATTTATTACTTTTGAGATATCTTGTATAAAACTTTACAGACAAACGTTGGCAAAAAGGTAACCTCCTTGGCAGAACTGATAAGTTCAATGTCCAAAGATAAACTCAATACTATGGATGTTTTGAAGACTAAGAATTTCTTGCTTCCTAAGCAGCAAAGTATTGATCCAAACACACTGAAATGCACAGACCTGCCATTGATCCTGGCAAGAGGAAGAAGATTCTCCAATATCATGGTCTGTAAACAAACTTGGGAGACTGTCTGGCAAAGACTGTGCTGTTTAAAACAATCAATTAATCAATCAATCAAACTTTATTTGTATGACACTTCTCATACAAAATCTTAAAGCACAAAGTGCCTTACATAAAAAAAAAGTAAATAAATAAATAAATAAAATCAAATAAAGAGTAGAAGATTGAATACAATGAAAATACCCACCCTTGCTACCCACATATAGCAAACACTCTCACTTACACACACACATACACAGACATTAGGAGGAGATTCTAACAGAAAACAGAATTAAAGGACTGAGGAAACACTATATTAAATCAAAAATGAGGAAACACAGGAGCTAAGACTAAAATGACATAAAAATTAAAAAAAATAAATAAATGAGGAAATAAAATCATGATAAGAAATTAGATAAAAAATACTATAGGGAAAAATAAATAAATAAATGTAAATAAAATTTAAAATAATAATATAGTAACATGAGACAGCCAAAACCAAATACAATTCTGAAACAATAAATCTGTACAGAAATGTAGAAATAAAACAGATTAAGAGGATTATGAATGAAACTTATATTCTGCAACAATTTGGAGTTTTACAGCTATTTTTTAAGGATACAAATGTGTTTCTTTTGTAGAGAAGAAATTTAAAAGCCTGTGGGACAGCCTCCCAAAGTGATCGGTGTAAATTGTTATTTTTTTGCCATCTATTCCTTCATTCAGCTCACATAACTGAAAGCTTTCAAAAAGTTTAAGTAAGATGTGAGTTATATAGATTTGAACTGAAACTGGCCTTGTTTATGAAAATACCCTGATTGAAAACCACCTGCTTTGTTTTTCCTCCTCCCCATATTCTTTCATCCAGCTATCTCCTCCCACCACCGACCTCTTCCTCTACCTTCCTTCTTCTGCTTCCTCTCTACTTTGCTTGTCTCACCTGCTGTGCTAACATATAAAGAAACAAGCCTGTTACCATGGAAACATTGCAAATCAGCCCCAAAAGGCCAATTATCAAAGAGCACCAATTAAAGCCAGACCTTTAGCTTTTACTAGGTTTTATCTTTCCTGCTTTTTAATACCACACACCTCCACACAAACACATCCTCAAACAGTGGGAACACATGCAGTCCCTCTTGACTAACTACGGCCACTTTAACTCAGTAAATGGGAGTCCTGCTGTGCGAGAGAGAAGGATGCCAAAATCTTTTATCGGATGCAGAACAAACCAACAAAAACCAACTCTTTATTCCAAGCTTCCCTTTATAAGTTCTCCAGCATGTCTAATCTCCACAAAAATAAACAGAAACAAACATATTTTAAGGCTCTCGTGCAACAGGAAGTTGGATTTATGATGTTTGCACTAATAATTAAGGTAGCTCTCCTAAAAAAATTGGCAGACTCTGTTGAAGTTGAAGGGCTGAATCTGCAGTACTGTTGCAACTTTCACTTGGTCTGTCAAATAATGTGTAATATAGCCACCCACCACTAGTTGGGGAAGTAGCTGCAGTCATTTTTCGAGCCATTCTCCCTATTGGAGCACTATGACCTGGAAATACACAACCAGGCATTGAAGAGTGACATTGTTTAGCTCGAAGTAGATATTTTGAGAAATGAAATAATTCTAAAGTTGTATTCGGCCATGTCGAACACAGCCCAATGAAATGAAAGCCATATGTTGTTGAGCCACATAACATGTCTGGTGTGTAAGCTTACACTGTCTGGTGATGGATTAAAATAAATAATAATTACAAAAAAAATCACATCTGGTGTGCAAATGCCATAACACTTGTATATTAATGGAAGAAAAGTGTCACCATATTCAAATTTGTAGCAATTCCCTGTAAGAAAGAAATCTAACACAAACAGAAATCTAACATGGGATGGACTGGTCAATATTTTTCACTTGTCTATCTGGGCAGCAGCCAACAGAAAGTGTTTGGGAATGGGTTGAACCTTTCAAAGGCATATCTGGCAGGTAACAGGAAAACCACTCTGTCAATCATTCATCATGACCCAATCAGATAATGTGGAGTGAAAATATTCTTCTTATCAAGAACTGCTTTCAGAGTTGTTTGTGTTTCAATTAATCAAGAAAAACAATCAAGATTTGATAACTGCTGAAGCTGTTAGCATCAATGCTAATCTCTCCATGATCAGCCACTTCCTGCTGTCGTCTCACTCGTAGCTCCCACCTCCTCCTACTCTAAAGGACTTCGATTTGGCCGTGACTTTGGGCTGCTCACAGTTGTTGTAGGCTGGAGCTTGGCAAGATGGATCTGCCTGACATTAGATCAGATGGATCCATCTGCTACGTAAGGTTAAAGTTAACAATAGGTGTAAAAGCAACCTACAGATTTTTGGTGTTCTTCCATTTGTGGTATCTGATCAACTCGGCAGGACTGCACAATTTAGATACAATCAGCTGAACCTCGTCTTATTTCACATTGCTTTTCATTATCTTTTGCAATAAATATGTACTTATTAATTTCATTATTAATATCTAACATGGCCTGTCCTGTCTTGTCTTGTTCTGTTTTATGTGTCCTTTCTCGTTCTGCCTGTCACGTTTTGACCGTTTGGTCTCCCTGTCACATTTGGTCTCAGCTTAGCAACCTTGGAAACTCACTGATGGTGACACGTAAATTAGTACCAGGTACAAGGTACGATCTCTAATGGAAAATCAAAGCAACTGAATATGGTTGAGCCGAGTTGAGCGAATACCATTTTGTGGAAAAACCTCATTTGACACAGCATGTCAAGTGTCCAAGCTGGTGTACGCTACAGCTCAACGAAGGTTTGAGTGCATGGGTCAATTAAGGACACAAACTCAGACTATTTTCATCATCTTTTTGAGACATGGTTAGAGAGAATCATTGCAAACCTTGCTTTTGTTGTGTGTTTGTAAATTGGTTTTCCTGTGGCCTTCGTTTTTTGAATTATTTCTGTTTTAAGGAGTTTATATTCGTGACTGTCTCTGCTTTGTTGTTACAAAGCATGGATTGATATTTCTAGTTTGGAGGAGGATACAGGGCATTTAAACTCTAAATGTGCAGCTGTGTATAGAGAGGGACAAGGTTCCCCTCCTGGTGGCTGTATACTGCCTGCTATCCGGGCTTAATGAAGGAGAAATTGGATCCTGATGGCCTTGCTTTAAAAGGACAGTCCTGTAGGATTGTGCATGTGTGTGTGTGAGAGAGTGTGTTCATGCACGAGTGTGTGATACTTATTTGTGGCAAAATAGGAGACATTTCCTGAAATAAAAAGCCTCTATTTCTTTTGTGCTTGGCTTGCTTTCTCCACAAATTCTGCTTATTAAGTATGTTTGTGTGTGTGTGTAGGTGTGCACATGTGTGTGATGATGATGTGGCTCTCTCATGTGTTGTACTCATATTACTGGGAATTTCATACTCAGCTGTGATGCCCTGTCAGTGCCTTTTTAATAATTTTATCATCATGCAAATAGATGCTGCCTACAACAACAAGGTACAATTCATTCATTAATCAATTATATAGTTTTATGGCTTTGTTTCTGTATGTGATGTAAATAGAAGTTCAGGATCAATTTGCAATTTATCATTGGCTCAAAAGCATTGCTCTGTTAAAGGGATAGTTCAGGGTTTTTAAAGTATGTTTGCTTTAAGTCTATAGCATTAGTAAATATTACTGTCAATAAAACAACTGGCTAACTCTCCCCTTGAAGGAGATAGCAGGGTTATATAGCAGTCAATGGTGCCACCGAAAGCTTCGTAATTACCTCGTAGTTACCTCAGGGCAAATCTACACAAAAAACTCCTTTGGCTAAACTAGATTCTGTGGTCTGAGGTGTGTTAGCAGTGAATTTGTCCTGATAATGGGCTCCGAAATGGGTCAGGGCCAACATAGTCAACATTAAACTTGTTCGATATTTACAACCAAAAATCTTCATGTGTGAGGGAAAAGCTGACAACTCTGGAGTTATGACTCCGTGAATTGTGATGTGGAACAGAATGTAACCAATCAAGAAGCGAGCTGTCTGAGGAACAAGGAAGCAGGTGTAAATAAAAACAAGCACGGCCCACCTAAAACATAAAGTTCAGTGGACCTCAGAAATGGAGGACCAGCTCACGTGTTCACGCTGTCTCCAGGATTTTTTCCACAGTCTTTTCTTTATGTTAGTTTGGGATTTGCAAGACCACCATCATTCTCTCTTCTTGTATGTCCTCTTCCATGTTGTGTGTTGTGTTTTTCAGTTGTTGTTATGTTTCATCTTCTTTGTTTTTGTTAGATCACGTTTGATCACGGGAGATTTCTGGCTTGGAGGACTAGATTCTAGATCGGTGGTGGGACAGAATCGTTACGTGTGGTGTGCTGTGTTCAGATTACAGTAGCACACCACACGCAGTATGATCAAACTATTCAATGCCTGAGTTTTTATCTTCAGACTCTAACAGATAAAAAATCTCTTCAGATTTAGAAAATTCTTATGTGTGAACCCTGCTTAAGTTATTCATATAACAAGGTATGTGGACAAGCTGACAAATACGGATACAAGCCACACTGTAAAAAAAAAAACTGTAAAAAAACGGTAAAAGCACTGGCAGCAAAGTTTCCAAACGAATACCGTAAAATTACAGTCAAACATCGTAACACAGAACTACGTAAAATAACTGTAAAAATACAGGACTAGATTTTACAGTCAAAATTAATTAAAATACAGTGTTTCATAGTAAATAAATGCCATTTTACTGTAAAATAACATATATATTCAGTCAAAACACATTGAAATCAGATTATTTTCAAGTTAAGCTCTGTAAATTCACGGTACAAATTATTAATTTTAGGAAACAGTCAAATCTATCTACAGTAATTTCATGTTAAAATACAATTTTTTCCATGTACAGTAACAAAGTTATAATGTATAAAAACAAACTCTGATCACAAAACTAAAGATAAATGTCTGCAAATTTACAGTATTAATATGCAATTTTAGAGAATAAGTAGGTTAAAAACAACCACTGGACACTGGAAAAACAAGCCAAGTACATTATAAATACATCAGAAATAGCTACATTTAAGGCCAATCTCTGTAAATTAAGAATATTTAGTAGTTTTTTCCCGTGGAATATCCTGTAATTTCACTGTATAAATGATTTATTTTAGGAAAACAGCTAAATCTGTTTACAGTAATTTCATTTGAAAATACTTTTTTTTTTACAAGTTACAATGACTGAGAAATAATGTATAAAAATGCTATAAATGCGTTAAGCCAATGAAATCTCTGCCCATTTACAGTATTAATCTGCAATTTTAAAGAATTATGAGATTTTAAAATGTTCATTACACAATTGAAAAAGCAGAGTACATTAAATATACATCAAAAGTAGCTTTATTTAAGGCCAACCCTTGTAAATGAACGGTATTAATTTCGTGAAACAGTTTTGTCTATACTGACTTGCTGTGTAATTGTGGTTTCCCCAAGGAAAAATACAATGACACAATGTATAAAGAAAATATATACCTTTAATCAAAAAGGAAAGTCTGCACATTTACAGTGTTAGTTACTTTAAAGAACTGGATGATGGAGCACTGTACATCAAAATACATACAAAACAGGTATATTTAAATATCTGTAAATTTAAGATATTAAACAGTCATTTTAGTAAACTGAACAAACATTTGTAAAAATGATCCTTTGATCAAAAAACAAGGATAGTACTTTATTACACTTTGAAACAACTAAGAAATAGGAATATTTCAATATTTCTAACCTTGGCCCAAACATGTTTTCGGTCATGATCCCTTATAGTGGAAACCAGATAGCTCCCTGCTCTGACTGTCTGGAGACACTGGAAAGCCCTCTCCTGTTCTGCATCAACATCAACATCAGAAACAATCTAAGAATCTTTTTCAAAACATGACATGACCAGGATAATCATACTGTGATCAGTCTGTTATCTTGAAAAGCATTGTTTGAAAAAAATAAATATAAATAAATAAATAAATAAAACAATGGAGATCAAAGAAAAATTGCAGATATGTTTCATTTTTTAACACCATGGAGTAAATGATATGATTTACATGGTATGGTACATAAACATAAATGTTTCTGGTGTTGGATAGATGGTCCATAGTTATTAACAGAAAAGAATTGCAGATTTTGCTCTTTTCACATGTCATTTTGACATTAAGTTTACACTACACCAATTGTATCCTTTAAAGTGATATTGATAACTGTTGAGTTGTACTGTACATGACGTCCAAAATATTGAGCAGCTTCTTCAGCAGTTGCTCCTGTGCTTTACAACTAAGATACATTGACTAGACCCCCATATACATTAAAGTCCGTGTAAAGCAAAAATAAATTTGTGTTTTAAGTTTATCATACCACAGAAACATGTGTCATTGACCACTGAGCCAAATTTGAAAGATTAAAAAAATTTAAGTATATAAAATTAAGTCTCAAAATCATGCAAAAACAAGCACTTCTCTTTGCTGTGAGACGCTGGGGGCGTGTCAGTTAGAGGCGCTGGAACCACAACCACATGTGAGAGGGGAGGGGAGCCGCCTCCGTCTACTGTACAAGGACGTAACCTACAGTAACAATGGAAGCTAGCACTGTAATGTAAAACCCTCTTTATATCAGCTGGAAAGGGCATTGTTAGTGAGCTGACATCACTAGTAGACTTTTTGTAGACTTGTGTTACTCACAGAACAGAAAGGTCCTTAAAACCCCAGTCTACATGTATTTCCTTGTCATAGCTATATTGGTGGCACATAAAAAATACCTGTGGTTAATCATTGCACTCTCATATGGACTCCGCTTAGGGAATGAAGCCAAATCAGGTCATGATTACATGCAATAACATTTGCTAACATTACATGAGCATTGCAGGATGCTCGATGTGAAATCACAGCAAAAAGCATTTAATTGCCAGAATTCACAATATTTATAATATAAGCACACACTTGTGCTTATAAAATTCTGAATGGTTGAATGGCTTTCACACGTTTTAAGGAAATACATTTATGACCTATTTAATGTGTTTAGAAGAAAATGGCTGAATTTTTGCATTACACGGACTTTAACTGTTAAAAGTATCCCACTGCAAACTCTTTTCATTTATGAGTAACACCATAAGAACTACCTATAATGACAGAAACCATCTTTAAAATAAATAAATAAGTCTCTTGTACTATGAATTTTTCTTAGTTTGGCCCACGTTTAACCAGACAACATGGAGAGGGTGGGCTTTATGTCCCATACTACAGCAAGACAACAGGGGGCGATTGAGATGTTTTGATTTCACTTGACATCCCATTTCCTAAACCAAATCTAAACAGAGCTAAATGTCTGGTGGGTAAAGCTGTGTGGAAGACCATATTCAACTAAACGTAAAGAAGACAAACGTAGATGTCTACATTTGTTATAAGGGAAGTAAACATTGTGTATGTATGGATTATTTTTTAAACAGAATGAAAAAGCAACGTATCCCCGTGGGGAAATTAAAATCTGACATGAATTTTGTAACATGAGAATCTACTTATTGCCTGTTATGTGCAATGAGAGTAATTTGAGGTAATTTAAGCACAGGAACAGCTTGTGAAGACAATTATCAACATTTGGACTAAAATCATGGCCATTAAACTTTGTAACTATTTCTTGCAAATGAAACAAATATAAAATTATGTCAGGATACATTCAATGTGGGCAATACATACTGTGCGTGAGAAACTGTTGTCAGATCATTTCAAACTGTCTGTTCACTTGCTGCTTGGGCCTCCTTAAATAACTCCGATTGTCCATCTATGGAGAAAACAGGCAGTGGTTAAACAATCCATGTAAACCTTTTGGCATTTTACAGACAAACATTCATGAGAAACTGAAATCATCATTTCTACTTTGAGTTGTTTTTTTCTTATCAGACATTACCAGAGTATATGCAGGAATCCTGAAGTTCAAAACCTTAAGACTTTTTAAAAGACCACCTCAAAATATTTTAAGACCTCATTGCCACTCCGAGCTGTAATCAGCAACATATATTTGACTTTGTTTGTAGCCCTTGCCCAGATCTGTGCCTAGACACAACCCTGTTAATGAGTTCTGTTGAAGAACTCAGTTGAGACTCCAGTGATAGTTTTTCAAAATTAAGTTATTTGCAGAGCAGTGTCACATTTCATGAGTTGAGCACAATTCTACCTTCTTGTTTTTTGGTCTGTAAACATGCGCAAATATAGACTTTGTGTTTCATACAATATAATTTACATTTGAAACACCTGTAAAAAAATAATAACAGATCATAATTCTGAAGGGATAGCTTATATTTTGGCTTGGCTTGGCGTGGCGGTGCGCCACAATCATTTATGCGTCGCAGAAACCCTGGGGTATGGAATAAAGATTGATGAGATTAACAATTAGTTTGAATGATTTCAGCAAAAGGCTGCAACATTACAATGTGAAAAAAAACTGAAGAGGTCCCATTGTATCTATTTTACAAACTTAGCAGGGCCATGAAGACACATCAAGGGAACATGGAGGAATATTACACAAATACCACACATAATTTACAGCACAACCAAACACTATCATAGTATGTCATTGCCCCTACATGATGTAACTTGAGAGGGAATATGATTTGTCTTCTATTTTGTATGTATGTGTGTGTGTGTACTCACTTTGGCTGCACAAGGTGAAGTGTTGAGGAGTTTGTTTTCTTAGCCAGATGACTCTTCTACAGCAGGTCCTTGTCAGTGCTAATGAAGGGAGAACCAGGTCATTGTTTCCATTAGAGGACTCCTAAGGATTTTTTTTATTTTAAAGTATATTTCACATTAATCATCACTTACCTCAGGTCTGCACAATTACAGCAGTACATGTCTGCCCTGTGATCCACACTGAGCATTGCTAGCAAAGCCAACAATGTGCCACCTTTCTTCTAAACTAAGAGAGACACAGAAGAGCAGAAATAAAGAGTGATAAATATTACCTTTAGAGACTACACTCAGCACATTACTGCACTTCTATTAAAATTACGTTCTTAAAAGTTAGATTTGCTCAATTGAAAATATCAAAATCATCCTGTTGTCACTTTGTCTCGTCTTGTGTTGTTCTGTGTGTCTACAATATAAAATTAGTGAGGGGAGATAGCAGTGAGCAGGCTACCTTAGCATGCCAATGCTAGAACGAAACTTATTTAAAAACATAAATGAATGATTTTAGGTCTCTGCGGGGCTCTCTCAGGACGAGAGGCATATGACACGGAGCAACATACAGCAGTTTGACCGCATTCAAATCACGAATAACAACTTTTAAGAGCGTGTATCATCGAGAGAAGAGACGGCACTATTACGAACTACCTCTGGCCATGTTAGAAAACGTTTTGACCAAAAGCGAGCGTTAACAACTGACGGTTACCCGCCTGGTCATAAAACGTTAGCTACCTGCTAACAACAGCCAATGTAACGGTAGCAATTTATCAGAGGGATGCTAACGTTAGCTTCAAAGCTGTCCACCCGATGTATGACACATTGAAATTATCATTCACAGCACATGCATTATCTGGGACACTTACCTAAAACGGCGTTTGTTTGACATGTCCGCTGTGGCTTTAGTCAAGGTAGCGCCAGAGCAGCCGTAGTCTCATACCATTGAAGCTCATGCGTCCAAGAAGAGAGTCTTTCACATGAGTCATGACCCGCACTGAACCTGATTGGACGGACACTAACCCCAACCTTTTTGTCATTCTTCAAACTTGTCGACAACTGGCAGATTATTGGTTTATTCAGCAGGTTAAGTCGTTATGGGCGGGACAAAGCAAACTGGAAATAGGCGCAAACTTTAAAATTTGAATCTAGTCTGATTGCATGAATTGAATGAAGCAAATAATGAAATTATATATAGATATACAGATTTATAACCAATAGAAGGCAATTGACTTTTAAACTGCCTTCATACAGTAATGTTCAGTACATTTCTTTTTGTCTGTAAAATACTAATTTCTTCTACAAAAAAAAATCACCTTTACAATACATACTTAATGATCTGCAATGTTATGGAAACAAACTAAAGATTTCTGAAATTTAATGTACATTTCTTCATTAATAGGAAAGATATGTAAAATGACATCACATTTTATGTTAAAAAAAAATTTATTATGAAAGAAACATGTTAAATTACCTTTAAAAAAAACATAATAATACTGATGCAATATGTTATGGTTAATTTCTTGTAATTCTAAAGATTAATCTTTTAATTAATGCTAGTATCCGTTAATTTACAGGTATTACATTGTCTTATGGAAAACGGTAATAAACCTGTAAAAAATACAGAAAATGGTATGAAAAATTACAGTTAAAGATCTACAAAAACAGTAAGTTGTCATAAAAAAACAGAATATTAATGTAAACTACCATTATGGTTAACTAACTGTAATTTAAAACATGAAACCTTAAAATTACTGAAAATCACTGTAAATCTACTAGCCTTTCATTGTTTCATTGGAAAACAGGAAAAATCTGTTAAAAATTACAGAACATCACCTATAAAATTACATTTTTTTTTTACAGTGCAGTTAAAGTCGAATCTTCGAGTGAGATTTTTTTTTTGCTTTTTTGCACAAGGTAGCTCGAGAAAGACAGACGGAGTCATGTGTGTTCTAACATGTCACACCTAGGGCAACAGGAGAGCCCCAAAGGATCATGGGAAACCGTCCTGTTTGCAATAGTGTTGTGATATAATGATAAATCCTGTGTTTGTTGCTGTTTTTGTTTTCTATTCATACTCAAAGCATCGCAGCTCTGCTTCCCTCAACATCCATCAACACACTTCTCCCTCTCTCTCACACACACACACACACACACTCACTCTCACCCCTGGTGTTACTCATCCTGTCTGCTCACAACTCTCTAAAGTGTTGATTAAACCCGCTACACTGCTGAGAAGTGTGCATGCATGATAATGTGTGTAAGTGGTAAATGTCACTCACACACTCACATTTTACACTCATAATTACCTACATATGAATTTTATTTTAGCCTCTGACTCAACGGAATCTTAATATGTTTGAACTTTTTTAGCAGCGAATAAAGATTCCAGATGTGTATTGACGCTGCACCCACTTCTGTGTCTTTGTTGTGACGCTGTGTGTCTTCCATTGTGTAATTTCAGGTCTGTCGCTGATTTCTAAACAGTTCTCACTTCACGTCTCAGACAGACAAACTTCACACCCTGCGCTCTCGTCTGCTCCGTCATCACACCCGAGCTACACACCCTTGGAATAGCGGCCTGTTACTAGGAAGATTAAACTGTTGTTAGACTCTGTATCCGGGTAGACTTCATCAGAGTCTACTTATTATTGGTTACAGGAGGCTGAGATCCATATTTACCCTGTTTTGATCTGTCTTTAATGTTTACACCATGTTTACTCTTAGTTATCGCTTTAAATATTAATGTCATCAAAGTTTTGATTGCAGAGGAGTAAATAACTAAATGAAAACTGGTGTAGGAACCATTTTTACTGATACCTTGATAGAAAGCATGAATTATAGCCACCCCAAGACTTAGCCCTGTGGCACACCATTATTTACTGCAAGATGTGATAAGGTAAAGTCTTATCACAGAAATAGCTGACATCATTTTATTTGAGCAAACAAAACAAGATTATGCAAGATTCTGCCTTTATGTTACGTTGAAAAGATGTGAACAAAGACAAGTTGTTTGCAGCTTTGTGGTCAATAAAAACGACTGCACTAATTAAAGGAGCCTCGGTAACAGATCCTGAAGGACTTGGCTGCTTTTATGATGAAAAAATAAATAAATAATCTGGCATTCATCCTGTCCGTGTATCAGGCGGATTGATCTAAACTGAGGATGTCAATACTCGGGCATAAAGACAAATTCACCTGTAAACAAAAACAAAACAAAGAGGAAACACACAGTTATAGTCTCAGAGGATATAAAAGATCCACAGATTGGTCTCTCTGTGGAAAAAACTCATCGACCGTTTTGTATTCATCATGTTTAATTCTTCAGACTGGCCTTTTATACGCCTCTGTAAAGTATTGGATATCTGTCTGATGGCTTCATTTAACAAGGACACACTCTGACTGTGGGAACACCAACATCACTAGTGCAGGAGAATTGATTTTGTATGTCTTATAAAACCTCATTATGTGTTGAACAGATTTGTTGGGTGACATACATGACTAACCTGCAACTGTTCAATGTGAAGCAGAGATAAACAACCTTTAGAAACTTCATAAATAATCCTATTCTTTTGCACAAGCTTTCTATCAACTCTTCTGAACAATACTCTCATAAAAGGAGTGTTTTATGTAGAGGAGTAATAAAGTTGAACAAAGTATCTGGCTGACATTTTAGATTGCTTCCTCCTGATGATGATGGAGGAGGCAGATGGAGACGGATTGTCGCGAGAGTCTGACTCCAACAATGGAAGTCTTTTTTATTATAAAAGTCTTAACTTACGAACAAAACACAGCTGTGACTTCATTATGTGTTTTTTTTAAATCACTGCATTATATTTACCAAGGGAGATATTTGCATGTGTGTAAGTTTGTGTGAATCTGATACACAAAACTCAGAGTTTTTTGTGTTTGGGGGCTTAACCTTTAGTCAATGTAACGTGGATTTCAGCTCAAATGTATAACTTCCAAAAGGTCTTAATCCAGCCACAAAATTAAGTGTTTTCCCCAAGGAGGTTTTGTTTTTTACCAGGGTTTGTCTGTTGGGAAGATAACTCAGAAACACAAGACTGAATTTTGATTCCATTTTCAGGGTATATTGGTCATGGCACGAGGAAGAAGTGATCTGATTTTGGTGGTTATTGGAATCCGGACACGGATCAAGAATTTTTGTAAAGGTTTTGTTAACATAACGGGATAGGGCAGTTGTTCTACATTTTGCTAATAACTCAAGAAGCTCTTAACAAATTTAAATGAAATTTTCAAGGAAGGTTGGTCATGGCCTAAGAAGACTTGATTAGATGTTGGTGTCGATCTGAATTGGAACCAGGGGCCAGGCATTTTTTAAAGTTTTATTAACATTGCCAGATAGGTAGATTTCCACATTTTTGCTGATAACTTAGTAAGTTGTCAGCAAAAAGTTGGTCATGGCGCAAGGAACAAGTGGTGGTGATGAGATTTTGGGGTCAATTTGAATTGGGACACAGATCAAGGATTTTTCCCAAGGCTTTGTTAAATGTTCATGATAGGGCAGTTTTTCTACCTTTTTAGACAACAAGCTCTCTATGGACTTGGTTGCTTTTATGATTAAATTTTCAAGTCATGGTCGTGTCACAAGGGAGAAGTGATTTGATTTTGGTGTTTGATCTGAAAGCGGATATGTCAAAAATTTGTTAAGAGGGCAGTTTTCACATTTTTGACAATAGCTCTTTTTCTATTTATTTATTTGAAAGGTGAAAGTGCAAGTTCATGTACATCCCCATACAGCAAAAGCAAACAAGCCAGATTAAAGCCATTGGCCATTGTTAAACTTGCCTGATACTGCTGAAGATGCCTTGGTGGAGGTTTATGCTCACAGAGCACTTCTACTTTTACAGATTTAATATTTGACCCTTGATGGCCTGGGTATTACTCTGAGTATTAAACACCTTCTCTGATTCTGATGAAGGCTAAATCAGCTTGTATCTGTATTCTGCATATCTGGTTCATTTACTGTTAATACACTTTGACCTGAATGATTCGACTGCTTGTGTCCACCTGATACCTTAAAACAACACATTTAAAGAAACACACTGAGAGTCTCATTCTAATATTACATGGCATTTGTGTGAGGACTGTAATTACTGCTGACTATCAATGACCTGATTGTTTTTCTGATTTTTCCAACCGATGATGAAGACATTTTTTTTTTCCTGTTATATTGTTATATGATGTTCTTTTCCATGACAAACCCCGATGACACCTGTTGTGTGAAATAACTGGCAAATGGTGTAAATACCAAGTGACAATTTTGTGGTGATGAAATCATTAAAAAAAATAAAATAAAAAGGCTTTAAATACAAATAAATTCAAAAAAAGGATATCTGAGGACACATATTAGCAGTAAAGGGGCATAAGGAAAACTTGTACTCTCCAAAGTAAAAGTAATTCAAAGCTTTTACTTTTAAGAGGAGGGCCATTTAAATGATTTATAAAGAAGTTTTAATCATCACCCTTTTTTTATTCTTAATTTCAGCTCATTCTTCTAAGGTCTGATTACCTGCAGGGTCATATGCTCTTTTGTATTAGTCCTCTGGCTTTGGTGTTTTATTTTAGGAAAGAAGTACACTTGAGTATGAACAATACCCCAGCTCTCTGCGCATTTAGTGGTGAAACAGTCGATTGTAATTGGGACCTTGTTTCTGGTAGAACTTTCTACTTTGTGCCACTGTGTGAACGGCTGAATTGCTCTCTTAGTATGTTGGAAACAAGCCTCTTCATGTGGAGAATAAAACCTTCTTTCACTTTTACTTTTTTTTTTTTTTTTTTTTACAATGAGCAGCATGAAAAGGAAAACGATGTACTGGTTCAAGATGTTCAGCTGAGGAAGTGGCACAAAGGTGTGAATGGACTGAGCAACAAGTGCAGAAAAACAAAATCACAGAGACTCAGATCTGTGTAAAAGTTTCTACTACACTCAAGGAGAGTCTGCTGGGATCTCTAATGTGGTGTCTTGTTAGGTCAAAAGGGGGATACGTGTAGAACAGCAAGGTGTTCGACTTACTACAAACAGACTGAAACTCTAAAATGATCATTTCTCCAAAGAAAACCTCAAGGAAGATCATGGACTTACTGTAAACATTGGATTCTTGATTATATGCAGTAAATTGCAATAGAATGAAAGATCCAGACTGTTGTGTTAAGCTTTCACTCTGCAATAACTCTATGAGTTCTAAGTACAAATCCTAATGGAGACTAATTCTGTGCAAGGCAGCTGGCTCACTCCTCATCCACAACAAATCTGTGTGCCTATACTTTGGCCTGCCACCCAAGTGCAACCGGGTAGGAGTGCTAAGCCCCATGCAGCTGCATTCTCTCCAGAGTCTCCCCAGAGGCACAAAAAAAGGCTTCACTGGATAAGACTGAAATATTCACATGCAAGGACAAATAAACATATTTGGTCATCAGCGTGGTGCTCGCATTTGATTCTTGGGAAAAGTGACGGCCCTGAAGGTGCTACAATATCCATTCCCTATGTGTGTCACAGCTTGAGTAAGAGGGCTACAATTGAACTGGTTCAGAAAGTTGTAGTTCTGATAAGGGCTGAGAGATTTATCGTTTTTGATTGAAATCACAATTTCAGACAACGTGATCATGTGATCGCCAAAGCTGCAGTTTTTTGCAGCGCTCCTGACCGGCCCAAGAGCCATTGTATCCACTATTTGCTAGTGGAAATGTTGTCACATGTCAGCATTCATGTCCAAAACCATCAAAGTTTGACCTTGACCTTGACATACTGGTTTGGCATGGCTGGATTTTTTTCCTTTTTTCGGAATTGTTGAATTTAGTTTTTCTTATTATTACTTATTTAACTTTTTTTTGTTGCATTTCATTTTACTGTTTTAACTTATCACATTTCAGGATTTTTGGTCTACATTTTTTTTAAAATAAGACAGTCAAAGAAGGCTCTTCTCGTTCTTCAGTCGTAATAACTGCCATTGGTCAAAGACTTTAACGTGTGTATATGCATGTTTCTTGTTAATAAATACATTTGGAAGCAATTCTTACCTGTAGTTTTCATCCTTGCCTTAGAGTAATAGCTTTTAATGTCTGATGGTATGATGTAATTTTCTGTCATGTTTGTAAATGTTACTGTAAACATAGTGAATATTGCACCAGAGCTTGATCTGAGGAAAATCAGAAATTGAGTAGAAATCGTAATATCTGCCAGAAAAATCGAAATTAGATCTTTTCCTAAAATCCTTCAGCCCAAGTTCTGATTTAAATTGATGCAAATAAACAACAAAGCACCTATCTGTCAAAATCAATAATATATTAGGGGTATCAAAAATAATATTGTACTTAATGCATCATGATGTGGACATAGATGAAGATCAATCGATGCAGAGACAGTCAATAATCGTTTAATCTTGCAGAGGCTTCTGCTAGACTGCAGTATCAGTTTTGCTTCTGAGAAATAAAAAAAACAAGTATGGGAAGATGAGACCTAAACTAAAAGGTATTTCTAAATATTCAAATGAGTTCATATTCATCTGACTGCTTGTACTTTTTAAATCTAAAGAGTAGCCCTGTGCAAAAACGGAATATCAAGGATTTTACTCACCGCGTTGTACCATGGTGCATCGTGAATCATTAACTTTAAATCATGAGCCATGTGTAGATGCACAGCCCTACGATATATTGAAGAAAGGAATTGCAATATCATTTTTGCCCTAAAACCATTCAGTCCTACAGCTTAGTTTTTGCAGATCACTTGTTTTCCTCCAGTTTTCCCTTACACTTCCCAAATACTGTCACTTTGCCAAAAACATGGTCCTTGTTGCCAAAACGTCGACTTTAAGATTTAGAAAGGGCACCAAAAATCCAACAGGCGATGTAACAGTGTCTTCACTCATCATTTCCCCTCTTTCATGGTTTAATTGGTCTTCAGAGGGCTCGATTGTGAGAGGACAGTATCTAAAAGTTTGCTGCAGGTGGGCAGAGATTTCACAGCTCCTCTACCATCTGTTAACATCTGCTGCAGACTAAAGGCTGCAGTTATCTCATCAACAGGCTGCTGAAAAAAGCAACACAGACGTGTTATTTGCTTTTCAGCACAATGGGCTTATTGGACAAAGAGCTAACAGATCCAGACTGTTATTAAGTGCCTGTATACCTGTACAAAGTCAGCTCTGATTGGGTTTGAAGCAGAAATGAGTTGCCTCTTTTTTAAGCTGCTTCTAAAGTGCTTACTTCGGCAGAAAGCTGAAGCTTGTCGTGTCAGCCGAATCAGTCTTATAAACCCCGCAGGTGAATTAAAAATCTATCTTTATGGAGCAACACATTAGCCAGCACTCACATTACCATCCTTCACATAAAGATCTGCTTTATAAGAAGCGGCAGAGACGAGGGGGCTGCAGTAGTAGTATATAACCCTCAGGTGAATTAAGTCTTTATAGAGTGCTGCAGATTAGCCAACATTCACATTAGCATCTGCCTGCTGTAAAGACGAGAGGAAGGAAAGATACTAGAGGCAGATTTATGCACAGCATGTGAATTAAAAGTCCATCTTTACAGGGTAACGGATTAGCCAACACTTACATTATCATCAATCATATGAAAATAATTCATAAAAAAAGAGGAGATGCTGCTGCAGTTTGAAGACAAAGTGTGAAAAGGTGATATTTATGGCGAAAAGAATTAGAGCAAATGTTCAAAGCTAATGTTGAGATACACTGAGTTCAAAGGTGCATTATGCAAAATTAAATAGGGATGGGAATTGATAAGATTTTACTGACATATTTTAGATTAAAGATATTACCCTTTATCAATTCCTGCTGAATTTCTGTGTGGATAAGACTTGACCTACACAGGTTTTCAGTGGTGGCAATGCCAAGCACGACACTCTTGTGCAATAATCATGCTTTTGCTGAAAATTAAGACACAATTTTGATCATTTCTGCTCCCTGCCTGCCACGATTTTTGATTCTCTCAGGTAGAGTGTGCTGGTTAGATCATCCCGCCACATCTGAGATGTAGGGGCCGCAGTACTTTTCCAGACCACGAGTATTAATCTTTTTGTCATAATCAAGCAGTAGGAGAAATACCTGGAATGATGAGCATAGGCTTTGACTTGATATTCAGGTTTGAAACTTCAGATATTTTACAAAAAACACATCATTCTAGAAGCACTGAATATTTGGACATAGTAGTCAGATAACTGGCATTTGTCCCACAGCGGACACACATCAGCATGAATAGAATTGAATTTCTCTTAGTAGTAATGAAGTCAATGTAAAGTATGAATCGGATAAGGCATCGCCTTGTGCTTTTTGAATAGGTGTGCACATTTTCAAGGCTTTTCTCCCACAAATCCATTGGGATTGCAAATTCAAGTCATTTTTCCCTTTTAGATTTATGAGATGATGGAAAGCGGAATGGTATTATAAATGTGGGATAGTAATTTATTCTCATTAGAAAGGCATTCATCTATTGTTGATTGTTCTCCAATTCTGAAATTCTCTGAGTGTTTCTGTATGTTATTCCTAAGTTGTAAATATCGAGAAAAAAGCTCTAATTTTCTAGGTTGTATTTGATTCATAATTGCACAAATGATACAAATACATCATCCAATAGATCTAAGCTTGTCCATGTGGTAAACTGTCCAAATTTAAAGGGGCAAAAGAAAGGTTTCTAGCATGTTATAAATACTAGGTATGTAGATGAACTTCCAGTCTGTTTAACAACTCTCTACTTTAAACAACTCTTCCACCTCATTATATGTTTTTATTTCAGTTTTTTGTAAACTTATGAGCCCATTTAATCAACTCTCATATTTAACAAAAACCTGGCTAACGTTACTCCCGACAAAACAAACTTGCTTTATCGCATCAGTCCTTCACAGAAGGAAGATATTCTGCACTTTGTCTGCAGCATGTTGGTAAATGAGGTGTGGAGAAGTGAAAAATACCAGGTGGGCAGTGGTGAAGCTTCAGGTCAAATTCTGGGTTAAAAACCACGCTATTTGCATCCACATGTACACAGGTTCATTACCTCCACCAAGGAGGTTATGATTTCCCCTGCGTCTATCTGTTTGTTTGTTTGCTTGTTTGTCTTTTAGCAAGATTACGCAAAAACTACAGGATGGATTTACAGGGAAATTTTATCAGAGGTGTGGTTTGGTCCAAGGAAGAAGCCTTTACATTTTGGTGTAGATCTGCATATTTGTATGAATGCAAAAAATTCAAAAAAATTTCTAAAAATCCCATAACTTAACATTGGGTTATATTTTAAAAATTCATATCTCTGACATCACTTAATGGTTTTGCTTCAAAATTTACAGGATGATATATATAACATAACTCTATCATCAAGGTAAATTTCATCTGGATGCGATCCAGATTGACGTCACAAAAAAAAAATGAAGTTTATAATGGCAAATCCCATCCATTTCTCCTCGGCTACGGTGAGGGTTTTGCCCCCTTTACTTCATTAAGGGAATTGTAGTTTCTTTTCTTAGGTACATCAATATTTTTTAAGCCGATGTCACAACATTTCCCAGCTTCCCTTGCAATGCCAGTGGAGGAGTTCTCCACATGGACAGAAATGAGCAGAGACTCAGCCGTCCAATCAGAGCGGGGGGTCATCTAGAATGGTATCTTTTACAGGGGTTGTGGGAAAGCCACTGCTGTAACTGAGCTGAGGTGGTGAAAAGCAGTCCAAATCATCATCCGTTATAGGTTTGATCGAGAGCTCTCTGGGTGCAGGATCTACATTCTGTGATTTTATGGTTAATCTTCAAAAAGAAAAGAAGATCAAAATAAGGACGAAATGGGAGAAGAAGTAGAAGATAAAAGAGAGGAACAAGAGAACCAGACATAAGGATCAAGCATTGTAAGATGTGGGGTGGAGACAGAAGCTGCAGACTAAAGAGAGAAAGATTAGCGAGGATGGATGGGAGAGAAAGAGTCTCATTTAAGAGGAGCAGAAAACCATGGAGGTCAGTGGAGAAACGGGGAACAAAGCGGTCCGCTGAGTGTTGTTTATGTGAGCAGAGAAGTTATCTAAATGAAAACAGGGCGATGGATTGTTCAGGAGCCTTGAGAAGTAAAGGAGGAGTGATTAGAGGTGGGGTGGAGGGATGAGGGGTTAGAGGGAGGGGTGGAGAAATAGATGAATGATGAAATCAATCATGACGAAGGCCGTGTCCTCGACACACCTCAAACTCCAGTTGAATTCAGCCCGGCTCCTCGCTGTGCTCTTTAGTCTGCTCTCACTAATGTGCTACGGTACACAGGACACAAGATAAGAATTGGTGTTGGACTCCTGGGAGCTGCAGGAGTGAGGGTCATGTGTGAAATGGCCTGAATCCTATTGAATGACGGCGGCCTGGCAGCTGGATGCAGCACCAATGGCAGAACAACAACAGGAAGAGGATGCACTCGTTGATTCATGCATATGTAGGACCCTGTAAAATCTGTATTATGTTTTCCCAAATTCCACTCACTCTTCAGGTGGTCCTCACATGTATCTTTAAATTTGAAGAACATTTGATTGTCTGACACATAATAATCGTTGGGAAACTGTCCTACCCTGTACTTTAGAGTTAGCTGGGAGCTTCGTAGCTTCTTTGCCAACTTAGCCGGTGTCTCAGACGGCCGCTTCGACATGTTAAAAAAAAAAAAAGCTGAATCATATACTTCACTGACTACCAAAATTTTCCATAATGTTTGGAATTAAGCACCAATCTGGTTGTGGGATGTAGAGCTCAGAGTCATACTGCTGCAAATATATATGAGAAGAAAAGAGAAAGTTTTAGTTATAAGGAGTTTTCCAGTTATGCAAATATGTTCCAAGAAGTTTGGCAAAGATTCCACATGAATGCAAATTTGGAAGTTGTGCATTTGCCATGGCGCTGGATGTAAACCGCTGCCTCTCCAACAGCTCTCCAGTTTTTTAGCTCTTTTTCTAGTTTTTGCTCCAATTTTTTAAACAATTTTGTACATTTTCTAGCCTTTTCTTATCTTTTTGACCTTTCTGCTCTTCATTTCTTGTTTTTTTATATATTTCCCATGGATATTTTTTTCTTTTTTTAACTATCAACGCTACCAGGAGGCAGTTGTAATGCTACCAGCATACTGTTTTCTTTCTTAAAATATGCTCCCAAGAGCCAGTTTCATCAGCTTTTCATTCAGCTTCTCAACTACTGCTGGCTCTAAAACCAAAAAGACAAGCTCAGATTTGACACCACATCCCAGCGGAAGTGAGGAGGACAATGCCTGTCACTCTCTACAAGCGGTTTTATTTTATTTATTTTATTTTATTTTATTATAAATATTTTTATTAATTTATTTTGTTTTGTTTATATTTGTTTTTATTTATATTTTGTTTATATCTATCTTTTTTATGTATCTTTTTATCTACTTTTTGTAGCTATTGGAATTCTAATTTCCCTGAGGAGTTGTCCAAAGGAATTAATAAAATACTATCTAATCTAATCCAATTAAATCAATCGCTGCTCTGTTGGTAACTTTTAGACTTACAGACAATCAGTGTTTCTATGTTTACATTAAGGAAAAACACCAAATCTTCAATAAGGCTGTCAAGACCTGGCAGATAACTAACTGAAACCAGATAAACATGGCTACTTTTTGATTTAAAATGTCAAATAACTTGAGTATTTTAAATCAATGGCACCATATAACAAGGCTTTAAGTCACTGTCTTTAAGACGATTTTGTTGCTGTGGCTGGGATGTTGATGCTCACATGACCAAGGAGGCAAACACGAAAGGTGTTGTGGCAAAAACACGTACAAACACACACAAACACCCACACACACATCAGTAGTGCCAGTAGCCAGCAGGCGTTTGAACATCTGTCATACCTGCCTGCTCTGATTCTGTCAACACGCCGGCAACACCCCAGAAACACATGTTCCTTTCTGCTCACATTTACACGCTAACACACACACAGAAACACACACATAACAAAAAGAATGACCACTACTCCTATTTTCTCCTTCAGCCTCCTCGCCTCCATCTTGCGTTTTTCACAAGCTGGATAAAATTGTATGGCTCTACCTGAATGTACTGAAAATATACAAACACTGTTCTCTAATGTGTGCAAATAGGAGCCTCAAGTTTAGAAAAGTTTGAGGATATTAAGAAGGAAAAAGTTGCTCTAAGTCATGAGGCAAGAGTGGACTATGAGAGTAAAATATGATAGTCCTTGTTGGCCTTACAGGCGTTAGGGGGTATGTCAATGCTGCTGAAATATTGGTTTAAAACTTAAAACTTCTGCTCAGCTGAACTATTTTAGAGTTTTAGAGCCCCATACTGAGACTGTAAGAAACAGTTTTGTTTTAGTTGTGTGTCTTCCGGGAGAAATGAAGGCATTTGTTTTGACTTGCAGCGTTAAACTCAAAATTTCATACTTATTACAAGCTCTAACAACCTTTATCCTTAATATCTACTATAGATGGATATTTTTTTTTATTAATTCATAATGTAAGAGTTGCAAACAAACTCAGGCCAGATGCCTAAAATAATACAGAGCAGTGTTATAAGCACAGAGAATCTTATACCCAAATTTTCAACATGATTTCTAATCTTCCTCAGCTTGGTTTGCACCTTTTTACTATGGCTGTTTCCTTATACTCGATACTTATATCGAGCATGTGGGTAAAAACCCATACTAGAACTGTAAAAAAGCATTTGCTTTGAGCTGATTATGTGCAAAGCAGCTGACCCACTCCTCATCCACGACAAATCTGCCGCCCCATTTGTCGGCCTTAAACCAAGTGAAAGTGCTTGGCCAACCTTCTTAGCAGAAACCCAAGGGGGGTGGGAGTCTTTGATTATGTATGCTCAAAATCCAATCGAGTTTGATTTTGGGGGAAAATGACAGCCCTACCACTTCCCAACTTTTCAACACATTTCTTTTAGACTCTGTTCACTTACTCTAATGGTACACAGCAAAATATCAATAATATGTTTGCATGTTAAGGCGAACACACAACTGGGGGGGGTATCTTAAATTTCAAGCCTGTATATTCGAAAACCAAATAGAGTTTGATTTTGGGGAAAAGTGACAGCCCTACCTGTAACCATACAAAAAATATGATGGATAGGGAAATCAGCTCACAACTCCCAGGAACGCTGAGGGAATACGCGACCCAAGGGACCTCCAGAACACTGTCAGCCTTGTTGTTACTTTGAGACAAAGCTGGAAGAAAATGTTCTGAGGTAAGAGGTGATGAAGATGTAAAGTAAGGACGGAGTGAGTGAGGATGTGCTGTTAACACTTAATTTTCACCTTCTGATGATAACAGAGGAACAGAGACAAGGGGGTGGACTTAGAGATTAAAAGAAACAAGCACACGTGAAACAGAGATAAAAAAAGCTTGTTTGCTTCAACTGTACTTTCTTATTTACTAAAAGCTCTAATACAAATGACAGACCTCAGAGCTGAAACTGCATGAAAGCGTCTTAAGAGGTCTGATTGACTATTGTTTCTTTGCTGACCCATTGCTTATCCAGTTTTTCTTTTTCTTAACATTCATCGAACAGAAAATGAGATATTCTTGTAGATGGTTTTCAAGGTTTCTTAAAATCTCTAGAATCTCCCAAAATCTCAAAGCTGCAACTTGCAGAAAGGACAAAACAATGTTGATTTTTGGGATATCAAGGACTTCCTCTTGTATGAGCACCAAAATTCTTTATGATCTTCTTTAAAAACAACAACAAAGTGTCAACACTAAAGCCTCAAAACTCTGCCACAGGGGTCTGACGCTGTTGTTGCCTCAAAGAGTCTGAAAGAGTCTGATTTTTGTGTCTAAGTGCTACATGAAAGGGGCAGGACCTTTACTAGATCTCTGGTTTAAATAAATCCTACTGAAGCTTGGGTTGGCTCTAGCCCCTTAGCCCATCTTTTAGAAAGATATCCATATTGGCAATAACTGTCGGGAAAGAATCCCACAGGTGAAAATGAGCATAAAACTTGTGTGAAATCTTCAGAAACATTTCTTATTACAGCTGTGCAAGAGCTAATCGTACCATAAAATGTGTACTATTTTGCGCATTTCTTTTTTATGTTGAATTTACTTTGTTGTATGTTTTTGGTTTTACAATGTAATGTATCTTGTCACTTTTCATGTCATTCATTTAATCTTAATTCAATTATTTATTTGTTTTTTTTTTTATATTCTGTTTTATTCTTGTACAGCTTACACATGGAGCAATGTACCAAAAAAAGAGGGATAACATTACTGTCTTGTACCTGTGCAAGTGGCAAAGATCATCTTTTCTGTTCTATTGTTGAGGGCAAAGACTATTTGTATGTGCAACTTAATGCAAAGAAATACTAAATCTGTAAGCCCATTGATGGTAAAATCTTAAAGTTTTTGTTTAATATTTAGTGACTTACAAAAAGTAGCTTGATTATAAATTCCCATCCCTACTTAAGAAAACGAGATGAAATGACGAGAATGCATCAAAGAGTAGAAGTGAATTAGAAGTCGGGAAAGAATGTTGAAAGTGCAGGAATAGGAGGACAACAAGAAGTAGCAGGAGGTCGAAGGAGGTGAAAAACAAAACAATTTGAGAGAAAAATAAATATAAATGTGAAAAACAGGCCCATCATGGGAAAAAAATGAGCATAATAGCAGAAAAAAGTAAGGAAAAAGAAGGCACGAGAAGAGCTCGACAGCTTCCTGCTGAGAACACCACATCAAAGATCTGATTGGCCATCTCATTACCAAATGATGACCACTCGTCATGTCCTCACACCCCCGCTGGGACCCTCATTACCAGCTGTGATTGCCCCTACCTAACCTCCTTTAACCTCAGCTCTCCACCTTTCCTTCATCTTCTTCACCCGCAGGGAACCATCTTCACGTCCCGATTATCATCATCTTTGATTTCCAATCTCATCTCTCAAGAAGGAGAAGAAGACGTAATCAGAAAAGTTTGTCTCTTGATGCTACTTGCACGTCTGCTTTCAACAAATCAGAGTGCACAGCCCAAACTTTAATGATATCAACAAGACCTGATTATGGTTTCATCACCTTAGAGGCCCTGATCAGACCAGAACATTCTGGAGAGGAAAGGTCTACCTTGTAGCATCTCAAATTGTTTAACATCACAAATCTGATACACCAACTTTTTTTTTTATTTTTTCTTCTTTTCATGTATTGCCTCCCGAGTGTAAAACAGGAGATAGACACCATTCTTTCGACCGTGCGTGCAGTAGCAAAAAGAAAGGGGCAAAACTTGTCCACTGCTATTCTGAAGATTCAAAAGCAAGGCAACTGGACTGTGTAGAGTTTGTTGGGTCCCAACAAACTCTACACAGTCCAGTTGCCTTGCTTTTGAATCTTCAGAATGACCATGACCTGGATGAATGAGAATCTACACAGACGTATTGTCCACTGCTAATTAGCTTAGCTCATACAATGGCATTCATTGGGTAGTGTTAGCCTGCCTCTGCCTACAGTCATCAAATAAACTCTTCTGTGTGCTTGTTGTGACTCGGTTTAACCCCTTTATGTTACGTTATCTTCAACTATTATCGTGTTGTCTTCTTCTACTCCTAAACAGAGGCTTTGCTTTGTTGACCTTCCTACAAGCTTGTCCATGGTTACCGCTAGAGATGTGACGTTCGTGAACGAGTCGAGTTTTTTAAAGATTTGTTAAAGTGAATGATGAGAGCTGATTCGCAGTTGTGAGTGAGCTGTTCGTTTGCTACCCATGCTTAATTGTAAATGGCCTGCAAAAATTAACAGCTCGCTCACAACTGCGAATCAGTTCTGACTGTTCACTTCGAAGAATTGTCACTTAGAAGAGTCATTCAAAAGACTCGACTTGTTCACGAACGTCACATCTCTAGCGCAAACTACCTCAGACATGCTTGTGAGTAGGTCAACAAAACAAAGCTTCTTTTTAAGAGTTGAAGAAGATAATACGATAATAAGTAGAAGATAATTCTAAATAACACAGTAAGAAAAAAACAGTCATAACAAGCTGAGGAGTTTATCTGATGACTGTAGGCAGAGGCAGGCTAGCACTGATTAGCACTGGGTGACCTTTGGCTGTCTCCTTGTTACTGCACACACAGTCGAAAGAATGGTGTCTATCTGCTTGTCATATACTCGGGAGGCAATACAAAAAGAAAAATAAAGTTGCCGTATCCCTTTAACAACGGCAGCACACTTGGTGAGCAGATGTCTTCATCAGCTGAGACAACTCAAAACCTCCTAAAGATCAACTCAAAGCAAAGGCAAGCACACAGCAAAAAGTCAAAGCAAAGAGAAAAAGAGCAAAATCCAGAGACAGCAAGGTTAAGACGTGGCATCCCCTACCTGCACATTTGGTCCTGGTGACCAGCGGAGGTCCTGGCGGTCCCGTTCCACCCTCCCCTGGTCTGGACAGTAGCACCTTGATCTCGTACTCCACATCAGGGTCCAGGTGCCATAGTTTATAGGTGGGAGCATCCACAACGTGAGTCTCTGCCCAGTTTCCTGATGTGGTGCGGTACTCCACCTCCTTCAGGATGATTGGTCCATCACCGATGATGCTGTTGGCATTGGGTTTGATCCACAGGTAGGTGGCGCCAACAGCCAGCAGCTCAGGTGGAGCAATAGGGGTGGGTGGAGCTGTGAAAAGAGGAAGATGAGGTTAGTTTGGAAGAGAGTATGGTCTTTTTTACTCCACTGTGAGTTCGTTATTCAAAAAAAGATGGTAAATCTAAATATTCTGAAGCAACTTGAGGGTTCAGTCTTATTAAATCTTTATCACGAGCTGTCTAGGCTTGCACCCACATAATAAGTTCAGTGGACTCCGTTTCGGTTCAGGAGGAAGTTGTGATATTGTTGAAATTTTCACTTAGGCTATGTTCACACTGCAGGTCCTAATGCTCATTTCAGATTTTTTGTTGAAATCAGATTTTTTTTTTTTTTTTTTTTGGCATGGTTCACATTATAATTTAAATGTGGCTGCCATCAGACTTCAGTGTGTAACGCCTGCGACCCTGTGACCCCAGAAGACGTGACGTCACATGCAGCACGCTGTGTTTGTGGAAAAAAATATGAAAGCTACACATGTCAGCATGAGCATCAGTTTTGAAGTTGTTGTGCAATCGGAGCAACAAAATTATGACAAAGTGATGAAGAGAAGAAGAAGAATGAGAAAAAGAGAGCACACATTTTAACAATGGCCTTTTGTGGAGCAGTGACTGACACCTCTGAGCCAGGAGTGGTGGGATTGTGACGTGATGGGCTTCACTGACACACAGTTCATCGATAATTGTTTCTTCCTTTGTTTTTATTGAATCTTGCCACGTCCTGCCTCTTCCGGCGCAGATTTTTGGCGTTTTTCTCACACGAATAATGTGAAAGTTGGCTAAAATGCAACATGACCATACAGAGTGAGGTCCTTTTGAATAAGAATCAGAATCAGAAATACTTTATAAATCTCCAAGGGGAAATTGAGTTGTTTCAGTTGCTCTTATAGCAACAGGAATATCAAATAAAGGCATTAAAACAGATAAGAGCATTACAAAATCAAGGAAAAAAATAAGCATGTATATGTATACATATGCATGTAAAAAAGTAAGTAAGCAGGTTGCAACATGCAGAGTCTTTAAGCTATATCAATTTCCTATTTACACTATTGACATTAACAATATTTACAATATGAATACAAACATGACAGCACTTTTGATAGTAGACCACATTTGACTGAAACTCAAAGTCTGGCAGTAAGGATATTATGATTGCTTAATACCTTATGAACAAATATCAGAGGTGAAAACAGTGAAACAACAAAATCAGATACATTTCCAATCTAGGACCACATATGGTTTGAAAGTGGTCTGGGTCTGACTTTAAAAAATCCATTTGTGCCATTCAGACTGTCACAAAAAGATCAGATAGGGATCACAAATGTGTAAAAAAAAGTCTGATTTTGGCCACTTCTGCCTGCAGTGTGAACACAGCCTAAGTCCGTCCCTCACACTTTGTCAGGAAGACCAGTTTATCAAATGCTGCGTATTGTAGCCACCTGTCACTACCTGAGGCTGTAGCTGCGGTATTTGCTCCTGCCATTTGGTCTTTTGTATGATCCAAAAATACACAACCCTTGTTTAGCTTGAAAGAGCTCTAAATTATTCTCTGAATTACTTGTAGACATCAACCTGTTTAGAGGACCAGTGTAATGCTAACGTTAGCCACACTCTGCTTGATTTTGTCAGTGAATGCTATGCTAGCTGTTGTGATATTTGTTTGACTTGTTGTCTAACACAGAGCACGGTTTCCTGAAATGAAGTATACTCTGCTGAACATCACATTTCAGTCTGATCCTGAAACAAACACGTTCAATTTTGGAGATAACCGAGCTCTAATAAAGTGTTTAAAACAATCACAATGAAATAGAAAATAACACAGTTCATCTTCCCCTTTAACTTCATTTAAATCCAATCAGTGGCTCTGAAGTGTCTCGACAAATAAAGCGATTGAAGTTCAATTTTGTCCCTAAGTAACCTCTTTGTGCGTTTTGCAGTTTACAGAAATAACAATTGCAGTTTAACAATCATCTTTTTTAACTGTTTTAGTTACCTCCTATTTTTTTTTTTAGCAACTTTCACTCCTTCATTGATTTCCTAAATAAAAATATCAATAAAGAGAAAGAGGACACAAAGAGTTCATTATTTTCTGGCTGATGATTCTTTTCGAAGACTCATTTAGACTCCTACTACTGTATCAATAACCAATTTACTTCAGTCAGAGGCTTTGGCTTAACAATGTTTCTTAACACTTTCAGAAGTGCATAAAAACTCAAAAACCTTCTGCTGCACCAGGGTTTTGACTGTTGGATGATCCAGTAAAACAGATTTTGTCTGCAGCAGAATGTGCACAGCCTCTAAACCCCAAAGCTTCAGTGAATTGTTAATGTAATTTAGAAGGAGACGGAGTTAAAAGTCTACACATGTGGCCGCTAAAAGCTATAAGGAGACATGTTTTTACAGAGCCTCCTGCAGCTTCAATCCATCAGTCTGCTAAGGTGTTGCTGACAGCTTCTTTGCAGTGACTTTTTCACATTGTGCTGCTTTAAATTAATGGATTCTGTCAGGATTAAATACACGTAGTACTTGAGTTTCCTGATATATAATTCCAAACAAACAAAATGCCTCAGATTTGAATCAAACATCAATCATGAAACACTGAAACCCATACAGTTTTAGAAGTGAAGAACTTAAACACATGACAATGCTGTTTTTAGCTCGATTCATAAAGTCTGATGAATCCAACTTCTACATGAGGGTTGCCAGTCTCTCATTGATGATGTATGGTGACAATGGGCCAATCCTTGAAGCTGATACATCTAATATTTCAAAGTTTGGCCTCCAGGAAGTCTTTCCATCCTTCTGTACACACATCAATTCATTTTTACAATAATTTTGCAGCTGCATTTACTTCCTCCAACACCGTGAATAATAATGATTTAGGGTCTGTATCCACAGCCACCAATATTTGTGAGGCAGGTGATAATATTCTGTGTTGAACAGGGTTTTCAGTTCTCAGCACTCAGAGTGGAAAAACTACACTTAACAGCACCTGACTTATGTCACCATGCTCACAGCATTTCCAGTTCAACATGATTTCTTTAATTTGCTTTCATGTCTTAGGGGGATATTTCCATTAATAAAGCAAAGCAGGAGGCACACAGAAAGTTTTTAAACAGCCTTAGGGATACTATCAAGGGGAACAGAGGTCTTTGCAGCAGTAAGCACTGGTGTGAAGCATTTTGAAGCTGTTGTGTTGACTGGCGGCTGTGGGCTAAGGTTCTTATATTGCCTCGTGTTTGCGTCATTGATACATTTTTGGATGATAGGAAGCACTTAGGTGTGAGACCTCTATGAGATAGCTTAACTTCAACTATTTTTAAATTTATAAGCACCACAGCTCTTGACTGATGCAGACTCTACAGTAGATTATTCTACAGCAGCCCACGAATCTTGCTTTAAAAGCTCAGAGGTGTTAATTAACAAAATGATGTTGAGAAACTGCAACCAACCTGAATTTAGAGCAGTCATTCAAGGATGGATTTTAAATTGTTTCTGTTAGTTATCAGACCGTGCGAGTATAAACACATTTTTTTTTTCCATGAACTGAAACAGTCACCTTGGACAGTTCCCGGATTTCTGAAGGTTTTACTTTCAGCACCTTGGACAGCACTCATGAGACAAAAAAAGAGATGAATGAAGCACACTCCATCCTAAAACTGAAAAAGGCAAGGGGTGAACATGATTATTAAAAAGTACCAAGCCTCCAACTGATTAAAGTCAGTGCCCATATGCCTTAAAAGCTCAACATATTGGCCTGAACCAGTTTAAAGCCAGCTGGGAAACTGAGCCATCTCTCGCCTCTTGTTTATTTTCACTCCTTTAAAAGAAGACAAAGATGCATAAATTACTTTAAAATTAACCACAAAGGAAAACCCCATGCAAAGTGACATCCCAATTCATTTTTGTTTTGTATTAAGCTGACTGTCTGGTCTGCCTGCAGTAAGAGTGTTAATAACATATTGTGCTCCACCTCTTCAAATGATCTGAACTTTGGAAAGACGAAGCAAATGCATGATTTTGCTTCTTGTCTACACTTTCAACACACTAATATTCTGTCCAAAATGTCAAGAAAGATTTTCATGCAGAATTCTACATATGTTTGGTAGCATCTCAAATCATGATTACAACTACAGACTTTCAACTCTATTTCAGCATTGATTTTAGCATTTTCAGGTTGTCCCTCAGCGTTTTAAGCTCTTCCACCCTTGCAAAAGTTTTGAGATGATCTATTTAGTTTACTTTTGACATAAACAGATATAATGTTATTTAATCACAGGAGACTTATCATAGAGTTGCAATGTTAAATTACTAATATTTTTTGTTTATGATGGATTCTTCTCTTGTATTTTTTCTTTTTGCTTCCAGAGTTGCTTAATTTATCTTTGGAGGTAATCAGGTGATTATTTTGAAGATGGGTCAACATTTCAATGGTATGAGCTCAGGGATAAGTTTACAACTTCCCCATAATGGACTCTACAACCGCTGTTTTTCCTCAAAATATGACTTTGAGAATGATTAACTATACAAGCTGTGTATCAGGGCTGTCACCTTATACTTGATATTCAAATATCCATTTGGGCATGAGGGTTAAAGTCTGTACTCAATCAAACTGCATGATCTAACAAGGGGCGCACCCAGCACAACCTGACCATCCATTGCTCTCTTGACCTCAAAAACAGGAAGTAGAACTTAAGAAAATAAAAGACAGGAAAAGCCACTCTGGAAGCACTTTGGGCTCCACACCTCCTTTTGGCAAAATAAAAACACATGACCAAGATGTATGTCAATAATGTGAAAAGAAGCTGGCTCACTCCTCATCCACAACAAATCCACAGGACCATTTCTCAGCCTTCCACCAAAGTTCAGCGGTGGAGTAGTGCTCAGATTCATGTGAACACATCCACCTTGGCAGGCCCCCGGAAGCTTGCCAAAAGGCCATCGCAAGATCCATATGAACGTACTGCATTGTAGCCGGGCCAGTTAGAGGAGGAGGGGTTCGAGCATTTTCGGATATTAGCGTGTTAGCTCAGAAAAACAACACACTTGATTTTTGGGAAAAGTGACAACCCTGTGTAACTGTGTGAAGCAAAATAAAGTCAGTCTTCCATACACCAAGCTTTTAAATCAGCTTCAACTAAAAGGATCCTTTTAGGAAAACAGTCTCTGTTTCTTGGTATAAATCTTGATTTTCTCTTGTTAGTGAGAGCAGGTTTGACAGCTTATGCTGAAAGTGATGGCCGCTGTCCTCCACTGTCTGAAAGTTTTTACTTTCCTCGAGGCCGCATTAGAATATGTACAACGTCTAAGGGGCCGATGAATCAACCGCCAGTCACCAAACACGCTCATCCATCTCTGAGAGAGTGTGTGTCTGAGGCAGTGTGTGCAAAAAACAACAAACATTTCTACAGAGATGGTGCATGTGTTTGCACAAACTTAAAATATATGGTTGTTACCTTATGGTGCATGTATGAACCATTGTTGAGTTATCTTTATGTAGATTGTACATGATGCCTTCATTATCATTTTAAGAATATTTCAGCAGGATGATGGGAACAACAATGTTTCAGTGACAGGGTCAAAAGAGTTAAAGGATTATTTTTTTTCCCAACAATGGTCAAATTAAACTGTTGGAAAGTAAAATCTACATTACCATCTATGAAATATGCTCTTATTTTGAAATATTCTCCGCATGCATGCACTATTGAAGTCTTTAAAATAATCCTGTAACTGAGTTTTAAAGCAGGCTTAACTCTTCATTAAGATCATTTAAATTCAACAACTTCTCCTGATGTCACTCCACAGGAAGAAAAGGAATAATCATTCCATCGCTCCCCCCTCCGTCTGTTTCCTCTCTCTCTCCCTCCTCGAGCTCATTTACAGCGCAGAGTCACAGACCGCCCAGCGACACACAACCTGCCACCCAACATGATAGTGGAGGGGGGCAAACACATACACACCAACAGACACATACATGTGTTTCCCATGTCTACGTGTTTGGGGACCAAACTTGGAATTAAAACACACACATGATGAACAGACATTTTGCCCACAGTGTGCACAGATATGTCTTCAAAAGCATTAAGATGTTAAAGCATACATTTCCCACAAATCTTGCATGGATGCAAATCCAGTAAAAAGCAGCCACACACAGTTGAATAATTATAAAGTACAACTTGGCTCCATACAGTGATGCTAATGAAGTGTAAGAGGAGTAATGGAGGGGGGATCCAAAATGAGAAAGGAAGTGAAAAGGAGAAGAAGAACAAAGCAAATGTAGAGTGAAACAATGGGAAGGATAGCAGATAGAGCTGTGCATCTTCACTAGTTTCATGATTCATTCGATTATAAAGTCAACAACTCAATTTGATACATCACAATGCAACGCAGTATTGATTTTCCAAAACTGCCTCTGGCTATATTTCATATTGAAATAATAATCATAAGCAGTCAAATAAATATGAACTACTTTATTAATTAGAGATGGCTTTTAGAATCAGAAACAACTTTTCATTATAAATCGAATGACTAAATATTATATGTCTTGCCTTCCTATACTTGTTATTTTCTTCCTCTGAAATAAAACCTATACTGCAATCTACTAGCAGCCTCTGCAAGAATAAATGATGCATCTTCATCTCCGTCTGCATCACAATGCAAAGATTAAAAGATCATTTTTGACACACCTAATAGCAAAAAAGGTGCTTGTTTCCAGTTTTAAAAACTGTCTTGATATTAGTTGTACTTCTTTGAGTATTTATCACATTGTCACCCAAAATGTTGTTGAAACTATGTCTGAATAAAGGAGCCAAGGCCCCCTCAAGAGCTGAAAATGTTTGTTAAATAAGTTTGTTCCCAATATCTGCCTCTTTTATACAACACTACAAAAAAACACCTATTGGAACCACTGAACAATAAGGCACTTAGTTTAACCGTATTCCTTTAACCGATGTTCTCAGTGAAACTGAAAGATAATGTGAGCAAATATTGCGAGTGTTACTGTTACAGTTATTGTCAAAGAAGAATTTCTATTACCATTTGGGACAGACAATACAATATCTATCAATCCAATTGATCAGGATCCTAGCAGCCATGATGCCTACCTATAGGGTCATTCACTTTGCTGCAGAACTTTTTATATGAGCATTTATTTTCTTATTGTTTGTATTTATCTGTTGATTGATTGGTTTGTTGATTGAGTGATTGGTTTGTTGATTGATTGCTTGATTAATAGATTCATATGTTTGTTTATTTATGCTTTTGCACATATAGTTGTGTTATTATTCAACACAGTAGGTTATTGCCTGTGTCTAATGCATGACTATGAAATGGCACAATGTGTTCATCTTGGTAATGGACACATTGTGCCATGAAACATTTTGAATGAAACCATTCATAAAGAAAAAAAAAATCAACATATGCACAAAAATCTGACTGCAAATAGATCATCAAGGAAACATACCAAACAAAATTCACCATATATTGCCCCTCATGATACATTTTAATTAGGCTACACAACTTAACTTTTCATAATTTTCTCTGATGGTGTTGTTTCTGTCTGACAGCATTTTTTAAATCTAAAATTGTCTTGAAATGACTGTAGACAAACTTTGATTAAATCTGCTTCTACCAGTTGCTAGAAAAGTCAAATTATTCATCCAGAAGTCCATAAAAATAACTTTATTGGATGCTTCATCAGAGAATCCTGTATCTTTGTAATAAAAGTGAGTTTGCATTAGCAGGAAGTTTATGATTGTAAAGAGAGAGGACGTCTGCCGCAGAAACAGTCTGTAATAAAAACAAGCAGAGCTCATGAAGTTTAAAATGAGACGGCAGAAGTTCAAGACTGAAGCTGAGGTCCAATAAAGACGACTAAGAGTGTGTCTATGTGTATGTGTGTGTTTATGCGTGCGTGTAGCCGCCCTGGTCCCATAAAGGTTTTATCTGGTGTGTCCTGGGGCCTCATTGTCGCAGGACGCTTCGCACTCTGAAAAAGCGACCCGTCTTACTGCACCCTGAGGAGACGAAGTTTATGGATCTACTTTTTTACTGCCTTGTATTATAATCCCAGCATGCTTTGTGAAGAGGACTTACGATGGGAGTATATGTTTGTTTATACTCCCTAAGTGTTTGTGTGTTAGCAATAAAAAGGGTATAAAATATTGAGCTAGTTATGTTTGGCTTGTTTGTGACTTTTTTGTAATCAGAATGGTTTAATTTTTCCTCTTCTAGTTATCTACAGAGTATTAAGGTGTGGTATAGCGTGAGTAAAACGCATCCAGTTTGAAAAAGCCATTCGATACGTTGATGGTGTAAAATAGAGCTTCAAAAGCAGGCAGGGGCTAGATGGCTTAGGCATTAAAGATACTAGACGACTCAAATGAAAGTTAAAGAAGGAAAAAAACGAGGGCTAGTTGTGGCTTTTATCGGGTCTATCCCATCTAAATGGCTTCCACTTCATTTCACTGAAAGCCAATAACAAGCATGTGCATGGACATACACACACGTTTGTAGAGAAAGAAGCGGTTAAAATAAGGTAAAGAAAGAAGGAGGGAAAGGAGGGAAAGATTTAGGAGTAATAGTTGCTCTGTTGGTAAAATTACTTTTTTATCGTCTCCTCTCTGCTGGCAGTTTATAACATACCTCAGAGTGTGCACATGTGTTTGTGTGTGTATCCGGGTGTTGGTGGCTAATCCAAAAGGCCAATCAAATCTTCCCCGGCTCTGCCTCGCTCTCAGAGAGAGATTCAAAGATAGAAAAGAGAGAGTTTGTGATAGAAAGACGGCAAGAGGAGGACTCGGCCCAGCAGAGAGAGAAAAGATATCACCCAGGTGGCGGAAAAGATGGGAAAATCAGCTGCACCGAAAAATGACAATCGGTCTACTAAAATGTGTTTTTCTCTCATTCAGCAGTGGGAAGGGAGAGGATGGTTGGAAAGATAAGAGGAGAGAAGGTTCTCCGTTTGCTGCTTCCTCTTTGACTTTTCTGTCATTGGTTTTCAAGTCATCTTTAAAGGAATATGGCAGATTCAAACCATTATAGACAGCTCTTTTTAGCTTGTAAACCAATTTTAACCAGATAAGAGCAGATGATTGGGTTGAATACATATATTAAGCTTTGCCAAACCCTTGCCAAAATGAGAAATAACTGTCAGAGAGAAAACATGTGGTTTATGAAGGAGCTCTGGATGTTTTATTGGGGGGAAATTCTTCTTTCTTTTTTAATTTGTATTTAAAGACACAGTGACCCTCACCTGTAAAATCAAATCAGCTCATCCTTAAAGGGATAGTCCAGGATTTTTGAAGAGGGTTTCCTCAAGGCACTAGTAAATAAATCAAATAAAATGCAAATAAATTCACTTGCTTGCTCTCCCCCTGAAGGAGGATTGCTGTGAACTGATGCTAGCCAACATATAGTTGTCAATGGTGCCAGCGAAAGCCCCGTAATTACCCCACTTTTTATGAAACTACATAATACATTTTGTGATGCAAAAATTAAAAAAATAAAAATAAATCAACTCTAAATGGACTAAACTTGAGCTTGGATAGCACTTTTCTTACCTTCCCGTCCAGGAATAGTGCTTTTACACTCAAGTCACATTATTTACCCCCATTTACTCCCACATTCACTCACTGGGGCCGCCCTGAACTGAAAAGCATAAATATTAAACATGTTCAGTATTTATAACCAGAAGTCCTGATGTGTGGATTATACTGAGAACATCCAAGCACATCATGTATATTTTGTTCCATGGACCAGAGCTTAGCCAATTAGCCAGCAAGCTAGCTAAAGCAGGAAGCAATTGTAGCCGTGGCAACAAGAGTAAAGGTGAAGAGAGTAAAGGCGAGGTCCAACTCGTTGATTTGTATAAGAAAACACAAGCATCGGAAGAGCGTAAGCTGTAAATTATATATAACAAACTAATAAGCAGAAGAGCTGGATGCAAATCACAACCGCCAAGGATGTTATAGGAAACTAACCTGTAGTCCCATTTTCCCTCCTGACTTTGTCCGCAATGTATGTTTACATTGAAGTTGCATGTGATCATGTGAGATCTCAAGCAGCGAGAGCAGAGGCGCTGAAGGTAAATGAACTGGTTGGTTTGTGGTGTCCCATGTCTCTCTTTCTTTGGGGCTCACCACACACTACAGGGACAAACCTGATTAATCCGACATTATCTGTCTTCATGTGAGGCTCTCTCACTGTTTCAAATCATTTAAGATTTTAAATATCTTCACCTGTGGACCAGGCCTTAAGTAACTGTGTGGGTGGTGGTGGCTAAGGGGGGATATAAATCTCAAAGAGGGGCACGACGGAAAGCAATTGAGTAAAGTATGGCTATTGCACATCCGTACTTTGCATTTGTTTGACCGATATTTCAGTAACTTTCTCTTAGTCAAATGCCATTTTTTAACCAAAAACAATTTGTGCATCCTTCCAGTCTAACATGAGCTGTCTCTGCGTGCTTCAGATTTCAGATTTCCCCGCTCACCCTCGTGGATTCACTCTGCCCGAGGAGAAAGTTCTGACTCACCTGTCCACTTCGTTTAGAAACAACCTGCTGACTAACCTCCTCCTCTGAGTCTGTTGGACGTGTTTACATGGAAAAGGTGAGAGGTGGAAATGTTCCAGACCTTTCACTCGTGTCAAGGATCCTATATTTTTACATAAAGACTTTTTTTTCCTCCTCTGAAAACTCTCTGCTTTATATACCATCTCAGAGCTGAGACTGACTTAAGTACAAGCACATTTCCCTACAAGAGCAAGGATTGAGAGCTTTCTGTTTCTGAGAGAGATAGAGAGAGTGTGTGTGTGTGTGTGCACCTGTGAGTAACACTCTCCCCCGGGCCTGTTACATGGTTTAATGAATTCAGCATGAGCCACAATGAATACTTTAATCAAAAGATTCATAAAACAAAGACACAACACAGCCAGACAGGAAAGAAGGAAACAAAGATGGTAAGAAAGTCAGAGGGGGGAAGAAAGAAGGGAGGAAGGAATGAAGGAAGGATAAGGGGACAGAAGACAGAACATGTAGGAAGAATAGCAGAAAAAGAAAAGAGAAGGGAAAGCAAAGAGAGCTAAGTGCTGGGAAAAAAGAAGGGAAGGAAGAAGGAAGACAAACAGGAAGAAACAAGTACAAATGATCGAAAGTGAATTCAGATAAAGAAAAGTATGAGGAAATTTAATGAAAGGAAAGGGAAAGATGGGGAAAGATGGAAGAAAGGAAGTGGGGTAAGAAAGAAGTACAAAAGAACGGAGAAAAGGAAAGAAGGGTGCAAAAAGGAGAGGAAAGATGTAAGACAGGACAAGAGGATTGTATATTGGAAGGTAGGCAAACAGAAGAAGTGATAAAGGGAGTAGTAACTAAAAAGTAACAAGAAAAGAAGATAGAGAGGAAGGAAGGACAAAGAATAATGAAAATGAAATTCAGATGAAGAAAGTAAAGGGGGCATTTAGTAGGAAAAAAGGGAAAGATGGGGGAGGATCGAAGTATGGATGAAAGGATAGAAAGACAGCAAAATGCTGGAAAAAAGGTAGGAAATGAAGGAAGGAAGAAAGGACAACAAAAACGAAGGAGCATGTAGGAATGAAAGAAAGTGAATTCAGATAAAGGGAAGTAAGGGGAGATTTAATTAAGGGAAAGGGAAACATGGGGAGAAAGGACGAAAGGAGGTGTTTAAGGGGATAAGAAAGAAGTAAGATAGAATGGAGGGGAGGAAAAAATGATGCAAATGATAGGAAAAAAGGAAGGCAGAACAGGAGAGGGAGTGAAGGAAGTTGTAAAGGAAGTACTGAAGTAACAAAGAAGACAGAAAGGAGGGAAGGAAGGTAGGAAGGAAAGAGACAATGAATGAAAGAAAGAATGGAATGCAAAAGGAAGAACATAAACAAAGAAAGAATGAAGGACTCGAGAAGGAAAGAAAGAAAAAGGAGGGATAGAAAGAGAGAATATGGGAAGAAAGAAACCAAGGGAGGAAGGGAGAAGGAGAGGAAAGAAGGGAAGAAGAAGAAAAAATGGACAGGAGGATGAGAATGGGAGAGGAAAAGAACAGAGAGTGACACAAGTGGAGAAAGGACAGAAGGACTTAAGGAAAGAAAGAGAACAGGATGGGAGAAAGGATGAAGAAATAAAGAATAGAAGGAAGAACTCAAGGAAAAGAAAGAGAAGGAAAGGAATGAGGGAAAAAGAAGAGAAGAAATCTAGAAAGGAAGAAAGACCGGAGAGAAAGTAGGAAGGAGGGAAGAAGAAAATTGAAGAGTGAAGGAGTAGACTGAACACTGAAAAAAGAAATGAAAAAACAATGGAAGGAGGGAATAAAAGTTGGAATGATATTAAAAAGATTTGAAGGAAGAAAAATTAATAGGAGTTTTACAATGAGAAGGAGGGACTAAAGAAAGGGATGTAAGGAAGTATGAAAGGAAGAAAGGACTATAAAGAGAAATGAAGGACATGAAGTGTTTAAGGAAATGAGAACAAAATGGAAAAAAGGAGGGAGGAAAGAAGAACGTAGGAAACACAGGGAAGAAGAATGGAAGTAAAGGAGAAGGATGAAATGAAGAAAAGGCCAGGAAGAAATGACAGAAGGAGGAAAATCAGAATGAGGAGAGGAAGAAGGACTGAGGACAAAAAGAACTAAGAAAATGAAATGACAGTGTTTGTAAGTGTATTTCGCACACAGGGGAAAGCAGAGCATCATGGGAAATGAGATCTGATTCTCTTCTTCTCACAGCAGACTCACTGTGGCAGACACCTGCTTCCCCTTCACACAAACAAGCACACACCAACACACAAAAAAATGCACACACGCCAAAGCACAAGAACATAATGACAAAAACACAAACAAAAACATTTGGAGCTGTACTGAGGGCCATCTGAGTCCACTTCAGACGAGAAAATCAAACTGCAAAAGACAAACTTGTCCTCTCTTGAGGCACTGCGGGTTTTGTGACACCACTCAGAAGTATTGTTGATTATAAATGAAAGAAATATGTAATTGTGCCACTGTTCAGCTGCTCAAATATGAAGGTTTGTGATGCGAGTGTTGGGGAATCAAGGGCTGCACGGTGGGACAGCAGGTAGTGCTCATGCCTCAGAGTAAAAAGCTTGATTCAGCTTCCAAATTAGGTTGACTAGAGATTCTAAACTGCCCTTTATAGTGAGTTTGTGTCTGTCTGTCTCTATGTGTTTGCCCTGTGATTGTACCATGGGAAAGGCTTCATTCCTCCACAACCTAAAGGGACGAGTAGTATAGAAAAAAAATGGATGCATGGAAGGGAAACCAGTTAATGATTTTTTTTTTTTTTTCAAAGTAATAATCTTTAGGATGACACTAGTTGATGCCCAAGTTTGCAACCCATTAACATTCATTTAAAGACATAAAAATGCAAATTTATTTGTGTTATGTGTATCATTGCGAGCTATACCAACAGCTTCTGCGAAAATAGAGACTCCCAACCACTTTTAAGTTAACATATTGCATCCTTGTTAGGCAAACTTTCCAACGGCTAAGAGTGATCTGGTCTAGACTTGCACCTGTTGTATAGCTGCTGTATTTTTATTCACGTTAAAAAGTCTAGCCTTCAGACTGTCAGCTTAAACAGTGCATCTCACACTCATGATACGCTTGTCTCATGTCTCCAGGATCTAGAGCATAGAAGGCTCACCAATTTTAATACAAGCTAAACTCATTATTAGATAATGAGAAGAAATATATTCACCTCTTTTTGTCTGCTATGTTTGTCCGTATCTGTAGAATACATCACAGAAAAGACATACAAAGCATGGTTACACCACCATTTTTTGCTTTTTAAAGTAAAAGCTCGGTTTGGCAAACCAGAATGGTTTTATTTTTAAGGTTTCTGAGCTAGTTCTACAATCAGTCAGCTAACTTTTGTAACTTGTGGTTTTTCATCCAATCTGTCGACTAGGATAAAACTATGAAGCAAGGGTTAGAAAACAGCTGCTGACACCGCTTTTTATGTTAATCCAATTTCACAAAATGTGTGGATTTGTTTTGAATAAGCGCATCAGAGCCGTCAAAATATCACAAACATTGCATTAAACTTCACTTCACTCGTGTCATGTAAGCAGACGAGGCTAAAAGTCACACATGGAGTCAAGCAGTGCTTGAAATCATTGACATTAGGAATGTCAAGATGATGGACTAAAGAAGGCACTGATCTTCTTAATGTCAAAACGATCAGAAATGTAATGGAAATTTGACCTAAATCTTATAGCTCCACAGGAGACAAACAGCAAGACACTTTAAGTGGACACATCCCTTCATTTAAATCTGTTTTTACCCTCATATCTGCAAAAACACACAGGATGGATGATATTATTTCACTGACACATGCACCAAACAGACAGACAAAGGTGATTCAGAGGGGTCATGAAATTAGGGAGATGATTAAGTTGTGCCTTTTCCACTTTGTATACAAGTCGAAATGATGCCCAATCAAAGGCACATTTGCAAACATGTCAGATGATTGACGGATTAAACATTATGCAAAAGATTTTCTTTCTATTGAGAAGTAACCTGACAAAGATCTGCGATGGATGCTTTAAGGTGCCACCATAGTGAAGCATGTTTTCCTTTGAAATGTATTTTCTTTGCCCTGTCAGGTTCATAATGTAGGAAAGCAGAACCAAACTAGAAAAGCACTCAGAGATCGCAGACTTCCATCAAGCAGCTCAGTTCCAGCAGTGGCTTTTCCACAACCGCTGTAAAAGATACAATTCTGGATCACCAGATCCAGAATAGTGCCAGGATCTGGACCAAACTCAGCATGTACATGGAGGTTAATATCCCTTACTTAATATTTGGATTTTATATGAATTATTGAATGTCGTCAATGGGATTTCCCATTCTAAAGTTCAATGTTTTTTGTGACATCAATCCGGATTGGATCCAGATGAAATCTGCCTTGATGATAGAGACATGGACCCCATATTATTCTGTAAAATTGGAAGCGAATCCATTGAGAAATGGCAGAGATATGATTTTTTTTTTTTTTAATTCTGCCCAATGTTAATCTATGGGATTTTTTTAAAAATTGGGGAATTTTTTGAATCCAGACCAATATCAGTATCACCACCAAAATTGAATGGCTTCTTCCTTGGACCAAACTACACCTCTAATAAAATTTTCATGTAAATCCATCCCGTAGTTTTTCCGTAATCTTGCTAACAGACAGACCCTGGCAAATACATAACCTCCTTGGCAGAGGTTAAAATTAGCAGTAATGAAAAATAGAGACTCCTGCCAGGTCTAAACTATTTGTGCTGTTTGTTGCGCAAACACTCAACCAATTGATAGAACAAAACATGATCAGTTTTGGACAATCCCACAAAAAAGATGATCGTTGATGATATTGGCCAAGAAAAATCTGATCGAGGCATCCTTAGTCTGGTATGTCAGAGAGTTATTGCGTGTGAGTGCTTGAAAAGTGCTTAAATATCACATGTCCATATAGCTTTTGATTTTAGCTTAGGCAAATCCTCACATTGAAATTATTTGTTCAAGCACATAATGCTTTAGGACTGAACCTGGGAGCTCAGACTTGTTTCCTTTCCTTCATTTGCTCCCTCCCTTCTTGTTTGCTTCCTTACATCCGTCATGGTGCACTTTTCAGTCTCCATTTCAACTTTTCACCTCCTCTCCCCTCGCCTCAACCCGTGTCGTCTTCTTCTCTTTTTTTCCTCACCTTCTCCTCCTCCGCTCGCCCTACCTGTTCATGCATTACTTATATTTCTGCTCAGAAATTCTGTGTGAAGGGTCCACTTTCTCTGACCCACACACACACAAACACACACACATCAGCAGATACACACGAGAGAGCGACGGACACTGAATACCAACAGCATGACAAACCTGCCAGCCACAAATCACACACAAAATAACACACAAAAACACACACACACACACACAACCCCTAAGGCAAGCCCCAAGGACCTGGTTTAAGAGGCAGGTGAGGTGTTCACAGTGAGGGTACATGCTTCACACTCACATAAACACTCGCAAAAACACACACACGCTTCTTTATGTAGGCAGATAAACAAACTTCTCTGAGAATATGCGACTAGCTTTCTTTTACGGTGTTCTCTCCTTGGGGATCTGATCTTTTTCTTGTCTTTTCTGATGCAAGTTTCATGATTTTGTGTCATCTTTTTTTATTTATTCATCGCTGCCTGTGTGGTGAACTTCAAGTCATCAAATCAGCTCCTTATCAACCCACACTAAGGTAACTGACATGAAGGAAATCACGACAATTTCTAGGAATGAAAGACTGAATTACATGAAAGGTCGCAAGTTTAAAGATCTTTGCCTTTTCATGATGCAGATGGTACAGCTGCTATGCTTTGTAGCACAAAATCAAATGGTAACCTCAAACAGAAATGTGCAATATTTTTATTAGAGTTGCAGAGCGGTCTACCTAAAAGTTTTGCTGTGTGACTTTAAGTTACAGACTTGAATTAAAAACAGGGCTTTACTTTCAAGGTCAGTCTTGCAGAGGTACCCCAGATGATGGAGAGCCAATCATATGACTTTTATTGTTATAAATATGAGATCACTTCATCAGAATCAGAATTAGAATCAGAATTGTACTTACTGCCAATAACATTTGCGCATACAAGGAATTTGACTTGGTAAATTGGTACAAAAACAATTAACATATTATTGGAATAAATATAAAAATAAGGGTCAGGGGGGATAAAATAAAGTACAAAAGTAAGTAGAAAATAGTGCAAAGTTGAGTTGGGTATATATCAAAAACATACAAAATATAAACTAAGTACAAAAATGAACAAAAACACAACCCAACAATATCTGCAAATATAGTATAGGCAAAATTTCAATGAAATTCATGTACCAGTGGTTTGCACCAGTGGCAGAGAAAAGAAGGGTAAACTGACCCCTGCTTAGCCTCAACCAACAAGGGTCCTGGTGCATGTTCTGTGTTATTTATTTACTCTATTAGAGGCTAATTTCAAGCCATTTTGAACACCAATGCACATTTAAAATGTCAATACACATGTAAAATATTATTTTCCAGGGGATGTTGGGACAGTTTTAGTGAAGAGCATGCTGCTTTGCTGCTTGTGGCCATGCTTGGAACCAAAATCATCTTCTAACTTTAACAAAAAGCCACAAAAGGGCGGGCAGCTCTATCGCCTTTATTTTCTCCTTTGTTTTTGTGAGGATACCTCTGCAGCTGTGCACAGCCACATTACAACAGTCCCGAAAAGAGGTACTGATTCAGTCTATATTGTAATGGAGAACGAAGCAGGTAGTGTGTAAGCCATGTAGAGTGGGGCTGAGTCGAGCAGATGCCACAGATGGAAAATGACCAATAGTGTACCAAACTAGATTCATCTGTAATTTTTCTTTAATGGCAGCTCATTCTAATATTGATTTTTCTTACCCTCATAGGGAAAGAAAATTTATTAAAGACTTCACTTCATCTGAATTCACAAAATGGTACTAGATATCTAAGTGTCATGCTTTCACTGCCCAGTAATGTCTAAGAGGGAGTTTTCTGTTTGACATCTTATTTTGAGAAAACCTCCATTCTGTGAAGTCAAAAAGCCTTTTGGCGCAGTTATTCCTCTAAATTGGAGGTTGTGTTGCGTTCACACCCGGTGGGACATCAGAGCGTCAGTGGACTCCAACAGATCTGACACTGCAGGCTGAGCTGTCCACTCTGCTATCGATTTACTTTTCAAGGAACAGGCACAGACACGCACACATGCACACACTCTAAGGGACTACGGCGGCTCTGCAGGGTCTAATTCTTGGACTACAATCAGACCTACGAGTGCCCGGGGAGGCTTAAAAACATGAAGCAGCATTTAACACGCACGCATACACACACACACACACACTCTCTGCGTGATGTCCACAGGGCAGTGGCTGACAGCAGCTCTCCTGGATCTCTGCTACGCCCCGCTGAGTCTTATCTCTGACAGGCAGAACACACACTAACACACACTGACGCCTAAAAGCCCACACGCAACACAATAAACAACACACAGCAGATACACAACCTAAAAACAGGCAGCAGGGAGGCACACATATGTTGGCATGCACGTACACATGCACATACACACACGGGAGCCCAGGCGAGGGCTTGGTAGAGACCTTGTTGCCCTCGGGGGCTCTGACTGCATCTGCTTGACAAGAGACATACAAATGAGACACACACACAGCAGAGGAAAGGGAAACATCTGTGTGTGTCTGAAACTTTGCTGCATCTTTTTATCCAGGTAGAAAACTTTTGTTGGGAAGAATGTCACTGCCAAAATTTGGACAACCTTGTTTTAGATTATCGTACAACGGAGGATTAGGGCCACGTCGAAAAGTTACGAGAATGAAGTCGAAAAGTTACGAGAATAAAGTTGAAAAGTTACAAGAATAAAATCGAAAAGTTTCGAGAATGAAGTCATTAATCTATTTAAATTAAGATGGAAAACAAACTTTATTCTGAAAAGTTGCACCAGAAGAACGAACATTTCCTCTTCCAAAAATGAGACAGAAATTTCCTCCAAGTTGGTGTTGTTCTTTTTAAGGAAAAGTCCCAGTTTCTAGCAGTATCTTTTCAAGGTCCTAATACTTATGATAATGTGATGCTGATGTGCCAAAAGAAGAAGCATTTCCTTGTTTGTGAAACCTATACTAAAGTATAACTTCACTAGATGCTCGACGTTCCTTATTTTTGTACAGGCAGCTGCTGCTCTTCCGATAGCCTCTACAGACTAAAATGATGAGTTTATTCTAATAAATGTATGACTTTTTTCCTCATAACTTTATAACTTTATTCTAGCAACTTTATGACTATATTCTCGTAATCTATGAGATTATTCTCATAACTGTCGACTTTATTCTTGTAACTTTCCAACTTTATTCTCTTAACTATATGAGATTATTCTCGTAACTTCTCGACTTTATTCTTGGAACTTTTTGACTTTATTTTTGCAACTTTATGACTTTATTCTTGTAACTTTATTAGATTATTCTCATAACTATCGACTTTATTCTCCTAACTTTATGACTTTATTTAACTTTCATTTATTTAAACACACATTTTTTTTTTTTTACGTGGCCCTGATCCTCCATTATAGTATCGCAGCACCGTAAGTCACAACAGCATGAGCATCCGCCTACTACATCTAATTGACAATGAATGTGATTGACAGAATGATCTTCCAATCACCAGCTGGGTATGCTTTTGAAAGGCTCTACCCATTCACAAACATTTTCTATGTTGCCCAAATGGACTAGTGAGACATATTTTGTATTATATATTTAGTAAACTGTTTATCTGGGGTGTAAGGTTAACAGGGTTGATCATGAACAGTAATCTGGTCATGTTGAGCACACACACAAGGATTATTTGAGCGAGTTGTTGGTTGTAAAAAGCCTCAAATTGGGCCATGCCTCCCTGTCATTGCACTTTAACGGGCCACAAATCCTCTGGTGTTTAGCCAGCCTTAACCTTAATATTTTGATTATAAATGAGTTATTTAAATGTGCGTCCACGCTGGCACTAGCATGATAAAAAGGAAGCCAAAATGTTGCATCATGGGAGACTATGGAAGAAACATAACCGTAACCCAAACTACCCAAGATCAAGAGACCTTTCTGCTTTAAAAAAAACAGCGAGATTCATATTTTTTACTTCTTCAGTGAGAAAGACATCATCTGTGCAGCAGGACACCAATATTGGTTCACATATTTACACGCATGAGCAACTTAGACACACACAAAACTCTCACTCCATACATACACACACACAGGGCAGCGTAACACAAGAAGCACCTCTCCGGTCACACCTGGCCGAACGACACACACATTAACCCTGATTTCACTTAGCAGGACACACACACACACACACACACACACCCACACAAACACATACATGCAGGCACAAATTAATTTGGACACACAATTAACTGTGACACCCAACGCATGAATGCACAGTTGAAACACGCCCCGAGCTGCAAACAGATGATCCCGCCGTAACACACACACACATGAATGAATAACAAGAAAACACAACACACATCAAATCCATCAACACAAATAAAGCAACACACCAAATCCAGAGAGGTGTGCGCTCATGGCTGTGTGGGTATTTTTTGCATATTTTTCTCATTTAATGTGTTGGCACGAGCGAGTCCCCCGGCGCGACACACAGCCGACAGCACCTGAGCCACACACACACGTCGTTCACCTGGGAGGGTACGCACATGCTCATACGTCAGACTGTGAGTGTGTGCATCCTGCTAACAGATGGTAATGACAGTGTCGGTCCCACGACTATCATCTAATCAAAATAGCGCACACAAATACACACACACACTCATACACACACAAACTCCCTGCAGACTAAACATCCCTCACAGCTGAGAAAGGTTAACGGAATAATTCACAGAAAATATGCATTGAAGACATAATTTAGGCCGCTCTGCCTGGACATGTTAATGTGTCTCCGTGATTTAATTTAAATGATATTAAAAACAAATATGGATCAATTCCCTTTTCACCATAGATGGAGCTTTTCATGGTAAATAGAAATACAAATCTGCATAATTCAATTAAGGATCAGAACTTAAAAATGCAACAATTTTATCGGAAGGTCCACAATGAAAGAAACAAACAAATCAAGATGTTGAAAGTGCTTCTCAGTGTGGACAATATTTACCCTCCTTCCAACAGGTTTCAGCAAGACTTTGATTTACCTATCCATGCAGTGACTCCAAGTGCTTTATCCTGCATCCACCATCGACAGAAATGACATCATTTAACATAAATTCATACTTTTACACCAGTTAAACCCATTTTAATGGCAGTTCAGCGAGATGCTGCTAAAGTAGTCAACATCATTACTCTCCAGATTATATTCATTATAAATGTAAATGTTAATATTAGAATGACCTCTCTATCTGGTTATTGGTTATACATCCATAATATCTTACAACTATAGAAACCTCTTGAAAACAAGATGCCACATCACAAGGGGCTAACCTCGGTAAGTCTATATACAGCAGAAACAAATGTGATGAGGACAGATTTATGATCTGGGCATCCATGGGTTTGTCACTATCATAAATTCTTCTTTTTAGTCCCTTTGTCTCAGCTTGGATGGATACATCTTTGGATGTATGTATATGTATATACAAATATGTATATATGTTTATATGTGTACATGTGTATCTATAAAATAAAGAGTTTGTCTTCAGCCTGCTCTATTGTAAAGTGCCTTGACATAACACTTGTTATGAAATGGCGCTACACTAACAAAGACTGATTGATTGATTTTGCTTCAAGCTATAACGTTCAGTCTCAATCTGCTGATGTGCTGACCAAGCAGCATCTTTTGGGAAAACAGAGGCAGACGCTACGAGGATTACAACAGCAAGAGGCAACTGCAGGACTATGAACAATGGCTGCTTGTTGAGGGAGATTAGTATGGAAGATGCCTGCTTGTACACAACATTGCAGGCCTGAAATTCACGAGTGCGTATTTAAAAAACAAAACAACAACCAAGTTTATCAGTTTGAAAAAGAAATATCTTGTTTTTGTAGTATATTCTGTTGGATATAGGTCCAAACATACATGTATATAGTTGGAATCTATCTTTATCTTGTTTATATTTGGACAGTATTTTCTTGCTGCTATTATTTAGTATTTTCCTATTTAAATCTTATTATTTTTACACCTACTATCTGGCATTTGTTGTGGACAGCAGAGTAGAAATTTCATTGTGCAGGGAAACATGTTTCTTAATATGCAAATGACAATTAACACTTTGAATCTTGAATCTTGAAATTTTACAGTGCGGCTAGTTCTGTTGAATTTAGTCTGTTTTTTCCTTGTTTTGATGCCTTGTTTCCTCTTATCTCTTGTGTTTCCTGTTTTGTTTTGAAGTCTCTCTATTCCATGTGGTGTTTCTTACCTTCCCGTCTGTGTGATTCTGATTGTGATTCCCTCCACCTGTGTGATTGTCTCACCTGTGCTTGATGATTCTCCAGTGTTTAGTCTCTGTGTTTCCCTTTGTCTTTGTCGGCCCATTCGTCTTCAGCGTCTCCAGTGTTTCCTAGTGTTTGTAGGTAGTTTGTCTGTTTTTGTTCAACTGTTTCAGTGACTTTGTTTTGTACTTTGCTTTGAGCTTCTGGAGTTTTTCTTTCTTTGTTCGCCAGTTTTGAGTTGTAACTTTGGTTTGAGATTTTGTTTTGTGTTTTGGACATTTTTTGTAAAGGAGTAGTTTTGGGTTTTTTATCCTTTTTTAGTTTATAATAAAGCCTTTTTTGTTTATCTGCATTTGGGTCTATCTACTTGTTTTTTCTTAGTTTACAAAACCCAAAACCAGTGAAGTTGGCACGTTGTGTAAATCATAAATAAAAACAGAATACAATGATTTGCAAATCCCTTTCAATCTATATTCAATTGAATACACAGCAAAGACAAGATACTTAATGTTCAAACTGGTAAACTGTGTTATTTTTTGCAAATATTAGCTCATTTTGAATTTGATGCCTGCAACATGTTTCAAAAAAGCTGGCACAAGTGGCAAAAAAGACTGAGAAAGTTGAGGAATTCTCATCAAACACTTATTTGGAACATCCCACAGGTGAACAGGCTAATTGAGAACAGGTGGGTGCCATGATTGGGTATAAAAGCAGCTTCCCTGAAATGGTCAGTCATTCACAAACAAGGATGGGGCGAGGGTCACCACTTTGTGAACAAATGCGTGAGCAAATTGTCCAACAGTTTAAGAACAACATTTCTCAACGAGCTATTGCAAGGAATTTAGGGATTTCATCATCTACGGTCCGTAATATCATCAAAAGGTTCAGAGAATCTGGAGAAATTACTGCACGTAAGCGGCAAGGCCAAAAACCAACATTGAATGCCCGTGACCTTCGATCTCTCAGGCGGTACTGCATCAAAAACCGGCATCACTGTGTAAAGGATATCACCACATGGGCTCAGGAACACTTCAGAAAACCACTGTCAGTAACTACAGTTTGTCGCTACATCTGTAAGTGCAAGTTAAAACTCTACTATGCAAAGCGAAAGCCATTTATCAAAAACACCCAGAAACGCCGCCGGCTTCGCTGGGCCCGAGCTCATCTAAGATGGACTGATGCAAAGTGGAAAAGTGTTCTGTGGTCTGACGAGTCCACATTTCAAATTGTTTTTGGAAAGTGTGGTCGTCGTGTCCTCCGGACCAAAGAGGAAAAGAACCAGCCGGACTGTTATAGGCGCAAAGTTCAAAAGCCAGCATCTGTGATGGTATGGGGGTGTATTAGTGCCCAAGGTGTGGGTAACTTACACATCTGTGAAGGCACCATTAATGCTGAAAGGTACATACAGGTTTTGGAGCAACATATGTTGCCATCCAAGCAACATCTTTTTTCATGGACGACCCTGCTTATTTCAGCAAGACAATGCCAAGCCACATTCTGCACATGTTACAACAGCGTGGCTTCGTAGTAAAAGAGTGCAGGTACTAGACTGGCCTGCCTGTAGTCCAGACCTGTCCCCCATGGAAAATGTGTGGCGCATTATGAAGCATAAAATACAACAACGGAGACCCGGACTGTTGAACAACTTAAGCTGTACATCAAGCAAGAATGGGAAAGAATTCCACCCGAAAAGCTTCAAAAATTGGTCTCCTCAGTTCCCAAATGTTTACTGAGTGTTGTTAAAAGGAAAGGCGATGTAACACAGTGGTAAAAATGCGCCTGTGCCAACTTTTTTGCAATGTGTTGCTGCCATTAAATTCTAAGTTGATGATTATTTGCAAAAGAAAATAAAGTTTTTCAGTTCGAACATTAAATATCTTGTCTTCGCAGCGTATTCAATTGAATATAAGTTGAAAAGGATTTGCAAATCATTGTATTCTGTTTTTATCTACGATTTACACAACGTGCCAACTTCACTGGTTTTGGGTTTTGTACTTGGGTTACATACCCTGACACCAAAAGAATTTGCAAACCATTGTATTCTGTTTTATTCACATTTCACACAATGTTCCAACTTTATTGGACTTGGGGTTTGGATTTTCTGCTCATTCTGCACTCCTTTAACTCACATCTTTTAAAACTATACTTCAGTTTATTTCATACCATACTGATGACAGTGCACATGTTAGAGCTATACATTCTTTTTTCTGGTGTCTTTGGACACTTTTGAATCTTGAGTTGACTCTGAAATAGAGTTTTGTGGGTTTAAACCGAGCTTGTCAACACAGCATGAGAGCGTGTGGATGTTAAAGGAGTGAGGCTGCAGACGCAGAAAAGGACGAGAGCAAAATGAGCTCAAAGTCTGACGGAGCCAGACAGAGATGCTGCAGTGAAAGAGGCCTCATTGTGGCTTCAAGTCACCGCTCTGAAGTCTGCTCAGTATTCAGGCCTCAGCGTTCTCACAGCGCTAATGAGCAGCAGCCAACCACACACCCGCGCACACACATCTACACAACCACAACACACGCTTGTTTCACACTCTCTGCTCTGAAGAAGTTGTCCCATTTTCCAGCATCCTCTCTGACAGGATTTGTCAAGCGCAGCTCTTCTTTCACACATTGAAATTCAGCACAAACACTTCTCCTTTAAGTGACTGCTGCTCTCTTTCTACTCCTGCTTCAGGTTGAAAGATAAACAGTAGAACTTACCTTTAACGATGAGGTCCGCATAGTTGGACACCCCTGAGCCGCCGTCTGAGCGGATGACGCAGCGGTAGCGGCTTGTGCTGCGCTGTGATGTGTCGCCCACGCTGACTGTCGCGGAGAAACGGCGATGGTTCACCACCCGGGTCACCATCAGTGCTGTGTCCTTTCCGTTCCACTGCTGCATTATGGGACAAATAGTGTGAGTCAGATATTAAAGAACAGATATGTAGCATACTCTTAACTATGTTGATTGAAAACTGAAGAAGCTACAGCTGTTTCAGCTCATACATCTTCATGGTTTTAATTCATTTTCAACATTGATGGCATCTGGATGTGTGCGAAACTCAAAAGGTTAGTTCAGTATTTTGAGGTTGGCTCCACAACAGAGAGTTCAGCGTGCTTTATTTTTGTCTTGCCTCCTTAAAAGGATATGCCGACGTTCTTTTTTGATGTTTGGATCTTGCCTCACTCCTGAGTCCATGACAAGCAGATAGACATCATTCTTTCGACTGTGCGTGCAGTAATAAGAAAGAGACGGGAAGAGCTCACCCACCACTAATTAGCTTAGCTCAAACACTGGCAGTCAATGGGTATTGTTAGCCCGCTTCTGTCTACAGTCATCAGGTAAACTCTTCAGCAACTCTAATCGAGCTGATGGTCCGCCGCGAGACAAGCTACTGTCTGTCCCAGCCCCTGCTCCCCCTTGATGCTCTTAGCTGAGTGTCCCATGGGGTCCGAAGCATTTCCTAAGAAACTTCAAAAATTAGAGTGTTCAAAGCAGGCCCAGTCGCCTGAATACCACAGCTAGGAATAATGGAATAGGAGGCAAGTTTCATTTTGTGATCCTGTGTGCTTGATGCGACTCCTTTTTTTTATTACGACATTATGTTACATTATTTATTTTTAGACTAAGATTAGCACTTTATGTTGTTTTGAAAGAAATGTAATTTTCATCATCCACATCCACGGTGGTTTATGCATGCACCCTGCAGTTCAATTTTGTATATATTTCTTTCAAAAATGACATAAAATGCTAACCTTAGTCTAAAAAATAGATAACATAACATGGTTAAATTAAAAAAAGGAGTCACATCAAGCACACAGGACCATTTAGAGTTGCTGGAGAGTTTATCCAATGACTGTAGGCAGTGGCATGCTAACATTACCCATTTACTCCCACTGTTTGGGCTAAGCTAATTAGCGGTGGGCAAGCTCTGCCCGTCTCTTTCTTGTTACTGCATGCATAGTCAAAAGAATGGTGTCTATCTACTTATCATGGACTCAGGAGCGAGGCAAGACACAAAAAGAAAAAAAAATGTTGGCTTATCCCTTTAAGTAAAAATCTGAAAACAACTCCCTGCCTTTGAGATATGTTGTAGAGGAGCTACCACCAGACTTTAAAACTGTAAAACATGGGTTATCCATGCTATCATATAATTAAAGGTGAAACATGAGCAGAGAAGGCTGGACTCATGCGTAGCCTGTAGGAGCCATGTGTCGCCCATGGGCACGCTGTCGCCATGAAGGCATACTGCCATGCTTGCATGGCACGTAACATGGAAGGGAGGGGTTGGTGCGGGAAGAAGCTAACATGCACTTATCCCTGTGCAGTGGTTCCAAAGACAGGTTTCACCAAAGCATTGGAGCTGTATTGAAATCATACAGCAGGCAGAAAACAGAGAGAATTTGAGCTGAGCAAATCAGACATCAACTAAAAAGTGTTCAGTTTCCACTCTCTGCTTCTGAGCGTATAATTCCCACATCTCCACATCCAATCTCCTCTTACTGCTGTAGTATTATCCGCCTGTTTGGAGAAACATGCAGCAGCGTGCAGACCTGCAGTCAGCCGGGTCACTGCTCTCCATTGCAAATGTCATTACTGTACACGGCGGCGCTCTTCGAGGTGAACATACAGTGAAAACATGCAAGACCGCCTGTGCATGTGAATTTACACCAGCATGAATATCCACACACAGATGCACGCACACTTGCCACTTGATCAGCAGTGGAGTCACCGGTGCGGAGCTGAACAACGACTTTTAATCAATCCTGAAATGGAGCTGGGAGGACCGGGGATGTTCACCACATTTACTTTCAATAAAAGTGTATAAATAATTCAGCTCTGGAGATGCAGCGTTGGCCTTTAATGTTTTTATTTTGTTGCAGTACATTCAGGAAAGTGTTGCATTGATCAGTTGCTCATTTCTTTTCTAAGGTCTCTCTGAAACTCAGTTTTTACCTTGCATCAACATACATTAAAATCCGTTTTGGGCATCCATAATTCATGCTGTGAACATACCTCAATGCATACTGAAAAAAGTGATTTGATATTCCATAGATCAGACTGCATACAGTCATGACAAGCAGATAGACACCATTCTTTCAACTGTGCATGCAGTTACAAGAAAGAGACGGCCAAAGCTCGCCCCCTGCTATTTAGCTTAGCTCAAACACTGCGAGTGATGCTAACATTCAGTTAGGACCTGGTGAAGCCGTGCCTGACGATGCCACTCTAACGATGTGAGTGTGGCTTCAGCTTTCCAGTGCTGTGCTCCAATGTTTGCTATGGCTGAACAGACATGCCTTGACATCTTTGTCCCACTGGAGCTGCCTATAAGCTGAACAAACAGCTGGCTCAAAAAATGTAGCCTTTCTGGGAAAGGTAGCATACCCCCTGACGACATCATTAGGGGAAATTCTCAGTTAGTCGAGCTCAGACTTTCTGAAAAGAGGGGCAAGTGATAAAGAAAGAGGGGATAGTTCTCTTGTTTTGGGTGTCATGGACTCATTTATTTGCAAAAAAAACATTCAAAAGGTCTATTTTGGATGTTATGGCACCTTTGGACAACGACATAAATGAAGAAAAGGAAAGAAACTCAGTTTGTGAATGGCACCCTGCATCAAGCTGGTCACTCCTATTCTTGGAAAGAGTTGTCAATTCAATTTAAACTGTGCACTCCAATTGCTATTTTATTACATAGCATATTTATGACAGAATGAGAGAGAAACGCTAATAAAAAAACTTGCTACTACCCCCTCAAAATGCCTTAGTATTTCCAGCAGCATTACTGTTTATGACATGGAATTCTCAAAGTGATGCTGGATGGCCGTTAATAAAACACACTGAGACTGAGAGCCTTTGAAATAACATACATATGCTGATTTTTGAACAGGAAAAGTGAGCTCTGGTTGAAGGTCGAGTGCAGCTAAAGAACAGTCAACATGATGCCCAGTTGCCCAGAAAGGATGTTAATAAAAATCTGCCCCTGACACAGAGAATAATACATCAGTCATCAGATTTCTTTGAGACCTGAGGATAAAAAAGAAACTAACCTGTAGCCAAAGTTTATCATGCTGAGACCATTTCCCTCCAGCTGTGCACTGAAAGGTTGCATTCTGACCCACGTTCACCTCCACGTTCTGCAGGCGCAGGAAGTGAGGCGCTTTACCTGCAACATTTACAACAAGAGAAATATTACGTCACGAAGTAAGACAAAACAAGATATGCTGTTGTTGTAACACAGAGGTAGTCACAGACAATCTCCAGATTGTGCATGGTAATGATTATTCAGATAATAAAGTCCCATCACTGTAAGAAACAACTTGACCCAGAGGAAAAAACTTAAGCTGGACATAAACTTGCTGTTTTCTACGGGGACGTGTACACATGATGGCCCTCGCGGGTCACCTGCGTCAACTCAGTGTTACGGTTGTTCATGTCATCAGAGAACAAATAGGAGAAAGTATGTGCAAAATGAACTGAAATGACATTAATAAGAACAAACAAAGCCAAATTCAGCAAAATAAATAAATAAATACAAAAATAACTAAACAAATAAAATAAGATAAAAGAGAATAGACTAAAATAGGATAAATAAAAAAAAGACCTTGATTTAACAGAATGGTGTGTGTGTGTGAGCAAGGAACTGTGGAAACACCATCATGAGTTCAAAATTAAAAAAACAATGGAAATTAAAGTGAAAAAATAAAACAGAATATAGGAAATAATTGATTTAAAATAAATAAATAAATAGATTGAGATAAATAATGAAAGATTGTTTGGTAAGAATGATAAAACAAGCAAAGCTTAAATATATGATTCAATAAAAATTGTTGAAATGTAAAAATAGATAAATATATAACTAGAGTTACCTGAAATCAAGTAAAAAAAGACAAAAGGCTATTAATTACGATTTAACAACTGATATCAGCTAAACTATTTTAAATGGAGTTATTAATACACAGTCAAACAATCGTTATGTTTGACGAACCCTCATTTCCGCTGCTGATATTTTTGAATAATTCATCATCATCTTAAATAAGAATTTTGGCTCCATCAGTCCCACACAGAACAAATAAGAAGAGAGAGAGTAACCCTGAGGCCACGCTGCGTTGCAGAAAGCTCTTCGAGTTTTGTGAAGCAAAGTGTTTCTGTCAGATTTGAGTGATGAAGACCCTGAGTTTGGACCTTCTTCTTCGCTCTCTGCAATCTGTCTGCGAGGCTCACAATCTGTGCTTTACGCTCACAGCCTGTGAGTGTGTGAGCTATAAAACAGATGATGCTCAGTAGGCTGCAGCAGCGCAGGGTCAACCATTGCAACACTCGCATGTACACACTCAGGCGAAGACGCACACACGGAAACTTACGGCAAGGATGGGCCAGAACTCGGATGTCGTCGATGGCGATAAAACCGGGATGGCCTTGGACTGAAACTGCTTCAAATATTACCTGGAAAAAAGGAAAGAAAACAGGAAACTTAGATCTATGATTGCAAAAAAGTCTGCAAGATGTTTTCAGAATTTGCGGAAGGAAAAAGGAAAGGAAATCAATGTGAGGAAGAAACAGGGAAGTTGAATGCAAAAAAGAAGGGATGAGGAAGTGAAGAAGGAGCAAGTAATAAAGGGTAAAAAACATGAAGAAGAAAAGAGAGGAAGACAGGAAGATAAGGAGGGGAGGAAGGAAAAAAGGCATGGTAGCAAACAAGAAAGGTAGGACAGAAGGAGGGAATGAAGGATTGAAAATAGGAAGGGTGAAAAGGCCAAAGAAGGGAGACAGGAAGAAAAGAATGAGTGAGGAGGGAGGGAAAAGGACAAAGATGGACAAAAAGAGGGCAAGAGGAGAGGATAACAGGAGGGAAGCAATGAAGTTAGAAAAAAAGAAGGGATGAGGAAGTGAAGAAGGAGCAGTAATAAAGGGTGAAAAATATAAAAAGAAGTAAAAGAAGAAGGTAATGAAGGAAGGAAGGATGGAAAAAAAGGCATGGTAGGAGAGAAGGAAGAAAGGATGGAAGGGCTGACAAAAGGAGACGGGAAGGAAAGGAGGAGTGAGAATGGAGGGAAAAGGACAAAGATGGCAAGAGGATAACAGGAGGGAAGCGAGGAAGGAAGAAAGGGAAAAAGAAAGGTAAAGGCAAATAGGAGAGTACAAAGGCCGGAAACAAAAAAAGAAGGAATGGAACAAGTGAAGAAGGAGCAAGTAATAAACGGTGAAAAAACATAAAGAAAAAAGGAAGAAAGCCCCTTTGTAGGAAAGGAAGAAAGGAAGAGGCAACGATTGACATAAAAATGAGAGGAAAGCAGAAAGGGCGGAGAGGAAAAGAGACAAAGTGGGTAAACAGGAAGCTAGAAGGAGGGGATGAAGACAAATGAAGGAGGACATCAAGAAAAACAGAAAGATGTCTCCTCTAGAAGTAGGAGAAGATGGTGTGGAAGGTCTTTCTTTTCCTTCAATGACATCTGGACATATGTGAACCCTGTGGGATTTTTCCTCTGAAAGTCAGCATATCTTTCTCTCCTCATCCCTCCATCCCTCTGTCTCCATCCTTATGCTGACTACATCTGCTGTTACAACTCTTTAATCCAACCCCTCTCTTTCTCTCTTTTTCTTATTTTATCGTATTTTTTTCCCCGTTGCTCACTCTCAATTTCTTCATGCTTCTTGTTTTGTCTGTCTCTGTCTCTCTCCCGTGACGTCATTCCTTTATTTTTTCTTTCTGGGTGAATTTTCTCTAGCACAGACTCTGCACGCACTCAGTGGGTGACAGCAAGTCAGCGGGGCTGTCATGGGGCAGCGCACCTCTGACCTGCACATAAACGCTCATGCACAGACACACACACTGCGGACATACACTCTGAGGACACACACTCTCACACAAACCTCAGTGCTGTACTTGTCAGGATCCTCAACAGTATACGCTGGGACTCAGACTGAATACCAAAGACTTCTGGGATAACTTTCACCTCTTTCTTTCCCTCAAAATAAAAAATCTCTCTTACTGCCTCTCGCATCAGGTTTCAAGAAGTCAGGGCAGGTCTTTGTGAGGGTTGGCATTATCATTGCCTCTTAAGACATGAAGATATTAAGGTTGCTTACCTACTTGGGTTAATTATATTGTAGTCAGAGGTACTTTTTCCTCACCAAAAGACATATTTTTTGCAAGTTATCTTCAGAAATTGGCTTGGTTTCTGTTCAATTTCCGTTGTTATATGTTGTTATTTATCTGTTTACTGCAGGCAAACATGGTGTTGATATGCAGAGAGTTTGGTCATCATTTACAGAGATATAAATCAATGTCATCAGCTTAAAGGTGGAAATTAAGCATATGTCTTTAAAGGCAAACATATAAATAAAAAAATTGCCAAAAGAGCAATGGACCAAGGTAGCATGCCTGAGAAACACCAAAATAATCATATTTTTCCTCTGTTTTTCCTCTTTAGGCCATTGTTATTGTTTTCCACATCAAAAAAGGCATTAAAGCACTTGAATTTAACACATTTTATTATAATTTTGATTTTAAAAAATTGCATCCATCATTCATTGAAAAAAAAGCTCCTTGACGTACCATTTTTTTCCTGATCAGGATGTAAATTTTATGTTAAAGTTTTTTATCCTTAATTTACAAAGAACAATAAAACTATTACTTCTTTACAATAGCATCCGAAAAAATAAGTGACCATAGAGGTTTTTTTTACATCAGACCAAACAAGGTACTTAAATACTGAGTTTGGGTCATTTTTTTGAGAAATATATGCCAGAGTATCATCAGCATAAGGTCAGAAGTAAGCTTTCTTTTTTGTCTATATATTGTGCAAAAAAGAAAACAAAAAAAAAAACCAGGACCTAGGTGGTATCCTTGTGGTACACCAATAGCTACAGTATGTTTTGTTAATACATAATCTCAGTGATTTGAAAGAGTTGCCATAATTCTGTAATCTTTTCTCAAAATATATAGAAAAAAGTAAAATGCAACTGTTGTTTTTGGGTGATGCATTTTGACACACATTAGGAATTAAAACATCTGTTGAAAGACTATAAAAACAATAGAGGGCCAACCTAAAGATAACCTTTTGGTTATCTTCATTGTTTTCCAAATCAAAAAATGTGTTAAAGTGCATGAATTTAACACATTTTATTAGAATTTGATTACAAAAATAGTTTATACCATTTGAAAAGACAAAAACTCCTTAAGGCACCTTTTTTTGCCATATCTGGATGTAACGTTTTATTAGGGAAGTAGAGGAAATTGTTGACAACAGATCTTTTTACTTTGGACCAAACCAGGTGCTGAAATGCACATGTTTGGCCCCCTTTTTTTTTCCCAGAAATACACACCAGAGTGTCATCTGCATAGAGTTAAAAATAAGCCTCCCTTTTGTCTTTATGATGTGCATAAAAAATAAGAAATACAAAACAAACATGCAGAGGACCATGGTGGCCCTGTGGTGCACCAATATCCATACCAAAACATGCTTTTCCCAAAATAGTCCAAACAGAGCACATGAACAGACACGACAGTGCATAAAAGAGAGACTTTAACACGTCTGAAAGGAGAGTGATATGCTTCAAGAAAAGTTAGTCCCTTTGCCGCTTTCTTCTCTTTAATATCAAAGTCCTTTCTCCTCTCTCTGCAGGGGACGGCTCTCATTAAGAAGTGAAACGCACATTTTAAGCCCTTTGGTTAGCCTCAGATCTGTGTATCCAAGTGAGTGTGTGCGTGCGTCACAGCCTTCATTTCCTAAACGCAGCTCAGTCATTAGGTAAAACGCTGTGACTGCTGTGCTACATCAATAAAATAACACAGCAGGGGAAATGTCTCTGCACCTTACATGGACCTGGGATGTAGAAGTACACACCCACACACAAGGAGACACACTGAGTCATAAAAGAACAGTTTGTTTTGTGGCTTCAAAGACATACACCTAGGGAAGAGGCTTGTTGTTTGGATTAAAAGTGAGCAATCTTTATCAAAATTAACTTAAGCTTTAATTTTACCTTGTATTAGCATCCAAAGTGGACATTCTGATTCTAAAAGTAACCCCTAATACAAGGTGTGAACGCATCTAAATTCATACCAAAGACAGTTTGATGAGCAATAATCCAAACTGCAAACTGAGTAGATCTGAAATGCTTACACCAATAATGGTTATGTCAAAGCTTCAGTGTGATGGCATGCCCTGACAAATGAGGACAAATCAACAACAAGCTAAGAGGCTATCCTGGTCACATTTTGCTTTAAAATGGTTTGGTAATTCTGTCTAACATGTACCCCACAAGGTTAATTTGCTAAATAGTATATAAAAGATTCATTTAAAAGAATGTTTATGAGGAAAAAAAGGAGAAAAGCTGTTTAAAAGTTGCTGTTCACCTCTTGCTTTTGCTAATTTGCCTCCATTCATTTGCACCTTCACAGCACAGCAACATGAGCCATAACGAAAGCCTTGTTCCCACCAAGTGGTCTGGTTTGGTTCAGCACAGTTCAGTTCTTGTTTGCGTTTCCATCACTAGCTGTACCGTCACTTGAAGGAGGGGATGTGAGTTGGGAGGAGAAAGTCATGCCAGCTAAGTAAATGCGTGACGTCACAGCAGTGATGCAGCCTGAAGTAAGGCATGATTGTGAACTAAGAGCAACAAAGGAGGATCCATTCTTTACAGCAACAGCAGAGGACAAATCACTCTAAATCCACAGCTTATTTGGATAAAGTAAGGGTTGTATTTTCATTCTAGTTGCTGTCACATAGAAATTAAAGTTAAACGCTTTTAGCTTAGGGTTTATTTGGGTACCATTTTTCCTCCTCCTGTGACAGTGGAAAAACCCTTAAATTGCACATCATACCAGGCCATGCTTGGTGTAAACACATCTTAAAAGGCACCTGTGAGTCTTTTAACAGCTTTTCTCCCTCATTTGTCAAAACAAATGCATCCAAAGGAAATCATTATATACTAACCAAATAAAAAAACCTTTCTCTGTGCTGGTTTGTTGAAATTCAGTGAAGACGAGTTGTGAAGGCATGTGCATATCTTGTTACTAAGCAGGAATGTTGATGTGAGGAAAATCAAAATGTAAACTGGATTATTGTGACATGATCATTCACTATTCATCATGGTTTATTGAGCCTGAAGAAGCGTGTGCTACCTGATAGGAGTTGGGCCAGAAAGTTGAGATGGCGAGCTCGGCCTTCACCCAGCCTTCAGTGACCGTGTCAGAGGCGTTCCACACCGGGTTACCCTGAGCTCCTCCATTCACCTGCAGGAACAGAGAAACAATAAACTAGATGTGTTAGACCAGCGTTTCTCAACTTTGTTTTCTGTCAATGCAACCCAAAGACGTGTGAAAACCCTCGACCGCCAGTCAAAATGTACTCATAAGTAAAGGATCATCCTACATGCTTCTTAGCACCAGCGTACACACAATAGGCTTTTATTGTCCTTTTTTTGTTTTTAACTATTATATTCTGGAAATTACCATTAATGGGACACCTGAGCCTTTGACAATGCATACAATCTCCACATTATTGCAGCCATAAGGTAGGATGTCTATATAGTGTTCTCCAACAATTTTGCTTATTACATCTTTAATAATCAATGCTCTTGACTTTGGAAGCAACAAAATCATCATTTTGTTTCCTGTCAGTGCTGGAGTGACACTGGATGACAGAGTTGATGGCTTAGATTCAGAGTTATGATGATGACAATGCTAGCTTGTTTTGCAGCAGCTGCTAAAGTTTATCGCGAGCACACTTAATAGACATGCCAGCTTAGAAAGGCATGCTTTTTGGATAATGCTTGTGGGTGCAAGACTGCTCATTCACTAACCTGGGAATTAGAATTGGGATCCCAAGAGCAAGGGTATGTGAGGCAAATGTGTTTCAAAGTGTACTCTAATAATGTGCATAATCATGAAACACTTAGCGGAATGTTGATGCATTTGCAAGGCACAAAACATTAGCATATCAGTTTGTTTCAAAACCTGGCCCTGCAGTGTCTGCTGGAAAAAAAGGCCTTATACAAATGTGGTTAACAATCCCAACAATCTACATTGGGGAACAACTTATCCCCCCATTCTGCATCCACAAATTTCACAGTGAAGGCAAAGGTGTGCAAATACTGCCACTTCAAAGTGCACAAACAAGATAAACACAGTACAGTTACACTTCCTGTTCTTGCTTTTTTAACGCTTTTGGACATTAACACAAAGAAGCAAGTCACTTGTGTGGAGATTTATAGTGGTTCTTACTTAAGAGAAATGGCTGTGTGCATGAAAGACCAGGCTAACATACAGCAAATGTGCTTATAGAGTGAAAGCTGTAGTATCCTGATGATGACTGTTAGCAGTCTCCATACATCCAGTCTGAACCTGGCGTTAGCTTTTGCTCACTAGTCTGCCTTAACATCACTCTGTCCTCCATCCACAGCTCCTTGCTGACCCCATATTCATTTCATTCTGACCTCTCTAATTTATTTACTCATCTGTCTGTCAGAGCCCTCAGCACATGGTTAAGATATACATGACTGCTCAATAACGCATATATCTTTCAACAGCACATCAACAACTGCACAACCAAGGTTAACTGAAACACAAACACACAAAGCCCTGGGGCCTTTATCTCCCTCCCCTACAGAGAACAAGCTCTGTCTGTTTGTTTGTTTGTTTGTTTGTTTGTTTGTTTGTTTGTTTGTTTACCTGTTTACTCTGTTATTTCAATCACCACCTTCATCTGTCACTCCATCTCTCCCCTTCTGTCACTCACTCATATATTTTTATATATACCCAACACACACCTTGATGTAGACGTTGAGCGTGCCCGGGCTGGCTCCGTCCCGGCTGGACAGCGAGTACAGGAAGTCGATGCAGTGGGTGTCGTTCTCCTTCAGAGTGGGCATGTAGAGGTGAGCCTTCTGCCCCGACGCCCGGCCTGACGCATTCACCACCATGAATGAACCTGTGTACACAAAAGAGGTTTGAATGTTATTAGAGAAATACAAGAAGGGTTCAAGTCAGCGGACTGTGTCTCCGATACTGTCTGAAAGAAGACCTGGAGCAGAGGCTTGAATCAGGAGGTTCAGTTCAGACTGAAATGACAATAAACACAGGTAACAGTTATCATTTGGGGATGTACTTTTGAAGAGATTTTGTCAGTAAAACTTTTAAAATCTTGTTTTATATTATTAGCACACAAGGTTTTTGGCACAAATTGGCATTTTTTGCAACAAACTTAGAGGGACATGTCCCTATTTCCTTAGTATTTTCTAAGTTAGGTTCTATGAATCACTGGACATTATTAAAATGGTTAAAAGGGCTCCCATCTGGTTGTGCTTTTAAGGAGAACAAGCTCAGACCACCAGTAAGGTACACTTCTGCTGGCAGAGACAGTTATTTTGTGTAACTGTGTGAGTTAACATAAAAACAAGCCACAAAATGTTGGGCAGCATCAGGACTTCTTCCGCTTCACCTGTGAACAGGATCGATCAAGCTGCCTGAAATGGCTGACTCCCCTGGCCACCCCTAATAAACCTACCCAGTTATAGACAGCATAGTCTGTTGAAAGAAGGCAGGATCATTGAAAAAATGGTGCTGAACAGACCAATCAACACAAATAGACTGGTCAACCAAACAGAGTGAATGGAGCATCTCAGACAGAGTGAGAATAGAGGTGGATCAGGGCTTCTTACTTTAATAAAACTTGAAGGTTTTTTGAACATTAGCAATCATGAACATAGTAGCTGTCATCATAATCAAATATATGAACTACAGTTAAGGGAAAATGTGACCTATTATCAAACTACTGGGGAATGCCAGATATGTTATAAAATGAGATAAATGAGATGAAATCTTGAGAGTTCGTGCACTCAAATGTTCTCAACATGCTTTCCATGATATTTATTTTTCCAGGCACACATTTTTGACCCAACAGAAACATCTCCAAGATCAACTTTGGGTCCTGAACCATCACTTAAAAGTCACTGGGCTATCTGATAATATGACATACACACGTCACATCATGATTATTTGCAGCTTCCATGATGGCACACATTTGTTTCCATCATTAGATTATGAAAATATTTAAATATTTTTAGTAATAAAAGCTTGTAGAGTGCTTACTTCCTTAAAAAGACTATTTAATAAAAGATTTTAAAAAAAGTGAGCAGAGGTGTTCATCAGAGCACTTCATAAACTATTAGTCTGTACTTCACAACTATCAGTGTAACAACAGGCTGAGAGATCACATAGGGTACTGTTACCAGGGTTGTAAAGCCTATACTTATACTAATGCATGAAGTGTCTGAGATCCTCTATAGTCAAATTAAAAAGCAGCCTTCAAACTTTATCAGACTCTATTTATAGATTTTCCTTTGTTAAAGGAGATCATAAAGTCAAACCAGTTTCCACTTTTTTATGTCTTTTGCAGCACCAATAGTGGACTAATAAAATAACTTGTTTGCTGCAGAATTGATCTTCCAGGTTTGTATGACTTTCATTTAATGCTCCATGCAGCAAAAACACCAAAAACACCTCAAGCTCTTTGAGTCACTTCAGCCGTATATCAACGTCCTAATGTCTGAATGCCCCGAGGCTTCTGAACCACAGCATAAAACACATTTTCTCTGTCGACTCCCGGTTTAAGTGTGTTTTAGTCGCTGCTTTATGGTGCAGGATGGAGCTTTTATGGGTCGGCTGGCTCCATTTGGCTGACTGCCATTGGGTGGGCTGAGAGTTAGAGTGACTCTGAGGCTGTTTGGAGAGCAGGGAGATACTGAATCAAGAAGGTGTGTCTGTGTGGGCATGGTTACACTGTGCATTTGGTATAAAACAGCAGATAGTTAATGCATTTTTCCTATTTTCCATTCTTTGGTCTATTTGAATGGTGATGGGTCTGAATCCTGCATGAAGATGAAACTTTCCAACTTGTTTGTTTAGTGCTCTGTATTTGTTGTTAGCGGACATGTGTTTGCTTAATGGGGCATGTTTAAAAAAAGAAATAAAAAGTCAAGGCCTGAATTTTCTAAATCCTTTCATTCAACCATTGATGCATAACAGCAGAAACTTTTGCCTGGATATGGTGACATTTTGGTTTTAAAGGGCAGTGCAGTGACTTTTAAAGAGGAGTAAAATACAAAGGAGAAAACTTATGAACACAAACACACATTCATGTGAAGTCTACGAGAAATTAAGTTTGTTAAAGGATCTTGCAGAACTTGACCTTTGACCTTCAAAATCCTAATGTTTATCCTTCAGTCTGGGTTACATTGTTTCAAAGTTTGGGGTGTATAACTCAAGGCGTTGTTTCAATAACACACTCACAATAGGATCCAGGACTGACAAAATGGCAGTTTGACAAAGGACAGATGGACAATGGGATTGTTAGACGGGAAAAGTTGGATGGAGGTATGGATGGTTTACAAACAACTGATAAAAAAATGGGTTGACAGTTGGATGGATGCATGTATGGATAAAATAATTGTTGGATGAGAGGACACTTGGATTTAAGGTTGGCTATATGGATGAAAGGAAAGACAGATGGATTGATTCATGGGTGAATGGATTGGATGTTGGATGGTTTTATGTACAAATGATTGGATGAATGAAATGACTGGCAATTGGATGGATGGGTTAGACTGATGGATGGAAGGATGGATGGATGATTGGATGTTGATAGAAGGAAGAATGGATGTAAAAATGAATTGGATGTTGGATGGTGTTATGTATGGATGAAAAGTTGGATGGATGGATGGTGAATGTATGGATGGATCGACAGATTGAATGTTGGATTGTTGTAAAGTTGAATGACTGGATAAATAAATGAGTTTACAGATGGATGGATGGAAAGAGTGGTTGGATAAAAGGGACATTTGGGTTTAAGGATTGTTATATGGATGACTAAAAAGATAGATGGATCAACAGATGGATGGATGGTTGAATGGATTAACAGATACATGGATGGATGGATGGATGGATGAATGGGTGAAAGAATAGTTGGATAAAAGGACACTCAGATTTAAGGATGGTTGCATGGATGACTGGAAGGAAAGATGGATGGTTAGTTGGCTGTATGGAACAACGGATGGACAGATGGATACAGATGGATGGATGGATGGATGGAAGGAAGAATGGTTGGATAAAAGGACACTTGGATATAAGGTTGGTTTTATGGATGAATAAATGGGGAGATGGATACAGATGGATGAAGAATGTGGAAAGAATAGTTGGATAAAAGGACACTTGGATATAAGGTTGGTTTTATGGATGCATGAACGGGGAGATGGATACAGATGGATGAAGAATGGGTGAAAGAATAGATGGATAAAAGGACACTTAGATTTAAGGGTGGTTGTATGGATGACTGGAAGGAAAGATGGATTGTTAGTTGGCTGTATGGAACGACAGATGGACAGATGGATGGATGGTTTGATAAAAGAACACTTGGATATAAGGTTGGTTTTATGGATGAATGAATGGGGAAATGGATACAGATGGATGAATGACGGATGAATGGATAAAAGGACACTTGGATTTAAGGTTGGTTTTATGGATGCATGAATGGGGAGATGGATACAGATGGATGAAGGATGGGTGATGGATGGATGGATGGGTGAAAGAATGGCTGGATGAAAGGACTCTTGGATATAAAGTTGGTTGTATGGATGAATGAATGGGGAGATGGATACAGATGGATATAGGATGGATGATGGATGATGGATGGATGGATGAAAGAATGAAGAATGGTTGGATAAAAGGACTCTTGGATTTAAGGTTGGTTTTATGGATGCATGAATGGGGAGATGGATACAGATGGATGAAGGATGGGTGATGGATGGATGGATGGATGGATGGATGAAAGAATGGTTGGATGAATGAAAGAATGGTTGGATAAAAGGACTTTGGATTTAACACTGGTTGTATGGTTGAATGTAAGGACAGATGGATGAATTGATAAATTAGTGGGTCAAAACTGGACAGACCAACAGCTGGTTGGACAGACAGATTGATGGACAACCCAAAAACATTCCTCTGACTTTGGCTGCTTCCAACATGAAGAAATAAAAATCTGCACTAAGTCTGAAACTGCACAAATATCCCACCTCATGGAGCAAACACACACTGAACACACACTGAACACACATGCACACGCACACAGGAACACACAGACTGTAAACACAAACAGGTGGCTGAAGGAGATTTCATCCATCATGTCTACCTGGGCTAAATGGATCTAATCCACAGCGTGTGTGTGTCACTGAGACGGTGATTGAGTGTGTGTGTATATGTGTGTATCATATCAGTGTGTGTGTGTTGATGTTGTTGATGGTTTATTACTGTGTCCGTCTGGCAGAGGAAGAGTGTGTCTTATTACTGAAGTAAAATGATGCTTTGTGTGACTGTGTGTGTGTGTTGAAGTAATCTAGCCGAGGTCTGTTTCCACAGTGAACCCAGACTGATTACATTTCTTATTCACACCTACAGACACACCCATGAACACACAAACATGAACACACTTATACACACATGGCTCTGTATTTATGATCTCAAGTTTTCTGTCCTGTCCTTCAATCTGAAGCTCCCCGTAACAGGGTTTGTTTCAGTTTAATGAATCTGGATGAAGCGGATTTGGCTCAAATCAAAGCACACAGAGAGCGCAAACCTCCATCAAGGTAGCTCACATATTGCTGTTACATCTATAAGCAATAGTTTCATGATAAAGTTACCATCATATTAAAATTCATTGACCCTGAAAACACACACCAAGCACTCGGAATCATGTTGATATCATTATTAGCTAGACAGTTATTGAGTAAAAATGATCGTTTGCTAATGGCAGGTATCTAGATCACCACCAAAATCTAATCATTTTTAAGTTGGGCCATTACCAACATCTCCTGAAAATTTCAGCGAAATCCGTCCAGTAGTTTTTGAGTAATCTTGCTGACAAAAAGAAAAACAAACGTACACATGACGCAGTGTTAATTTTGGCAGCACTTTTTAATTTAGTTTTAGTTTTAGTTTTTTGTTAATAGCGTGAGGCAGTTTTCCACTTTTTGACAATAACTTGCTGGAGATTAGTGCCCTCAAAACATTTCTATTTTTCATATATATCTTAACCTTTATCAGGGAAAAATCTGTGATACCCTGCCATCACTGTGAACTCAAATGAATGCACCAGAGACACAATAACAAAGACACTAACACCTTCACAGGTAAAACCAAACACACCTGTAATGAATATCACAGAGACCTGTCTCTATAACATGAAACATCACTCATGTTTTCATTCAGTGACAAACAGAACAACCAACACAAACAACACTCATTTCCCACTTCGTCCTCCTGCTGAGAGGTCAGAGAGGTGCAATCTGCTATCGTGAGGAAATCTGATGAATCTGCCACGCTCAGGAACAAACGCACACACAAACGCACACAGAAACAAACACAGATACTCAATCACATCAAGATAAGTGGGTCAACTCAGAGCAGCAAATGTTCCAGCATGATCTGCCACATGAGAGCAGCTGTTTTCGCAAACACTGAGGAGAATTTATTTCTATTTTTCAACTGTTTACGTCAAAATGCAGCAGAAGTTTCTCAAGCACATCACTCTTAAGTGTCTTTGAGGAGAACATTTTACCTGCAACCTGGACTTTATCTGTAATTCAGGACTGAAGTTCAAACATTGCTGCATTTTTTTATTCGGTTTAGTTGGCTTTCTCACTGCACTTTGTCATGTTGGGTGAAATTGCAAGAGTATTTTTTTTTCCATCTGCAAAATACAAAATAAATAGCCTTCACCGTTGGTTCTCAAATGGTGCCACTACTGTTCCTTGAAGCAAACCCAGGTATGCCTTGGAAATTTGTGCAACCAACAGATATGAATAGAATAAAACAACTAAGAATGAATTTTGGGTTTCATCTGGATATAAATGTTGGGTAACTCTGGTGATGATTATTTCACCAGTAAAATGTATTAGCATAATGTGTTGTGCATTTTTAAAGCTGTTGAACAGACTGATAAACCAATAACGTGCACTGAAGAGGACATTTTGCACATATATTAACATGATGTGCCTTGAGATTTTGGCTCGGTTTTAGGTGCTCCTTGAGCTAAAATACTTTAAAATCACTGGATTTCACTTCTTGAACCCACAAGAAATAAATGCAGCATTTTCTCGTGGACTGGGGTTGAACAATACACTTTTTAACCACTGCAATTGCAATGTGCATGTGCATAATAGTCACATTACAGGGTGTGCAATGTCAGTCCCATAAAACAATAGCAGATCATACATGTCATTATGTGTTATTTGATAGAAACCCAAACTGCCAATTGTCTATTTTCTTTGACTTTCAACAATAAAACTTGGTCAGCTATCACATAGAGCAGGTGGAGTTAAAGAAAACCAAGTCAAAATCCAGTTTACATGATCGCACATTAAAAGACACAGTATATATCAGGATATTTCATGCCAAGTATTGCTCTATTTATAACATGAGTAAAAGATATTGCAATATCACTTTTTCCCAGTACTATTCAGCCCTATCATGAACATTAATACAGTTTTAACTTCACTGTCAGTTGATTATACAAGCTTCTGATGCATATGTCACCGTGCCGCCCACCCAGAAAGTTTTGCAATCAAACAAAATCTGCGAACAGCTAAAACAAACACCCGTAGACCTCCAAGACTAAATGAATGACTGTGTTTTCTCAAGTCTCCAGCAGACTCTGAAAAGTCCACCAAGTCACTGTGTGTCCACAGACTGTGTGCTCATAGTGCGCCTGGGTGTGTGTGTGTGAAGTGTGTGTAAACCGCCCAGACTATTACTATTGATCCGTGTGACCCACCTTTCGTATTGATCGCAGAAAAACCCTCCTGTTAACCAGTTTTTCTCATTTCCTTCTAAAACACACTCACACAAAGAAGCACACACACTCGAGACATTAAATATCTCCCTCTCAGTGTGAGCACCGCGGTCGGACATTTACACAGTTGAAGCCTTTTGCAGCTCAGAGTTTTATTTTGAAATCTCACAGATCTGTCATTTGAATTTTAAATGCTCTTTTATGATTTTTTCATCTTTTGAAATTCTTTAAATGTCACATGAGCTTAAACTTCAAGAGATCATACACACTTTGATACGAGGAGTTTGATTTAAAAGGTTAGATGAGCTTATGATGTCTAAAGATGTGTTTTAATGTGCTGCTTTCATGTTTTCATCAGATCATCAGTCTTTAAAGATGGTTTGAAGAAGTGATTCAGGAGGAAAAGTGTGAAGGTGTTGATGCTGATTTTATTATTGGACTGTGGCAGAAAGAGGACTTGAACATGTACAAGTTGCGTTGTCACAAAGTCTTCCAAACACACACTGGACTGATTACAACAACTGTTGTTTCATTGACCTACAAACCCCAATTCCGATGAAGTTTGGATGTTGTGTAAAACACAGCTAAAAACCCGTGTTAATTGTGTTAACTAATTATTTCCGTCATAGTTTTTGTCAACAACCTGAAGAAGACTAGACAGTAACTAAGGAAACAAGAGCACATGGAAAAAACCAAAACTAAATGAACTGACATTTTCATCAACAATAAAAACTAGACTAAAATGTTTGAAAGAGACAAGTTAGGAATGTATCCAATCACAGCTACTTTGGCTATGTGGAAAGGTTGCATGAGTTAAGAGGGACATCCAATCACAAATGCCTTAGCTTCGTGGTGTTAGGATAAGTTGGAGAGCAATCCAATCAGAGCTACTCTCTTTATGAACTGATATATTCATGTAGAGCATCTTTCAATAAAGGGTTATTAGATATTTCATTTGATCCAAGTGTAAAACATGATTTCAGAAAATCAAGGAAATATTAAAAAAATGCCTTACACTTTACATGTCATAGTTTAGTCGACTAAACTTACAGTAGATTTCGTTGACTAAAATCCTGTGAAATTTCATCAACTAAAACTACACTTAAATTAAAACAATTAAGATGACTAAACTATGACTACAACTAAAAGCTATTTTAGGCAAAAGACTAAAACTTAATTAAAAAGTGCTGTCAAAACTAACACTGCTAAAAACAGAATACAATAATTTTATATCCTTTTGACCTCTACTCAACTCAATACACTATGAAGACATCATATTTTATGTCTAAACTGAACAACTTCATTCCTTTAGTTGCAAATATTGACTTATTTGGAATTTGATTCCTGCAATATGTTCCAAAAAAGCTGGGACAGGTGCAATGAAAGACCGGGAAAGTTGAGGAATGCTCAAAGAACACCTGTTTGAAACATTCCACAGGTGAACAGGTTCATTGGTAACAAATGAGTGTCATGACTGGGAATAAATGGAGCATCCCTGAAAGGCTCAGCTGTTTTCTAGTGAGGATGAGGCAAGGTTCATCACTTGTGAACGACTACATTAGTGAAATAGCCCTTCAACCTTCGATCACTCAGGCTGCACTGCATTAAAACCACCATTCTGTAAAGCATATGACCACATGGACTCAGGAACTATTCAGAAAACTATTGTCAGTTAACACAGCTCATTGCTACATCTACAAGTGCAAAAATTCTACCATGCAAAGCAAAAGCCATATACCAACAACACCCAGAGAAGCAGCTGGCTACTATGGGTCTGAACTCATCTGAGATGGACTGAGGCAAAGTGGAAAAGTCTGCTGTGGTCTGCCGGGTCCATATTTCAAATTGTTTTTGGAAATGATGGTCGTGGTGTCCTCCAGACTAAAGAGGAAAAGGACCATGCAGACTGTTATCAGAGCAAAGGTCAAATGGCATGGGGCTGTTAGTGCCCATAGCATGGGCAACTTGCACATCTGTGGAGGCACCATTAATTCTGAAAGGCAAATATAAAGGGACGTCCTTGTTTATTTCTGCAAGAAAATGACAAGCCACATTCTATACGTTACAACAGTGGAGTAAAAGGCAGCACAGAAACTAGACTGGCCAGCCTGTAATCCAGGCCTGTCTCTTATCTAAAATGTGTGGCTTATAATGAAACACAAAATACAACAACGGGGACCACAGACTGTTGAGCAACTGATGTTGTGCATCAAGAAAATTGGGAAAGAATTTCATTTACAAAGCTTGAACAATTAGTATCCTAAGTTCCCATAAAATACTCCTGTCACAGCTTTAGTGGAATGTGTTGCAAGCATCAAAGTCAAAATAAGAGAATTTTTGCAAATAACAATAATGTTTATCAGTTTCATCATTAACTACCTTTTCTTGTGTATTAATTGAATATGGGTCAAGGGGATTTGCAAATCATTGTATTAGGCTTTTAAATTTTAAGACATGAAGTTTTAATAAAAACAAAACAATGATTCAGTTTCAGTGGATCATTTCAGGGTAATGTAGCCTGAATATTTGTTCCATTTCTCTCTCATACATCATTTCGGCCTCCACAGATTGTATGTGAGCAAACATCATATCAAACCCCCAAAATCTAAAAACAGGGCCAACCATTTCTTGGATAAAATGTCGCCCTGACCTTTAAAATAAATCAGAGATAATCCTGAGGCTTCAGGTATAAAACAAGTTTACCCACAAGAAAGTTTACTTAAGGTATTCCTGCACAGTCTGAGGTTAAGGAAGTCATTATTGTGCACCAAACTTCACCCTCTGTGTGTATGAGAGTGTACCTGAATTAATGCACTCCCATCTGTTTCTATTGTGTTTTTGTGTGGGAGGACAGGGGAGTTAGTGAGTCCCTTTAGAGCAGCAGGAAACTGGTTATAAAAAAGCGTGGGATGCTGGTTAAAGACAAGGTATCACACACATACATGCACACATACACACACCAGCCCACCTTCCTCCTTAAGATCGTTTGGGGACGTGCTGGCTGTCATTTCTGTTCCATTAGAAGCAGCAGGTAGCCCACTAAGCCTCAAAGAAGGATTCTGTTTCCTTTTTTATGCTCCGTTACAGGATTTTGAAATAAAGCATGGCAAAACAGAGAGATCAACAAGAGAATTTGTTTAGGAAAGATATATTAACGTCAGAAAATGTCCTGGTTATTTGAATTTATTATTAAGCTTTGCTGGCTGTGTTTCTGGGTTATCTTAAATTTAGAGTTTTATGAAGAAGAGAGAATAAAGCAAGGATGATGTAACAGATGACTTTGGGATAAGATGGAGAAAGGAAATTTATGACAGCCCTAAACTCTTCCATCTATCCAAAGCCTGGTTGGGGAGGCAGACCAAGCAGGTCAACACAGACATCCCTCCCCCTGCAGCACTACCCAGTTCCTACAGGGGTATCCAGAATCAGAATCAGCTTTATTGGCCAGGTATGTTCATGCAAGGAATTTGATGCTAGTTTACTTCATTCTTTAAGTAGAGTCTAGATACACATGGAGTGAATGTACATATAAACAGAACAGAAGCAGAAAGTCGAAAAGAAGGAATTAAACTTTTAAATGAACATGAACAATAAATTAAAATGAATCCCAAGGTGTTCCCAGTCCAGACAAGACACATAATCCCTCCAGCTGGTTCTGGGTCAAGGGTCTCCTCGGAGTTGGACAGGCTATGAAGACCTCCACATGGAGGCAACCAGGAGGCTTGGAAAGAAGCTTGGCTCTACTTTGAGATTCCTCTGAAAGTTTGTGCTCCTTGCCCTGTCTCTAAGGCTGAGTCTGACCCCTCTCCTGAAGAATCTCATTTTGACCCTTTGTATCTCATTCTTTCAGTCATTACCCAAAGCTCATGACTAAAGGCGAGGGTCGGAACAAAGATGCAGCAGTAAACTTGAAGTTTCACCTTCGAGCTAAGCACTTTCTTTACCATGATGGTTTGGCTCAATGCCTGCAACAGTGCAGATTTTAACCTGATCAACTTGACAATCTCCTGGTCCATTTTACCCTCACTTGTGAGCAGGACTGAAACATACTTTAACTCTTTCACTCCACCCGCAGGGCGCAATTCAGTGTTTTCTGGCAGAGAACCATGGCATCGGACTTGGAAGTGTTGACCCTCATCCAAACCCCATAGCCTGCTGAAGGTCCATAGAACATCATCTGGTGAAATTCCAAGATGTCCCACCTGAACACCTTCCTCCCTCCGGCTGTGCCTTGAGATCCTGTTCATGAAAATCACAAACCGTACTGGAGAAAAGGGGCAACCCTGGCAGAAGCCAACATGCACCAGAAATATCCAACTTAAGGATGCGGACACAACTCTCAGTTTGGTTATACAAAGACCAGATGGCTCTCAACAAAAGCCCATATCCCAGCAGTTCCACCTACAAGATCCACTGAGAAACATGGTCATAGGCTTTCTCCAAACCCACAAAGCACGCGTAGACTGGATGTGCAGATACCCATGCTCCCTCAAGAGGCCATAAAAGGGTGAAGAGCTGGTCTGCTCTTTTACGGCCAAGACAGAATCCACATTGTTGCTCCTGAATCTGAATTTTGAGAATTTTTTCAATATATGTTACGATTTATTTGCATTTCTTAACATGGTCATGAACTATATTTATATTTTCACATATATAATTTAGATTTTCTCTAAATGAATCTTTTTAACATGATTTTTATGTTTTTTCAGCTTTTTATTTATTCTTGTCTGTTGATTCTTGATTTTAGAGTTTTGCATTTTCTCCTGTTTCTTGATTTTATTTTATTTTTTCTTACTTCGGCTATTTTGGTCTGCATTAGTCTCGAAGTTTTTTTTGGCTTCCTACCTAATAGTTTTGCTATTACAGATAAACTAGTTAGTAAAATTACCTCTGCTAAGTGTTTATTTGTTATGTAGTTGTAAAAAAATACATGATTATTATCATTATTACTTTTTAATCTTTTGCTACTTAAGTTTTTGACTCCCTGCAAAACACTTTAATAAGCAATTTAATTTGTATGAATGAATGAAATGTGCTTTACAAAAAAAGTTTGATTGATTTTCACCCCTGGGCCCTTTTTATACTCTTCTGTTAATCATTAAATGTTGTGTTTCACAGGAAAAACAGTTTTCTAAAAGGTTTTTCTGTCTGATGTTATTGCCCTAATCGCCATTCATGAAACGGATACAAGATATTTTTGTGTTAAATGACTCTTTTGTGGATTTAATTAAATGTTTATGTGATTCTAGAAATATTTTTGTGTTTTATGACCCATTTCACAAGATGTTTTTGAGTTTCACAAAACAGTTTTAGTGTTTTTAAAGTATTTTTGAGATGGACCTTGAGTGTCAATGAAGAAAGGAATAAGAGAGGACATAGAAAACATTACAGGAGCATCTGATGTGCAGATGCGACTCTAGTTGGACAAAAATAAACACACTGTTGTTACATTAAAATGAGTCATTGTCATCACCTTCATCTTCAGCATCATCATCATCATCATCATCATCATCATCATCATCATCATCATTGTAAAAGGAACAGCAAAGAAGGTCACTTGAGTCTGAAACCCAAACATCATATGCTGATCCTCGGCCCATTTCACACATTTAATGCACGTTTCCCTCTAAGGTAACAAATACACAGCAATGGACCCACACTCACAGACACACACTCACAGACATGAGGGCTGGGACCCATATGTTCAGTGTCCTGGATGTGTAATGGCCCCACGACAACATCAAACATAAAAACAGAAATGTATGTGAGATGAAATCGTGTCACTTAAACTGCAGAATAAACCGCATGTGTACAGGTGCAACCGCACATTCACACATAACAACCAGGGGAATTCACACTCATCCTCTTCATGCCCTGATTATTCCTCCATCTGGTTTTCAGAATTAATCCACTTATACATTATCTACATGACATTATTCTTTATGGTTATAAGCACTGAATGAGATATATCTGATGGAAAAGGCCTGATCTCTTCTCCAAACTGCTTTGTTTAGATACAGAATTAACTTTTTAATGTTGTAACTATGATTTTACAAAAAAAATCATATATTTTGCTGTCTTGAGGGACTGCGAGATAATCTAAATAGTACCTGTCATGGCTGAATTACAAAAAAGTGCCCAACAAGCAGTTGTGTCTAATAACATCTATATTTTATAAAATCTATTTTGATTTTTATATATATAAAAAAAGCCACTGTTACACACTCTGGATTTTATTTTATTTTACTTTATTATTTGAGAGTTTATATTTTTTTTAGAAACTCTGTGATAAAACATATATTTTTTGATGAAATGAAATGAAAATAATTGATCATTAATAATGAATTATTGCTTATTATATCTTCATTTTCATGTAAAAGTACAACTGTCATGATATCATCATTCATTGTAAATGATTAAAACACATCCATCATTCATCCATCCATCCATCCATACACCCCTTCTTCTGCCTATCTGTCCATCGATGCATCTACATGTTTGTCCATCCATCCTTTTTTACATTTATTCATTGTTTTGTCCATCAGTTTGGAAATCTATCCATTTCTTCACCCACCCATCTTCCATCCATCAGTCCATCCATTTGCCACTTTGTCCATTCATCCATCTGTTCATCGACTTTTCCATCCATACATACATTCTTATATCCGTCCATTAATCCGCCATTCATTTGTCCATCCATTTGTCTATTCATCCATCCGCCCCTCCTTTCACCCATCTGTTGTTCCGAGCATCCACACGTCTGCCCATCCATCATTTTGTCCATCCATCTTTCCATTTATCCCTTCTTTCTTTCATTTTTTCAGTTCATCCATCTATCCTTCCCTTCTTCTGCCCATCGGTCCATAGATGCATCCATTCTTTCTTTCACCCATTAATCCATCCGTCCAATTTTTACATTAATTTTTAAATCCATTCATCTTTTTCCATCAATTTGTCCATTAGTCACTACACCCCTTCTTTCATCCATCTGTCCATTCATGCATCCCCTTCTCATCGATCTATTTCTCCCTAAGACTTGTGTATATGTGCATGATATATCTACAAAATAAAGAGTTTGTCTTCAACCTGCTCTATTGTAAAGTGTCTTGAGATAACACTTGTTATGAATTGGCACTATACAAATCAAGTTTGATTGATTGATTGATTGATCATTTGTCCATTTATCCAATCAGTATGTCCACCTTTTCCTTCATTCATTTACATCCATCCATTTCATATTGATTTGTCCATCATCCCTTTTATGTACATCAATTTGTTTAAACATCTATTAGTCTATCTGCCCAGCTGTTCCTGTTTGTCATCCATCTGGCCATCCATCCTTTCATTTAGCCATGCATTCTATTATCTGTCCATCCATCCTTAATCATTTTTCCCTGTCTGTCTATCTATGTACCTACCTACCTGGATATCTATCTATCTATCTATCTATCTATCTATCTATCTATCTATCTATCTATCTATCTATCTATCTATCTATCTATCTTTCTACCTACCCATCTGTCTGTCTATCTATGTACCTACCTACCTGTATGTCTATCTATCTATCTATCTATCTATCTATCTATCTATCTGTCTATCTACCTACCTACCTACCCATCCGTCTGTCTATCTATGTTCCTACCTGTCTGTCTGTCTGTCTGTCTGTCTGTCTGTCTGTCCATCTATCTATCTATCTATCTATCCATCAATGCATCTATCTATCTATCTATCTATCTATCTATCTATCTATCTATCTATCTATCTATCTATCTATCTATCTTTCTACCTACCCATCTGTCTGTCTATCTATGTACCTACCTACCTGTATGTCTATCTATCTATCTATCTATCTATCTATCTATCTATCTATCTATCTATCTATCTATCTATCTATCTGTCTATCTACCTACCTACCTACCCATCCGTCTGTCTATCTATGTTCCTACCTGTCTGTCTGTCTGTCTGTCTGTCTGTCTGTCTGTCTGTCCGTCTATCTATCTATCTATCTATCCATCCATCCATCTACCTACCCGCCTGTCTGTCTATTTATGTACCTACCTACCTACCTGTCTGTCTGTCTGTCTATCTCTATCTATTCATCTACCTATCTATCTATCTAGCTATCTATCTATCTCTCTATCTATCATCTATCTATCTATCTACGTACCTACCTATCTATCTGTCTATCTATCTATCTATCCCACTATCTACCTACATACCTATCTATCTACCTACCTACCTACCTACCTACCTACCTACCTACCTACCTACCTACCTATCTATCTATCTATCTATCTATCTATCTATCTACTTACCTATCTATCTATCTATCTATCTATCATATATCTATCTATCTACGTACCTACCTATCTATCTGTCTATCTATCTATCTATCCCACTATCTACCTACATACCTATCTATCTACCTACATACCTACCTACCTACCTACCTACCTACCTACCTACCTATCTATCTATCTATCTTTCTACCTACCCATCTGTCTGTCTATCTATGTACCTACCTACCTGTATGTCTATCTATCTGTCTATCTATCTATCTATCTATCTATCTATCTATCTATCTATCTATCTATCTGTCTATCTATCTATCTATCTATCTATCTATCTATCTATCTATCTATCCAATCTTTCTCACAGATTTGAGCATTTATCTTTTTTCAAACATAAAAAGTAAAGTAAAGATATTAAATAACAATATGAAAAAAACTTTCCTTGCAATCCCATCTCTCTTGCAGCTTTTCATTTTTAAATTGCTTCTGCTCACCATCACACTGTGCACATTTCTTCCTCTCCTTCTCTGTCTCTTGTAGTCCTGCAGTAATGTGATACATGACAAATCAATAATTGAAGTGCTATTATGGGGTTGATGGGCAGTACAATAAAAGTAAATAACTCCTTTATAAGACTGAATGTCAGGACGTGCTGCCTGTAGCATCTTCAGTATCCACCTGTCTGTCTCTCCCTCTCCTCTCCATCCTTCCCTTCTTAAAAATCCATTTATAATCCCTCCGTCTTCCCCCGACGGCAGCAGGTAAACACAGACACCTCGCCATTAGAGTGAAATTTACTTTCAATATGAGTCGAAAGAAAAAGCTTTTAAAGCATCACAATCTAATTCATTTACCCCCATTACAGCAAATGGAGCAGGTGCTGTGTGCGTGTGCATTTGTGTGTATGTCTGTGTGTGCCTCGGGGATTTTGTCACTCTTCACAAACCTCCTAAATAGCTTCCATAATGCTGCTACATCGGTTTACACGGCGGTTGGCTGCCTCTCTTCATTTGCACCAAACACAAAAGATAAATTTTGACACTTTGCCAATTCCTGGTGGCAAGAAAGGGAGGTATAAAAATGAGAAATTCATAATCAAGTAGAAAATGTTTGTTAGGAAAAGAACAAGAAACATTGCTGTCATAAAGTGAGTGAAGGTTAGAGCGGTTTGTTCCTCGATGTTTTTTTTGTTTCTTTAGTTCTTTGAAAACAAACCTTCAGGTAGTCAAACAGAGCTGTTTCACAATGTGAACCTTTGTAATACACCGTAAAAAAGAAAGAGTTTGGCTTGTTTGATAGATGTTTGTTTGTTTGAACCTCACAGCTTCATGGAAACCCCAAATGGTAAAACTCTCATTGTTTACTTACATCTCTGGAACTGTATAACAAAACTTTATTGGGACTACTGAATTTGGAAGCTCCCTCTTATCTCAATTCATGGAGGGCTCCGGGTCAAAGACACCCCGTCAAAAACAATTAAAATCAGTCATGAGGAGCAGGATTTGTACAAGAAGTGTTGTATTTGTGGATCCACAGCAATAAAAATTAATAATTAGTGAATTAAATCATATTTATTTCTTTATTAAGAAAGTAATAGGAGAAGAAGATGGAGTAGACAAAGAAAAAGAAAGAAAAAGTATGAAGGAAGAAGGAGAAGGACAGGAAGGAAAAGATGAACGAAGGAAGGAGGAGAAGAAGGAGGAGGGAAAAAAAAGAAGAAGGAGGAGGAGAATGAAGAAGAATGAAAGAAAGAGAAGGAGAAGAAAGAGAAGGAAGAAGGAGAAAAAGAAGAGGAAGAAGAAGAAGAAGAAGAAGAAAAGGAAGGAAGATGGAGAAGGAGAAGAAGGATGAGAAGAAGGGGACGAAGAAGGACAGGGGAAAAGGAGAGGGAGAAGATGAAGAAGAGGAAGAATGAAGGAAAGAGAAGAAGGAGAGGAAGAAGGAGAAGAAACGAAGAAGGAGAAGGAGGAGAAGAGAAGATGGAGAGGAAGAATGCAGAAGAATGAAAGAAAGAGAAGAAGGAGAAGAAAGAAAAGGAAGAAGGAGAAAATGAAGAAGAAGCAAGGAGGAGAAGGAGGAGAAAGAAGGAAGAAAGGAAGGAGAAGAAGAAAAAGAAGAAGAAAGAAGGAAGGACAAGAAGAAGGAAGAAGAAAAAGAGTGCTAAGACAATGAAGAAGGAGGAGAAGAAGAGAAGATGGAGAAGAAGAACAAAGAAAAGAAAGAGCAGATGGAGAAGAAAGAGAAGGAAGAAGGAGAAGAAGAAGAAGAAGGAAGATGGAGAAGGAGAAGATGGAGAAAAGGAAGAATGAAGGAAAGAGAAGAAAGAGGAAGAAGTAGAAGAAGAAGAAGAAGAAGGAAAAAAGAAAGAAGGAGAAGAAGATGATGGAGAAGAGGAAGAATGAAGGAAAGAGAAGAAGGAGAGAAAGAACAATAATAATAATAATAAGAAGAAATATTTTATGAAAACCCTAATGGGGAATTTTAATTCTTTACAATCTGTTGTTGAAATATGTTACACACACAGACTGAAACACACGTCCACAAACAGGTCCTATGATCATGATGGAGAGATGTTAGTGATGGCTTACTGCAACAATACTCAGACAGGCTGTGGAGTTTAAAAGACGCTCATCTGGTACTAAGAGGCCCAAAGTGTGCCAAGAATCTGTCCTCAGCTGTTGATTCTGGGCAGGACGGATCTGTGCTTTCACCTTGTTTAAACCAAATTCTGACCTCACCACTTGAATTTCACTGCATAAATCGAGACCTGAAACATCACATCTGTGACAGTAATCCTCACTAAATCAACACTGATTCAGCTTCTGGTGTGCAAACCTCTTCTCTCCTCATTGTTTGGCCTTTTTGTTTGGGGCAAATGAAAACAGAGCAGTGAGGATGCAGACAATGGCACTCGAGGCACAAGGAAGCGTTCTGAAGAGCATCTGAAGAGCAACAATCTGCAGTGTTGTTGCAAACAATTCACGACTGAATGTGTCAAGTGAGGCATTTAACTCTTACTATAGCTTCCATTAAAGCCACCGGCATGTCATCTGAATTTCACATTTCAAAATTCAAGCATCCATAAAGTTTGGTCATAATGCATGTACATAATAACTGCCTGTTGTCGACACATTAATGACATGACAACCAATATTCAGCACCCTGAGGAAGAAAAAATAAACTTTGTTCCAAAACTTTTTACAAACAATCCCGTTTGGAAGTTCAAAAATAAAACAGTGACAAGAAGCACTCACTAAACCGTTTTCTAATAGATCTATTATTTCAGTCGACTCTCTGTTCAAACATGACGGCGATGTGCTTCAATGGCTCCCTGGGGTGCGTGCTCAAAGACAGCAGCTTCTTGGCTGTGTAGTTCTTAAATCTCTCTTTCATGCTCCTCATCGCCTGCTCTTGTGTGTCGTGTTTTTTTTTTTTTTTTTTGGATAAAGACGTCCTCGGTGCTCAGAACGAGGATCTCTCTCTGCAGCTTCTAACAGCTGGGTTTACATTTGTAATTTGGACGAGGTGTTTGAAACGCAGCCATGGAGATGGGATGTGATGGCGTGTGTCCACATGTGGCCTGGAAATGTCCATCATGGAGCTCCTGTGGTGGATTTTATTTTACATATTTCATTGTTCTGATGAAATTTATACACGACTCCTTTGTGTTTCAATGTCATCTTACTCCAGTGTGCAGCTCAGTATCTACCACTTATACGAAGGAGAATTTTTCTTATACTTTAGACATCAAGCATTAAATTTTTCAAAGATGTTTGAAGAAATGAAACCCCTTATTGTGCCGCTGAAATTCCAAAACATTTCACAAATCAGCAGCAGGAATATATTTCAGTTTTACATACAGTGCCCAGCATAAATGAGTACACCCCCTATTAAAAGCAATGTATTTATCAATATCTAAATAAACAAAAGAACAACTTCCAAAGTTTTGGCAAAGCTAAGTTTAACTTAACATTTCTTTTACCATAAGATGAAAATAAGGGTAATATGATAACTAAAATTAAGCTTTGCTCCCACCCCTTTGATTGGGGTGCACTCATTTTTGCATCCTTTAAATAAATTGTGAAAAATACTTTTTTGTGTGCAACTTAAGAAATCTTGTTTGCAATCAATGGCCCACATTTAGGGGAGTGTTTTTTTGGTATAGTATGCCATAGAAAATGTTGATTTAAAAAAGAAACTAAAGGTTTTCTGACAAATCTGAAGGGGTGTACTCATTTATGCTGAACAATGAATATTGGCTGTTTTATCTGCATGGAGAACCAATGTTAACCAAAACAGTTTCACGTTTTTGACTGCCTTTTATCTACCAATAACAAAAGTAAAAGATTGCATCAATGATCTAATATGTCCTTCGATCCATTATCTATACCCTGTATCCCTTTTGGGGTCACCTGGGGCTCGAGCCTATCCAAGCTGACATTGGGTGAGAGGCAGACAACTATTCACTCTCACACTCATACCTAAGAGCAATTTGGAGTCACTAATCAACCTAATAAGCATGTTTTTGGTCTGTGGGAGGAAGCCAGAGTGCCCGGAGAGAACCCATGCATGCATGGAGAGAATATGCAAACTCCACACAGAAAGGCCCTGCCTGACCCAGGGATTGAACCAGCGACCTTCTTGCTGTGAGGCAGATGCACCACCTGCTGCACCACTGTGCCGCCATTGTCTAAGATGTGTCTTATATGATTATGATTATGATCCAGGCGCCCAGCCTACACCTCTTAAGTCAGCCTAAATCCTTTGATTGGCTGGAGACCAGTCCAAGGTGTCCTCCATCTCTCACCTTATGGTGACAAAGATGGGCTAGACCTCTTTAATTCCAGAAAGGATACGCAGTATAAATGGAGAGAAAACCGAAGTACCATCCAATAATTATGGTGCATAAACATCAAGATTCCAAACTAAAATGTGACCATGAATCAGGAGAAAGTGGAGTGAAGAAGAGTAATACTTGTTTCCCTACAGCAGATCCACAGTAGGTTCATTTAGCCTGCGAGACAGCAGTGGCATGTTGTTAAGAGAGAGCTTTCAGACTGCCGGTGTGAGCTCCCATGTCAAGAATCTTGTCATAGGAGGCTTGCCTATTTTTATGCTCATATCTTGTCCAGTTAAAACAGATAAAAGATTTTTGTGTCCACATCAGTAAAATATGTCACAGACAAGACAGAAACAGTTCAATCACTGCCTGCCTGTGGTCCAGACCTGTCTCCTACTGAAAATGTGTGGCACATTATGAAGCGCAAAATACAACCACAAGATCCTGAACTGAGCGACTGAAGTCGTACATCAAGCAAGAACGGAACAGAATCCCACCTACAAAGTTTCAACAATTAGTGTCCTCTGCTTCCAAATGCTTATTATCATAATTTGTCGTATATAACATGCCCTTGTTTATAACACACACCCCATTTTTTCATGCTTTTTTCCAGGAAAAACATTGTATTTAAATATAACACACACCCACATTTTGCCCAAACTTTACTCTCTCAGACAACTCAAAAATGACCTTTATTCAAAGTTTTAATCAACGAAATTTCAGTATTTTCACAACAAATACCGTACACGATTTGCTGTCTCAACCAGATGCAGAAACACCTTTTGCTTCATGCATGTGCACGTACTCAATTTTTGCCACAGCATGCTCTGTCGTACTGTCGGCTTTTTGTATCGGATGTGTTGTAATCGCGATGTTAGCGAGACAAAATATTGTACATACTTTGCTTGTGCTTGTGTGTAACATGCACCAGAAAATTAGACCTTATTTAAGAGCAAAAAAATGTGTATTATACACAAGAAATTATGGTAAGTGTTGTTAAAAGGAAAGGTAATGTCACCTGTCGCTGTCCAAACTTTTTTGGACCATTTTAGAGGCTTCAGATTCAAAATGGGTGAATATTTGCGGAAAACAATAATGTTTCAGTTTGGGCATTAAATATGTAAATTTAGACTGAAAAAGGACCTGCAAATCATGTGTTGTCATTTTATTTAAGTTTTACTAAATGTCCAAACTTCATTGGAGCTGTGGTTTGTATTTTGCTCTTTCATTCATTCAGTCTTTTTGGAGTAGCTGCAGCTGTAGCTCTCTGTTTCTCTCTCCTTCATCAGTCTCCTCTCTTCTTTCCAGTTAACCCTTTAATTTCTCGATACAAAGTGAGACCTCAGGCCTGCACACACACTCAAACATTGATGGATGGCACACCCGGGGGCCGAGCCAAACACGCGTCGACCTCCCATCCATTGTCTCCGCTGTCAGCGGTCACATGCTCCCTCTTCGATCTCCTATAGGTCAAACCACCGATGACCTGAGCAGCGAGGGCTTTTGGGATTTAGAGTTCCCATGGGTCGGATCCAGCTCGGGGATTTAGTGTATTTGGTTCACGAGTGAGTGTGACTTATAGGTTGATTATTGATGAAGCGTCTCGGAGGAAACAGAGAGCTTTTTCCCTAAAGGCTCGATCAATAATGCCAATCTCCCCGTCTTTACCAGCTTATTAGGGAGGGATTATTGCAGCTTCGCAAGGCCTGCAGGCCGGTTTGTGTGTGAGACACTCCATCCATTCATCCCTTATTTAAGGGCTGAAAACTCAATGAACAGCCCCCACAGACTGAGTAGATGTGTGGGTTTGCACAATGTGTGGATTTGTGGTAGTTTGGGGGCTTCCTGTAAAATAACTTCACTCTTATCGTACATTACAGCTGTTTCTAGTGGGGAAAATTCCTCTATGTCACAACCTGGGGCATATTTTTCATATTTCAGCTTCTAAATTAACTAAAATTTTTACGAACAAATTTTTGAATTGCTTCGCTGGATTGCTTTTTGATGCAAAAAAAATACAAAAACATAAGAAAACATAGAAAAAAGATCATAAAGACAGTCAGAGAGGAAGTCAAATGTCTAAAAAAACCCACATTGCCTCACTGTAAACCAGCACTGAGATCATTAACATGCATCTCGCAGTAGAAACTTGATTTGGCCTTTTCATGAAGTTTTTTTTCAGCAGCTGAAGTTCAGTGGTATTTCCCTTTAATGAAGAAGAGCCTGTGGGGCTGAAGTATTGCTCAGTGTAGCGTGTTTGGATCCAAAGTGTGTGTGTGAGGAGTGTAATTATATGAACTTTAACTGTGTCTCTTGAGTCCACAGATAATTACCATCAGATAATGGTGCGTGTGGACTGAAATACTAAACCTCTGCATTAGTGAAAGAAGAGATGGTGTATGCATAGACGTTTTTAACTTGCAGTACTTATAATGGCCAGTAGGAGTCCTCTGCACAAGCTGTGAAAGGAATTCTGGAAAACTGAGCTGAGATTTTCATTTAGATACGTTAACTGTTGACCTTTGGCAACGATGAAAACAGAATAAACACGAGTTCAGATGAAATCGTCTGTGTCTATCTTAGGGCAGCACCTACTGTTCATATTTTTAAAAGCAAACTCAAGACCAATCTTTTTAGTCTGGCTTTTAGCTGATTATATTTATTATGATTATTATTATTAAATTTGATTTATTTATTTATCTTAATCCTCTTAATCTGTTTTCTTTCTAAGTTTCAGTTCAGATTTATTGTTTCAGACTTTTAGTCTCTGTTAATCGATTTTCTTTTCACTATCCTACTTTAGCAGATTTTATTATGCATTTGGTGTTTGGCTGACTCATTTCCCCGTATTATTTAAAAATATATATTTTATTTATTTTTACCTTAAGTATTTTTCATCTCATTTCTCCTCATGTTTTTTTTTTTTTTCTATTGCGTCATTTTAGTCTTAGCTCATGTGTTTCTTCATTTTTAAGAAAGCGTTTCCTCAGACCTCTGATTCTGTTTTCTGTTAGAATCTCCTCTTAAAGTCTTTGTGTGTGTGAGCAAGTGTGTGTGCTGTATGTGGATAGCGAGGGTGGGTAGGGTCTTGTACTTTCACAGTGTTAAATCTTCTACTTTTTATTTTTTCATTTTCATTTTGATTTATTTTTCTATCTAAAACGCTTAGTGCTGCAATATTTTGTATAAAAAGTGTTATACAAATTAAGTTTGATTAATTAATTGATTGATTGATATGTACATTTTCAAAGCAATATTATCTACCTCAATTCCTAACAAGTGAAAAATTTGGGTGTTACATTTGATCTTAACCTCAGTTTTAAACCACACATACGAGATGTAACCAAAAAGGCATTTCATCTTTTAAAGAGGATCTCCAGAGTGTGCCAGTTTCTCTCTCAAACCAACGCAGAGACTCTTATTCATGCTTTTATCACCTGTAGAATTGAATATGAGCCACGTGAGCCCAGTAGAGCCCTCAGGTCTTCAGGCAGTGGTCTCTTAATAGTTCCCAAAGTTAGAACTAAAACACTGTGGGGTGTTTTGCAAATGCCCGACCTTGTCTACAGTTGGGTTGCCAGGTCTGATGGCTTTTATCTGCCACAGGGGCTGAGGGAATGAATGATCTACATGTGAAAATCTCTCACTCTTTTAGTGTAAGCAATGAATGAAACAAGAAAATTGGTGATTTTGGAGTTCAAACAACACACAAAAGGCAGTATTTTGAGTGTGAGTCATGTGACTGACACTGGATGTCCTGCACTGTGACTATTTAGCATTTGTGATATTAAAACAATACTGTTCATCCCCAGAGCGTATCACATAATTAAGGCCAGAGGCAAAGCTGCAGTTACAAGTTGAGAGTGAGGACCTGTTGTGTTGAGAGTCGATCATTTGACCTTGCACACACTGCCTCACACTGCATGAGTAATAAGTTTCGGGTGTGTAACAGAGTGTGTGTGCTCACACATGAGTGTCTATCTGCCTGTGAGAGTGTGTAGTGTGTATTCACTAAGTGATAGATGACTCCTGGGCAGCGTAAAGTGAACGTGAAAAATGGCAATAAAGTTTAATATTGTTCCCTGCAACACAGATTTACGATAGCGAAATTAAACATCCGTTTCTCATTGGGACATTGATTTACAAACACACTCACACACATTCCCCACCACACTTTTTCCAGCAAATACACTTACACAATAAAGCAGAAGTTTAAAATATACAGAAAAAAGATGCATCCAGCACATAAGAGAATGATCCTATACACAAATGGCTCCTACAGACTCACAAATTAACGCTCAAAAGCACAAAGGTGATAAAGCCTACATGGTATATACACACTCTCATACACACTCAGGCCTATTTGGTTTCCATATATCAGCAGGTTTACGACCGCTCGCTCCGCTATTCCCTGATCTCCTGCCTGTAGCACTGAACCTGCGGATAATTGGCTTTTTAATGACTTCTGCATTTCCTCACATTTCCCATCGTGGTTATTTGCCTTCTCAAGCCTCATTTTCAGGCCATAAGAGTCGTACGAATAGACGAGGGGCAGCGACAGGTGGGGGGAAGGGGCAACAAGCAGGTGAGGAGCAAAAGAGGAGAAGAAGAAAAGTCTGAGTGCATTCAAAGTTTCAGAGGGGGTATTATGATGCTAACAAGACAAATCAGATCACAAAGCAAAAAGCAGGAGTTAAAGGCACTTGTTCTAGGTGTAAATTGGCTTGAAAAGACTCAACAGACAGCAGTAAACATGTCTGCAGGATAGATAATTATGCTTGCTAAGGCTGATCAGCTTGATAAACGAGGTAATTTCACTGCAGGGAATTCAAAGAAGCAAAGGTCCCAAATGTCTTAATTATTATTCCTCTCATACACTGTAAAATCCTATTTATAACTTGCATAATTTAAAAGTATTTCATCATTAGAATTGGCCATAACTAAATGTAACAAATATGGCAAATAATTTTCTAAGACATGCATAATCATGACAGCAAGTAGGTCTGACACTAAAGGAAATTTACGCCAAGTTATTGAAAGAGGCCGCTGTGCTGTTGGAATCATGCTGAAATATAAGAGCAAGAAACTGCTTACTTTATGCCCCTACTACATGTTCAAACATACATACTATCTACGTTGTGTAAAACAACAAAACCAAAAATAAAAACAGAATACAATGATTGCCCTCCCCAAGGAGGTTATGTTTTTGCCGGCATATGTTTGTTTGTTTGTTAGCAACTTTACAGATTTACATGAAAATTTTACCAGAGATGTGGTTTGGGCCAAGGAAGAAGCCATTACATTCTGATGGTAGTCTGGATATTTGTTTGGATGCAAAAAATTCACGAAGTTCCAAATTAATCCCATAGGTTAACATTGGGCCAAATAATAATTTTAAAAAAATCATATCTCTGTCATTTCTTCACAGATTTTCTTCCAACTTCACAGGATAATTTGGGGTCCATATCTCTACCACCAAGGTAAATTTCATCTGGATCTGATCCAGATTGACGTCACAAAAAAACATTCAATTTTATAATGGTAAATCCCATTCATTTCTCCTCGGCTGCTGTGAGGGTGTCTCTCCCTTTAGTTCATTACGGGAATTGTATTTTTTTGCAAACTGACATCAACGTTTTTCAAGCCTGTGTGACTTCATTTCCCAGCTTCCCTTGCAATGCCGGCAGAGGAGCTCTCCACATGGACAGACATGAGGGGAGACTTGGTCGTCCAATCGGAGAGCGTGGTGATCCAGAATTGTATCGTTTACAGGGGAGCTGCTTGGCGGAGGTCTGTGCCCTCTGAGTGCTTTTCTACTTTACAAATACTTTCTGACCTATAATCATTTGAATACTCTACAAGGACAAGATATTTATCGTTCAAACTGAAAAACTTTATTTCATACCTATGACACAGTCCAAAAAAGCTGGGACAGGGGCATGTTCATCACTGTGTTGCATCACCTTTCCTTTTAACAACACTCAATCAGCATTTGGGAACTGAGGACACTAATTGTTGAATCTTTATAGGTTTAATTATTTCCTATTCTTACCTGATGTGCAACTTCAGTTGCTCAACAGTCTGGGGTCAGTGTTTTTGCACTTCATAATGTGCCACACATTTTTAATGGGACACAGGTCTGGACTGCAGGCAGGCAAATATCTCCACTCTTTTACTACAAAGCCACGCTGTTGTTACATGTGCAGAATGTGGTTTGACTTTGAAATAAGCAGGGACGTCAAATGGCTCTTTCAGTTGTAGATGTAAAGACAAGCTGTGTTGACTGAAAATGGTTTTCTGAAGTGTCCCAAAGCCCACATGGAAAAATCCTTAACAGAATGATGTCCGTTTTTAATGCAGTGCCGCCTCGCCTGACAGATCAAAGGTCAAGGCATTCATTGTTGGTTTTCAGCCTTGCCCCTCATGTGCAGAGATTTCTCTGGATTCTTTGAATCATTTAAGGATATTATGGACTGTAGATGATGACATGCATAAATCCCTTGCAGTTGTACATTGAGAAACATTGTTTGTTTACTATTTACTCATGCACCCATCTTTTTGGTCATGTGTTGCTGGCATTTAATTCAAAATGAGTAAATATTTGCAAAACAACAATAAAGTTTATCAGTTTGAGCGTTAAATATCTTGTCTTTTAGTGTGCTTGACTAAATATATGTGTAACAGGTTTTCAAGTCATTATTTTTTGGTTTTATTTATGTTTTACAATGTCTTAACTTCTTTGGAATAAGGGTTTGTAAATGAAGAGCAGCTAAAAAGACCTAAAGACTATTTCTTACAGCAGTGCTGTGTCAAATGATCAGGATCTCTCAAATAAGTTGGGATTCCCATCGCCAGGAGTGCAGCTGAACAGATGCACCCAAACACTTTGCCCTTCATGGCAGACCACCATGGATCAAGCATTTGTATCATTCTGTGTCTGAATGCCCATATTTGATGTGATGTCTCTTCAATTTACCACATAAACAAGGACTTGGTTATATTTCTGATTAGCTCTGCTCACCTCTGGGTACAACAGAAGTATCTTTCTCCACATGTGGTTACCAACCATAAAGCATGTCTGTGTGCAAATAAAGGAAGCTGTCTGACAAACATCTATGCTTGTTGATGGCTGATTTTAATTTCTAAGTTTTTAGAGTCCTCAGGGTATGTGTCTATTTGCATTTAAACCCCAGTGCATGTTGTTTCATACGAATGTGACTAGAATACCAAAAAATTGTGTTTGAAAATTCTGTTTCAGACAAAAAAAGGAGACACCAAACAGCAGACAGACTGACTGAGACAGAGGGAGATCCCCGACTGAGGAGAAGAGAAGATCTTTGAAGTAACTTCTCTGCAGGTGTGTCAGGCACTCAAACTCAAAAACAACAAGTTCAGTCACTGCACAGCTCGTCTTCTACAAGAAACACTCACAAAACCCAGTTTTTCAGTATTTAAAACAAATATGATGCAAAACTTTGTTGATAAAGATGCATGGTTTCTGCTTTTCATGGCTGCAGGTCTATAAACATGAAGAAAGAAATGAGGAGGCCTTTGGGTCATTGACTTTCTGCCCTCCAGGCTAATCACAACGGAGCATAGTGGCTGCCACGTTAAATATTAATATATTAATATTAAAGAATCATTATATGGTTAGTTATCTAAGTTGTTGGCTGAGTTTTGCCTAATTTTCACCAAGTGGCCTGTTTGGTTCAGTGCAGTTTGGTATGGTTTAGAGAGGTAAATCCTGATACTGTTTGCAATTCCATTTGCCAGCTGTACCTTCACTTGAGGGCACAGATGTCAGAAGCAAAAAGTGGGATTGCAAGTGTCTGTATTTTGGTCACCTTTTCTCCTTATCCTACAGTGGAAACACTACTAAATGTGTGCCATACGGGACTGAACTAAATTGGACTGCTTGGTGAAATGCACCTTAGTATAATGCCTATGGTTTTGGGGCTCCATGTCCAAAGTTTGACCCAAGTGGCAACTGGACTGTTCTAAGTTCTCGGACCTTTAATCCCCCTCTAAAAGGCCTGTTCAGTTCCAAGACTTGACTAGGGGGAAGCCCAATAAGTAAGCCTCTGCAGATCATTGCTATGCAAACTATTTGGGTGGTCACCAAAGTACAGGTGTTTCCACTGTGAAATAAGTGGAAAAAGTATCCAAATATCTGACTTGTGCCATTTCATCGACAATCTGTTGACTGGTCAAAAATTGTCAATTCTTAAGCAACAGCAGCCAATATGAAAAAAACATGCCCTCCATGTCCAAATAAGCCGTGGATTTTGAGTGATTTGGCCACGGCTGTTGCTGTTAAGCATGTCTGAATGAAACAATGCTCCACAGAGGGCTGTAGTGCTGGAAGTTATTACCCTTTGTTATGAAAAGAATCCATAACTAAATATAGATAGATGAAAAGTGTCTTCGCCCCCACCTCTGTTCAGCAATGGTTTTTCTTAGGGATGCATGGTATTATCGGTTTGCTATCAGTATGGGCCAGTATTGAAATTTTTGCAGATATTTACAGCTGATATAACGGCTGGAATATTGGCAAATTACCCAAATGCACAATATTGATTTACCTTCTCATCACTGCATGGGTACATTTAAGAATCAAGGGTTTCTTTTTGCAAGAGTTCAATGCTGTTCTTGTTTTATATCTGTTCCTCACAAAAATATACTGTAACACTGAAAGAAATAAGACCATTTTGTTTCAGTACAGAGCTTGCACTCTTGACCAGAAATATCGGTATTGGCAATAATATATTAAAATTTAGCAAAAATTCAATATCGTGCATCCCTTGTTTTTCTGTCTTGACAAGGATGGCACAACTGGTACCTCTCAAACCAGCTGTCCTCTCTGGCTAGCTGGTGATAACAACAACATCCAAATACTGGCCAGAGAAGATCGCTGGTTTGAGAGCAATTTCAAGGAAGCCATCTTTGTCAAGAGAGCAAAATCATAACTAGACAGAGGTTGAGGGCAAACACACTTAATATGTATACATATATAGACAAATAAGGGTTAGGACAAAGGACAAATAAATTCATTGACAGCTTTACATGTGTGCAAGAATTTGTTAGCAATTTGATCAAATGCTATTTTCCCTCTTGTTTTCCTCTCCATGTCACGGTGCACTTCCTTGACCCTGTGTCTGTCTCTTTATCTCTCCATAAACTACATTTATGTGCTGGGTTGTTGTTTGTCTTTTCATTGAGTAAAAATATTCCTCCCACCATCAAGAGTGATGATATTTCAGGTTTGTTTAGTCTGTGCTGCCTTCATGAAAAGATGCATTTCACAGAGTTGAGTCATCTGAAGATGTCTGTTTACAGACAGGAAGCTTGTTATTGATGAAACAGCTGTGCCTCTAAAATATGGACAGAAAAACAAATTTATTGATGGGATTTGTGCCTGTATCCTCATCCAGTTTTTTTATTTTTTATTTTTACTTTAGGGCTTTAAAAGGCTGAGATTTACGCAAGTCAACATTACTGCTGAGCATTACAGAGTTTCAAATTCTTTTAATTGGTAAATGGACTCGAGCTTCTAAAGTGCTTTCTAGATGTTGATTCTAAATGCACTGCTTACACTGCAGGTCATCCTTGGCCATTCTCACCACTTTCACACATGGACCGCAGGGTTGCTATAAAGTGTCCATGTACCAGTATTAACTAATCACAGTCATGCATAATAAGCTTCTGATGTTGCAGCAGGGCAGTATGAAGTTGAGTTTAATGCCCAAGGACACATCACTACCAGTAGCTGCCTAAAACGACTTGTTCACTTTAAGTGGCAAGAGCTTCTTATTATGACAGTCAGTACTTGTAAACTACAGAGTTTGTCATACATTAGTGTTGGGAATGTACTCTAGCAGTCATCAAAATGAATTTATGAACCTGAGTTGAGGCAAAATATTGACTCTCTAATACAAATGCTACACCATGCTTCAGCTTTGACAAGCTCAAACCTGAAGTAACCATACTGGGTTTATCTTTTTTGTGACATATACTACCATATCTGCTAAAAAAAAAAAATAATAATAATCACAATAATTAAATAAATATTGCTCACTTTTAGGTGAAAGATGAGGAATGCTTGTGGTAAAAAAAATAATAGGTGAGCCTCATAAAATGTGACATGAACCTACATCTGGTCTAAAATAAAAAAAATACCTGTCTTGTCACATGCTCAACATATGCATGAAAGTTGACACTCACCCAAACCATTATGCAGCTTGTACTTCTGACTGGATTTTGATGGCATTTTCAGGAAATGTTAGTCATGGCATAAGGAAGAATTGGATGGATTTTGTCATCAATCAAAATCCAGCTGTGGATCCAGGAGTTTTTAAAGACTTGTTAACATTGTGAGATAGGCCAGTTTTTGACATTTTTGCTAATAACTATAAACACCTCAACATATTTTAACAACATTTCAGGGAATGTTGACCATGGCACAAAGAAGAACTGATTACATTTTAGTGGTGCCTGAATCTGGATGTGGATCCAGGATTTGTTTTCAAAGATTTATTAACAGTGTGAGATAGGACAGTTTTCCACACTATTGATATTTGAAATGCCTTGATGGAAGTTTGTATCCTCTGAGCACTTCTAGTTTTGTTTGTATGTTGTTTTTTTCTGGCTTAAACCAACTTTATTCACCAGAGAAATCCATTTTTGGGTTGGGCTAGCAACTGGATGAGGCACTAATGAGGGGGGACATATGTGTGGTTAGTATGTTAGGGTACATGTTGGATAGCTTGTAAAGGATAATAATTTAGAAGAACCTGGAGAGAAGAATAAGGCAAGACAAGAAACCTGAATGCCAGTGAAGGGCAAACAAACAATTCCAGAAGCTCTCAGCAAAGTGAAAGTCTCAGAAAAAAGAAATGTTTGTATGTCTATCAATAAAGCTGTTGTATCAGTGTATCTACATATACTTTTGGCCTGACCTCTACACACTCCAAAATCACAATATGCATGTGCATGTCTGGGCTCTTATCTGCGTCTCGCTCTCCCTAAAAGAGCTGCACAAACAGCAGATTGAATGAAAAACACACATGCACACACTCCAGGATTTATTGAGGGGAGCCATAAATGCCCATTTTTAAGACCAAGCCACCATATAAAAGCCTTGGATCTGAGAAGTAATGGCTCCCTGTAGGCCGGTGATAACTCTCTGTTTATGTGTGTGTTTGCGTGCGTATGTGAGAGGCTGAATGGGACAAACACTGAGAGAGAGGTAATAATGTCTGAAAATGACAGACAAGCTGCGGGAGAAAAGGCTGAAGAGCACGAGGAGAGGGAGAGGAGTCATCTACAGTGTCTGTTTTGTTCGCTCCGTCTGATCTGAAGAGCACGTTATTTTTCTTCAGCTGCAGGTAGAGGTGAGATTATATACCATACACCCCGCTGAGGCTGAGAGGTGAACACACTCCATCCACTGTGTGTTTGTGTGTGTGAATGTGTCAGCAGTGTTATAAAAACAGCAGTAATATTACCTGAGTGATTTTCTTCTTTGGGAATTAAGGTGCTAAAAGGCTTTTATAGAGAAAATAGTCAAACATGTCTGATAGTGGAGGCAAAATGATCCCTCTTAAGAGCTGGGCTGATGGTAATTCACTGAAACATATAGAAATACATCTAAAGAGATGGAGCAGGGGCCCACAATCACTCCTGTTGATGTGAAATGTTCCTTAGATTTTGAAGGACATGTCTTGAAAACTTGTTGCATGATGGTGCAGTGTAGGCCTGTGCTAAAAATATCAATACAGCAAAATATCATGACACACTCTTTAGGGATACATGTATCGATACGGATTCTACAGAATTGATACGGCCTCAATGTTTTGACAGCTGTTGTCAGCACACTTTGGATAATGTTAACAATGGCACAGTTCAAAGTAGAAGCCAAACTACATGATGAAGCACATGTTCCAAATTTGAACTGAAGTCTACCATCTTTGAGGACCTGAGTTTCTTAAGTTCATATCAATATCGTGGCCTCAGTGTTGGGAGGTTGCTGCAAATATCCAGCGCTAGTGCAGTGGGGAACACTGGTGTCTCACAGCAAGAAGGTCACTTATTAGGATTAAATTCTGCTCAAAGTGAGGACATTTTTAAAACCACATAACAGTGATTTTGTCAAAGTCTTATCCACAGTATATGAACATTTGTGAGATCTACATAATGCCAGAAAATACCCGAAAGTCATACTACAAAAACCCTGCAGTGCAGCAGTATCCACCTGATTCATTCTCTGTAATCAGCCAGAATCATCATGAAAAGAAAGAAAAGAAAAGATTTCTTGATAGAAAGGATTTTTTTGCTCCACCTTTAGACATGTTTTGGCTAGGAATGCACAATATTATTTGTTTGATATCAGCAGATAATAGCTTAAAAAGTTAAATATTAGTATCTGCAGGTATGAGAAAATCTTTATAGCTCATATATCAGCTGTATATAAACCCTATATCAGCTGAAATATTGGCATAATGTCTTAATGTTACCTAATGTTTCACCTCAGTTTATCTTAATGTCTTCACTAAGACACCAACATTAAAAAATGTTGTTTTATCTTGTTCCTTATTCTGTTTCCAATGCAAATAACACGCCACAGAAAAGAAATAGGTACATTTCAGTTAAGTAAAGACTGCATGCTTTGGCCAAAAAATATCAATGTTGGTATTGATAGTAACACGGTCTGAAATATTGGCATAACTGGCAAAAATCATATATTGTCCATCCCTAGTTTTGTCCCGTGTTTTGTACTTCACACCATGGCAGTAGCACCTGCCTACTACAACATCTGATTGGCCTGTAATGAATGTGATTGGCAGAACGATTGTCCAGTCACCTGCTGGATATGCTTTTGAAAGGCTCTGCCTTCCCCAAACACTTTCTATGGGCCCTTACCAAATGGACTTGTGAAACATATTGGTTCATCTGGTGTGTCAGGCTAATACTACAAGACTACAGGAAAAATCTGCAGTATGCATTGGAACAGTCTGCCTCGTGTACTGTTTCCTATCATGCAGGTCAGGGGTTGAAATGACAGCTGTAGTGTATTTCCATGGCAACAGCCTTAGCATTATTATCATTAGCATTACTTATATAACAATGATACAACAGTCAAGCAAATCAAAGCTAGCCATGAGTTGCCCTATAAACAAATAAATGCATTTTGCTCAGCCACGTATTGATTTTTTATTTTGTTCTTAGGGGTGCTCAACTAGGTAAAACTAGGTGGGGTCTCAGAGCGAAAAGAGTGTTGTTTACAGTGGTAGGAGTCCTTTATTTTGATCAAATTACTAAAATGAATACCAGTCAGAAAGCTGACATAAGCAGTGCATCTATAACCTTGCAAGGCAGCTGAATTCACCAGATCCCATGCCTGTCATCACGCAGATCCCTCTTGCAGAGCTTCAAGCTGAAAAGGTTGGTGCTGGTCAGGAGATAGCCATGCCAATCAAAGTTCTTTAAAGGGCAAAGAGGCTGTAACCACAAGTGTGGGTTCGTTATGTCAGAAGTGTGAGGTGAGTGATTTGCCAACATGCAGACAAAGCTTCTGCTGTTCCTGGTTGCTTAATGGGATGTTGCTGAAATGGGTGTGAAGTATCTCATGGATATGTGTCCATTTCAATCCCAATAACACAACCTGGCACCTCGGGGTAATGGTCTGAAGACTTTTGGGCGTAAAGCCTTGGGTCTAGCTGCCCTGACCCTTCAGAAATGTCTCTCAGAATAACTACTTAACACTGGGGAACTCTTGAAAAGTCTCTGAAACTCTTGACCCTCTCTTGTAGACGGCTAGTTCTTATCATTTCTTATATTTTAAGACTGCTCTTTCAAGCCTAAATCATTTACATCAAGTCACAATGGCCAAAAGTGTCTGTCACTTTCCCTTCTTCCCTGTCTCCATCACTTCCCCTCCTTCCCGCCATTTTTTCTCTTTTATCTTATTCTTCTTGTCTCCTGCTGTCACTGACGTCTCTATCTCCTCCAGTCTGAGCTACAAAGGGATTTTTTTTCCATGTAGGTAATGCATCTATCCCCGTCTCTCACTCTCTCTGAGGACGTATAAGTCTGACTTCACACTGAGACAGACTGACAGCTCTGTTCAGCTCTCTCAGCGACGCTTCAATCATTCAAAATCATGCTTTCTAATCCTAAAAAGAGAGTGCTGCTTAAAATTTTAAATGACCTGTTACTCAGTTACTTAACCAGGGAGAGTTTGATGGAAATTATACTTTAAGACTCTTTTCTTTTGTTATGTCATGAGTTTTCTAATCCTATGAGATGTAAGGACGTGGGATCAACTCTAAATTGATTTACACATTTAGTTTTAAATTCAGGCTTATTTTGATACACCAAACCTCCCAAACCAAGACTGCCATCCTGCAAAACTAATAAAAAGAAAAAAATAAAAAGTAGAGGTTTTTGAACAGAAATAAAAGAAAATTCTTCCCTGAAGTGGATAAGAGGAAAAAAAAAGAAATGTGAATGCATAACTTTAATAATGTGGTTTATGGCATTTGCACAAATGTAAAAAATAAGATTAATTCCATTTTCAGACAACTGTTTTTGCCTTTATAACATCTTCCATTCAAACATGACATGGCAGCCATTAAAATCTGTTTGGTGGTTATTTAAAGAAGTAACCCCATCGAGCATCTTATTGATGGACACCGTCCAAAAATTATGTGTCATGTATTACATCAGCATCCATCCATTCATCCATTATCTATTCTGCTTATCCCTTTCAGGGTCGTTGGGGGCTGGAGCCCATCTCAGCTGACATTGGGCAAGAGGCGGGCTACATCCTAAAATGGTCACCAGCTGATCGCAGTGCCACAAAGAGAGATGGACAACCAAACCAAACATGTTAGACTTTCTGTCATGAGGTGTCCTGACATCATTTCCTGTGACAAATTATAAAATGACTTTTTTTCATGTCCAGCTAGACCCAGATCCTAGAACTGCTGGGTCCGGCTATAATCATGTATCCCTGGCATTAAGGCTTTCTTACAAATGAGGACATTTCATAGGCTTGTAGTCATGTCAACCATGCTCCTTGCTAGAGACTAATTTTATTACTCCATGCAGTGTGAGGACATAGACACTAGGGCTGCCACATTTCCAGTAACTTGGGAAAACTTTCCAAACTTGATCAATTTTGAGCATGCATGCTAATAAGCAAAGACCCTTTGTCCGTGCCTCTAAGCCAGGTGATGAGGAGTAAGCTGCTTTGCATATCATCAACACACAGCCTGGTCTTGCTTTTTATTTTGTCATTGGCAGTTTGGAGCCCAAAGAGCTTCCACAGAGTGGTTTTCCCTGTCCTCCATTTTGTTTTAGCTGTGCTTCCTTTTGTTCTTGTGTCTAGCTAAGTCCATAGAGTGAAACAGCAGATTGGCAGAATCAGTGTGCACAGACAGAAGGACACTTGATGACTTGATAACCTTTGTTAAGTAATATATAGTACAAAGGACAGTTGGTGCCTTTAATTTGCACAGGTGTCCAGATGTTAGTAGAAGCTGTGTACACAACTCCTGATCCTGTGGTCAAACTGAAGTCTGGGAGAAGGACATCATCGGCAGTCCCTCCCAGGTATCCTGCAGTACCTGTATGATACTGGTGTTGCTCTTTGTAATAAACCCATTATTCTGAAGCAAGCCAGTGTCACGAAGTCTCCTTCAGTCTTCTGTACATCACGAGCAGTTAAGATACGACAACAGACTTCCTGAAGGAAAGATAAAGCCTCCAAATTTTTTTTCCCAATCGTACCTTCAATTCAATAAAGTTACGTGGCTAATTTTTACATAAAATTCTAGCAATTACGTGAAATAACTGTACCGCTAACAGCATTGTACCTTACTGGTAGTCTTAGCTCATTCTCCTTAAAGGTACAGTGTTGCTGGGAGCCCTTTTGATGAGTTATATTTAACTCTTTAACATCTTCCATTCTTCTGCTGAAATCAAGCAGTCCCACAATGATTTGTTTGTTTCAACTGAACTGTTTCTTCAGTTAAACACACTGGTTGACATGTTTTGCAGTCAGTTTGGGGTTTTCCACAATGACTCGACTGTGTAGAAATGTTTTCTGAGGCTGCGAGCCTTGAGCTGTTGTTTCCAATCCACACTCATACCTCTCTATCCTCTGAACACTGCAAAAAATGCAGGTATTAACACTCAGCCTGTCCGTCACCCTGTCAGCGTGTGATTATCACCTCGCACCGTTAGTCATTTCTCCGACCCTCGCCCGCTTGCTTGCTGCTCCTCGCCCGCCCACAAATCACAAATGCAATCAAGTTGGCCTCGACAAGAGCCCTCGAATCACCGGCAGCCACCAAAAAAAACGGAGCGGCATATTTAACCTCTGCGCCCATCACCAGCCACTTGACACACACACACACACACGACACACACAGAGGATTAATGCTACATGGCTGTGATGCACTAGAATTCAGAAGTCTATTACTGCTGGCAGTGTAAACAAGTCAGGACGGAGTGTGTGTTTCCGCCTGTGACATGGATGTGTGTTAAATATGTGTCACAACCAAACGGTGAGGCGCTCTCTGATTACTGCTGATTTGTTTTCAACCACTCCAAGGAAAAATGTGACAGCCACGCACACGAGAAAACCATACGGGTATGAGAAAATGTCAAAATACAGCTTGAGACATTCACCGCGGTTCGAACACACTCCTCTGTCAAACTGTCAAATCTGAAGAAAAAAAACATTGATGAAAACTGGGAGGCAAATTTAGGACAAAGACGCCTTAGGGGGAGGACGCCGGGGATGAAGAAAGAGAGAAATTAGAGAATGAAGGTAATGAAAAAGTAAAAGTGAAGACGGCAGAGCTGCAGATAGGTCTGGGTCCTGGACTGTCAATCAGAGTGACATCAGTGCTGAAAATGACAGGGTGTACCCAAAAACCACACATTCACAAAAATACACAAAATACTTCTGGCATTGTAAGCTGAGATTGGGCTAGCTTTCCAAAAAACACCTCATCTCTCGCAGCTGTATTTTCCCCTAGCTGTCAAGGGTTTTTTTTGGCTGCAAAATACTGAAGACGAGACGGGATTAGAGAAAAAAAGGACCTGAAAATGAAGACAGAACAAGAACAGCAGCCCAGTTGTTCCGTGCTGCCTTGATTTGCACAATCAGTGGACAATGAAAGTAAAGTCATGGTTCAAGAGGAAGGGCTGGGGCAGTTTGGGTAATTTAATATAAGGTTTACCCAACTGAGCTTTAGCATAGGCATATGGGTGGGGTAATCTTGCAGTGCAGCTGGATCTGCCTGATTCAATGTGTGTAATCGGGCTGATCCCTCTTGCCAAGCTCTGCCAAGCAACAAAGCCCAATCAGAGTCCTTTAGAGAAGTAAGATGTGAGAGCTACAAGCGAGACGACAGCAGGAAATGACTGGAACTGCTTCAGTAGCAGTTTTATCAGATCTGGACCGCATTTCTTTATTCTGGAGTAGCACCTTACTACATTATCTGACTGGCCTGTAATACAATGTGACTGATAGAACGATTGTACAATTATCGCTGGATATGGTTTTGAAAGGTTCTGTCCTCCCCAAACACTTTCTATGGGCTCTTTCCCAGATGGACTAGTGATATATCTGTATTAAATAGTCAATCCACTGTGCATACAAAATCCCATCTCCTCTTAAATGGAGTATGTTTATACTTGAGTCAGAGTGGACAGTTGGGCAAAGTTTGATGACCATCCTTCAAAAGCATTCTCGAGGTACCGCGTGAACAAGCAAGAGCTGAACGCAAGACCTAATAACCAGGACATTTGACCTGTAACCTCCATAAAAATGGACAGATGGATGCACAGATTGTCAGTGGACATCCAGGGGAATGTAATTGTCACAGGTACAGGCAGACACAGAAAAGGAACAGACAGGAAGATACAAGAATGTATTATTTTCTCTTCATCTTCAAAAAGCTCTCTGTTATGCATCTAAAATTCACTTTTCTTTTTCCAGTGTTCCCTCAGCCCATGTCTTTATAACTGCTTGGAGACATGTACTTTTGGTGTTAAACCTTCCAATAAAACATTGCCCTGAACTTGATCCTTTTATGATAAATTATTGTTGGTTGAACATTGCTTAAAAAAGCAACTGCCCTGGGTATACAAAACAATATTTCCATGTCAAAGGTCAACATGGAGAGCTAAGCTGGTATAACTTAGCTCTCCATGTTGACCTCCATGTATAATGGAGTTGTTTTAAACTCTCATAAAATCATAAAATACATGCGCTAATATTGTATGACCTCTTGGCCTCTGACCATGCTGGCTTGCAAAGGGTAAACTTTATATTCAGTTATTTTAACATTGATTTGTTCACCATTTTTCTGGATGCATATGTGTTAAATTTATTTATTGTCTATGCTCAGTCAAATATTTGAGATTGAGAAATACAAGCTCACTCTGAAATTCAAGGAATTATGACTGAATATCAAACCATAACAGATCCAGCCACCTCAATTTCCCCTCCCAACCAACTGCCTGTCAACTTCCAGCCAGTTACCAGCCAAATACCAGCCAATAGAAGCCCCACCAAGTTTCATCTATATGAGATGGTGCGAGAGTAGCTGCCAAATCAACAGAGAGGAAGCTAAACACCACAAATTCACACAAACATGGCTTAAAGTTTCCAATCTTATGACTGTCGGGGGGGCAGGCCACGTCATGGACCTGCCAGAGATCAGCCAAGACACTGTCAGGGGAAGTAGGAAAGTTTTAAGAGGCTGCATCTATACCTTTACGGCAGGAAAATACATTTTTATTGATGTTATTGTTAAAATGTAGAAAAATGTGGGCTCTATTTACATGCAAACCCCCTTTCTTTACATTTTTATGTGCCATATTTACCTACGCCAAGGAAGTTATGTTTTGCTGGCGCTCTTTTGTTTGTCTGTTTGCATGCAGGATTACTCAAAAAGTTATCAATGGATTTTGATGGCATTTTCTGGTAATGTTGGTCATGGCAGAAGGAAGAAGTGACTAGATTTCGGTGGTGATCCCAATCCGGATTCAGATTTTTTTTTAAAGGGTTCATTAACATGACGAGATGGAGCAGTTCGCAGCATTTCAGGAAATAATTTTGCTAATAAAGACCTTAGCAGAGGTTTGTACCCAGGATTTGAAGACAGAGAGGGTCAATATTTCAAATGCCCCGTGGGAGGAAGTTCCAGAGCATGTGAAGGCTCTCGATCCCATGGTGGACAGGCGGGCAGGTGGTACTGTGAGGAGGATGGAAGAAAAAGACTACGGGGAGTGGGAGGGCATTTTGATGTGAAAAAGTTCAGAAAGGTTGAAGGATAGTTAACCATGAGCCAATGAGGCTGCAGAAGAAAAGGAGATACATGAATAAATAATACTGATGAGTCAACAATGGAGGAAAGCATTTATAATCTTTTGTGTTGAGTTTTCCTCATTTTGCTGACCTATTACTTTGTTGTAATCCACTGTAGTTTGTCATACTTTATAGTTAAAGCACCACTAAGTTTCTGTTTCTTATTTATATTTGGATGTTTAAATGTGAAGTAACATTTCTTTCGTAAATAATATATAGTATTTTTCTATTGGACACTCCCAGCTCATTGTGCAAATCCATCAGCACTTGTCCAATATTATAACTAATGCTTTGATAGTGTCATTGTTATTTCATGCTCTATTCTCAATCCATCAGTAAACATCTTTTTATCTTTAAATTTCTCATACAGTGTTTTCTCCTCGGGTAATTACTCTCCATATTATCTCCAACACTCTTTTTATTATTCTCCTCTTATCTGCTTCCTGTCTCAGCTGCTGGAACGAAACAATTTCCCCTCAGGGATCATTAATCTCCATCCAGGGCGTCTGAAAATACAACAGATTGTTTGTCTCTCCTTATAAACCTCTAATGAACAGATTTTTGTCTGTTTCAGACTAAACTACATGACGGACACAATGATTTCAGCCTACATCATAGACTTAGACAGACAGCATTTAAAAGGAGAAGACAGAAGGAGGAGACTGAAGTTACAAAAGCAGACAGAAATGGGACAGACGTTAATTTCCAATTTGCGATTCTCTGAGGTAAAATTAAGGCTCAGTCCATTCACACCTGTGTCCTTCCTTGTTTTTAATGTATGATGAAGAAAATATTTTAAAAGACTCAGGTTTATTGTGTCCTGTGGCAGGAAAAAATCTAATTTTGTACACAAAAAGGAGTTAATTCTTCTGAGAACAAGAGGTCACCATGTTGTCTTTGGCATTTAATATTTCCAGAAACCCTTTTTAAATCCAAATCCAGTTACAAAATATATGCCAACACTGTCAGAGAAATAAAATATCTGGCTTTAACACTATCACAAAAGAACCCCAACCCTTAACCTATCACTGTACTTTCACTGTCAGAGTTGGTGGGATGTAACAGTATGAACATCACAGTTATTGTGAACAAAATTATCACGGTTATCATTATTATCGCGGAATTATTGCAATGTGCTCAAAATGCTCAAATAGTAGGCTACTTATACACACACCAAAATCATTAAACCCTTTTATTACTATAATTATAACAGGCCACCTGGTCTTTTTTGTCTTTTGTTGTCAATAAATGTGTCAGGAATTTTCCTTTTTGTTTTTTTGTTCTGTAAAGCACTTTGAATTACCTTGTGTACGAACTGTGCTCTACAAATACACTTTCCTTGCCTTTGAATATTTTTTCACCCTTTTTTCATGAGTAATAAAAGTAAACAATTCTGACAAGCATTTGTCATTATCATGTTATAAGTGCTTAAAACAGTGTGTAATTACAAGAAAAGAAAAAAGGGATTTGAACTTTTAACAGGTTTCTTATTATAAACAATTCTATATGAACACAAACAAAGTTTTTGAGATGACCAAAAAAAAAAACGTATCTTACACAAAATCAATCATTTTTGTTTGCCTACAGCATTTAGTGTCCATGTTATGGCTTGTTATATTAGACCATGTCCAGGGTCTTTTTTTTAACTGATGATAGTCCCTGAAGCAGTTCGTGTCCAGCTGAAGACAGATCCCCACCTTGCTGGTTCCCCTCACTTCCCGCCCCTCTTCCTTTAGGCAAAGCCTTTAACTTAATGTACTTCTTCTCAGCTTTCAGAATCTGTTGGAAATATTTGTATAGCGTGGATACTCGAGGAGTTACAGTAGTTTGAATCACGTCTTTTTTGTCGCCAGCGTCAGCTTCATATTTAAACAAAGATTTATTTAGTTAAAAATGTGAATTGAAGAACGACCTGCAGTGGTCAGAACCTGACCCTTTTCACCTCGCTGGTTCCTTACTGAAGTCTTTCTCAACAATCCAGCCAGGCCGCTCCCCTCTCATGCTGCTTTGAGGGGCTTTGTGGTTCTTCCTGCCTCACGGAGACTTTTTCCTGGATTTTCTTTAAACAGGGTGACCGTCTTCAATTAGTTTCCCCTCCTTTCAAAATCCAAAATACGACCAGACTTCAGACTTTGTCTATTTCGAGGGGGAAAAAATTCTCCGGTACAGTGTCTGTGCGGGCACCAACCGCCATACTTTCGCTTTCAGAGGCCAAACATCACCTTGAGTTATAAACAAAGTGAGGTAATCAACACGGTTTTAACGGTAATTAAAAAAAGAAATGGAAATACTAACCGCCTGAAATTTTACTGAGAGTTATTATTTTACCGGTAACTGTTACATTCCTAATCCCTTGTTGAGGCTTATGATCTTCAAGCAGGACCCTTAGCTTATTTTGTCAAGACGTTTCAACTCTGCAAATGAGTTCATCCATCCATTGCCTTCTACTAATCCTTTTTAGGGTCTCAGAAAGCTGAAGCCTATCCAAGCTGACATTGGGTAAGAGGTGGGTTACACTCTAGACCAGTCACTAGCCACTCACCTGCCACTCACAGGGCCACACAGAGAGATGGACAACCATTCACACTCACATTTAAGGGCTATTTAGAGTCATCAGTTCACCTAAAAAGCATGTTTTCGGTCTATGGAAGGAATCCGGAGTGCCCAAGGACCAAGGCATGCACATGGAGAACATGCAAACTCCAATGCTGGTGCAACAGCTCCACAGCAGAGGACCTGTCACTGTGAGGAGTGGTCTTTCCATGCGCTCTCCAATAGTGCATCTGCAAGCGTACCATGCTAAAGCTGAACCTCCAAACAGGCCAAGGGCCAAGAAAGTGAACCTCACTGAAGCATGGAGAAGGGCACTCACACTCAGGTGGAAATGTGCTCGAGTACGACACAAATTCCTGAGTGAGAGTGCTCCCTTGGCCGACAATAACAGCCAAAACACCTGAAAACTTTTCAGACTTTAAAGCAATGATGTGTCTCCAATTGTCCGTCAGGAAATAGGCTTTTTCTAAGCAAAGGACAGGCTAACAAAAAGCAGAGAGACTCTCAAAGAAAAACTCTCTGAGTAAGTACATGAATTTGTCTCCGTCCTTGTCTCTCTTTTTTGGGAGTTTCTTTCACAGTGTCTCCCTCGTCCGTCTGTCTGGACTCTTGTCTGTCTACCTCTTTTGTGTCTTTTCTCTCCATTTCTTTGGCTCTGAGGAGTTTTTCTTTGTAAGTACAGGGCCTTTTCTCAGTCTGGGAGCCTCCTGTCAAACGTTATCTCACTTTAACTTCTCTATTCTCCTTTTTATTTTATTCATAAAAGAAAATCTATAACTCTGTGTAATTGTGTTCTCTTTGTATTCAGCCGTCACTCTCATTTTCCCTGCACACTTCCTTCTTGAATAGGACATTGAAATCCAGTTTTAGTGTCTTTATCACATTGAGTTTGTGTTTTTCTTCCTCTGAGGATGTTTTGGGATTTTATTTGACAAAGCTTTGTGTGACAAAATGGGCTTTTCGCTGATTAAGCTTCAAGCAATTGCTGATGCTTTGAAACAAATATAATTTCCCAGACTCATTTAAACTTATCGAGACGTGAGTCACTGGTGAACCCAACAAATTTGAGGCATGTCTGCTTGAATTGTTAAATTGCTTCATTCTGCAGCAGTGAAACTGCGATAAGTAAGCACTAATCCACTTCAAGCACTGTGGGGTTGAATGTTAAATTCAAAGTACCTGGGGCGATGATAGCCTGGCAGTTATGTCCACGTGCTACATGTACTGAGAGTGTCTCTGCAGCTTGTCCCTACCCCCACCTCCACAAAAAAGGACCTCAACCACTGCAGTTCCTTAAGTGTCCACTAGAGTCTCTCTGCTGAACACAGGGAGTCACATATATACTCCACGGCATTGTATAAGGTCTACAGCCTGGCAAAGTTAAGTACATGGCTAACATGACTACGGTGTTGATGCGTATTATACAGTTAGAGGTCACACCTCAGCTTGAACTCCTTGTCTGATAAAAAGTCTATTTGTATTTATTTTTGAAAAAGTATTTAAAATGTGGTGGCAACTGTTTGTTTGTTCGTGTGTTAGATCTTTCCCTAAATGTGATCATGTGTTTTGGAAGTGATGCCCCTCGCGTGATTGGCCTTTTATACTGGGGCAAGACTATATGACAGCATAATAACAGCCTGATCCCACAGTTGTATGGTATCAGGATAACCTTGTAGTGCAGCTGGATCCACCTGACTGAATGTCTGTAAACAGACAGATCCGTCTTGTCAAGCTCCAGTCTACAACGACTGTGAGCGGCCCCAAAGCAGCAAGGCCCAATCAGCATCCTTTAAATAAGGAAGAGGTGGGAGCTACAAGTGAGACGACAGAAGGAAGGGACTGCTTGTAAAAAGATTAGCATAGCTGCTAAGAGCTTGTAGTAGTCTTGACTTCATTTCTTTATTAAACCAGAAAAGCACTCAGCAGCTCAGTTACATCAGTGGCTTTTCCACAACCCCTTGTAAAAGACACAATTCGGGATCACCACGCGCTCCTATTGGAAGTCCTCGCTCATGTCTGTCCATGTGGAGAGCTCCTCTGCTGACATGGAAAGGGAAGCTGGGAAATGAAGTGACATAGGCTTGAAAAACGTTGACATCAGTTTGCACATAAACTACAACTCCCATAATGAGGTAAAGGGGGTGAAACCCTCACAGCAGCCGAGGAGAAATGAATGGGATTTACCATTATAAACTGAAATGTTTCTTTTGTGAAGTCAATCTGGATCGGATCCAGATTAAATTTACCTTGATGATAGAGACATGGACCCCAAAGTATTATGTAAAATTGGAAGCAAATTCATGAAGAAATGGCAGAGATATGATTTTTTTTTAAATTTGACCCAATGTTACCTAATGGGATTAATTTAAAATTTTGGGAATGTGTGAATCCAAACAAATATCCAGACCACCACAAAAATTGAATGGCTTCTTTCTTGGATAAAACCAAAATTTTCATTTAAATCCATCCAGTACTTTTTCTGTAAAGTTGCTAAAAAACAGACAAACATATGCCAGCAAAAACATAACCTCCTTGGCGGAGGTAATCATTGTATTCTGTTTTTATCTATGTTTTACACAATGTAGATAGTATGTCTGTTTGAACATGTAGGAGTAGTTTAGAGTAAGCCATTTCAAACACTGCCTTGCCTTTGTATTTCAGCATGATTCAAGCAGCACAGCGGCCTCTTTCAATAACTTTGTGTACATTTCCTTTAGTGTCAGACCTCCTACTTTCTGTCATGATTGTTCATGTCTTAGAACATTATTTGCCATATTTGTTACATTAATACCTAAGACATGGCCAATTCTAATGATGAAATACTTTTAAAAGATGCAAGTTATAAATAGGATTTTACAGTATATGAGAGAAATAATAATTAAGAAATTTGGGACCTTTGTTTCTTTGAATTCCCTGCAGTGAAATTATCTCGTTTATCAAGGTGATCAGCCTTAGCAAGCGTAATTATCTATCCTGCAAACATGTTTACTGCTGTCTGTTGAGTCTTTTCAAGCCAATTTACACCTAGAACAAGTGCCTTTAACTTCTGCTTTTTGCTTTGTGATCTGATTTGTCTTGTTAGCATCATAATACCCCCTCTGAAACTTCGAATGCACTAAGACTTTTCTTCTTCTCCTCCTTTGCTCCTCACCTGCTTATTGCCCCTTCCCCCCACCTGTCGCTGCCCCTCGCCTATTCGCACAAATCCTGTGGTCTTCTCATGCCTGAAAATGAGGCCTGTGTAATCTTGCTAACAAACATACACCATCAAAAACATAACCTCCTTGGCAGGTAATGAAATACAAACAACAATGAAAGAATTTTTCAACAGAAAAATGTTTTTCTCTACTTCCCACATGGTTTGGTGAGAATTTGACTTACCAAGTGGCTTACGTTTTGTACTTTACACCCTGGCAGTAGCACATTATCTGACTGGCCCATTGTGAGTGTGATTGACAAAACAATTGTCCAATCACCTGCGGGATTTGGTCTGAAAGGTTCAGCCCATTCCCAAACCCTTTCTATGGGCTGTTGCCAAGATTGACTAGTGAAAGATATTGAATGGTCCATCTTGTGTGTCAGTTTAACCTTCTGTGCCACCCTCCTTTCTTTTATCATCATAATGGCGAAGAAGCCTTTAAGAGAAAAGGCGAAGCACCTTAAAGAATCTGAACCAGTCCAGTTGCCACTTTGATCAGTGTTGGTTCAGCATGACCTGGATTACCTACCCAAAAAAGCGTATCTTGACATAACCAAGTAGTCTGTTGTGCCATTAGATCAAGCACTGCCTGATTTGGGGGCTCTGGGTTTCTCAAATCTGCCACAGTGACCAGCATGACATGTAGGCTGCACGAGAAAAGAGCCTGCACTCTGACCCAAGGGTAGAAAAGGCATCTAGATAGACCAGGACTTTCTGCCCACAAGCTATTACTAACTTTCTGCCACCAGTTAAGCTCCATTAATTTTACACATCACATGTTGAATGATTTGCAGGAACTTTTCCCAAACTTTATGCACTTATGAGTCCTTTAAACAAAAATATGTGGAAATGGAGTCCAGGTTTTTTCTTTCCTTTCCATTGTAATCCTCCCCTGCCACCATTAATTCTCCCCCACTGTATATTTCTGTCTGTCCATCATCGCCCGCTCCTCCCGCCCTCTCCCTCTCCCTCTCTCTGATCATTTTCCTGTCTCGGGTTGTGGTCGTGTTGATGGCTGCTGAAAACATCGACTGCTTTGATGTCTGATGTTTGCTGCTCGTGTGAGTTTGTCTGCTCAGCCCGAGGTTTGAAGGTAATAAGAGGCTATGAGCTGTGTGTGTGTGTGTGAGAGGCTCAGCAGAAAAGCAGCTTTTTTTTTGGTGATTTGCAGTTTTATGAAAGTTTGACAGTGAAATAAATGTACTGCAGTGGCATTTTCTTTTCTGAACTCCGTGTTTTATTGTTATTTTGAAAAATGCTAGCCTTTGCTCAGCTGGGATTTCAGGATGTGTGTGTTTTTATGAGCGTGTCAGTCAAGCGTATCACCTGAATGGAACCGCATATAAAGCCAATAAACAGCAAAAATGCATTTATGTATGAATGACTGCAATAACACCCTAACATATTCCATTTTCACTTTCATCTTACATTTATGACCCCATGGCCCCAAACATAAGACACATATGAAATGTGATGATGAAACAAAACACCAATATGCCCCAAAGAATAAATGTGCCACAGGTGGATTTTATAATCTAAGGCCAATGTGTGTTTTACGATCAATATTGTAAAACACAATATTCCTCTAGGCCCATCTTGCTAATGGATCTTTTTTTTTTTTTTTTTTTTTTTAATTCTATTCTAACATAACATAACTGAAGCCTGGAAACCAATGAATAAAGTTCACATCATTGATGGAAAATTGAAATATACCTTTAGTAAACACAAGACATGAAGAGGGGCTGCAACCCAAAATAATATCTCAGCTTGTCCAGAGAAAGAAACATCACAAAAGTATTTATTTTAAAGCCCCAAAACTTCAAACCTGTGATAAAGAAATGAGGTGAGATGCTGTAATAACCCTAGATGACCGATACAGAAAGATCTTTGTACACATTGTTTTAAATTAGTATTGTTATATGTGCAGCACTGTGGTGCAGCAGGTATTGCACATGCTTCGCAGCAAGAATTGCTGGTATGACCCCCGTGTGGACTGGGGTCTTCCTGTATGGACTTTGCATGGTCTGCGCGGAATTTCTAAAGGCACTTCGGTTTCCTCCCACTGACCAAAACATGCTCCCTAAGTTAACTGGTGACTCTAAATTGCCCTTGAGTGTGAGCGTGAATGGTTGTCTGTCTCTTGATGTGGCCTTGTGATTGACTGGCATACAGGGTGTACCACGCCTCTCGCCTAGAATCATAACCCTAGCCCTCATTCTGCCGCCAGCAATATCTAAATGTGTGCACGCTGTTGTTTTCGAAAGTCAATACACGGTAGGGCTGTCCAGACCATTATTACTTATCTTTTAAATAAGTATGAGATCACCATGTATGCTTAGTAATGACATTGGGTTATAATATCAAACTAAGTAAATGAAATTTTTTAAAAAGTTGTGAATAACCATGAGCATAACTGCCCAAGAGGGCATTTCTGACATTCTTAGCCAAGTTATTGTCAAAATTGTGGAAAACTGCTCTATCACATTAACAAATGGCATATATTTATAAATGCTTCAAACAGTCTGGATTTGGATCCCCAACAAATCTTACCACTTATCCCTTGTGCCATGACCAACACGTCCTGAAAATTGCATCAAGATCTGTTGAGAACTCTCTGAGTTTAAGGCTCCCTTCCCCACGTTGGAACACTCCACTCAGATTGGTTGACTGGTCTCCATGTTTTTAACAACTCTGCCTTCTTTCTACTGTCTTTGCTCTGGACTCAGCTTGTTACTTCAAGCCAACAGGCTCAAACTGCTTATGAACCAATGATAGGTCATCCCACTGGTTTGTCTCTTTAGGGGCAGGGATGAGCCCTTTTGGTCAGCTACTGGTGCTGTAAACAGGGTGAGAGGGAGTCCCAATGCCATAGACTTTATCTTGTGCATAGAGGTACTCTATCACATGCTTTAAAAGAATCATATTGTCTCTTTAAAGAAAAAAGATGCCTCTCACCGTCTCGCCCATTGTCTCTAGATAAGCTCTAGATGGTAAGCTGAAGGGGCTTGACCAAAACATCAGCTAAATCTCAGGATGTTTATGTTGTTTATCACTTAAAGAGGTTTTAACAAGAAGCCAAATTTGTCTGTGCTCCTCTTGTCTCAAAAATGAGACAAAGCTTATAGCAAAGAGTCAAGAAACATTGAATAAAAACACCTAATGTTGAAGTCATTCATTTTCTGATGCACTTGGGTGGATGTTAACAGAAGAGGCTTCTAGCTGAGCTCTAATGTGTTGTAATATCAGGGTGAAAGATTTGGTTTTCCTTTATGTTTGGCATTCACAGATGTAGCTGCTTCAATTTTTCCCCTGCCAGCTGAGTTCACACATCTTCTCAGACAAAAAAAAAACTCTGTTAAACAAAAATTTCTTCAAAGTTTATTGCCAAAATTGCCATTAGTGATGGCAAAAATATCTCAGAGGAAGCTCCAAGTTAACCAGCAGATGAAGGATTCCACTTTTTTCCCTGATAACCCAAGACTTAGACATGTGAGCTAAAACTGGCTGTTCAGGGAGAGGATTATCATACTAATGCTGACTTTAAAGAAGTAAAAACATTTTTAAAAAGGCCATAGTATGACTAACAGACAGTTGCTGGTTGGAGAAGCCCATTTTAAGGACATATCAGCCTAAAACTGTTGATTTTCTCAACTGTCATTGTGTTCCTCCATTGTGTGGCATGTTTTACGCAATTTGTTGGGAAACATGCATATCTTCTTGCCCATGCCACCATAAATGTATTGATATATGCATCAAAACCTATTCAAACATCTGCTTTATCTCTACTCCAGGGACAAAACTGAGATTATTATGTCATCATGTAGGTAATGAAGGACCGAAACACACTCGAACATTTGGGTTATATAACTCCACATGAATGCAGTGATGATATGAAGTTAACAAAGCTTTCACACCGATCCAATCACCACTAACTGTGCGTTCTATAGGACTGTATGGACTTTATGACAACGATGTCTAAATGGAGATAAAGAGAGAGACAGATAGAGGGAGAGATGGTGCCAATTTAATCTCATCAGATCTACGAGCTGTCGAGTGGGTTACACTCTGTGACAACCGTATCAGCCGCATCAATATTATAGAGGTGAGGCGGGAAAGAGGATTATACGATAACCGTGTAGATAATGGAGGCAAAGAGACAATAGCACAGAGGATTATTTATCCCTGAACCTGGAAACATGCTGTACCTGAACTGATGGGAATCATCTCAAACACTTCAGAGCTTAGAGCAAGAAAACAGCATGAAATCAGAAGAGAACATTTGTGAATATTGATGCTTATTTTTATATGGCAACATCTAAAGTGATTCTTTGCAGGTTAAGGGTTTTAAAGGTAACTTTGTCAACTGAAAACTTTGTTTGGAAATTGCTTTTTTTAACAAATTGATGTAACACCTTACTTTTTCCAGTTTATGTCACTGAGCTGTTAAACTTAAAAGACTGATGTACGGTGGCAGAAGAAGGTCAAACAATCAGCGACAGTTAAAATTTACACAAGGACAAACATTTGTGTTTTGAGGCTTTGTCATGTCTGTGATGATAAGTTATTTTTACTGCTTATGGCTCTACAAACATTAACCTTCTTTACTTCAGTCTCTTTGACCGTATATCAAAACTTTATGAGGATTTGGAAGACCACGTTTTTGTCAATTCTATTTTATTTATATCAAATCTCAAGCATGCAGTTTTACACATGCACAAGCAAACCAAACATTCACACGTACACAAATTAAACAACTTCGCAAGAAAATTCAATTCCCACGCGCAACATGGTGTTTCACACACATAACTACACACGCAGCTCTGATGGCAATCTCTCTCACTGCTCACTCAAATTAAAACAAAGTTTGCTGAGAACAGACCTGCTCACAGATGAAACAGACTTTTAAAATTAAGGGGGCAGACACTTGCCCCTTCAGGGATTGGTCACTCTCAGAGCTGGTCCCTCCCACATAAAAACCTTTTGTTTTCTCTCCTGCATGGCAACTTCAGTCAACACAATAATGACGATGGCGAAGAAGAAGGAAGAAGGATACATCGCCCTGCGGGTAATGTTTTGAATAAATGGGAATCATAAGGTCCGTGTCCAAAAAGTGGACCTGTTAGAGTACCAAGCCATTTTTTTATATAAAAATAAATTTTTAAATAAATAGTTCCAACTTTGTATTTGTGGATGCACAGTGAAAAATCCATAATTGAAGATTTTTTTAAATCAAAATTTCTCCCTTAAAAAATGTGTCAGTGATTTTTTTTTGACTTCTATTCTGACCCTTGGAGAGAGTGACAACTAATTCTTAGTCATATGGACCAATTAGATGTGCCCATTTTCTTCTTCTCTTGTTTTCTTGACAGTAGCATCCAGTCGGGAGGAAAATGAAACCAAGATTCATTTGATAACCAAATGAGTGCCAGTCTTGGATGTAGTTTCTGTCTCAAGTGTTTCAAAGAGCCACGTCTTATTACTCACACTTCCTTTTAAATCATTTTAGGGAGTGACAGGTAACTATCTTTTCTCTCGTTGACATTTGGCTGCTCCTGATTGGATGCTATTGTCAATAAAACATGGAATAGATAACAGATGGAAGCTGATTCCACATTTTCTATAATTACCAACCCAACAATATCAGACATGCTTTGGTGGAAGTTTGTGCTCTTGAAGCACTTCTTGTTTAGTAAGAATTAATACAAAACAGAAGGTTTTTAAGAAATAAATCACAGCAAAATTGAGATTAGACTAATTAATACTTTTTCTTTTTGTTTCATGTAATGATTAAGATATTGTTTTGTTTAATAAACGGTTTCACATTAAATATGTTTCACTTAACAGGTGAGCATAACAAATGGAAATAGATTTATAGCTGTTTTAATCCTTTTAAATATATTTTATTAATTTTGTACTCATTTGTTGTTTTCAATAAAGTGTTTTGTGTTTCGTTTGGGTGGACTACATAGTATTGTTTGATCATCATGGCAGCTATTGGAGATGTACATTGAAGACTTAAATGAGTCTTCCAACTATTTCTTTGTATTTGAAACAAGTTGGTGTTAATAAAACACATTTTATATTTGTTTCTTCCCACCTTGAGTTTGATTTTAGAGAAAAATCATAGCTCCTTCCCATGTTGTAGATTGAAAGCTTACAAAACCTTTGGCTGTATCATAAATCAAGCGCTCCCGTCAGCCAATGTTCTGATTCTTTGACAGAGATGTACAGAAAAAAATAAATAAATAAATAAACTCATGACCTGAGCCATCAGAGGTCCAGTGTTATTCGACCATGCAGCAGCTAAACATGCAGAATTAAACGGCCTAAAGTGAGAAAGAGACAAAAAGACTGACAGTCAATTTGTTCTTGTCCTGCCTTATCACATCTAAAGCTGTCAGGCCGGCGTGATAAGTAGCCTGAGATGAGAAGGGCGTACGGGCCGTGATGGCTATTGCCCCTGACAACCACCGCCCGCAACCATTGATGAGACGGATAACTGACATGAGACATACACGCCGATGGAGAGACAGAGCAGCGAGGAGCTCGTTCAGACGTATCAGATCGTCAGGATGAGATCGGGGTGTGGTGAGCGGAGGCTGACAGATCTCTGCCTCCATCACTGCTGACGTGCCAGAGACAATGAGCGGAGAAGAAGAGAGGAGCCGTGATGATGATGTATGAGAGTAATAATTGACATGACTGCCAGATAATATACGAGAGAGGGAGGAGAGCGAGCAGAGAGGGTCAGAGGATCTGAGGGTGCAATATGAAACCTCTCAGTCCTAGATTAAGAAATATGGCTTTGGACAGAGGCCCTCTGGATCAGAAGAGAAGGAAGAGTTTTAGGGAGAGCTAAAACTTACAGAGCTATCCTGGACAGTATGATGTCAGAACTTTATGGGCTACATTTATGGGCGATGATTTGGTGCTTGACCTTCATAAATCCAACAACAGATGGGACAATGTGAAATAAAAGAGGCCATAAGTGTAAAAACTGTCCTCCTACTAACATCAGATCAGTAACAGTATAATTATAACTGAACAACAAATATCAGAATTATATAGGAAAGTCACCTAAAGTAACAATTACATACGTATTAATTTAAGGAAACACAAAGGCCTCCTCCACACATAGGCAGGTTTTGTTAAAAATATGATTTCCCTCCTTTATTTTGAATAATTAAAAGTTTTCAGTAATATATTTGCCTGCATGAAAATGTATAAATGAACTCTTGTGTGCAGTCAGTTGCATACAACAATGTCCCTGATGTGAAAAATCACTCACCACTCCTGTGCGATGACAGTTTAATTGTCAAATTTATTCAACCAACCCCTTTTTTTGACTGGTGTTAGGGTCTACCTTGAGACCGTGTTAAATGGTGCAGCCAGGTGGACTTTGGCTTTTCTCTAAACAGCAACTAAACTTGTGGTACGCACTGATTTTCCAAAAATGTAGTATGTAGTCTTCGGTAAGCATTTGTGAAATCCGCAATATGTCATAACTATTCAGATGTGTTCTGTTTCCCATAATGCAAAGCACCAATGGGTCAGGGGTCTAAATTGACAGGCAGCCACATATGTCCATGGCAACAGTCTTAGCATTATTAGCATTAGCACTAATTCTGTTGTAGATACATGACAGTAAAGTGAATAAAATGTTTGAGTTGTGTAAATAATTTTATAGTGTAGTTTTTTCGTTTTATATTTCCAGTCTAGTTTTTCTATTTAATATATATAATACTGCACATACTGTTCTTTTTTACTTAGTCTATTTTTTTAATTCATCATTGCTGTCCCTGTTGCTGCTGTTACACTGCAAATTTCCCCCTGTGGGATGAATAAAGTAATCAAAAGAATCTGGAGTACTTATATGTATACTTAATGTAGTTTTGTATTGTAGAAATAGCTGTTCTGATCAAAACTTTAGCCCAGTAGGTGGCAGTAATGCACATTATACAATGGCCGCCACCTGCCAGAAAACAAGAAGAAGAAGAATTGGCGGGGGTCTAGCAGAGTGCAAAATAACAGCCATTAGGCAGTCATATTACATACTACTACCAAATACAGTAATGCATTATATACTGAAAACCCTGTTCATTAGCAGTATGTAGTGGGCAGGTTTGAAATTACAGTAGGACAAATACAGTCATGCAGAGGAGAAACTGGTGCACCGATGCTACACCTGCAAATATTTTCCCTGTCTACATGTAAACACTGTAAACACAGTCTCGATCATAAGTTTTCCAAAGGTTATTTCAGTGATCCAAATCATTATTTAAAATTCACAGCAAAAGAGAAGTTATTAAAGAAAACCACCTAAGTATGAACATCACATATGAATCAAAGATATGGCCTGCTACAAGACTGAGGGCCCAAAACAATGAATATTTACCCATTTTTCAGAAAAAGCCCTATAAAGATCTTCCCAAAAAAGAATAGCCTAAAAATTCAGCACTATGACAGGTCATCAGTGGGTGAACCATTCTTAATTTAAAGAAAATCAATATTAATACTAAGTTATATCTTATTATTTAAAAGTATAAAATTACTATTTTGATTTATATAACAGATTCTGGGTCAGTAATATTTGCTGCAGGATACAAATTCATTTTTCTTTGGTATTTGTTGGTGCATTTTGCCTTTACTTGACAAGAATAGGACAGTGGACTAAGCTCAAAAGGAGAGACAATTAGGGATGACATGGCCAGTTGGTAAAGTCTCTCAGGAAATGTGTGCGCCCTGGGCTAAGATCAAACCAGAGGCTCCTTTCCTTCATGAGCGCCTTGTTTTGTGAAGGATTTTGGGTGAAAAAAAGTCACTTTAAGGCAAAAGTGGAAGAATTATAAATCCCAAAATAAGAATAATGCATGATCAGTCATACAAGGGCTTTATGGTTTTGAAGATTAATGCAGAAAAAGGAAGTCAAGTATGAAGAGATCTGGCCTTTTCTTCCAACTTCGATGATTTGCATTTGAGTTTGAAGCCTCTTTGAAACAAAGTTTCTGATGGGTGACCGTCAAATGTCTGGATCTCAAAGGGGAGGAAGGTGACTGGAGACAGACAGAGAGAGCAAACGCAGGGGGATGAATGTGTGAGAGAGTGGGCGAGAGAAAGAGAGAGCAAAAGGCTGAACGAGTGTGAGAGAAAGAAAGATGGATAGACGAGCGACTGATCGCCATTTGACAGGCAGAGCGAGACAGAGAGAGAGAGAGACCAAGCCGGGGTCACGTCACGATCTGTGCTCCAGTTAAATCCATCAGCCAAGTTGAGATGGACAGACGAGAGGCGAGATATGAGGAGGTGGAGACGTTAACCTTTTGTTTTAATGCTCAGAGATAAGTTTATCATGTTAGCTCTTTCATTCTACAAATCTGTGCACTTCTCAAACATCACAATAAGAAAAATGACCAAATCTAAGTTCCTGATTTCATTCAAACAACCTGCCTGTAGATCTAATACAAGAAGATACAGCCATATCGTCCCTTTATGGAAACTCATCTCTGGCTCCAAGCTCTGCATACATTTATCTGCGCGCCTGATGAGTCATGAATCAAAACTTGAATGACAGACAGAATGCCCTTGAAACAAATACTCATGCAGCATCCTACCTGTGGGCAGAGCAGGGTCTATGGTGGGTTTTTCCCATGAGTTGACTTGCTCCCACGTAAATCCATTAGTTCCCAGAGACACGCTGTAACCACAGCTGCTGTATGACTCCTCGAATGTGCAGCCACCTGAAGGAAAAGACAAAAAATGTGCATGAATATACAGATTAGTTAAGGTTTAACATGTTGGGCAAGGACTATTTAGGAAGGTTGAGTTGACCTAAATCTTCACAGTAGGTTTCATGTGAGAACAGCTCACACTATAAGTACAATGAGTTGGGGACCTTTAAACCCTTTAAAGCCTTGAATATCAATTATCCCTGCCAAGGTGGTTTAGTTTTAACAGAATAACTCAAAAAGTTTTGGGCTGAATTTGATTAATTTCCAGAAATAGGCCAAAGACAAACAGTAAGATTTTGGGGGTGATCCGAAATTTGATGTGGATCCAGGAATTTTTTTCAAGGATCGGTTAACATTGCAAGAGCAGATTTCTACATTTTCAGTAATAATTCAGAAAATTCTCAACAGATTTATGTGATATTTTCAGGGGATATCCGTCATGGTACAACAGAGAAGTGATTAATTTTAGTGGTGATCTGAATCCAGATGTGGATGAAGGATATTTTAAGGATTTGTTAACATAGTGAGATAGGGCAGTTTTCCACATTTTTGAAATAGTTTGCCCGATGATGTTGGAAGCACTTCTAGTAATAAACCATAAAAGACCCAAGTCATGAGAGCAAATGATGACATATTCAACAGCTGTTGTACTTATAGTGTGAGCTGTGCAATGATACGATCAACACAGCCCACCACAAACCAGCAGGTACTTAGAAAAACACAGTCAGACCTCTTTACTCCACAAAAAGATACTTTAAGTCATTATTCTTGTGGTCTGAACCATAGCTATTATTATATATTATATGAATCATTATGACCTGAAAGAGCCACTCAAGACTGACAATTGTCACTCCCTGTCAGTGCAGTGAAGGGAAGAAGGAAAGCAGAGTGAGAAAAAGAAGAACTGAACAGGAAGTCAATGCAGTGTCTATATGGTGGGGTTGTTGGGGGTGTTGTGTGAGGGTGTGTGTGTGTGTGTGTGTGTGTTTGGAGGGGGGTGCAGATGAAGAGAAAGCTCGATGTGTCAACATGATTAAGTCACAGAGTCTCATCGTTATTTCATGGCCCGGCTGAGACACATTTTCCACCACATTAGCCTTCTCTGCTAGCCTCCAGCACTGCATACACACACACAGCACCCCCACCCATACACACACACTTAACCACGCTTGTTAATTAGACATATGCTTTGACACACAACCATTTTGATTTGTTTTGAAGCTTTGGAAACGGGGAAACATCATGGCTTAATTCTTGAAATCACTTCATGCTAACTCTGTTTTTCATCCGTCTCTTTGTTCACGTCATCTCCTCTGAGAGCATTTGTCAGATCAGACTTCATCAAAACAGCGAGAAAAGTTAAACAAATAAACCTTGAACAGTTAAAGTAATGTGCTGTTTGTGTTGGGTTCTCCTTTTGAACCTGCGTGAAAAGAAATGTAGACATGATTGTGCAAAATAAAACATACATTGAGATTAGATGGGCTCACACATACTTATTTGTGGGAAGATCTTTAAAGAAAATATGCCCTCAGTATATTGTTTTAGATTGGATACTGAATTTTAACAACCTCAAAGCTAACAAAGCCTGGCACCGACAGCGAGGTCCTCTCGCACCCCCATTTTCTTTTTTTAGCAAAACTACAACACGCAGATCAGACCTGCTTATCAATCTGATTCTTTACCAATTCTATTTTAAATTTTCTGTGTAAAAGTCAGCCTACTCAAGCTTTGTCTGTTTGTATGTTCTCCATCGTCCAGGTCATGGTTATCTAACGATGATCCAACTGGACTGGTTCAGATTCTTAAGGACATTTGCCATTTTGACAAAAAGCTTCTTGAAGTCGAAGAGCTAGAAATTTAAAGCCTCTATTCATGAGCCATCATATTTATGGTTGATAGTAGTATTTTGACCTTGGAAATGGAGATGGAGTTGAATTCAGACTTTATCAGGTTATATTTAATGCCATATATGCCTTATATGCCATAAGGGTACTGCATTCAGCACAGGTACGTAGATGGTAGTTGGACATGAACTTGTATAGAGAGATTTCTAGTCTTTCTGAACACTCCAAGAGCTTTCACACTGCAGGTCAAAACCTATACACACCCGTTCACTCACTGATGGTTCTCAGTTTTTATGGAAGCTGTACATCCGTATTAGCAAACACATATTACAAAGTATCAAATCCACACCCTTTTAAACCCATAAGGAACAAACATACTCTGGTTTGCTTTCTGGAGAAGTTTAGTTCATTTGGGCTGGTGTGAAAGCTAACTCTGGTACGCCAAAAAACAAGGGTCTTGGTTTGCTTCCAATTGAACCTGAGTTTGGTTTGCGTTGGGCATGAAAGCAATCCGAACCAAACAAGGACCAAACAGAGCAAGCGCACCAAAAGGGAGTGAACTGTGGCTTGGATTTGGCTGAATACCACAACAATAAGCAAGCTAATGTAGTCCTTATTGTAAATCTTAAGCAGAGTGTGGCCAACATTAGCATTGCTAGCCCCGCCAGCCTCCGGTCTTCTTAACAGGTTGACATCTACAAATCGAATATGGTTACACATCGTTCCAGTCAATATTCAAGTGCCACCTGATGCAGCAAAAATGCAGATTTATCTTAAATTGATGGCACAGAATACTCCAGAGCTGCTGTGAGCTAAGCAAGGGTCATAGTGCTACTGTAGGCTGAATGGAAGAAACAAATGCTGCAGCTACAGCCCCAACTAGTGGCAGGAGGCTAGATTACACTATATTTGACAGGGAGCAGTGTGAAAGCAAAGCAAACCAAGTGAAACATGAAACCATTTGAACTTTTGGTGTAAAAGCAACCCAAGACACAAGACAGCCATTTGGTGAAGGAAACGGGAAAATTCAGAGAAATCCACACCAGGATTTGTACCAGCAACCTTCTTTCTGTGAGGCAGCAGCACGAACCACTGCTTTGTAGCCTGTATGTTGAAATGAAAAACAGTAAAGAGATAAACATTCACCTGTCGGGACTGTATGAAGGAAATGTTTAATATAATTTTGATCTTCTCTCTTCAAGCAACACTTGCATCAACTGGGAAATAAAAAGGAAAATAAAAATCCTTCCCTCCACTCTGTATTCTGTTACAAAAACAACCTCCAGCAGTGGGTGAGAAATGGGGAAAAACATTTTCTTTCTTAGAGATATGAAAATAGTTATAAATTAATCAATAGTGAGATAATGAGCCTTTATCGCCCCCTCGTTGTTCAGTGATCTCATTAGAAATGAATAAAAATCAAAGTGATCTCATTAGGACTGAGTTATAAACAGGCGAGGGGGGGGCATCAATATTCAACATCAGATCTGCAATTTTAAGACCGCTGTCAGGGGGAGAGAGAGGGGAGAGTGAGAGTGTGTCCATGCCCTCGATCTAGTTTGAAAATGAGTGCAACACCTCCCTCACTGACACAAACACACACACCCTCAGTGTCAGGCATCTGCAGAGTGAAAATATAACAGCGATACACACTAAACGTGGTGTGAACTCGTGTGTGTTTGTGTTCTTCCTGTAGGGGTGTGTGCATAAATGTATGTTACTGTGTCATATGTGTGTGTGTGTGTCTGCATGTATTAATATGACTCAAAACAGGCAGAACTCTTTCATCTCTGCTAATTAACTTTCCTGTGGCTAATATGATCACATATTGATATGGTGTCAAGACAAAAGCACTTTCCTAGAGATAAATCAAGAGAGAACAGCCGACTGGATATGATCATTGTTTTCCAACCTGAGTAGCAACCTCAGGTGTTGATGATGAAAGCATTTTTTGTGCTCTGATTACCAAGTTTGCGCCCCAAATCCTGACTAAAATGCAAGAAAATACAGTATATTTAGCATAAATTGAAGACAAAAATTCAGAGTCAGTCAAGGCCTTTCTGTGTGGAGTTTGTATATTCTCCTACTTCAACTTGCATCAATCCGTCCTTATTCAGTTATAGGCTTGTTTTTACGTTTTCATCCATATTTGCACGTCACCAGTGTAGTTTCTAAATAGGATCTGCTTGAACTAAAGCCTAATTAATGCTTCTGCATAAATGTTACTGTGTAACCCATGGTCCAGGTCAATGATCATCAACTGACGGCCCACAGCTTCCAATCTGGCCCTCTTTCTGAGTCAAATTGGTTTTCAGGACATTGAAGTAGAAATAGACTAAAATACACATTATACCTAAAGGAAGATGTTATATTTTTTTGGTAATAAATACATAAATACACTATATTCAGTGATTTTCATACAAGAAACCAACTGCTTGAAAAATAGTTCAAAAAAAGGACTGTGACTGAAAGCTTAGCTGTGACAGAAATACTTATTTTCAGTGTTTCTGAGGCACTAACAATACCTGACTGTTTTTACATATAGAGCAGAAATATTCACATAGCATGAGTTCAAACTCATCGCTCCACGATTACACAAATGGAAGGATTTTGATCGAGAAACATCCCGAGCTTTATTTTTATGATTTCGAGGTGCTGTTTGTCAATATTAAAAACGCATCTGGTTTTGTAACACACACAATCAAAAACCATTATAACCCCATTCTGTGTTTGGTAATTGCCATTTTGCTTATTAGTCTTTGGTGAGGTAATTTTGTTCAAGAGCAAAAACAAATCAACTGCAGTGACAACAACAAGGTTTAGCGCTTTTAATTTCCCTCCCTGCTTTTCATTTATCAACGATAAGTTTAATTGAAAAAGAAAATTATAGGATGGAAACTGCATGAGTGGGATCATTGAGTGAAATTTACTTTTACCAGAAGCAGAGAAAATAAAATGTTAAAATGAGTCTCACATGGATAAAATATTTAATTGGCCGTGGATAGTCAACAATCAGATTTCAGCTCCACTCGCTCCCTCATGAAGTGAGTTTGTTTTTGATCAATTATTCTTTTTGGAGAACAGAAACAAGGTAAAAAGTTCACCGCAGCCTTTCATGTGTTTTCAAAATATAACACAGCAGGTTTGAAATGTTCCTGTTTATGATCATACCTTTTGTTTTCAACAGCAGGAGGCAGAGGAGCAGAGGTACTTTTGTGAAGGGACTGATTTGCCTTTTGACTGAAAAGTCACATAAAGTAAAATACCAACTACTTAACAGAAATGTCTGACACTCCAGGTGGCTACCAAACAGAGAAACTTGTGAAAACCGGGACTGAAAGAGGCATTTGATCTTCTACCACCAAAGTCTTAGTGACTGGCTTTAAATACCAACTCAATCTGGTATACGCTGTTGCAAATTAACCCTCTGTCACACTAGAGACAAAGAGGTGGAGTTGAGACAGGCCTTAACTTTTCTAACTGCTGACACACAAGCTTAGCCCTGCTTCTAATTATGCTCAAATCTAGAAGTCAAAGAGGAATCAAAATAATTAGTTTGACTACCGTTTGCTAAATAAAGGGGATCGAAGGATGTTTTATTTTGAAAGGATGACCTGACCTCACATATCCGCCCATTAAACCCTTGACCGGGGGGGACTTTCCAGCTTGGCCCTCTGACTCTGCCTACACTGTGATGAATGAAAAAGTTCAGCGTGTCGTAAAACCATGTGCTTATTCACTCCTCCTGCTGTGCTCTGGGCGTAGATGCAAATATATTTGACTCTGCATGATGTGTGTAACTGAAGGCACTTGAGAAAGCTTAACTTCCTGATGTTGAAGGATTCAATTCAGGGGGAAGAAATGATAAAATACCATCAATATGTTCAAAGAGACATTTCTTTTGGGAAAACGTTAGTCAGTTATGCAACAAATTCTGTTGGTATTGTTCAGTGGTGCAGCAGGTAGTGCAGGTGCCTCACAGCAAGAAGGTTGCCGGTTCAACCCCCATGTCGGTCAAGGCTTTTCTGTGTGGAGTTCTACCCCATGCATGCGTGGGTGCTCCGGCTTCCTCCCACAGACCAAAAACAGGCTCATTAGGTTGATTGGTGACTCTAAATTCCCCTTAGGTAAGAGGGATTTTAGGATGTGCAAAATGCCCTCTTTATGCATTAATGGTTGTCTGTCTCTCTATGTGGCCCTGTGATGGGCTGGTATAGATATGGATGGGTGGTTTTGTTTGGGTTGAATACCTTTTACTGCCAAAACTGACTGTCTGATTTGTGTTCATTTGTTTGTTGTTGTCACTGTACGTCATGTCAGCCATTTCTGTTGTGTTATTAATTGAAATATAAAAACTTTTAATGGGAAAAAAGGCCTTTAATGTAAGTTTTAAGCATAATTGTCCAACAACTTCCTCAGGTCCCAGAATGAAGCACTGGCCCAAGATCTTCTCAACTAATTCTTCATTTATGTGAATCAAGACATGGTTGATTGGCAAATTAAATTAATTTGTAGTAGAAATTAGGAGAAAATCAGCAACAATGTGTAATTTTCCAATAATCAGTAAAGCCAAACATCAACAAAACTTTAATCAATTATACCTTGATGCACTGGAAATATTTTAAATGATCTTGTCATGGGTGTTACGAGATCTAAAGTGTTGACACACAACTTTTCATTTCACATGCTACGAAGATATCGTGTATCCGTGCATTCAGAGCTAAATCTTCTGCTTCAGCTCACATCTGGTCCCTTTAAACGTGTGGGTCGGACTTCCTCTTGATCTTTCCTTTAACACTCTGTCACAATGCACGAAACATGAGTCCCATCCACAAACATTTAGAGCAAACCCAAGTGAAGCAGCATAAAGAAGCCTGTGCCCACAAACACACTTATCCCCAATGATAACACTTATTTAAGCACAATCCTCCTGAGCTCCTCATGTTAAGATTTCTGTTCCCTCGGGGCACAAACAGGCGGCCATTAGAGGCTTTCATGCCAGCTAGAGTTAACACAGAGAGACAGGACCCACAGAGTCACACACTGACTGGGGGAGGGGAAGGGGGGCATGACACCCTTAGGCGAGCGCTCTTAAGAGTCTGTTTACTGCTCACTTAGATAACATCCACTGATCCCGAGTGTGTTCAAGGGTGTGTTCAAGTGTGTGGGAGCAAACTCAGGACATGCTGCTGTGTGTTCATGTGTGAGGAAACAATCCAGTCGCATAAATGTTGAAAAGTTAAAGTCAGAGTGACGTGTCCTGGAGTTTTTTGGATCCTAACCAACTGCTTTGGATACGTTTTTCAGCAGCCGATCAAAACTTAAAGGCAATTTCATAACAAAGAGCAGGTACCTGGAAGAAATGTGTAGAAATTGGTGGATGGAAATGGTGCTAAAAATATAAGAGATATTATGGGCTGTATCAATTGCATGTTTAATTTACAAACCCTAATACCAAATAAGTTGGGACATTGTGTAAGACATTAATAAAAACGCAGTTCTGTTTTTGTGGTCCCGGTATTTCACATTTTTTTCTGTAAGACCTATCAATTTTCGCCATTTCGTGGCATCCTGCAGCATTGTTTATGAATTTAAATCTCATGCGTCACAACATAATGCCCATACGTACCGATTCAGCCAATCAGAGTGTCGGTATTGTTTTCTCAGCCACTGATTGGCTGTTGTGTATCACGTGGCTTCGCATCTGGCAGGGAGGAGAGATGCTTGGTTTGTTCTCTCTCAGTTCCACGTCTCTGCATAACTTTAGTGTTTCTCAGTATCTTTTTATGTGTTTAGACGTATTTCCATTGTTTTGAAAGTGTGTTTAAAGACCTTCAAATTGTTTTAAAAGTACTGTAAAAGGTATAAAAACATGGCAAGAGTATATTTAAATAGGGTATTTCTATTTTGTGGATTTTCACTTATCACGGGTGGGTCTGGAACCTAACCCCCACGATGGAGGGGGGACCACTGTACAAGGATTTGTACAGTTTGTACTCATTTTGACTTTGATGCCTGAATAATGTTCCAAAAAAGCTGGGACAAGGCAACAAAAGACTGGGAAAGTTGAGAGTGCTCAAGTAATGATTTGGTATAAAAGAAGCATCCACATAAGGCTCAATCATTCACAAGTAAGGATGGGGCAAGGTTCACCACTTTGCAGACAACTGCTAAACAAATACTCCAACAGTTTCAGAAAAATGTTTCTTCACATACAATTGCAAGGAATTTAGGGATTTTATTATCTACAGTCCATAATATCATCAAAAGATTCAGAGAAATCTCTGCATGGAAGCAGCAAGGTCGAGAACCACCACTGAATGCCTGTGACCTCCGCTCCCTTAGGCAGCACTGCATTAAAAACAAACATCATCCTGTAAAGGATACCACCACATGGGCTCAGAAAAAACGTGAGAAACCATTTTCAGTTAACACAGTTTGTCGTTTTATCTACAAGTGCCAGTTAAAACTCTACCATATAAAGTCAAAGCCAAAAATGAACACTCATCAAAGATGGACTGATGCAACTTGCACATTTGTGAAGGCACCATTACAGGTTTTGGAGCAACTGCCATCTAAGTGACATCTTTTTTATGGATGTCCCTGCTTATTTCAGAAAGATAATGTCAGGAAACATTCTGTATGTGTTACAACAGCGTGGCTTCATAATGAAAGAGTGTAGATACTAAACTGGTCTGCAGTCCAGACCTGTTAAACACTGTTAACGCAGAAAAAATGTTCCAAAAGTGTATTATTAGTCACGATGGGAAAAAATGGGACCATATATTAAATAAAGTGGTTTTGAATTAAAAGTGATGTGTGCAGACTCCATATATATATATATGTATATATATATATGTATATATATATATATATGTGTGTGTATATATATATATATATATATATATATATATATATATATATATATATATATATATATATATATATATATATATATATATGTATTTTTTTGCTTCGTTTGTAAAAATTGAAATTAGTTATTAAGTAAAGCAACTTAATTTGGTGCCATTTGAGCATGAAATTGATGTTTTTGCACCAAGGGTTGGAGCTTTATATTTCAACACACAATTTTTTGATGTACATATTCTTTCTTATATTTGCTCTCCACTGAGAATGGATTTAAATACAGCTCTGTCACTTTATTTGCTCACTGTGCTAATGAGATTAAATCATTGTGTGTATAATATGTTTTTGCATATGTGTGTAACTGGGCCATGCATGCCAAGACACATGGTGCCACTTTATATATGGATATACGTTATCTGTGTGTGTTTGAGTGCGTCCTGTCTTTCCTGTTAGTTATCTGGGATTAAATCTCCTGTCAGCTAACATGCCAGGATCCCTAAATATTCCCATTACAGCTTTTAAAACATTATGCCAGCATATGCCATCTGCCCTCGATACCCCCCTCACACAGACTTACACACATGCCCGGGGGCTGTAAACTCACTGGCTAAATACTAAATGCTATTACTGCCACTCCAGTAAGCAAGGATAATAGGCAGTTTGTTAAAGTAACACACAGCTGGGGCAGAAGCGTCCCATTTATACAGGCAAAAATGAAATATATTTTAAAATCTGAGCCTTGCTGCTCTGAAAGTGAAGTCAGTTCTCATTTTTAAAAACTTGATTTGAAAGAAAACAGCCAAAGTTGTGAGGTTATGATTTTGTGTTTTGCATACGTGCGTGTCAGTGTGTGTGGGAGTTGGATGTTTAGCAGAAAAACAGATTAACAGAGCAAACGTCTGCGGGTGCTTTAATAAAACAGGATGAAGTGATATAAAAGGCGGAGGAGCCGGAGGGTTACAGGATGAGAGTGTTTGAGGCGAGGAGGAGACGCCTCGGGGTTACAAGTCAAACGAGTCTCTGACAAAGAAAGGAAACGATCACGAGTGAAAAGAGACTCCAATGTGCCTGAAATTAGAATTATTTAGACCGAGAGCACGCTGTCAGTTCTACAAAGATATGAGGGCCAGAGGTGCTGAGTGTTTTTTGGAGCTGAAAGCTTTTTCGCTCAGCAGGTTTCTGCAGTTTGAATGAGAGCAGAGAGAGCGCCAGTGAATGTTAACCAACGAGGGAGGGCGCAAATGGAGGAGAGGGAGGACTTTTCTGAGTGAAGCAACATTCCCATCATAAAATGAAAATAATACAAAGGTTCTTAGAGAGTTTCGGATCATTTTAAACCAAATGATAGTCCTCCGTTTCAACAGCAAGGTCAGAGGAGTCACTGCTTTAACTACTTGAATACTGATGCAACATATTATAGACATTTTTGTGAAAATACAGCTTGCAGTCCATTCAAATTTGGTTGAATATTCAAGTATTTGTTCAAAGAGCCTTATTCGACTGCCAACCTAAAATATGAACTCCAGTTTATAAGAGAAACTCAGTCCATATCAGCAAATTCCACTGAAGTTGGGACTTGTGTAAATGTCAGGGAAAACAAGTCTCAGTAAATATTCAACTGACACATTACAAAGATGAGATATTAATGTTCAAACTGTAGGCAGTGTAGCACTGTAGACAGGGGTGACAAAAGGCTCAGATGTTCACAAGCAAAGATGGGATGAGGGTTCACCACGATGTGAACAACTGTATGATCAAGTGGTCCAACAGTTTAAGAGCAATGTTTCTCAACATACAATTTCAAGGGATTTAGGGATTTCATCATCTACAGTCCATAATATCGTCAAAAGATTCAGAGAATCCAGGGAAATCTTTGTGCCGCCAAATACCATCATTGAATGCCTGTGACCTTTGATACCTCAGGTTGAACTGCATTAAAATACAACATCATTCTTTAAAGGATATTACCATGAGGGCTCAGAAACACTTTGGAAACTTTGTCAGTTTACACAGTGTGTCAGCACATCACCAAGTGTAAGTTAAAACTATACCATGCAAAGCAAAAGCCAAATATCAACAACACTGAGACACTCTGCTGGCTTCTCTGGGCCCGAGCTCATCTGAGATGGACTGACGAAAAGTTGAAAAGTCTACCGTGGTCTGACGAGTCCACATTTCAAACAGTTTTTGGAAATACTGGATATCATCGTATTTCCTACGAGCTAAGGGGGACCATTGAGACTGTTATCAGAGCAAAGTTCAAAAGCCAGCATCTGTGATGGTATCAGGGTTTGTTTGTGCCTCTAGAATGGGTAGCTTGCACATCTGTGAAGGCACCAATAATGCTGAAAGGTACATACAGGTTTTGGAGCAACATATACAACCATCCAAATCAATCAATCAATCAATCAATCAATCAACAGTCCAGACCTGTCTCCCACTGAAAGTATGTGTCAAATTATGAAGCACAAAATGTGACAATGAAGACCCCAGACTGTTGAGCAACTGAAGGAAAGAATTCCTCCTACAAAGATTCAACAATTAGTTTTCTCAGTTACCAAATGCTTATTTAGTGTTGTTAAAAGTAAAGGTGATGTAACAAAGTGATAAACATGCCCCCGTCCCAGCTTTTTTGGAATGTGTCGCAGTCATCAATTTCAAAAGTAGTGAAAATTTGCAAAAAACAATGAAGTTCATCAGTTTGAGCATGACACATCCAGTCCTTGTGGTGTCTTCACTTGACTACAGGCTAAAAAAGAATTTGCAAATCATTTAGTTTTGTTTTTATTCACATAAAACACAGTGTCCCAGCTTCATGGGAATATGGGATTGTAAAATTTTGTAGGACAGTGTGCCAAAAAGGCTGTTGAGGTGAACAAGTTTAGAGAGCGAGCAGGCTGGTGATTCACGTCTGTTTGTGTCTTTAGGTGTGTTGTCGTCTTTAAGTGGATACGTTGTCCTCCTGACGGCTCCATTGTGTCTTTAATTATCTGCTACATGAATCAATAGATGACCTGCTTTGTCACCTTTAGTTCTGCATGAGAGCACACCGAAAACAATGCACATCCCTTTATTTAACTCTAAAGCACACACACACCTCTAGCTGCATGAACACACACCTTGAAACCGGGACATGTGTGTCTGCTCAGCTGAATCAATCCATTTGGACAGAGCGGCGACCACAAAGACTTCTGTTTGAAATGACGTGCTGCAGCAGTCGGAGTGAATTAAAGGAGGAGAGGCTGACAGAGCAGACAAAGGACGGAGTAAATCACACACACACACAGCAGATCTGATTTATTCTCCTCCTCCAGCTGCTGTAATGTTATTCTGCTTTACTCTGGCCCAACAAGACGAGAAAAACACATTTAAGTCCGTACGCTGAGTCTAAAAACACCGCTACACACACCTGAAAACCCAGTTAACCCAGCGTGGCCTTTGGCTGGGATCCAAACCGCTGATTCTGGTCCAGGTCTAACTAAGTTTGACCCCACGGAGGAAGCAGGCCAGACAGCTGATCCAGACCTGAACTTGGTGTAATACTGTTTGATTTTTAGACCACAACAAGCTGCTCTGTGCAGAAATCCAACAGGAAAGCCATGAAATAAGGCCTGTTTGTCACCATTTTGGTGGTCAATCTGGATACAAAAGAGACCTTTTTAGGCCACAATACTGTTTAAAGAAAAAATCTTTTCTGCTCCTCATGTTTGTTTAGTAGTTTTGAATGACACTGATTAATCAAAAAACAAGCCTAACAAAAATGACTGACTTGTCCATTATTACCTCCACCAAGGAGGTTATGTTTTTGCCGGCATATGTAGGTTTGTCTGTTTGTTTGTTTGTTTTTTAGCACAATTGCGCAAAACTACTGAACAGATTTTGCTCAGATTTTCAGGAGATGTTGGTAATGACCCAACTTAGAAATGATTAGATTTTGGTGGTGATCCAGATAACCGCCATTAGCGAAAAATCATTTTTGCTCAATGACTGTTGAACTAGTAATAATATCAACATGATTCTGAGTGCTATGTGTGGGTTTTCAGGGTCATATTATGATGGTAACATTATCATATTACGATGGTAACTTTATCACGGAACTATGGCTTATAGATGTAACAGCAAGATGTGAGCTACCTTGGCAGAGGTTTGCGCTCTCCGAGTGCTTTCTAGTTTATTTATGATTTATTCCTTTTGAGTTGTGAGGGGCGGGGGCAGAGTCTATCCCAGCTGACACTGGCAATACCAGACTTCCTCAAATCAATATGATACTGTTACTTTTTGCTGTTATTTTCTTGATACCAATACTGATACCAAGACCAATCATCTACAACGTACAGCATCTACAACATTTATGACTTTGACATTTTTCATCGACCAATATCACACAAAGAAAAAGTACATGTAGACTTTAGACCAGGGGTGTCCAAACTATTTCCCAGGGGCCACATGTGGCCCGTGGCCCACTTTTAGTTGGCTCGCAGCAAGCTCCAAAAAATAAAGGAAATTTTACCTATGCAAGATGATAAGCTTGTGCTTGATGATTAAGCGAAAAGTCCAACCAGTCACAGCATGAACTGCCCTCATTTGCTTTGCTTTCTTTTCCATCTCAGAGTCAGATTACAAAGAATGATGTGCCCATCACTTTCATAAAGGACTAAGCTCTGATTATGTTTTTCAGCTTTGTGCAGTTTGTTCTCTTTGGAGCCTGAATGAAGAGATCAGAATCTCCTCTGTGGTGCTCGGAGGGTTAGATTGGTCTTGAGTGCTAGGTGTGGGTTTTTGGGTCAAGAATCATATTATCAGACAAAAGTCCCAGATTGAGTCCGAGTAGATGGTTTGATCTGTAGAACTCAGATGAACTCAAATGCTCTACATTTACAGCACAGCAGAACACAGTTCTAAAGGAAATGCCAGAAGTCTTGGTGATAAAAGTATGCTGGAATGGTCACCTGGTTGTCAGGGCAAAGTATCTGGTCCACTGCATCACCATTTTGAATTTATAAAAAATAAACCAGTTTCTCATCCTATGTTCCATTGCATATGTGAAAAAGAGTTCAACTGTCAAAAACTTTAATACTTGTCTAAAAATGTAGGGACAGTCTGAGTCACCACATGAGTCAGCAGACACACAAGGACACACACTTACATACAAATGCACAAAAAAAGGTACGCACTTTCCTTATGCTACATGAATAAAACACCGTCAAAACTTTTCTTACTCACCTACTCTCCCTTTACATCTGTTCTCCTCTGTCTCTTAACAATGAAAAATAAAATAACTGGACCATGCAGGTGGTTTCGGTGACATTCTGATGAAGTTCTGTCCCTTCTAGCCTGTTAATCCTGCCTATGCTGTCAAAGATTATAAATAACCAGATTCAACTCCATCCTGCTCGCTTAGATATGCTCCTACACTTAGGATGAATCCCAATTGTACCCCTTAGCCCTTCCTCCCCTGTCTTACCCCTTTGTCTTACCCCTGTTTTGAGGGCCAAGGGGAAATGGGGGAAAACACGATTCTAAGAAATGAGATGCCACTCGATTCCCGTTACGTCATCGCCCAGAGCCGCTCGCTGGCTGTGATGTAGGCAGATGCGACAATAGCTGTAGCTATCGCTGCGAAAGCTAGCTCGTTATAACGAGAAATTTTAAAATACGACCAACAATTCAAAACATGACTAATATTTACTTAATGATTTAATAATTACTTATAATTATGCACTTCCCTCGGTCTCCGCTCTGCCTTCTTGTCAGCGGGCGCGGTGTATTATGGGAAATTCTCATACCCCTTCCTTTCAAGTGAGGTCCCGGTCTGTCTTCATTCAAGGGCTGTGTAGCCCTTCATTTTAGCCCTTCCCCTTAGCCCTGCGGAGAATTGGGACACCCATTCACTAGACGTGAACACGCAAAACCAAGGGCTAAGGGGTAAGACAAGGGCTAAAGGGTACAATTGGGATTCACCTTTAGACTATGTCCACTTGGGGGTTTTCAGTGTGTCTGATTACAGAATCTAATCACTTCTCTTTTGTGTCATGACCAACATTCCCGAAAGTTTAAACTAAATTTGTTCAGAAGTTTTTGAGTTATTGGCAAAAACGAGAAAATTCCTGGATACGCATGTGGAATGAGATCACTGCCAAAGTCTAATCACTTCTTCCTTGTGCCATTGACAACAATCCCTGAAAAAAGTCATTGAAAAAAAAAAAAAAAAAAAGACAAAAAGTCAATCACCTGCAAAAACCTAACCTCCCCAACAAATATAGAAAATAAAAAATAAAAATAGAAGCTAGATTTGCCTCCTTGGTTGGTTGGTTTGTGAGATTTGTTTGTTTGTTGGATTTGTTTGGAAATTGGGGAAAGAGGCGAAAATTTGCATGCTCATGCAAAAATTTGAGGAAGTTTTCATAAAATGTTGCGTTCCATGTCTTACCATTCACTTTCAATGTATTTCTGTCATGCAACAAAATGAAATTCACGTTTGGTGTGAACACAGCTTTCAGGTATGAAAAAAAAAAAAGGTGAGCGCAATCTTTCCATGTCGGGTTGGATATTTAAGGTCAGTCTTCCAAGAGTCAGTGCAAAGAGGTCATCAGTTCACCAGTGTTTAATCTTATCTATCGTCTGAGCTTATGTATCCTTTGCCTTTCAGCACTTTGAGTGTTCAGCTGATGTGCACTTTTTCATCAAAATTCTACAAAGCCAGGGACTCACAAGCAGAGGACTAAAACACACACAGATCTGTACGTACACACTCTTACAAACTCACACTCTCTGTGGTCCTCATTAGAGGAGGCAGCAGGTTGGACCTCCTCTAAGCAGATCTGCAGGGTGACCCCATCCATACTGTCATTCTTTTTCCTCTTGTATCAGCTCTGCTCTCTTTTCTTCCTTTGTCTTAACTCAGACTTTGTTTTCTCTTCTTCTTTCTCTATTCTTTCATCCCCTCGACAGTGTACTCTCACTGCTGACTCCAGTGGCTTTTTCTCTTCTTTTCCATCACTCACATTCTCTGTTCCAGTGTATTTTTCATTGATTTTGGCACTATAAACAATCTCCTACTCTTACATTACACTTATCCTTTACTGTATTTACCCATGACAATGTCTAGTTTTAACTCTTAGATTTAATTTATGTATGAAATAAAGTCACATTTCTTAACTTGTCCTTTGTTTCCATTTTGCTTTTCATTTTAAGCCAGCCTAATTGTCTGCTAAAGTATCTTCACAATAACTAATGTTCAAAACGACCCCCTAGTTTCCACTTGTACCCTTGATCCAGCTGCATTTTATCCCTTTTTGAGCCTCTCTTTCCCAGTGCAGGACTGGTTGACAGGATAACTCTGTGGCAATTGGTCAGTAAAGGGTTGCTCTGCTTCATGTTGTCAACAACTCTGCATCCACTCCACTGTCTCCTCTCTGATTGTAACCCCCATCCAATGGGCTTAAACTGCAGATGACACAATGGTAGGATGTCAGAACTGCTGAATCCATTAGACGGAGAGAGGATAGTGGCTCCAGTGGAAACCAACTGCACCTCATCAACATCCCTCTTCCTCGTTCCTTGTTCACCTTGAGGCCCAAAACAGGGAAAATAGAGACGGGCGTCGAGGCAAAAACATTCTGCGTCGCTTGCGGGCAGACAGAACACTTCACATATTATACAATGCAACTAGCCTGATTTTGTTGCCCACGCTTGCTCGCATCACACCCAGTTAGGACATGCTGTAATGGAGGAGGGCATATATTGTCAGATGTAGCCAAACTGTAGTTGCTAATGGAGACATGGACAAGGTTGCCCATAAGGTGGGGGTAAAGGGGGAAGCCATGTGGGGTCCAGTGCTGAAGGAGGATCATTGAGGTCAGCAATGAAATGGTCCACCATCTTGGAGTAATGACAATCAAAACACTTATTCAGCTAAAATACCCAATATTACAGAATCAACAGAAGTACATTTTCCAATTACTGTTAATTATAAAAATTAGACAGAAATAAGTTTCAGTTCTGTTCACTTTAATTCAATGCAGGTTGGAGCTTGCCTAACAAGCCTATCAGAAACTCACCAAAGACCATCTCTTAGCACTAAACTACCTCATTTTGTATATTAATCAGTTTGAATAGTAGACAGAGTTGATCTGGGAGGAAGAAAACCTCAGAGGATTATTTAGCTGCTGATAAAAGAACCTTGTGAAAGATGAAAATGAGGAATCTTAACCTTGTTGAGGCCCTGAACAAGAAAGCAAGGCCCTCTGAGGCAAAAACTTTAAGAAATGCAGAGATATAAATTACTTAGTAAGACCTTTGTGCAGGAGAGGAGACATTAACAAGTTATCTGCTCTAAGCAAAATTACAAAGCACAAAAAAATCATAACATGGCTCAAAGAAAATCAAACCTTCCAAGAAAAAAATGTTAGAGGACATCTTTGCTTTCAGGCAGACCTGAACTATACAATATTTGTCTGTAATGATGTCAGATTGATGTATTAAAAGTTGTATGACCATAAAGACAAAACCGAAAAATCAAATAGAAATAGAAATATCATAGAACTTTATACAAAACACACTGAACAATGATGGCCAAGCTTTTCACATCTGAATCTAGTTTTGTCAAGCCTTGGCTATTTGGAGAACTAAGTTAAAGTATGCAAAGACACCAACAGTCAAAGCTATCCACACATTTACACTGATTCCTTTCAACGTTTTTTACTTTATGCAGTCGTTTTAACTGTAAGCAGCTGCTGAATCTGTCTGCTTAATTTCCTTCCATCAGGCAGATCCATCTCGCAAAGCTCCATTCTACGATTGTGAATGGCCCAGTCAGCCTCCTTTAGAGCAGGAAGAGGTGGGAGCTACGAACAAGATGACAGCAGGAAGTGGTGACTGGTCGTACAGAGATAATCTCATTTCTTTATTAAATGAAAACAATCAACAACATTGAAAGCATTTCTCGATAGAATTGGTATTTCCACTCCACTTCTGACATGTTTTAGCAAGAGTTTGTTTGATGAAATGGCTTAGGTTTCATATTTTACATCAAGGCAGCAGCGCCCACCTTCTACATTATCTGATTGATCTGTAATGAATGTGATTGACAGATCAATCATCCAATCACCAGACACATATGCTTTTGGAAGGTTGTGCCCATTCCCAAACACTCTCTATGGGCTGTTGCTAAGATGGACTGGTAAAATATATCGACCGATCCATCTGGAGTGTCAGGTTAGGTTTTTTGTGCTACTCTTGGATGTTTTTTGTTTTTTTTTTTTAAACCAAATTTTACAAAGAACCATATGTCACTCTTTAGACTTCCTTTTTTATTATTTTGGGAGCTGACAAGTAACTTTCCTGTCTGTTGTTGACTGCTGCATGATCCTGATTGAACAATGTCATCAAGAAAACAAGAAAATAAAACACTGGGAGCTTATGATTGGTCAGTATAAAGACAGCAAGTTGTCACTTTCTCTATGGGTCATAATCAAGGTCTTATCACATAGCAGACACATTTTTTTCATTTAAAAAAACAGGATAAAAAAATCCCCAGTTAACCATTGTGAATACACGAAAACAAAATTTCCAATTAACACACTGCATTTACTGACTAAATGCATTGTTGTAAGGATATAAGCTCAGTCTGTAAGAGCTTGAGCTGAGGACTGGGCGGTGGCTCATTCAAGTCCTGATTGAACCATGCTTGGAAGTTGGTTTGGTAGCTTGGGAGATAAAAGCTGACTTCCTGGGGCACTCAACAGTTGGTAACACAGCTGAAGGGGTTGGCATCCCTTTCCCACCAATGAAGTAGGGTTAAGCTTGCTGGTGGTGCAGATCAGGAATGATAAATGGCACAGTGTTGACCTGGTATGTGACCAAAGATTAACAATAGAGTGAGCTTCCAAAACATAGTTGTCCCCATAAAAATCTGTTGTACATTTCCCAAAGAATAAGTAAAGAAAGTGCTTGTTACCACTTTGGGGCACTGGCGATCCCATGGAGTCACTAAGTCTAGAAGAACATAAGTTTAACCAAAGAATCAAACTTTTAGGGCCACTTTCAGCAACACTTTCCCACTCTCAATGTTAACATGCCCTGCCTCTGAGTGAACATACTCCGGGTGATGTGTGGCATGTTTGTGTGTTTGTGTGTCTCTTGTGTGTCATATTTTCAAGCATCTGCATCTATTTCGAACACACACACTCAGACACACATGGGAGTTAGTGCAAGTAGTGCTTATTTATCACCCTCAGAATTCCCTGAGAAACACAAGAAGAGTGTTTTTACTGCCAACGCTGCTGCTGCTGCTCCGAGCGTTAGAGTGAGTGTGTGATGTACGTACATATTTTACTGCCTCCAGCGTCTGTTTCTCTCGCCGTAATCAGAATTGAAAATGCAGCACATGCATTCTGCAGCAGCTAATCATCTTGTTCTGACAAATTTTATGACTTTTAAGCATTTTTCTTCCTTTTTTCTTTTCTTTATGGCACTGTAAGACGGCGTCAGAAACATTCGTCACTTGGCAGCAGCTGAGGGTGGAAATGGACTTGTTTGACTTTATTATAATTATTTATTGAGCTCATTAAGGGGAGAAAGAGCTGAGCTAATCTGCTGCTTTATCAGCCTGTGACTCCCCATCTGAGAATGTGAGAATAAGAGAGCAGATTGTACCATCTGTAAATTATTTTCATATTCAGAGGCATTCATAATGTAACTGTCAGAAAGGCAGCTGCTGCTTCGTCTTCTTACTCACTTTATATTCTGACTAAACTTTAAAACCCCGCCGTCCCTGACTCGTCCTCTGACCTTCTTATGCACACTCACTCTCACCCTAATGTTTACTTCCTCCTTAAAACAGACTAAGTTCTTTAATACAGCAAAGTGTCTGCCAACTACACAAGAGTCCAAAGTGCATCATCAAATGAAAATCTTCCTAAGACTGGAGATCAAACATACAAAAAACCTTAACAAATCCCCCTGAAGCAACACCATCAGATGATAAAGCAGTAGAGCAGACTCAGACATTGAAGCCCATGAAAAAAATGTATTCCTGTGCATTTCCTTAAAGCTGCTGATGCAAAGTGCATCAGTTTACATATCACCAGTCCTATTTGCATAGGGCAAACAATATCCCCCTCAAATATTAAATACAAATCCCAATTAATAGCCTTTTTATGCCTCAGTAATGTCCACAGCTGATGACGTGAAGCATGTTGTCTTTAATCACATGGCTGCTCAAAAGCAAGGTGCAGAGAGTAAAAGGGATGATCATGTGCCTTGATTATACATGCGTGTGTTTTGGGCTTAACAAAGCTCAAACCAGTCAGAGTATCTGCTCCCATTCCCTTAAATCAGTGTTCATCAGGCAGCTTGCATCTTTATGCAGTGGGTATAGCTGCTTGGTCTGAATTTTAGATGGATAATTTAATTGCTCTCTTTTTATTGTGCTACCACACTCAGAGAACTCACAGAGCATTGTATGAAATATATTAATGTTCAGATTCAATAATTTTTCTTCATTGCAGCATCCAGAAGGAGAAAACAATCCAAAAGCTGAGTCAGAAATGTCATTAATTGCTAAAATCTCTGGTTAAAACCAGCAGAATCAGGCAGGTTTATGTTTATGACGGACCTGTTTGTTGTACATTAAATACTTGTTAGTTCTAAACAATTTATTTTTTCATTTTCCTGCAGGAATCAGTGGCTCTGTTCTCTACAATACATGCTTAAAAGACACTTCACAGCCTGTTTTACTTTCTGTGAGCAAGATTATAATTGAGAATCATTTGCACATATACAAATATTAGAAATTTAGCTTTGTGTTTAGAGGAAATATTTTATTCTGCGTGTGTTTTCTCTTGTTTCTGGGAGTATTACACGCACTGGAGCGCATGGCATTTGGCGCACTGAGGAGTGATGCAAAACAGCCATATTGTCTCTCATCTAATGACTTGACACAGTTATTCCGACCTCATGGAACTGACGTGAATGTCTTAAGGTGTAATGATGACAGAGTTTTGTTGTTGCACTTTTGCATAAAGGTTCTGTGAAAAGGGCCTTTGTATGCTGACTTTTTGCAGATTCTGTTTAAAGGCACTGCACTCTGAACTGTTTTGATACTACTCAATAGAAAATAAAGAGAATGCATCAAGAAGCAGAGGAAACAAAAGAAAGAAGCAACTAGTGATGAGAGAATTGGGCATACTCACTTAAACAGTAAACCTCAAATTATTTGGAAACATCAAACAGAACTGTGTGATTATTGTCTGGAGGAGGACACAGTTGAATATATTTTGGTATCATGCAAAAAATCATACAGGAACATCTGCACGGTCAACAAATTTGAAGCAAATAGGTCGAGAGGAGACGACTGTGTTTTAGTAAATGGAGATTGTGCACAGGGAGAAAATAGATTGAAAAATGTGTGTGACTGGACTTGACAAACCAAAATAAAGTGATGATTTCTTAAGAAATAATGAAAACTGAAGGTGCGAGCAATGCAACACTGAGGGTGCCTGCTGCTGCAAATACACCAGAAAAGAAGAATTGTTCTGATATAAGAAAAATGTCAAGAATTTGTTCGACATTATGCTTTATTGCCATTTTATGAGTATTTTTGTGAAGAAATAAAGATAATTTAGAGCCAGTTTGCAGTGCTGCTTCATAAAAATGAATCCAAAATGTCAGTGTTTTTACTTTCACTCCATCTCATGAATGAAAATACTTCCTTGCTTTTACTCTTGATTAATCATGAAAAAAGATGTCAGCTTATAATAATACCTGTCAGAAGCTATTTGAGACTTCTATAGAGCAGCTGCCCTGAATCAAAGTGGCTCATATTCTCAAAAGATGAAACTTTGCAAACCTAACAATCAATATTAAAGCTTTCAAACTAACTTCCTCTACAGACTCACACTGCAGCATACTGCCTCTCTCCATCATCCCCTCCAGCAGCAGTCAGTTTAATCTGTAAGTATTCATCACAGCGTTGTGTAGGTTGAAGTGCTCCTTCACTCCGCACCTCTGGCTGGGTTAATACTTGATTTAAATTAGCTCAGACGCTAAAAGCCCCTCTTAGCTGCGCTTCAGGTCGTGGACACGCGGGAACATTTGGCCCGTACTTCAGATTTAAAAGTTAGTGACGTATTGGCAGACGGAGGTTGGTTACTGTAGAGGCTCTTTAGCTCGCTGAGGACTCATTCACCCATTCTCCTCTCATTCACGTTGACTGATGGAATATTTTGATCCAATCTAGCCGAGGTTGTATTGACTGCTGTTGTTGTATTTTCTATATCTGTGTAAACGAAATCTGTTCTGGCTGAGGTATTGAGAAGAAGTCAGGGTCGAGTCTGCACTATGATAATAAGAGTCACCCAGTGTGAACAGTGTATAAACTCTGCTGGACTTTGTGGTAGTGATTGAATATCTGCATGCCCTCTTGTCCTTTTGTACAGCATGAACACTCTCAGTGTCAGAGTTGCTATACTTTGTCAGAAGAAGAGTTTTCTAGAAAAGTACAGTCCCCCCCTACAGATATTTTAGATTCCAAGCAGACAGAAAAGTAGAAAGAAATGTTCCTCCGAGTGCAACTGCCAAACAGATCAGGTCGCAAAATATGTTAGTTTATCACCCATAAAGGCTCATTTTGCTGCTGGCATTACACTCCACATTCTTTCTGCTTCTTATGATAGTCAAATGTGTCGAATTAAACATTTACAGAGACATGCATTTGTTCAATGACTTGACTTACAGCCACAACCACACGGTGGTACCTTTACTAATAATCACAACCGATGTCAATCAATCAGTCAGTCTTTATTTGCACAACGCCAGCTCACAACAGGTGTTATCTCAAGGCACTTTACAATAGGGCAGGCTGAAGCCATACTCTTCATTTTATAGATACACATATGTGCATGTATACAAATATGTATAATAAATATATTCACATACATATATCCAGAGATGTATCCATCCAGGCAGAATCAAAAGGACTAAAAATAAGGTCTTATGACAGCGACAAACCCATGGACGCCCAGATTATAAATCAGTCCTCACCACATTTGTCTTTGCTGGATATAGAGTCAATCAATCAATCTTAATAGTATAGCACCATATTTGTTGAATGATGTGATGATGTTGGAAGGAAGAAGGGCAGAGCTAGATAATGCCTGGAAAGAAGACATTTTGTTTGTTTATGCTCATGTCTATTAACCAATGAGAGAGCTCATTGTTCAACGTCTTTCTTACAGGAGGTCTTGGTGAGATGAGATGTGGCCTTGATTGAGGTTCAGCATAACAAATTATTGATCATGGGCCAACTAGTCCATTACCCAAGAACTGCTGGATCAGGCTAAAACCATGCTATTCATATTAGCTCTGTCTCCTTTATGGGACTGATGCACATTTGGGTAAACACCACACCTTCTTCATTCAAAGATTAATTTCGAGCTTACGTGCCTTTATCTAGAGGGACAGGGCAGGAGGTAGAGTTGAAAACCAGGGAAAGAAAAGTGTGGGAAGAGCCAAAGGTCAGATGTCATTCTACAATACATGGAGGATGCAAAGAGGTAAATGTTTTTGCTGACTCTTGTCTGTTTGTTGGTTTGGTTTTCTGTGAATGAGATATCTCAAAAAGTTTCCAACAAACTTAGATTAGATTTTTGGAGTGTTTCTAGTGAACCAGTGCAGAGCTATGCTGCTGATGGGATGGATCGAGACAGGCTGTGGAAACTGACACATTGGTGAGACTGGGGGCGATTTGCTGTGGAGTGCGCGGCATATATGGAAGGCTACGCAAGCAAACTATGTGGAAATTGGGGTAAATGTACTAAAATGTCATACATACAAACGTTTGTAATGAAGGATGTTGACAGCAAGTATAGGAAAGTGCTGACTTGACTGAGCAAGCACAAACAGACCTCGGGAGGGCATCAGAAGCTGTGGTGTGCCTTCTTACACAGGATATAGATTGAAACCATAATAAGCATTTGCAACAAGTCTCCATTTTTAGATTAACTTCCATATTACACAACAACAGAAACAAGGCCATTTAAGACTCTCTGTTTTGAGGAACCCAAATGCCATCATCATCTAAACAAACAGCCAAATCATGACAGAGATGATGTTTTTTTGGTTGAAAACAATATGGAAGCCAGTGTTGTGTGTAAGACATCAAAGTAACGTAACTAATTTTTTGGGGTAAAAAGTAAAGAAACGCACTACTGCTGAAAATGTGGTGACGAAACATAGTTCCTTTTTTAATTTGGCACAACGTTACTTTTCCCACGGACAGATCTGATACCAATGTTGTCTTTTCAGCTGTCTGCATTAGACACGAGCAGTGTTGCCAAGTCTGCTTATTATAAGCATCTTAGGGCCTGTTTTTATCTAAAGTAAAACTTTGTGCAAATCTTGTGAGTCGGGGCTGTCGGGGTTCTTCTGTCTGTGTGAATGCGCCCCTGATTATTAATCTCCCAGCTTCCCACAATAAAGCAAAACACGAGTGCTGGTAATCGCGCCTGCCCCCAAACACACTCACGCACATGGTGCATGCACCAGAGCCATAGTTGCCAGGTCCGTTTATTATAAGCAACGTTGGGCTTCTTTTTTTGAATAGTTGCTTGGCTCTGTGAATTGAAATGCAATGTAGACGAAAATTAAACATGCTTTATGTGGATTTTTCTTTAAAAAAAAAAAAAAGTAATATATCACATTAGAAAAAGAAATAGCTGAGGTTGCTTGTTTTGGGCTTGTTTTTAATCAACCTGGCTGTTATATCCTCCATAGAGGACCTTTATGTAGGCCTACACATTCAGGAACAGACATGGGTTCTGCAGATCTTTTAGGTAACTTGGTAGAACATTAGCCAAGAAAATCCATCTAAACTCAGAAGGCTCCTCAGCCTGCCCACACACATTACTCACATGTGTACACACTATTTTCAGGCTCTAACCCGGGGTTGAACCAGCTTAATCCTTGCCTCTTTTTCATCAAAGACAGATTAGCTCCACAAACTGAACATTGATTTGAAGACCAGTCTGGACTGCCCACACACGCACCCTCATAAAAACTCCTTATGCTGACCACAGACAATATTTCACTTAATCTATCCTTAAAGTCGACCCAAAAGTGGATTTAATTTGTTCATTCTAAGCAGCAAAAATATGTAACTGATGGAGAATTGAGGAAATGTGCAACAATTCCAAGATGTAGGTGTGTGTTGATATTGAAAAAAACAACTTAAGTGCAGCAAAAGGCAACAAAAAAATACAAAAAAGACAAAATGTGAAAATAGAGTCATATATGTAAGAGGTAAGTCACCTGTGAGGTTATTTGTGTTTATTTGTTTGAATGTCAGCCTGTGCGTTTATCTGTGTATGAGTTTGTACCACCTGGGGTCATTTTTGCTGAAACCAGGTCAGCCTCACGCCCCGATCGGAGAGCAAGGACACACACAGCCGAGGGCCCCCTGTTTGTGTGTGTGTGTATTTATAGCTTTAGACAGGTGCATGACCCTCCAACACACATTCACCCCTCCACCAAACATCACTGTCCTGGTTTATATGGTGCTTGTGTATGTCTGTGTCGGTGTTTGTGTATTTTTGAGCGTGCGCATGACTGTGTGTTCTCCCTTGAGCCCGTCATTGGCCTGTTTCAGACTGTAATATTAAACTGGGATGTATTTTTACCTCCTCTTTCTCACCGGTAAGTGACCTTGGTTTGACAAACAAGCAGCACCTAAAGGCACCTTCTCCTCAAAGTCACAATCCAGGATATATTATAATTCAAGAGTCTGCAGGCAACAAAATCAACTTTATATTCAAATCATACTGACAGAGAGTACATTCAAAATTATCTGTGCAATAAAACATGTTTCCCTTTGAAGGAAGAACACAGAACATTCCAGACAGAGTTAATATTAACACACTCTCTTTGGAGATTTGGTTCTTTAACACTAATGAAGTGTAATTATTGTACTCTTTTTAGAGTTCAAACCAAATAACACTTTTCAATGTGATTTATAATAAACACTTCTATGTAGTGTTAAAAATGCACCCACAGTATGTTTTAACTCCTTAGAGTGTAACCTCCAAATTAGCACTGCAAGTTGTGAATATCAAATTTACTGGAAGTTTTTGCTGCAAGAAAGATATTGTGTTTGGTTGCAGGGCAGCAGGCATTATGCATGCCTCAGAGCAAAAAGGTTGCTGGTTTGAAGTTCTCCCTGTGCATGCGTCGGTTCTCTCTGGGCACTCTAGCTTCCTCCAACAGACCAAAAGCCATGCTTGTGGGCAGAGCTGGGAAATTAATTGAATTTTAATCAAAATTGCATTTGCTGTCTTCCACAATTATGAAAACTGAGTAATTTAAATTAAAAGATTTCTGTGCCACATGAGGGCAGCACAGTGGCGCAACAAGTAGTGCACGTGCCTCACGGCAAGAAGGTTGCTTGTTTGAACCTTGTATTGGTCAAAATCTTTCTGTGCGGAGTTTGCATGTTCTCCCTGTGCATGCGTGGGTTCTCTCCAGGCACTCTAGCTTCCTCCCACAGACCAAAAGCCATGCTTGTGAGCAGAGCTGTGCAGTAATTAAGATTAAAATATTACTACGCCAAATGGCATTTTGAATTTTTATTTTCTCTTTTCATATTATTATTGTCAGCACTATTCTGAGGTATTTGTATTTTTAGAAGTATATAACTGCCTGTTCTGTTATGTTAAAAATGAAAGTGTCAAATCATGTTTCATAATCGTGATCCCAATATGTATTAAAATAATTGCAATTATGATTTTTGCCATGATCGAGATAACCTACTTGTTAGATTCATTGGTGACTCTAAATTTCCCTAAGCTCTGGTTGAGTGTGTGAATAGTTGACTGTCTCTGTATGTGGCCCAGCAATTGGCTGGCAACTGGTCCAGGGTTTTCCCCTCCTCTTCCCCAAGGTCTGCTGGGATAGGCTCCAAAAAATCACTAGACGTTTACGTTTAATACAAAGTTATTTCCTCACTGAGGCGGAGTGATACTCTTTGCGAAAAGTCCCTGTGATGTTGTTGTTCTATATTGTTACTCATAGAATTCCTCTTCAGACCATACTTATCAAACTAACTGTTTCATGATCATATTTATAAAAACAATTATGAATGACTAATGAGCTCTGTTGTGAGTGCTTTAACTCAAACGGCAAGTCTCACACACACACTGGGGTTGTTGTTTCCGTTGTGTGAGTCTGCAGGTGATTAGCATCTCTGACTCTCAGACTCATTAATCACCGTCTACTCTCTGGCCACACGCCTGCATTATAAATGAACGGATGTCGATATTACTACCCCGTCTCTTCTCGTATTTCTCAGAGCTGACTGCAGATCCATAAACCTCAGAAGCAGACAGGATGGAGAAAAAAAAGAGAACAGACTGAAAGTTTCAATGACAGATTTAAACCCTGGAATAATCAGGATAAAGACATGACTAAATACACTTCTCAACTTGCTGATCTACACAGCACACTGAAGAGTCAAAATTTGGGTTTTGGTGTCGAAACAAAAGCAGAAATAATGTATCAGTAAAAAAAAAAAAAAACATTGTGGGATCTTCAACTCTGAACTCTTCACTCTGAGCACAATATCAGACTGCTCCACTGACGCCCGTCAGTAATCGGAGGGTTGCAGGTTCGAGCCCAGCTCTGGCTATCACATGGCAATGTGTCCTTGGGCAAGACACTTAACCCTAAGTTGCTCTCATGGCTGCATCATGTAAACAGGTATGAAAGGGCCTGAATGTGTTAGTGGATACTGATGGACAACTGACATAGAAACTGAATCATCAGTGAGAGATTTTGAGAGCGAATCAGTCGGTGTGACCTGTGGAGATGTTACCTGTGGTGTAAAAGCTGTTTTGAGTCGTCAAAGAGACTAGAAAAAGTCCTATCTAAGCTCAAGTTAACATTTAACATTTGAACCATCCTCCATTATTGGACAAGTACTAACACATGCCACAAATCCACTGCAGTGAATGCATGCTTTTTTTTTTTAATAAATGTCCTCGAACAAAAGACTGTATCTTATTTCTGCTAATTTTCACCACTTACTAACAGTAAATAAATACAGCAGTGTTTACACTTTACAGTGCTGACATATAGTAAACATTTAAGTAATTAAAATATATACTCTGTCATCACACTGTATGTTTTACATTTTAACTACAAAAAGAGTCAACAATTACAGTTGATGAGAGTTAAAGTACCAACTCTCCAAAAAGACTGAACAAAAGACATATGTATAAATATATATGTACAGTGCTTTATATTTATTATCCACCTCCCTATGTCATGTTTATGCCACAGCTGCCCTAAATTAACAGCCTTGGTATTTATCCAAATCATTTTTATGTTTTTTGATAGTTAATACAGCAGTATGTAGAAGCTTTTCAACCAAAATAATATTAAATGCTAAAATAGAGTTATTATTGTTATTCATGAATTTCCAATTAACTGGTTTACAAAAATACAGAAAAAAATATTAAAGCACATTATTATTTCTTGATTGAGATGTGAAATCATAGTTATTTACTTTCATTCCTGAACAGAAAAGTTAGTTTCAGTGGTTAAATGTTATCCTTGATTAATGTCAGTGCTACAGTAATTATACAATACTGTACTGAACTGTAATGGGAGGTAGAGGTGAACATGTCTTTCAACCAAGAGAGGTCCTACTTCAAAATATTGATACTCAAAAACTAGTGTTAATAAGTTTACTATTGTTTTGACAAGGACAGGTGTAAATACGTGTAAGCACAGTAAAAAACAAACAAACTGGTGTGGGCCCATATAGACACTGAAGGAGTGTGAATATTAACTCTGATGGTGTTAGTTTGTCTGTGCAGATGTTGCTGTGTACTTTTGAGCCTCTTGTTCATCTTCACACTTAAAGAGCTGTTAATAGATTGCGTCATCATACTCCTGGTCCAAAATTACTCCAATACAATGGACTATTTGTCCCATACGGGGTCTGGTAAACTATAAACAAGTACATTTTTACAGTGTGGGAGACTCTGAGTTGCAAACACTTTTTGTTTTATTTCATGTTTCAAGGTTTTTGTTTCTGCTCGTGTGCGTCAGCAGAGAGGAACCAAAATGATTGACGGCTGGTCTGGACCGAGGTGGTCGGCCGGAACGAGCTTCAACACAGCCGAGTAACCACGGCTTCACACACGCTCACGCGCCACGGGGACCTCTCCTCACCTCAACTTGTCGCCCTTTGACAGCTCTCAACAGTGGTCAAGGCACTCACACAACCACACACACTGAACCCACATAAACACACACACATACACACACACACATTGCAGTGAACTCTTGACAGATACATCCTCCCACTCTCCTCCCTGTCACAGTGCTGGCTGCCTCACTACCAATGCATGGACACACACAAGCACACACACACCCGCGCATGCACACACACACTGGGTGACAGCTCTGCTCTTACTCTGGTCAACGGTTCATGCTACAGAAAAATGTTCGAGTTGTAAGAGCCGCAGGAGAATGCCACTCTCTACCAAAACTCCTGTCTTTTAACATTTTTTTTGCTTCATTCATGTCCACAAAAAATTTACCAGTTTTCATCTTCAGCTATTTTCATCCTGAGACCAGACAGCCTTTTCCTGACATGCACTTTTTATGACAAAAGGTTGAATAGGCAATCCCGAATCTCAAGCGACCCGACAACAGCCATGTTTATGTGACAACAGTTCCTACAATAAACCAAGGCCATAGGCTGTGGAAACAGACAGACATCAGCTGTAGTGACGTCAGCAAGGCATTTCTGACATTATTGGCCAAGTCTTAAAGAAAATGTGGAAAACTTCTCTCTTGCACAATGTTCAAATCAAGAAATTCTCGGGTCAGGTCACCACCAAAGTCGAATCATTTCTTTTTTGTGCCATGATCAACATTTTCCGAAAGTTTCACCAAAATCCGCAAAGAACTTTTAGAGTTATAAGCAAAAATGTGGAGAAGTGCCCTAATTTAATCTGAGATATCAGATGGACTGTTACACATATCCATAGGATACATTTCTCTAGTCCATCTGGGCAACATCCTAGACAAAGTGACTGGGAACAACAGGACCTTTTATTTATTTATTTTTTTTAATAAAATAAGAACAGACAGGCTGATGAAAAAATCATCCTCTGTATGTTGTGAAAAATACACAATATCTTCAAACCAGGCTGTAAACATGCTTATTTCTGATGTAAAAAAATATCATTTCAACATGGAGAGTTTGAGTAACTTCTGCTCCCTCTTGTAGACAGCCTCTTGTGGGCACTGGAGGTACGGCAGTTTTTGCACCTCAGCATTGGCTTAATTTCTTAATAGTGGAGGTTGCAGCTGTTGACTGTTGATTTAAACCTCAGCAGCAGTTTGGGTGTCTGGAAGTGAAAAGTTTCAGAAGAAGAACCCAAAGGGCAAACTTTCAAAACTGCTTAGTGTTGCCAGATCTTGCCAGAAAAATAAGTGATCGTGCCTGTGGAAGCATGCCCAAATGCAGGGTCTTGGCTCTTTGAATAAATAAATTAACATAAAAATCAGGTTTTCTGGCACAGTTTCACCAGCTTCAAGTGAAGAGTGAAAGGGTCTTGAAGAAATCAAAAGAGCCCCAGCAACACGTACAATTCAGGAAACGGTCTAACAAAGTTGCCTCCTAAACTACAAGTGTTGTTGGAGCTCTTTTTAATATTCCCAATAAATTATTTAAGTAGAAGTGATCCTAAAAACACAAGCCTTTACCAAAGCATTTCCAGCATTGTTGAATGAGTTGTTGTCAAAAGTGTGGAAACTGCACTATCTTGCACTGTTAAAAAGCAAATCCTGGATCCACATCTGGATTTGGATGACCCCCAAAATCAAATTACTTATCCCTTATGCCATGACCCACATTCCCTGAAAATGTCACCAAAATATAATGAGCACTTAAAAAACAAGCACATATGCAGAAAACTGCCCTATCTTGCAATTTTAACAAATCCTTTAAAGAAATCCTTGATCCACGTCTAAAGTAGGATCACCATCAAAATGTAATTGGTTCGTCCTTGGCCCATTGCTGACCTATCCTGAAAACTTCATCAAATTTTGTTGCTAATTTTTTGAGTTAACAGCAAAACACATCCTCCTTTGTAGAGGTAACAAAAGCCAGAATCAAGAGCCAACCACACTGTGAAAGGGAAGCTACACAAGCACACTGTTGACCCTTCTCTGATCTACGTAACAGTGAAATTGCTCTTAGAGGTGAGCATAAATTGCCATTACAGACTGGCACTCACCAAAGCCAGACTGGCAGAAATTGAACTAGTTCAGCTCTCAGCCTACAGTAACATTGATAGCTGTGAAGCACAGACTAACAGCCCAAGAATCACTCTGGCCACCAGCTCTGGTCGCTTTTTGTCTTTATGTGAGGTGTGTTTTTAATCAGACCATGTATGATTATGACCTTATGAGGTTTAAAAATGGTATGCAAATCCATGCTAGACTGTCCTGTGCTTCTATGCAGACTAGAATATAGTGATCTCAGAAGCAGCATGCTAAGTAAATGAGGTTTCAACTGCGTCTCTGGTAAAGGTTCATGTGTCACCTGAACTTGTGGTCATATGTGTGTCTCAGCTCTAGTCACACTGTGGGAAAGAGCCAACCATTCACAGAAAAATGTGTTTTTTAAGTGCTTCCTTTACACCAGTTTTATGGTTCAGCTTTGTCTAACTGAGTCTTACAGATAAACCTATAGCATGTAGCTCAGCAGCTCTTTACTCCATGTTTGTCCATTTTATTGCACTTATTTATCTGCTTAATTGGCTGGTTAATGTCTAAAAAGAAATCCTTCAGGTATCATGTTATCTGATGTATGAAAATGAATGGAAGGCTGACCCTGCTGGGTTAAAACCAAAAAAATTTGGATCACAAAAAAACAAATATGAAAATGTGAAACTTTCAGACATCTTTTCATACGGCTGCAAACATGCCCTTTTTAATACGAGCCTTCAGATACTCTATACAGGACTGATTTGGATTGGATTTTGCGCTTTTTCTGGATGAAGGCTGCATGAAAAGACACTTTTTGAATCCTTAAGAGAGACAACAATGGAAACAAGGACCTTTAAAACTTGGGCAGCATACCAACCTTGTTTCATTCTTTGATTTTCAAAGTTATCTGAAAAATTGGTGTAAAGTAAGACATTTGAACTTTCTACAACTATTTTAAAGGTTTTTTTTATCCAAAGAGGAAGTGGGCAGCAGGTGTAAATTTGATTGGACTGTCATTCAAAGAAGGCACTCTTCACAGTCCAACACAGAAAAGGCATCAGAGGCCTTGAGAGGCTTTTGGAAAGTGGTCGTCTGTTTGAACATGAACGGGATTTAGAGGACAACAAACAAGGCCAACAACTCATTCAAGGCACAACCAGTAATAAGCATCTACTCTCACTGAGAAATATTTGGCTTTATTTCAAAATAGAAGTTATTATGATGGTTTATTGCTGTAATTAACATAAATATGGCCTCGGTTTCTTTTAAAAGATTCTTAATGAATAATAAAAATCATTTCCCCATGGACTCCCTATACCACAAATACAAATGAGCACTGAGATAAAAATGTCTGCTTCTTTTTAAGCTCAGTAAGGTCATTGACATGGAATAAGTGTGGGGATGCATTTTTGTTCTTACAGCTGTGTGTGGGAGGACGCCTTTTAGCCTCATTAAACTCTAACATCCTATCCAAAGCCATGGACTAACACGACTCTTCTAAGCAGCTGTTTCACAGTCATTAGCTACTTAGCATCCAGCCATGCTAACATGATGATGACATGGTGATGAAAATATGTTTCTCTGGAGAGTTTCTTGTGGATCTGATGTTCATATGACACGAAAAGGAAGAGCAATATATTAAAGGAAAGAGACTTTGAATCTTCGGAATTTCAGGTGGTGTTCATTTGGGGAGCTATTTTCGATTGAGCTTTAGTCTTTAGACAGAAATGGTTATTGTTGTAGGGAAGCTAACATGAGTTCACTCACAGATTAAACACACTGGATGCATGTGGCTGCACACGCCATCTCTGAGTCGCAACGCAATGGCTGTCAGATCAGATTGGTGTGTTCACATAATGGCTGATTCCCCCTGCTGCCACAGCCCTGCCTCCCTTTCTGATGAAGATGATGAAATTTATTCAACCAGAAAAATCTCATTGAGATCAAAAATCTCCTGGGCAGTGTTAATTTTGAAAGCACTTTTTAATTTAGTTTTAGTCTTTTGCCTTGAATATCTTTTTGTTTTAGTCATAATTTAGTCATCAAAATTGTTTAAATTTTAGTCTAGTTTTAATTGATGAAATTTCACAACATTTTAGTCGATGCAATCTGCTGTAAATTTAGTCGACTAAAATATGAAGTGTAAAGTGTAAGGCTGTTTTTATGTTTCCTTGAATTTCTGAAGTCCTGTTTCAAACTTGGATGAAATGAACATCTAATATCCCTTTATTGAACACTAGTAAATGTATAAATTTACAGAAACAAATTTAACTTTTGTGTGAAATGCAGTCATCTTTATTGCGGCTACCTGGCAGAGCATCTCAGTTACAATACCAGAACTGACCACAAACAGCGAACCTGCTCTACATGAATAAATCAATTCATAAAGAGAGCAGCTCTGATTGGATCATTCTCCAACTTATCCCGCCACCATGAAGCTAAGGCAGTTGTGACTGGATGTTCCCCTTAACTCATCCAACCTTTCCACAACCAGAGTAGCTGTGATTGGATATATTCCTAACTTGTCCCTACTTTCTACATGATGAAATTAGGTCTGATTGGGTTAGGTCTCTGTCAAACATTTTAGTCTAAATTTATTTGTTGACAAAAATGTTGATTTAGTTTTAGTTTTTGTCCATGTGCACTTGTTTTTATTAGTTAGTGTCTAGTTTGGCCCATGAAAACTTCAGAAGAAACATCCTGTGTGAACAAAATATGTTATTAAAAAAGAGACTTACGCTGTTACACAGTTTAATGGAACATGAACATTTATCAGTGTCTTCAATGTTAATAAAAGACTTTCATGGAATTTGTTGAAAAAATATCCTTATGCAAAGTTGATTTTGCTGATAAAATGTCATTTTTTGCTGTTTGGTTCATGTTTGGTAATTATTCCTTGATAGGACACAGTGCATTTGGTGATCATTACAAGCCAAAGCCTACATTCACAGGTTGAGGAATAATTCAACGCCAACAACACCAATCAGACATAGCTGTGTGACACTCTGTTTTTATGGGTAGAGTTGTTCTTTTCCCCAGCATCATGATATACATATATATTTTTGGATTGTCATTATACAGCTCTACTACTATAGGAGCATAAAGCACTATTCCACACTGGAAAAACTGGCCTCACTAATTATCACATCATGGCAAATAAAGAAACCTGCTATGGAGAAAATGAACTGTTGTTATTCTGGAGAAACCATACAGTTGATCCCCTATGTGCACCTGGACTCAGCAGCAACAATCAACACCCTGCAATCAAAAAACACAGGAAGTGCAACCTGCTCTTAGAAGAGGTAATGTTACCTGCACGGTGAATGGAGCGCACACACATCACCATGCAATCAGCTATTTTTAACTACCTATAATCATTTCAGAACAGTGACAGTGTAACCACATTATTCTAACTCTGGTTATGAGGGTCTGCATGTGTGATTACAAGAGGCATGCATGGTGTACAGAAATAGGAGGGATTAAATGTGTTGGCTTTTACATTTTAATATACTTTTAATCTAATCTGAAAACCTTAATATTCAGGCCATGATTATGTGAATGGATGGCTGGATGGATGGATGGATGGACGGATGGATGAATAAATTGATGGATAACCAGATAAAAGGATAATTGGCAAATGTGTAACTGAATGGGTGGCTGTTCAGGTGGATGAATGGACATAAAGACATAGGAACAGATGGAGGGACAAAGAGACAGAGGACAAAAAGATAGAGCAAGGACCCATGCGACAGATGGATGGATGGAAAAAACAGATGGACAAACAGGCAGACGGTCAAACTAAGGGCTCAATGGATAGATAGTTGGACAGATGAGTAAGAAAAAGGGACTGATGGCCTGACAGATGAATGGATGGATGGATGAATGAATGACAAGTGGATGGATGGATAAAGGGATGGAAATATGATAAATGAATGGTTAGGTACCGCAATTTCCCATATATAATGCGCCCTCATTTATAACACGCACCCCATTTTTTCGTGCTTTTTTCAAGGAAAAACGCTGTATTTAAATATGACACGCACTCACATTTTGCCCAAACCTTGCTCTCCCAGACAACTCAAAAATTACCTTTATTCAAAGTTTTAATCAATGAAATTTCAGTATTTTCACAACAAATACCATACACGATTTTCCTTCTGAACCGGATGCGGAAAAATCTTTTGCTTCACGCATGCGCACTTACTTGTTTTCTGCCAGACCATGCTCAATTGTAGTGTACCAGCCAATCAGAGAGCAGCTATCAACATGCCGATGTCTTCGACCAATCACAGCACAGTTATTTCGGTCCCCTTGCTCACAAGATGGCAGCACCCTGTGTGTTTACACGATCATTACACAAAGGTAAACTAATAAAGACCCAAAATATTGGATTAGAACAGTTTAACAGTCAGTTTAATAAGTATTACAAAAGTTTGGCAGTATTGTTTCGCAGAGGAAGAGAATATTTTGGCTTTTTGTATCAGATGTGTTGTAAACGCTGTTACAACACATCTGACGATGTTGGTGAGACGAAATATTTTACATATTTTGCTTGTGCTTGTGTATAACTCGCACCGAAAATTAGACCTTATTTAAGAGCAAAAAAATGTGTGTCATATATGAGAAATTATGGTAAATTAATGGATAGATGGACTGACTGACTGACTGATGGATGGCCCAATGGATGATTGGATGGTTGAATAGATTTTTTAAGAAACAAACTAATGGTCAAAGAGATGGATGTATGAATGGATGGATCAATAGAAATGGATAGATGGACAGACCTACTGTTTGGCTAAATAGACAGAAGGATGATTGGACAGATGAATGGAGATTCAGGCTGATGAGCAAACGGATAGATGTCTCATAAGATTGATGGATGGATAGACAAAAAATGGATGGACAGACTGAAAGATGAATGAATGGGAGGTTGGACAATTAAATGGAGAAACAGACTGATAGACAAAAAGATGGATGGATAATAGAAAATTGAGAAATGGATAACTGACTAGATAGATGGATGGAAGGTTGGATGGTTTGACAGATGGATGACTAATGGATGAATGGACACATAATCAGATCAGTTGATAGATTTGTTACTGGATGGATGGACAACATGTCCTCTTTTTTACTTACATTTTTCTTCCTCTCTTATTCGATGTATGTACCTTTGTGTCCCTCCCTTTTTTTTGTATTCAGAAAAGACCTGAGAGAAATAAAGCGAGGGAGCGAGGGAGCACTCCTGTGGGAGTGAGCGGGTGACGAAGGAGGAGGGCGGGTGGAGAAAGTGAAAAGGACTAAACATAAATGGAAACAGAAGGTGGGAGTTAGCGGCAGAGAGAAGAAAGGACTGATCAATAAGTCAGCTCTGGTTTATCAGTCAGTATTAATGAGTATTAACCTTTAACCTGCGCTCGCTCAAACACAAACGCTCAACCAGAACTCTAATTACAAATGTCTTGTAGCTGCAAGGTGCGATCGACAACGGCTTATTACTAACTGTTCCAGGATCAGAGTCTGTGTGTGTTGCTGTGAGAGTCAGGCTGGGTTTACAGGACTATTCTGAGGATAGATTTAAAGCTGGGAAGAGCTCTACCCAAGCTCTTTTTTGTATGTGCTGTCTTTTAGTCTAAGTTAAATAATGGTCAAAACACAACTCAGTTTTGTCATGTTTCAGCTCAGGCTCTGATCGGTGCACTCAACTTTAGCAGTTTTCAGAGACAAGCATTATTACACAGATCTAAGAGTGTAGCAGGCATTATTTTATGTTTCTGTTGGTTTGGTTGTTAGATTTTTAACAGCATAAATCAAGAGTTATGGACAGAAATCGCTGAAAATTTCAGAAAAAATCAGAAATGGGCAGAGAACCAATAAGTTAGATTCTAGAGGTGATCCGAATTTGGATGAAGATCTAGGATTTTTTTTCAACGACTTGTTAACATTGCAAAATAGGGCTTTTTTTTCTCATTTCCAGTAACAAGACAAACAGCCTAAAATGGATCTGGGTGATATTTTCAGGGAATTTAGGTCATGGCACATGGAGGATGTGATTAAATTTCAGTGGTGATCCAAATCCAGATGGGATTTTTTATGAAGGATATGTTAATGTTTTGGAAATGGAAGTTTTCTACATTTTCAGTAATAAATTGATAATTTAAAGGATTTTTATGACATTTTCAGTGACTTTTGGTCATCATATAAGGGAAAAGTGTCTAAATGTAGGTCTGGATGTGGATCCAGTTGTGTTAACGTTGTAAGATAGGGAAGGTTTTCCACATTTTCAAGAATAACTCAGTAAGTTAATGCATTTTTATGATATTTTGGGGGAATTTTGGTCATGACACAAGGAGATAATTGGTTAAATTCAGGTCTGGATGTGGATCCAGATTTGTTAACAGTGTGAAATAAGCCAGTTTTCCACATTTTTTTCACATATGGCCATTTTTTTTTACATATTTAGGCCAAATCGCCCAGCCCTAAAAGTAGCCCAAACATTTCAGAAGTTTGCAAGTCTACATAAATGTTTCCTCATGATCAACATCACATACTGTATATCTTCTCGGTATTATGAATATGGATGAAACAAAGCCTAATAAGGGGACAGTAGAATTTGATCCAGTCCAGATTTTGGTTGCCCACCATAAACCATGAACCCTGAACCCAGGCCCATACCCATCCAGGTCTTTCCTCTTACTTGTGATCTTTACTGGATGCTGAATGTCTCTTGGGTTACAAATGGTCGAACTATATGAACCATTAGGTTATTAATTGCAATCATTTTGGTCTTCAAGCCTTCATTTTTGTAAATTCTTTCGTTTAAATGAATCAAGATAAATGGGATCAGAGTTGTGTTTCAATTCTAGAAGAGCGTGTTAAATTTTTTGCAGAGCATGACCAACAGCAGAAGTTTACATACTTTCATGCAATGGTTGAATGTAGTGAACAATAATGTCCCCAACCAGCTCCATAAGCAAGTTGGTTGAGTCCCTGTGCTGTCCTCTTTAAAAGACAGGGCTGCTGAAATCAAACAAACCACTGACTTTAACTGAAGCTTGTTTTTCTTGTTTACTTTTCTGTGATCATGTCCTTAGGCATCTCCTGCTGTGTTGATTGAAAAGAACCTTTTATTTTACCTGCTTTGACGGTTTGATCTGCTCACCTCTTAATGCAAGAATAACACAAAAACTGACTCACTTTAATGCACTTAAGTCTTAATGCAATCTGACAGCAGGGGGTCAGACGTGCAAACAGCATGTTAATGATATGCAAATGAGAGCGACAATTACTGCGACCAATCTGAGTCCTCTGTTTCCACTATTGTTACTCTGATGAGGCACACACACTGACTGGCAGAAGAGGTGAGCAGAGTTAATTGAATTTTTGATTGTGACCGTTATCAGGTAAAGATAATGAAGGAGAGAGAGGCTGAGGTGATGACAAATAATTTCATTATTATAAGACACAACTTTCAGGGTCTGTGAAGAAATGTTTCATATTCTGCTCTTTTCATTTCTGTGTTTATTCCTTTTTTTAAATTAACTTGTTCTACTTCTCTCTCCTTTTCCTGTCTGGCTTCTTCTGGTTAGACTGCAGAGTTGTGAAGGTGGAAAGTATAAGAGGCTGTTTAAATATTGAGACCTTTACAGATTTATGATCACCTTGGCTATTCTATGGCAAAGTAAAGCAGCAATATTCCTGCACCAACAATACAGATGTCCTTTAGCCTTGGAAATGTACTTTTAACATGGATTCCCTGCAAAAATGTCAAAGAATTGTCTGTCAACTCTAACAGTATTCTGTGCTGTAAAGGAAAGCTACTTAATCTCTGTTACAAAGACTACAAGTTGAAACTATTATCCATCCATCCATCCATTTTCTTCCACTGACCCTTCCAGTGAGTTCTGGATCTACCTTGTGGTCTACTTCTAGCTTAAGGTACCTGGCCTCTACAGGGGTCCACTAAGAAGGATCCTGATCAACCCAAACAACCATAGCCATTTCCTTTAAACATGAAGGAGTGATGTTTCTATTCACAGCCTCCTTTGGATCTCCCTCACTTTGTTTCTAAAACTGATCCCGAACATCCTTTGGGGTCAACTAATTTCTGCAACTTGTATCTGTGGTCTTATTTTTTTGGCCACTACCCAAAGTTCATGACCACAGCTAAAGATCAGAAGAAATAATGAGAGACATTTTAATATGGGACATATTTGTGTTCACGCTTCACACCAAACAAGAACCCTGATGTTACTAAAAAAAAAAAAAAAAATCATCTGGAAAGTCTTGAACATACAGCAACTATGTGCAACATCATCAGACAAACTGATGCTTCTGCAGCTGGCCTTTATGGACACTCTAGGGAAAAATAGGTCTTTGCACTTAAACACATAGTTCAGGCTTGAGGCCTATGGCACCAGTAAATATGATTGTACCTGGCTAGCTTCATCCCTGACGGGACGTAGCCGAGTCCTAACACTATGTGATATATTGAAGTCAATGGTGCCACCAAAAACCTTGTAATTAACCCACTTTAATGTTAAAACTACACAGAAAACTACATTGGCTTAACAAGACAGTACAGTAAGAATTTTTTACATTGTTTCACTTTTTCTCGACAAAGCCCTCATGTTTTAATTCAAGATAGCGTTTCCTCAGTCTTCCTCAGTCTTCTAATTCTGTTTTCTGTTTAGAATTTCCTTTGTATGTCTTTGTGCGTTTGATTAATATAGCATGTGTGTTGTATGTGAATTGTGAGGGTGGGTGGGGTCTTTTTATTTTCATTGTACGCAATTTTCTACTTTTTATGTAATTTATTGTTATTTTATTTTATTTCTTATGTGAAGCACTTTGTGCTACAAATTTTTGTATGAAAAAAGCTATAAAAATAAAGTTTGATTGATTGATTGATTGATTGATTGATGTTTTGGAACTAGTTTGTAATACAGTTGGTGTTTGTTGTTCCTTCAGACAACCTGATGATGGAGGGATAATCCCAATGTCGCAACACAAAAGTGTGAAACACATGGGCTTTGTCAAGGAAAAGCAAAACACTGTAAAGACTCTTACTGTAGTTTTAACCAAGGACCAGACGGATTATGAGGTTTGTGGCGATACCATGGATTGCTGTATATTGCATAGTGTCGCTAGCCAGCTATCTCTCCTCAGGGTTGGAGCTGCCTAGTTGCTTTAGTGGCAATTTACAAGAGCAATCCCACTTCCAAAAACCTGAACCACCCCTTTAAGTACTGGCATCATTTTTCAGCACTGCAGGTTGCTGCTTGGTTTTGCCTTGTGAGAAAATGTAAATAAGATCAGTGTGTGTGCTGATGAATAAACCAGACACTAGCTTAAAGGTGTGTGTGAAAGAGGGAGAGAGTGTATCTGTGTGAGTTTGTTTTCAGCCTCTGGGCGATACGAAGGTCTGCAAGGTCACTGACATTCTCCCCCCTCTTACTTTCAAAGAACCCTTTAATAATTTGTGTGTTTGTACCTAACGGGTCTGATCATTTGCATCAAAAGCCCGATGGTTTTCATTAAAAGTCTTTAAACAATAACCTCTGAGTTTAATTTATCCACTTAAACACACATTTATTCACACACAGGCCATGCAGATGGTGATCCATCTTTAATTATTATGACTAAATTAAAAAAAATGTTTTAATGATCTTGAAGTTAAAAGACTAGAGGAGTGTTCGTCAGAGAATTTTGTTCACTCTCACACTCTGGGACTGCCCGTGTGTGGAGGTTTTACTTGTGTATGAAGTTTTGGCTCATGTGAGTGAGAGTGTGTGTGATTGGCAGCAGTAATTGGGGTCTGGTTGGTCGGAGAAACACACTGAATGAGTGCAGTCACAGAATACTGATGTTCACTGGTCAGACCTTGAATACTAAAACACACACACACACACACAGCCCCATAAAACACACTAATTAAGAGATATTTGACATCCCTGCTCCCAGAGGTCGAGGTCGGGTCTAAAGGTCTTTAAGATCAAAACTTTGTGCACTGATACTTAGCGTTAAGACCTTTTTTAGCCCAACAATGTCCTAAATGCATCCAGAGTGAACTTCATAAAGCCAATTATGTTTTCAGACATGTGATCTGATAAAAGAGAAAAGTCAAATGGTGGGACATAAAGTAAAAAACTATGGCGGGGGATTCGATATTATTACTGAATTCAAACTGAATTGCAAACTCAAGGTCCAGGTAACCTTGTGCAGTAGCTGGTCTTGCTTGATTCAATGTCTGTGATCAGGCAGATCCATCTTGCCAAGCTCCAGTTTACAACAACTGATCTCGGCCCAAAGCGGGATGGCCAAATCAGAGTCTTTTAGAGCAGGAAGAGGTAAGAGAGATGAGCGAGATGACAGCAGGAAGAGACTGCACTTATAGAGACTAGCACAGATGCTGACAGCTTAAGTCGCAGTTTTATCAGATTTTGACCGCATTTTTTTATCAAATGAAAAACAAATATCAGCACTACAAACTTTTCTATAGTAAGGATATTTTCGCTCCATATGTTTTGACCCAAATTTGTTTTCCAATCACCTGTCGGATATGCTTCTGAAAGATTCTGCCCTTCTCAAACACTTTCTATGAGCTCCTTCCCAGATGGACTAGTGGAATATTTTGAACGATCCATCTGGTGTGTCAGGTCAAGGTCCAGGTAAAGGACGACACAAGTTTAAGAGACAACAATGTCCATAGCAGTCTCAATGTCTTAGTGACAGTGGATTGGATGCTGCATACTGTATATGGTAGTTGTATGTTCTATAGTACGTTTTCTTTTTCAGCATTCCAGATCAAGCCAATCAGATTCCTCCTCTTTCTTTTGTTTTCTACTGGATGGCAACCAGCTTGCACGCCTAATTGCATGACTGCCACCTCCTGGGTTGGAGTGTGGGCAAGAGCAAACACAATACAAGCCAGAAGTCCTCCAGTGCACAAACCTCCGCCAAGGCATTCACAACATTGTCTAGCGAGCTATTGTCACATAAAAAAATCTGCCCCATTCCTGACTGTTAACAAATCCTTGAAAAAAATCCACACCTGGACTTGGATCACCACCAAAATCTAATTAGTTCTTCCATGTGCCCTGACCAACATACCCTGAAAATGTCATCAAAATCCATCCAGAACTTATTGAGTTATTAATGAAAATGTGGAAAATTGGTCTCTCTCACACTGTTAAGAAATCCTTTAAAAAACTCCAGATTTGGATGACCACCAAATTCATATCACTCCTACCTTATGCTATGACTATTAATCCCTGAAAATGAAATCAAAATCTGTGAAGGGCTTTTCAAATTATCTTGCTAAAAGACAAACAGACAAAGGCCGGCAAAAACATCAAACAACTCTTATATGTGCAAACACGGAAATAACACATAAAGTACAATTCGGTCATGTATCAGCAGACATCTGGAGCTCCTAAATGCACACACACATGGACACACTTCATGCCCACAGGTGAGCGACGTTCCACAGCCGGTAAACAAATTACAGACAGTTATGTGCAAAAAGTCATTATCACATGAACGCACACACACTCATAGTCACTTGTGTGCACCGCAGAGGGAGTATAATTACCCACCCTCTCCCTTCTCTCTTAGTCTGGCTCATCTAAATGCTAATGCAGTATCTAACCTTTATGCAGCGAAGCTAAGCTAACAATTGGCTTTGACTGCCGGCTGCTCTTTAGCGCTGAACTATACAGCAATTAACAGACAGAGGGAGAACGGAGAGAGGGAGGATCATGACTTTTCATTGTCCCACTGATGACAACGTCTTCCTAAAATACCAACTTTAACAAAGAGGGAGAAAGTTTTACGACTGAGAATGGTTATTTAAAGTTTCAGACAATCATTGTGCAGATCTGAGTGACAACTCATTCACACCAACTTTACTAAATATTCATAAAATCTGATGATAATTTGTTAACTCCACTGGCTACTGATATGATAGTACCAACACCAAACACTTTCTCAGATTATTCTTTTAGCATTCAGATACCAAGACTGCTCCTAAATCCTTGTCATCACTCCATGTATTGCCAAAATGTTTTCAGTGAAAACCTGCAATTAAAACTCACTTTACCAACCCCTCTGGTCCCAACAACAGCCCTTCCATTGCTCTCAGGCTTACGAGCAGTAAAGGTGATAATTACGCAAGGCTAAGAGACTATAGTGCTCTATTAACAGCTTTTTCTTCTTTATTTTATCTTTAAACATGCTTTTAAATGCAACACTGATATCCAACTTTGAAAATTAAGCTTGTGTGGTTGCAGTTAATTGAAGGAAGAAGATCGAGAAGAATAAGCTCTGACATGTTGTTTGCAAATGAAGTGCTTCTCAGAGCCAGTCCTTTTAGTTTGAGCGAGGGTTACGGGCTAATAAAAGCCAACATTGTACCAAGCAAGGAGGTTTTTCAAGGTCAAAATACTAGTTCTTATTACTGCCCTGGTCAAAATGACCCAGATCTCTAAAAATAGCTTGAAAAAAATTAATTAAATTAAAAAAATATATATAAAAATAAAAATAGCTGAAATTCTCAGATAGATAGATAGATAGATAGATAGATAGATAGATAGATAGATAGATAGATAGATAGATAGATAGGGTGATGTGTAAAGTGGTAATATTTTGCTTTTACTCTGGTTCAAATATTCATTTTGAGGGAAAGGTAAAACATGTTCACAATTGCTGATGTTAAAAAAGTATTTTTTTTGCATACCAAAGTAACCCTGATCCTGTTTTCTCTCCATCTCTGATGCTCTGCTGGAGCTCTTGCCACTTGAAGACCCCTTCCCTACATCGGCCAAGTCTGTTCTGAACAGTTGACCAGTCTTCTCTTTCAGGCAGCTACTGACGCTATAAACCACCTGATGCTGCAAAATGTAGTGGTGCACGCAGGTAGTGACTCAGAGGAGGCATGTAAATCAAGCTAAAAGTCATTTAAAACTCAAAATAGCACAATATGGGCTTTTTAATGGATGTCTATTAAGGTTAACCTTGCATCACCAAGCCACCCAGATGAAGACAATACAGACCCCCTCCAAACCATTATTGAACTAGTTTTATCAATCTTTAAATAATGTTCGAGAAAAGCATTGAGGATTTATCATTATGTATCTAAATTTAAAAAATCTGATGTCAGTGTGTGTTAATGAATTAAGTAATCAGAGCCTCAGATTGACCACCAGTTAGCTGTATTACTTTACTGTTAACCTGGTAGTTAACCCTACATAAAAGCCATAGGCTACGGTACATATTGGCGTAATTTTTCAGGGAATCAAAGAAAAACGTATGAGCAAAGCTAACATTAATAGAACCTTACTATTACGAGGAAACTCTTGCACTCCATCAAACATATAAGAGTTCATTTTCTGGTAGTAATCAAGAGCGTTAATACTGCTCGTTAGTCCTCTGCTAAGTAAGAAAGCCAACCAACTTGGAATTATAAGGTAGCAGCAAAGAGAGCCAATCAAACTTTAAGGAGGGTCTGTGCCATAATTCCCACCCCTATAGATACACCTCCATTTCTCTATTCATTAGGGAGGAGAAAATATCTCTCAAACTTTTCTTGACTTCTACATGATGTCTTTGACACACAAGAGTTCCTTCAAGTTTCTACTAAACCAGCTCTTCATATGAACTTTCAATTGTGACTTCACACCAGACCAGTAAAAGATTTTCTCTTCCTCTGTGCAGAAGTATTAAAGCAAAAGAAAAACCTGTATTTTCATAAAGAAGCAAGCCCTGCAGGAGTGTCTGATACAGTCAAGGAGGGAAAGTAAGAGGAGCCACATCAAAGAGTGAAACACTGAGGGAGCTGAGAGGAAGTCCTGAGATTTTTCTAAAGATAGTCACAAAGAACGAGGCCACAGACAAAGATGTACTGCTTCATCTGTCTCTTCTCATATCGACCCCCTGTTTTCCGTTCATCTGCACATATAAATACAAACTGGTATTGTATCAGGCAGCTGACCTTAAGCTCAGAAAATAAAGCTCCTTTTGTCTTAAGATGCTGTTATTCTACATGCAGAAAGCTTAAACAAAAGCGATGCAGAGAACATCAGTACTTATCTCCTACCTGCTCCAGTCTAAATCTGGAAATTTAGGTAGAACTTAAATGTCTTAAAGCAATGCACTAGTTTTAAAATTGATGCAGTTACTTTTGAGCCTGCTTAATGTAACTCTGCATAAAATCTTCTCTAACTAAATCCTAATGTAAGTTAATGAGTGTCTTATTCATTTATTACATTTAACCTTTATTTAGCCAGGGAGACCTGACCTAAAATGGCAGCAACTCACAGTTTCAACATGCACACAAACTTATAAACATTAAACAGTAAAATCAATAATAACAAATCATCAGTGAAAACAGTTGCAAACAGTACACTAATGGCCCTTTTCCACCAGCCCGCCTTGGCCCTACTCTACTCTACTCTACTCGGCTCTACCCGGTTTACGTTGCGTTTCCACCGGCACAGTAGCTCCTAAAACAAACCAGTTTTAGTACCTACTCTGGTTCTAAGCGAGCTGAGTCGACACTAAAAGGTGACGTCGACCGACTGCCGACTACTGATTGGTCAGAGAATGTCGTCACCGATGGGTCATGAGCGCAGTGCCCAAAACAGGACTGCAGTACATACACTTTGTTACTTTATGGCAATAACTTGCTGCCATCACAATGTTAAACACGGGACTTTATCTTTACGAGCTACCCAACAAGCTAGCGGTAGCTTCTGTTAGCTTACCCTCATACGTCTTTTCTTTGCAGCCCGATTGCTCTCGTCCTCGGCTTCAAACTGTTGTATAGCTTCAGAAACTCTCCTGTACTTCTCAAGGGTATTTCTTCTCGCTGCCTGCAGCCTTCTTCTGCTTTTCTCTTTGTAACAAAAAGCCACAGACCGAGCAGCAAGTATACTATTGCCACCAAGTCCTCCTTTGTTTTGGTTGTTGTGTCGCACTCAAAATGACATGAACGCAGTGTCGCCCAGCTGTTTCACGGCGACCCAGCCCCCGCTGGGCAGGGGACCAGGCTGGTGGAAAAACAGGCCAAAGTGAGTAGAGTAGAGCCGGGTAGAGTCGGGGAAAGCCGAGCCGAGTAGAGTAGGGCTAATGGAAAAGGGCCATAAGTATGATCTTGACAAACAACAATGGATGAACTGCAGCCATGGACCTGCTCAACTCCAAGTGCTTTATCCTACATCAACCATCAACAGAAATGACATCATTTAACATAAATTCATAGTTTTAGACCCGTTCAACCCATTTTAATGGCAGTTCAACTAGATGCTGCTATATTAATCAACATCATCCCTCTCCAGTTTATAATCATTATAGATGTTGCCGAGCCATATGAAAGAAAAGTCAAAAAGTGGGGCGATAGCACAGAGGCAGTGGATTACCATATTGACAAAAACATGGTCTCCATCATAGTTGTTGAAGACTTTATTCAGCTGCTAAAAACCTTTGACTGAAGATACCAGTTAGCTGGGATAAGAAGCTGTTTCAGACAGCTGTTGGTGCTGTAAACAGGAGTAGAGGGAGAAGTCCTGATGCCATTGACTTTTGTCTTGTGTTTAGAAGTACTCCACCATAAAAAAGAGACCTGTAACAATTGCTAAAGGGCAAATACAACTCCAAAAAGCAAAATATGGGCTTTTTATTATGGGGCAAGATGAGTATTGACTTACTTTGAAGACAGTCTCTAGTGGACAGTAGAGGAACTGCTTCCTTCCTTCAGTGCTTTTTCACTTCTAGGGCCCTATAGTATCCTTAAAGTACTTACTTTTCCCAAATTCCATTTTCATTTTTTCTCATATTCTGTTTGTTTTTTTTTTTGTTTTTTTTTTTGAGAATTCGGTTTTTAGTATTTTATGCAAATTTAACCCTGAGACAAAGTATAAAGAGATAAAATATAGACACTCACTCTTCAGGTGGTCCTCACATGTGTATTCACAGGTCCAGTCAACAGTATGTTGACAAAATTTGCAGAACATTTGATCTCCTCATACATAATAACTGTGGGAAACTGCTCTGCCCTGTACTTTGGAGTTAGCCCGGGAGTTTCATAGCTTGCCAACTTAGCCGGAGTCTCAGGCGGCCGCTTCAACATGTTGACATCATTTATGAGGAGAGGAGGAGGGGGAGGGGGAGTGAATCCTGCATTGTCCGCAGCCTTTGTGACCACCTCGGAGCATTTTCCTGAGAGATACGTTCCTTTTTAGTCAGAAAAAAAGCTTTTACATAAAATGTCGGCCATTTCCATGATATTCCGTGTTAATATTAAATTCCGCATTTAATGTCCAATTCCGTGGTTCCGTCCGCAATTCCGTGATCGCAGATTTTATAGGGCCCTACACTTCCACACTGGCTTTATTGTTTTATGTCAGTAAAACAAAAAAAACAAAAAAAACAACAGCCAGGCTGATAAGGAACATGTACCAATTCAGTAATGAGTGGAGAAGTGTATTTAAGTGATTTTAAAAAGGACATTTAATGCAAGATGCACTGAAACTTTAACAAAAAACTAAACTAAACAAAATATTCACTTATAGTCATTTCCCATAGCAGACAGATCTAAAAAAGAATTGCATCAACATAAAACACACAGTGAAACATTCACACAGTCCAACTCTGACCCTCTCCACCGGGAGCAGAGTGTGACGGGGAATTTGACTTTCAACAGAAAATTATCCTCAGCCAACCAATTAACCAGCTCTTAAATCTGCTGCTGAGAGAGATGGTGTGTGTGCGAGTGTGTTAAGAGAAACAAAGAGTGTGTGTGTGCCGAGGGGGACAGTCAGAAATGTGTGTGTTTGTGTATGTGTGTGAATGTTGAGCAAAGGTTAATAGGACCTCAAGAGGGATAAGACAAGAGCCTCGTTACCTTCCCTGAGCTGTCGTATCCTCCTGCCACACACACACACAGACACACACACTCACACACACAGAAACACACACAGTGGTCTATCGAGCAGTGGAGGGTTCATTACTGTCTCTGTTTTACATGTGGACTAATACTCCTTAATACCCAACACTGTTCCCTTATTACACTCCCTCCATATGACACTCTATCCTCTTTTTCCCCATTAATATGCTCACACTCCTCTTTACGTTCTTCCTTTCGTCAGCTTTCCCTGACAGCCATGAAAGAATAGGCAAGACTTATTATCATGTTTGGATGACCACAGGATCACTGCCTCGATGGCCTTGAAGTCAACATAATTGAAGATGTTTAAAAAAAGATTTATAAAAGGTTGGACAACACTTGCAGGTTTTTGAGTACACCAGGGCAGGGTACTCACTGGATCATCTGGGGCTTGAGTGATGGCCAGATTTGTTTTGTAGCTCTGTAATCATATATTTTTTGGGGAACAAGTACATTTGTCTTGTTTTTCTTTTCTTTTGCGTTTTGTTTTTATTAAATTTTTGGCCCAGTGTCTGACATTCAACCTAAGAATGTGTTTGGGAAGGAAACAAAAGGGTATAGAAGGCAATAAAAAAAGGCAAGAAGAAAGGCACAGAGGTAAGGATGAAGAGAGGAAAGGTAGGCAGAAGGGAAAGAAGGAAACGCAGGAAGCTAGGGAAGGAGGAACAGGCAAGGAAGGAAGGTAAGTAGGATGGGAGAAAGGTAGGAAGGTAGGCAGGTGGGAAGAAGGGAAAAACAAAACAGGAAGGCAAAAAAAAAGGCAGGAATGAGGGAAGGCAATCTTTAAAGGATGGAAAGAAAGAGGAAAGGCAAGAACGGGCAGGGGAGGGATGCAGAAAGGAAGCAAGGAAAAGGGCAGTTAGGAAACATGAAGGCAAGAAAAGGGCAGAAAGAAAGAGAAGAAAGAACAAAGGACAATGGCAGGAAGTAAGGAAGGCAGAAGGGAGAAAGAAAAAAGAGTAGTAGAAAGGAAGGAAGTAGGGAGGAAGGAAGAAAAGGAAGAGGAAATTAAAAAGAAATAAATGATAACAGGAGGGACAGAACGGACAAAGGAGGAACAAAATCGGGAAAGGAGAAAGGCAGGGAAAAAAGGGTGTAAAAGAATTCAGGAACTAGAAAAGGCAAAAAGAATAGAAGTAAGGCAGGAGGGAGAGAGGGACGGTAATGAGAAGGAAGGAAGGGAAAAGATGGCTAAGCAGGAGGAAGGCAGGATGCATGGATGACTGGAACTGATTCCCAAGGAAATTCATAACCTAGGCTAGATGAGTGAATTAGACGAGCAAAAGAAGCAGTACATTTAGAAGGAAGGTTGGATGGCAGGAGGAAAAAAGGCAGGAAGACAGAAAAAACACAATGGAAAGAGGGCTGAGGAAAATCAAAACTTCCATCCCTTCATTAATCCACTGATTCCTTTTGTGATTGAAAGGGCTGGAGCCTATTCCAGCTGACACTAAGCAAGAGGAGAGGTACACCCTTGACCAGTCACTTGACAATCACAGAGCCAACATGTAGACACAGATAACCATCACCAAACACACTGACACCACAGGAACAATTTGGTGTAACCAGGGAGAAAATCAGAGTTTCAAGGGAATATCCATGCATGCACCAGGAGATGAACTCGCAATCTTCTTCCTATGATGCACAAACACCAACTTAAATTGCTGTGCACCACCATCAGCATCTCATCTCTTCAATCCACCCCTGTTTTCTCTCTATCATCCTTCTTCCTCTTTTTTCTATCTCCGTTTACCCTTGATCACCCTCCTTCATCTCTCTTTGTACCTCCCCACGCTCACAGTCTTCGTCTTCCTGCACTTTTATCCTGTCACCTCCTCTCTGTCTCTCCCTCCATCTTCTTTACTTTACATCTAAAGCTGTCACCCTTCCCCTTACTCCCCATCTCTCTATCTATACCGCTCTCTCGTCCTCGCCTCTTGACTTGATATCTCCCGTCTCTTTAATCTTTAGGAAGGGAAAGGTCTGCTCTTATGGTAAAGTTCATATCTGCAGGGGGAAACACAGACGGGTCGTCACAGTTGGCTGCTCGGTGCTGCAGCCTCCGTTGTGTTTCTGGGTTTTCGTGCTCTTTGTCAGTCATGCTATTCTGGGCTGCAGACTGACAGGCCGACGGAAAAGACTGCAGCTTGGAGATGGCTGCAGACTCCATTTGAGTTACAGCGCAGGAGTAAAAGTTACGGGAGAAACTTTGGAGTGTTATAAATTGATGGGTTTCGTGGTACATAAGTTTCTGCCAGACTTTCACTGGACTGCCTTTTTTAAAATGTGAAAGATGAATGTACCTTTATCCATCTATTGCTTTACTCCTACCTTTCTCCCTTTACCCATCAGTCTTTATCATCATCCCTTCATTCTCCATCCCTTGGCCGTTACCTTCATCCTCTCTCATTCCTTCAACCCTTCCTTACTTCATCCTTTCACCCACCCTTCCCTCATCCTTTCTTGTACGGATAACTCAACCTTAACCCTCATTTTATCCATCCAAACCTTGACCATTTCTCCCAAATAAACTCCCAATCTTCATCTCTTTGTACCTCTTACCCCCTTCATCTCTTGACCCTTACTCCCCTTCTCTCATCCCCCAAACGCACCCCCATCCATTCCTCCCTTACCTCAACCCTCATTCAAACATGCCTTGACCATTTCCTTGTCTTTAATCCTGTATCTCTTGACACCTTTCCCTTGCCACCTCTTCTATTCATTCCTCAACCCTTACCCTCATCCCTTTATCCCCCCATGGGATATGACTGCTCTGTTTAGATTGACCCGTTCTGGAAGTGGCGTCACCAACAAAAGATCCAGCATGCATATAAAGAGATGTGAAGCTTTTGGAATCACAGACAATGACTAGAAAAGGTGTAATTTGTTCTTACGGCTCAGACTTAATGTGGCTCCTCAGTAGTTATGAGAGTAACTTTCCTTCAGTTTTCCTGCAGGGATACTTCTCAAAAATAAAAAAGCAATGACTGAACATCTGAGAAACAACTTTAAAGAAAGAACTCACCATAAAAAGTACCTGACATGCTCCATTTCCATGTAAGAAATGAGCTTGATAGGCAGCAGGAAAAAAGCCATTACAGCAACAATCAGACATGTTTACAGACAAAGCACTGATTTATATTTATCATTCATTTATTCATGTTTAATCCGAGTCTGTCCTTTGTTCCTGAAACAGAGCTCTGCTTGTTTGTTCCTAAACATCCTATAAATACTTTCACATCATCACTGACTGACTGGAGTCAAAGAGCAAAAGGCCTTTTGACTGTACGAGAGTCTGTGTGAGTATTTTTAGATGAAAGCCGAGCAGCAGACGGAGAAAAGGAACATACAAGGAGAGACGGAACCAACTGCAAGATTTACAGCTACAGTCTGACAGAGCTTTTGTGCTGAAGTTAAACTATTGTAATGCACTGCTTTCTTTCTTTAAGGCATGGAAACATTCATGTAAAATAATAGAAGCCGTGCAAAAATGTGCATTCATGCATTTTATTTCAGTCCTTCAAGGCTGAAGATATTCGTCCTGTTTGACCTCATCAAGTATATCTCGCTGAGGGCAAACATTCATTCATATTTGTTTCTGTTGGTATCATTGGCTCCTTGCTTTAGTTTATGTGCTTGCCTGCACTTGTTGCTGGGAGATATCGCTACAGGGAACCCCAAGACCTAAGACTCTATACAACAATCTGTCAGCAATCATTTCTTGTGATTGTGTAAATTTCAACACTGGCAAGAAACATGGCAACATTTATCCCAATTCTGAATGTAAAATCAACTAAATAAACACTGATTATCATCATCTAATATGTGTTGGTAACTGATGACCAGGGTGACCATTCCAGTTATTTTCTTAAATGTCAAGAAGTAACCCATCACTATGGGAAAAATCATTGGTATTATCCTGAGATAATAAGATAAATAGGTGAACATTTTTTCAAACTATTGAAATTTACTTCTGGCTACAGGAAAAGAGAGTAAGATGATTTTTTTCTGAGAAGTTTTCTTAATTGGTCTCTTCATTTGTCATTCAGATAACCACAAACTTGTGAGTCCTTCTGAGTTTGTAAAAGTGCATACAATGACTTCTCAAGGAGTTTGACGTGACAGTGATTTGAATGTTGAATTGCTTTTCCAATCTGCCTCTCAAACGTCAGAGGGTGAGCGTCTGCGGGCTGCAAGCTTCAGCAGCAGCAGATAATTGTGCAGCAGATGTTGGATGAGACTTAGTTGATGGCTACCGCTGCGCTGTGAATCATGACTAATTATGAATATACTTTAAGTCCTCCACCGTTGTCTGTGATGAGATAATGGTCCATTAGAACTCTCTCAACATGCACAGACCCTAATGAAACAGGTGCACGACCCATTTCAGATCCACAAGTGGAGTTTGAAACAGTCTCGTCGTTTAAGAGATCAGGCTCCAATCCTCATTTACATCAGTTAAACCATCAGCAGACTTCTAAATATAAACTGAAACATCAGCTCTCTGAATGTTCTTACTGCACAACCTGGTCTGAAGGTTTAAATCCATGCTGCAGCTCTTCAGGTTTCCACTAGAGGCTGTCTAAAAGTGAGTCCATCGTCATGTAGCTCCATGCATTAATGGCTATTTTTACTGGCATTAATATTCTTATTACTGCTTGGTTCAAATATTAATTTGGCCCTGATTGGTTCATGTCTCTATGTCCCATAAGTGTGGTGGGGTGAATATCCCGCTGCCAGGTGCCCACCCCTGTTTTAGATTAACAAATAACAGTTAGTAACCCTTTCTATAAAGGCGGCCCTTTATAATGCATTAAAAACATATTATTAGCATGTTATAAAGAATAATAATGTGTTATAGTGCTGTATCTGCTCATGCATTTGCTATTTCACTTGTTTTGAAAAGTAAGGTTGCAAAATTTGGAAAATTTTCAAGTTGGAACTTTCCATGGTAACAGGAATTTACGGGAAGATACAGGAATAAACAGGAATAAACCTGTAATTAACAAAACTGAATGTTGGCCATTTAAATGGATTTTAAATATTTTCGGGAAAATATATTTTTGTATAATCTTGACTAAAACAACCAGATTTCATGAAAGTATACTTAAGAATATCTGTGCTATTCCATAATCACATGCACAGATGATTTCTAGAGCCCTGGACTATTGAAGCCACATTCTTGAGCCTATGGAGCACAGAAAGTGAAAATAAACTTGATTGTTCAATAAAACAATTAGAACTTGATAAAGTTCTACTTACGAATAAATCTGTTGAAATGTAATGTTTTAAAATTGCATTATTTCACATGGATGTCTGCCTATGACAAAACAAAATGTTTACATTTATGTTTGGATATGAAACAGTTTGAATCAATTCCCGCCATTTTCCAGTTAATTCCAACAAATTTCCATAGTTCCCATGAAAAGTTTCTATATAAAGGCCCCTCTTTAAAATGCATGATAAACTTATCCTAAGCATGCTTATGATGAATAAAAATGTGTTATAATGTGCTTATAATGCTGTATTTGCTAGTGCATTTGCTGCTTCACTTGTTTTAGTTGACAAAGCTTCATAATAGCAAACATAGGTCATTATGATGTCAGCGATTATGAGTTATAAACGTACTTAAAGTGTGTTGTAGTGCGCATATAGTTATAAGTTATATTGCATTACAAACTAGTCATAAGTTACTATATGTAATCACTGTATGCCTTATGCACAGATGCAGCCAGTTCAATTTTCCCCTCCCAGCCAAATGCCAGCTAACTTCCATCCAGTTATCAGCCAGTTTCCAGACACTGAGAGAATAAAAATGGGTTTTTTGTTTGTTTGTTTGGTTCCAATCTCTGTACATAGGGTCATTTTCCATGATAGATACAATTTAATTTATATATGTACTATAAAATGTAACTGGGATTACATAAGTATTACATGTTTCTCATAATAAAATAATGATTTTAAGTGGATATAAAAAACAGCAAACATGATAGATAGATTAATTTAAAACTTTGGTGAAAAAAATTATCTGCTTATTAACAAGGTTTTATTACTTGACCTCGAACATTTAATGACCAGTTTATTGACTGATTTGTATCTAGAATCAAGAAAAACAGTCTCCATAAAAAGTGATCTTTGTGAATACAATCAGTGATCACCCAATAACATCTAACTCATTTATCTTTATCAAATCATTTACAGTGTGTAAGAATATTTTTTATAAAGCATTATTTAAAAAAAAATTCTAGCAATATGCACAATACAACACACAAATAGCATGTTTATAACTCACTTTATATACTGGCATGATGATGACCTATATTGTTCATAAAGTATTACAAGTGCATTTAAATAGTATTAGACAGCATTGCAAGCAATAATGCCTTATAAGCACGTTTATGATGTGTTTATAATGCATTATAAAGTGGGGCTTAATGGAAAGTGTTACCAGGTTGTCATCTAATCCTTCTCCTACGCTGTCATCACATCAGTGGTGATGATTGGCTGCATATCACAAGTCAACTGTCATGACACAACACTCTGTAATAGTCACATCGGACACAGTGACCATCAGAACACACAAAAGATCATGCAGTCCTAACCTTGACATGAGATGTTTGACCAAAGGTGTCTTTTTTAAGGAGACTGTCACCATTGTGCTGATTCAGATATGCTGGTAACCATTAAAATCACAACACTTCTCTGATATAAACCTCATATCTAAAGAGAGAAATGTTGTTATGTCTTCTTTCTAGTTTCTCGTCCCTTCTGTTCCCCTCCCTCACCTTCTCCCCCTCAATCAAACCATCTTTATTCCTCCTCCTCACCTTCTCTCACATTATTCTCCCATCATTTGTCACATCTGCCCTTTATCCCCTCATCGCTCTCAATTCCTCCCCCTCATCCCTCCCTCATGTATTTATCTCCCTCTCTCCTCCCTTCTCCCCCTACCTGGCTCTCCCACAATGATTGACAGGCAAGTCAGATGCCGCCGTGCTCCCCAGATGAGGAAAATGGTTTTTCACGTCTTTCTGTCCGTCTGCCTGTCTGTCTAAAAAAAGTCTCTCTGTCTGAATCATTTAACCAGGAGGTGTTCCTGCAGCCGGATATGACAAGGCAATTATCGGCTAATCAGTATTCAATCTGAGCTCACACACACACACACACAACACACACACACACCCCCCCACACACACACACACACACAGACTCAGCTCACATCTAAATATCCATGTTTGACCGGCAGATTGAGGATTGATTGATTAAATAATGGAAAAAAAAGTTGGTGAAACAGCTCCTATTGCAGCCTGTTTTGCTCATTTTTCTAGACGAGCCCACTCTATCCAGACTGTTTTCTTTAGTCAGTAAACTGCATTTTAACAAAGTATATTTGAAGTTTTTTCTTCTTGTTTGAAGGAATATCTGTTCTTTTTATCTCATCACTTAGTTAAATAAAGAGTTTTTCTCAGTTCATGAATTATACAAGAAGTGCAGTGGTTTGAAGCCAAAGCCCCACCGGTCCTCATAAAAAAATGTTTTAAAACTTAAACTGCTTTATTCAGTCTTGAAGGGTTTTAACTGTTGTGGTTTTTGGTTTTAGAGAGAAAGGAGCCTCTAGGAAATATTGTGCCTGCAATGAAAAATACTGCATGCCACAAAATGTAGGAATTTTTGGGTAAAAGCAGGCTGATTTGGACAAAATAGCTTCAATAGCTTCTCCTGGTTTTAAACCACATGTTAAGTCACATGATGACGTCAGCAACCAATACAATTTCACCTCAAAACCCTGGATTTAGGGCTGCACGGTGGAGCAGCAGGTTAGTGCTCATGTCTCACAACAAGAAGGTCGGGGGGTTGATTCCTAATGTCCGTCAAGGTCTTTCAGGCCCTGGCTACACGGAGAGGAAAACATTTCATATCGAAAACATTCCCCGTAAGATGCCATTGTTTCATTAAATGGGACGGTCCACATGAAAACACCGAAAACGTGGTAGTATATATGCCAGGCCTGTAAGTGGCGCTGTAATGTTGCTGCAGACATAGACCAAAACCAAAGAAGAAGACATGGAGCATGCGAATACATCATGAGAAATCTCAACAAACACTGGCCTATGCTGTTCTCTGAGTCCTCCTGTTCCTCACAGTAGTTGCAGAGAAGCAGTAAGACACCGTATTCTGCCATTGTTTCTGTTGTTGTTGGGATTTGCGCATGTGTTTTAGGGGACAGTTGGGCCTATGATGTCATTGTTTCTGAAGCTATCTGTATGCGTTGTCCACACGGAAACGCTCATCTGGTGTTTTCAGATTTATCCACTCTGGGACCTGTGTTCATAAATGTGTGTTTCTGGGCACCTGAAACACAGTGTCCATGTGGACGAAACTCCTATCCAACTTGAGGCTCGTGCGGATACGAGTGAATTTGTCTCCATTGTGGCCCCTCGGTGTGGGGTTTGTGTTTTCTCCCTGTGCATGCATGGGTTTTCCTTGGGTATTCCCACAAACCAAGAACAAGCTCATTGGGTTATTAGTAAATCTAAATTACCCTTAGGTTAGAGTGGATGAATGGTTGTCAGTCTCTAAGTGTCAGCTGTGTGATTGGCAGGCAGCTGGTCTGAGGTGTACCTGCTTCTCGTGCAATGTCAGCTGGCTTTACTTCCAACCTCTGCAACTCCAAAACACTGTTTGTTCATATGAAATAACTGATACATCTTTATGCAGAAGAGAAAAAAAACAGTCCCAGACATTTGGTGTCTTGTCATAAAGATTATGTTTGGATATGATACAGTTTGTTTGAATTACCCCCAACCTGTAACTAATTCCGACAAATTTCCATAATTTCCATGGAAAGTTTACAATTTGGAATATTTCTGAAATTCCCTGGCTTAACTTCCCATGGAAAGTTTCTGGAAATTACTGAAAATTTTCCACCCCTTTGCAAACCAAGATAAAAGTAATGAAGTCAGAAATAAACCTAAATTCCATTTTGTCTTGGCTTTTCGCTACAATAATATTAAGACGATGAGTATCCCACCCTTGATTAAAGAAAGGACTGTGCAAAACAACATCCCTTTGCAGCACTTTTATTAAGGGGATCTTACTTTTTTCTTTCCTGTGACCTTAAACCACAAATAAACCAATTCTAAATGAGTAAAACAAATTTCAGGGTCTGTAAACAGGGGCTGGTTTTCCTGCAGTTTCCACTATAAAGACAATAACACGACAGAATAGTGGAGATAGACTGAGATATCAGGCTTTCATTTTTTAGTCAAGGTGAGCATTTTACTCTGAAAGTTCTCCTACAATGCCTCACTTATCTCCTCTCTGTAAAGTTTGATTTGTACATTTTGATTTAAATGGAAAACGTTTTTCCATAAAACAGATGAGCGTCTTTGTTCCCCGTTTTGAATCCATCATGTGGGTTCGACTTCCCACACAGTCTGACATAAATTGAATTCATCCTCCGAGAGAATAAAGTGAGTGATGCTCACATATCATCTAATATCTTTTTCTCCCAGCTCTAACTCTGTTTACCTTCTTCCATCTTCCCACTCCTATTTGTCTCATTTCCTGCCGTATTTTCCACCATCCATCCTCTCCTCCGCTGCATGTTGACTCAGTCGACCGGGCGGGCGCTCCCTCTCTCTGAACGTCTTCTATTAAATATGGATTAATTGCTCTGAAACCTTGTTAAGCTTCATTAAGACCTCTTGCATTAATCAGCGTTATTTTCATTAGAGGAGAGGAAGTTTCTAATGTGGATGTTTTACACCTCTGACATTTTAATCAACTCAATCATGTTTTCATTTCAGTCCAAGTTTGTTTTTCTGCATCCAGACTGAGAGGAATCCACATTTTATAAACCAGGGAGCCAGAGTGACTTTATATGTTATTGAATCCAAAATTTTCCCTCTGGATTTGGCCACCAAGCTCTGAATCCATGCCTACATCTCAATCTAAGTAACCTGACACAACAGATAGACCAGGGTGGGCAACTTTGATTACCAAGAGGGCCACATCAATTTTTGATTCAGTGCCTGAGGGACGCTCTGTTGCATATTGTCAGGCGCTCTCATTGAGGAAAACAAATATACAAATTAAAAAACTAAAAAATGACAGTGTTATTACACATTCTGTTCATTCATGTAGGAAAAAGAGGCATCTTAAAGGTCAACGCTGATGCAAAACTCCTGTATTTCACACATGTGATGGTAAAAGGAAAAAAGGAACATGATATAGTCACGCAGCCTGCCTGTCATCCCCCTCTCACTTTGCATGGAGCATTTACCGTAAAGGTACAAATACATGAGCACTTCAAATTTATTAGCAGCTGATTTGACCAGTCTTTCTCATCTGTCTCTCCTGCATTCCAAGTTCTGCTCAACCCCAAACACTTTCTATGGGCTCTTTCGAGATGCACTGGTGAAATATATTGCATCTGGTGTGTCAGGTAAGGAGATCAAATTTCCCAGAGGAATACCACACATGCACAAGGAGAACATGCAAACACCACAATAAAGGCCCAAACCACCGAGGGAGTCGAACCAGCAACCTTTGTACTGTCATACACAAGCAAAACCTGCTGTACCACGATTCAAAGTATTTTAAAGTGCCATTTAGACATGCAGATATTCATCCATCACATATTCTGCTTTTCTCTTTCGAGGTCGTGGGGGGGCTGGAGCCAATCACAGCTGACACTGGGCGAGAGGCGGGGTACACCCTGGACTAATCACAGCTAATCACAGGGCCACATAGAGAGAGAGGAACATGCAAACTCCACACAGAGAGGCCCTGCACTGCAAAAACCCAGATCTTAGCAAGTTCATTTGTCAAATTCTTAGTCAAAAATATCCACAATACTTACTAAAACTTCACATTGATTAGACGAGTCCAGATGGGTATCTTATTGCAAGGAATTAAAACAAAAATAAAGCACTTAATAACTTGTAATTATCAGAAAATATCTGACAATGAAACAAGCACAATTTTATTCCTTGAGGGTCTTAAAATCAGGCATAAAAAGTACTTACACATCTTACTTCCAAGACATCGTACAAGTAAAATTTGTCTTGCCACATTGGCAGATATTTTAACTCATTACAAGTAATCCAGGGTTTATTTTTTGGTTTCTAAATACTGAAATAAGATATGCAGCTGGACATGTTAGGGAATTTTGGCTTACAATAAGTCTTGTGAGATTTTTAGAATTGAAATTGGATGAATTAACTTCCGTAGATTTGAGCTTTTGCTATGTGACTAAACCGGGGATCGAACCCGCAACCATCTTGCTGTGAGGCACATGCACTACCTGCTGCACCACAAGGCCCTACTTGCAGATATATGCAAAAAAAAAAAATAATAATTTCTCAATTATAACACACACTTTTTTGCTTTTAAATAAGCTCTAATTTTTCGGGTGCATATTATACACGAGTACAAGCAAAATACTTACCATATTTCGTCTTGCCAACGTCGCAATTGCAACACATCTGATTCAAAAAGCCCAAATATTCTTTTTCTCTGCAAAAACACATGCAAACACAGGGCGCTGCCATCTTGCGTGCAAGGGGGCGCATTGGTTGAAGATAGCTGTTTTCTGATTGGTCGGTACACTACGTCTGAGCATGCTTGGGCAGAAATGGAGTAATTGGGCACGTGTGAAGCAAAAGGTGTTCCCGCATCTGTTTGAGAGAGAAATTGTGTGTGGTATTAATAATACTGAAATTTCATTGATTAAAACTTTGAATAAAGATAATTTTTGAGTTGTCTGAAAGAGTAAGGTTTGGGCAAAATTTGGGTGCATGATATATTTGAGTACAGCGTGAAAAATATGGTGTGCGTGTTATAATTGAGTGCGTGTTATAATCGAGAAATTATGGTAATATCCTCTAATAAATGTTCTAAAGAGACTCTTTTTTTTAAATAAAAATGACATTTTATAGGAATTTGTTGATGCCAGAGATACTAAAATATAAGTTTTTTTTACATTGTAAACATGGAAAACATTCTTTAAACACCTATGGCAACATGTTTGTGATAGTACAAAATTTTAGGGGCCCCAACCAGTCATGGGCCCTTCCAGTCTTTCTAACTTTTCCCCTCTTTCCAGCCTCACAATGGTTTTCGCCGTAAGACAAAAACTAACTCTTGGTCCCCTGAGAAACTAACATTTATCTCTTACCCCCAACCCATTCAAGGCTGATTTTATGGCTTAATTGCGAGTGCCACTAATCACATCCAAATTATGTGATCCGATTTCTCTGGCCCATTTTCTGGTGTAACCATTATCCAAATATGTCCAACAGGCACTGATTAACAAACATTTTTCTTCCATAAGTGCAGAGACTGACAGGACAAAGAGGCGTCTATCACTCTGCCCCCTCTCCTCTTCTCGCCGTCTCTCTTTCAGCCCCGCTAACCCTCTTTACATTCATTCAACGTCCGACTCGCTCACACTAACGCACAGACACGCGACGCCCCGGCACTCAGCATGCCCCTCTATTAGGCTGTCAGTTAGTCAGGCCAATAGAATAAGTGCTGTGGATTAGGCGCACACATTCAACACGCTGAGAGGGTGGACGGCGCACCAACCAGAGCGGGTGTGAGGTGACAGACATGCTGTCATACCGCTCACGCACACATGCACGGGAAACAATTACAGGCACTCAGACAGTCGATGACAGCGAAACATAATCAACTTAGTGTCATTTTTTCCTCCTTTTCTGACCTCCTGTCATCCTCCCACTTTGTCATTTCCTCCAACAGCTTGTCCTTCTCTCCCTCTTCTCATGTTACTCTCCTCCTCTTCTCCTCATCTTGGCTGCATCATCCAGATGAGAGTGACTTCAGGGTGGCAACACACTGAAGACTAGATGAATTTAAGTCTAATTTTAAGCCCTTCGACCCTTATGATCGGAAAGATGTGGTCAGACTTGAGGAATGCTGTCACTAAATATTTGTCCAAATAAAAGTGTGGTGTCACTACAATTGTTTCACTGCTTGTGACTGATCTGGAGCCTCCTCGAGAATATCAAACATGTTTGTTTATTCACCATTGGGGTGCTGGTCAGGTGGCTTGTTAAGTAATACCGGGTTCGAATCCAGCCTGTGGCATGTTTGCAGATTGTCTTCCCCTACTCTCTCTCTGTCGCCCCTTTTCACAAGCGTATTCACTGTCTCTCTCTCTCTCCTGTCAATAAAGGCCTAAAAATGCCCCAAAAATAATCAAATAAATAAATAACATAATATTCACCATTGCCAATGACAGCAAGAAAGCTCTGAAGCATCACCAACTTGATGTGACATACTTCTGGTGCTACCAAGCACGGCCGCAAACATCAACACAAGCATCAGTTTAGGGTCTGTGTCGAAAACCAACGTAGTCCACATTCAGAGCAGTCAGCACCTTGAGAAGAAACACGATTTTTATCCCCATGCCATCAGCACTCTCAGTTGAACTCCTGAGAGAGCACGGCACTTGTCTAAGTCACTGTTAAACTCACTGACCAATTGAAATCAAGAAAGGGCAGGACTTCTGATTAGCCACGGCGGAGGTGAAAATGTGATGCCTCATACTCACAAAGGAACTTTCTCCTGGTCTTACTCTTCCATCAGTGGCAGGACATGATTTCTTGACTGTGTTGTGTTTTCTCTGTAATATATTGGCATGGAGGTTTAACTGAGAGACCCAGATAGAAGAATAGAATAAAACTTTATTCGTCCCACACAGGGAAAGTTACAGTGTTTACAGCAGCAAAGACTGCTCTATAAAAGCTCTATAAAGACTAGAAATAAAAAACTAAAAAAAAATACACTGTAAGAATTATTTATACATTTACAAAGTAATTGCATGGATGTCAACTCTTGTTACCTGGCAACATCAAGTTCTGGCTGAGAAACTAAGGCTGAGAGCAGCAAACTTTGAATCCATGCCTACATCTCAGTCTGAGCCTGACACACCAGACAGACTGTTCAATACACTGTTACACTGACAGGTGTTCAGGAATGGGACCTTTCAAAAGCATATCCGGCAGCTGATTGGATGATTGTTCCTTCCATCACATTCACTATGGGCCAATCAGATAATGACGGAGGCAGTCATTACTGCTGCAGTGTGAAGTAAAAAATGGGCGCCACTTCATAGAACAAACCTTCACCAAAACAATAAATAACCAGAGTAGAATGTCGAGTGATACAACTAAAATGTGCAGAAACAATCAATTTCTAAGTAAATTATCCATTGAAAATGTATTTTGCTCAATATCGTGGGTAAAATGGCTGATATCTCAAGTTGAAATTAAGTAATCTGTGATTCCCCTCCCATCAATTTAGTGTTGACCCACCACCATAACACAACAACTCCCTCATAAAACCCCTTTTTCAATGAATGATGTGTGAATTGTGTGAAGTCTTTTTTCCTAGTAAAGCAGACACCAGTCCAGTTTCCAACTTCTGCAGCAAACAATCAACCCACTCCTCATTCAGGCCTTTACCCATGACACGGGGAAATACTGAATGCTACATATGTTAGCTAAGTGAAGCCAATTTCAATTTTGTGTTAGCATCAAGCTAACAAACGAACAACCAGTTCATCCTTTAGAATAGTTGGATTTCATTTGAATGCTTGCTCAAGACTTTCAAAGAGTACTGTAATTTCTCAATTATAACACGCACCCCATTTTTTCATGCTTTTTTTCCAGGAAAAAATGCTGTATTCAAATATAACACGCACCCACATTGCGCTCAAACCTTACTCTCTCTGACAACTCAAAAATGACCTTTATTCAAAGTTTTAATCGATGAAAGTTCAGTATTTTCACAACAAATACTGTAAACGATTTTCTCTCTCAAACAGATGCAGAAACACCTTTTGCTTCATGCATGCACAATTCCTTGATTTCTGTCCGAGCATGCTCAGTCATAGTGTACCGACCAATCAGAGAGCAGCTATCAACATGCCAATGTCTTTGACCAATTGAAGCGCAGCTATTTTGGTCCCCTTGCTCACAAGATGGCTATCATTACACAAAGGTAAACTAATTAAGACCCAAAATATTGGATTAGAACACTTTAACAGTCAGTTTAGTAAGAATTATGCAAGTTTGGCAGTAATGTTTTGCAGAGAGAGAAAATATTTTTGAGTCAGATGTGTTTAATCACGATGTTGGGAAACAAAATACTTTACAAATTTTGCTTGTGCTTGTGTATAATACGCACCTGGAAATTAGCCCTTATTTAAGAGAAAAAAAATGTGTGTTATAAACGAGAAATTACAGTCATTTTCCTTGATTTACATCCTTAAAATAAACATAGGAGAGCTCTTGTTTGTTATTGAGACTCTTCTAAGATAACAAGTAAGCAGTGGAGGCAGGTGGCGTTGAGCAGCGTGTTTGCATTGCTTGGAAATAATTCAGAAGGTCTAAAATGTCAGCATGCCTCTCTTTTGTTTCAGTATATACTCTCTCCCTTCCAGATGTCTCTCTTCCTCTCATCTCTCCCTCTTTTATTCTTCTTCCTCGCCTCCTTTCCTCCTTCCTTGAATGCTTCTTCTGCTCCTTCTCTCTCCTTTCATTTCTTCACCTCAGCCTTGCTGCTCTTGCACTCCCCTCTGTTTGTCTGACACCTTTTCTCCCTGCACCCCGTGGTGCACCACACACACACACACACAAACACACACGCCTGCACTAATCCCATAAAGGACTGTATAATTGGGGAAACTGCGGGCTGTTGATTCGATCAAAGAAGGAGACTTCTTCAGGTCGCTCCGGCATGTCATCGCTTTAGCGAACGAGTCAAGGGGAGGCGGATTTCTTGTCCTCCTTTCCTTCTCTTCCCCTCTCTGTCCTTTAAACACCAAAGAAATCTGATTAAGGGGAACATAAACTGCAAATTGGTTCCTTCTGAAAACACACACTTCAGTGCTTGATCTTCACCTTCATGCCCAAATATTCTCACAGCTCAAAAACACAGGACGGCTCCACACAGACGAAACACTCTGAACTGTACATGGATGCAATATAAAGGCCAAGGAAAGATTAAATATTGTATCTTCTAAGATTATTTTTTGAGTCCAGCTTCCTGACATTTGTTGGAGAGCTGCAGAAAAATCCTGCTCACAGGCTCAAATTTACTGTTTACAAACCATTAAGTATTTCCATTTCACGTTCTTCACCCTTTTACCAAAAACAACATGTGCCTGACTCCACCGGAGGGAAAATGTTCCTGAACAGCTCACAGCATCACTACCTCCTTAAAATAATGAGTCTCAATGGAGACAACTGTCAGAGACTCCTCTCCAAACTTTCCTGCTGTGAACACTGTCAAAAAAAGTTTATCTAATTATCCCTCAGGAAGGTTTTAAAGGTAAACTCTCCACTAAATGAACATAAATTGCTGAGTTAAGGTTGTAAAATAGATTTAATTCCCAGAAAAGAAAAAAGTATAGTCAGTGTTGCCAGGTCTGTTAGTTATAAGCAACGTTAGACTTGTTTTTCTGTGAAGTTGAGTGGAGCCAATTGCTTGTTGCTTGTTTTTGGCTTGTTCCTCGGTTTAGTTGCTTATTTGGGCTTGTACTTCTCACCAAATTATCCCTTTTTTTCTCCCAGTGCCCTCAAATAATAAAGCACAGCATGATGTTTTGTCCTGTTGCGGGTACAATACAGAGTGGGTGACAGTGGGGGTGTTCTTTAAAAGCAATAAGAAATTCAATTAGTTTTTACTTAAAATTAAAACTACAGCATGATTTTTTTTTTCTCCTCAAAATTTCTGAGTTTGAAAGTATTTTAGTGCCACATGGGCAGCTATGGAGGGGTGATTCATCCCTGTGACCTCCGGTTGATGATCAGAGTTATACAGTTGAGCTTAAGAAATGAATTAGACTATTGCTATTAGACACCACCAGTGTAAGGTTTATGGTAATTACCAAAATCAAAGACATGCCTATTAGGTTGATTAGTGACTCTAAATTGCCCTGCAGTGTGAGTGTGAACGTGAATTGTTGTCCATCTCTCTATGTGGCCCTGTAATTGGTTGGCGACCAGTTCAGGGTGTACCTCGCCTCTCACCCACTGACAGCTGGGATAGGCTCCAGGCCCCCTGCGACCTGAAAGGGACAGTTGGTGTACAAAATGAATGAATGAGTGATATTCTAAATGCTAAAATATGATTATTGTTGTCCAAGAATGTTTTAAACTAACATTTTTACAAAATAAAAAACAAAGAGAAATAGTAAAGCACATTATTATGTCTGGGTTAAGATGTCAAATTATAGTTTTTACTTTTATTGAACAGAGAAATTAGTTTAGATTTAGTTGTAAAGTTCTCATTCCTGTTCAAAATGTTTCTCCAATAACAATAACTTTTCCAGTTTTGAACATCTTTATGAAAGATTTCTAAAGTATTGACGTTTCTCATTGTTATGACAGTTGGTCTAGTAAACTTGTAAAGCATTGTATATATCTCCTCTTACACATCATGCTCAGTAAGGCTGCCTGATTTGAGCTCTTATTTATTTATCCTGAGAGTCAAGTTGCTTCGTTTGGCTTATATCCTCAGCCATCCTCAGGTGGTTCTCAAATGGTGTGGCAGGATGTGTCGGTGTATCTTGAAACAAGTCTTGGGAATTTGTTCAATCATGAGCAATCTCTCCAACCATAAAACCAAGGAATTATTTCATTTACTTAGGGGCAATATTTTTGAAAACATGAGCATTTTAACTCCAAGGTTAAACAACCTGCAGGCTGCTTCGAGAAATCTTGTGTGTGAGTATATTTGCAGACTTGGTGTCTCTGAGAATGAAGCGATCATGTCTCTGGCTGACATCAGATACTGTATTTTAGATACCAGTGACAGTTATGAAGGCACTGGTGCAGTTTCTTGAAAGTCTAAAGGTTTTATATTTAAATACATTTTTAACTTTATTGAAAGAACATTGTGAACTTTGACTGTGCTTTGTGGGTTTTACTGGGTATTACTTTCTATTATGTTTGTTTGATTATCTTTCATGTATGTTGTTTTGCTTTGGAGCACAAGTCTGAAATAAAGTTTGATTGACTGATTGATATATCACTGACCTTTGCTGTTAAAGTTTTTTCTAGATGGGGAGCAATTTCTACTTTTTCTACCTCCAATTCCCAAGAGAAACTACTTTTGAGAAAAAAAAGTTAGTTTCAGATTACTTCTTTCACACTTTTTGAATAAATATTTGCCAGTAATTGCAACATGTGTTACACAAGCTAGTCAGCATGGGTATAAACATGTTGCGCCTCCAGATTTTGCCAAAAAGGTTAAAGAGCATTGTCTTAAACCACATTGATTGCTTCTCTCACAAGCTCTGGCAAAATTGACCTCAGCTGGATATGGGACACAAACTGCTGCAGCAAGAGAGAAAATCTAATAATTTAAGTCTGAAAAAGTCATTAAGGAAGTTCAATACTTGGCTGGAGGGCGTCTTTAGCAGGTGGGATGTTGGTTTCATTTTTCAGGTTTTGAGGTTATTACCTGAGAGTTCTCCCTCAAAGTGAGCAAGGAGGTGAATGAGAGGGGAATGATCAGTCAGCTGAGCTGCTTCTAAACACTCAGATCTCTGATGAGAGAGCAAGATCAACTTCAAGCTTTAGAGGAACATGGACGAGAGTGAGGGCAGTTTCTTCATCACTGTCTGTCTTTCATCATTTAACAGTTCATTCATATTCTGATAAAACCCAACAGATATGAACTCGTAAAAACATCATAGCCCTCTCTCTGTACATGCATGTTTGAACGGGAGGTTGTGTGCGGATTTGAGAATGGATCTGATGTGCCATTGTCGCCCCCTAACGGCACCGAAGCGAACAACAGGCAGCGAAACACCCCTCTGGCTCTCAGAAACACACACATACACACATGAACTACAAAAACAAGAGCATAAAACACCCCAGAGGTCACGTGAACTCCTGGAAAAGTGGATTCAAGGCTTAAAACACAGATTTAACCAAGAAAAGCCAAAACTGTATGCGTAAAACAAGTTCAAACAATAAAAATATCAGACAAATCGTTATCTCCAGGATTAGAAATATAAGGACAATCATGTAAGGGCTTTACTGTGAGTTCTTCCCACATATTCAGATAAATTAGTACTTGTTTTCACCATTCGCACCACCAAGCGCGTCCCTCCGCTGCACCATTACGCACGGACCGAGAGGACGGGGGCTCCGCGGAGCTGCAGCGCAGAGCAGCCAGCGAGACAGAGAGAGAAAGAGGGGCAGAACGGCGTGTTTAGAGCCAGTCTGTCCCTTCAAAGTAGCCTCTTTTTACAGCCCAACAGGCCATGAATACCAAGCAGAAGGTGTCATGAAGAGCTGACACAGAGCCTGCTGCAGACTAATGAAAATATTCAAAGTTGTCGTTTCTATATCGGACGTTAACTTGCAAAAACGAGGTTTATCAGGCAACAAGTGCAGGAGTAACACTTTTACAGATTGAAAATATGAATGGGTGCCATATTTAGTACATTGTGCCGATAAATGGTGCTTCTTTTTACTTGTAAATAGCAGTTTTAAAGTGTTGTTTCCGCTCTTTGCATTATTCAGTTCAATGCATTTGATTTTGTTTGGTTGCACTCTGGACACCAGTGGAAATAAGGGCATACCCTAAATGATTGCTCGAAATCCAGAAAGGTTGGATGGGTACATATCGTGGCAGAACTCTGGAAACAACCATAAACACAATCCAGCGTGTTTTCAGACTTTGTAGCTTGTTTAAAGCCACCATTAAGCTGCATGTTTCACATTTAAAACAAGTGCCTCAGGATAAACTATGAGATTCCTTTATGCTTCATCGGGGGGTTAAACGTGTTGCATCTGTTGGGACAAACTCTCCACTGCTCTACTCGGTCACCTGAGGTTGATTTTAAACTTCATTTTCTTGCGTATCGATCGTCCTAACATCACTGTTTTGATGTAAGGCTTAAAAACGACACGGAGCAACAAAGTCTCCTCTCCGCTGCGCGTAACAAGTGCCAGCGGAGCGCAGGTTGCAGCATGAGAGCCGAGCAGAGCTGCTGCTGCAGACTGAGGCAGGTGCATTGTCCGGGGGATATTCTGACTTTCAACTGGGCTGCTTTGTTACAAATCAAGCGGACAAGTGTTTTACATGAAGGTAAAATGAGTACGTTTGGTGCAAGGCTTGATTAAAAGGCGCCAGAGTTCCTGTAAGGTGATGGATCGTAACTTTGCGCGAGTTTTCTCTCAAAACTGGCGCTCAACACTGCATGTGCGTGTTCATCTGGGTTGATTACTGACCCCACGCTTGCAGGAATAAATCAGAGGACGCTTTTATGGTTGTTTTTATCGCTGAGCTCACCCGGAGCCAAGACGCACCGATCTTCGCGTTCAAGCAAGCAGCGAGCTCACAGCTTATAAAACAGCCTAACATAACATACAAGCCTCATAATAAAAAGACTTAGGAGCAGTAGAATTCACGCGTAACGGAAGTATTGTGGAGCAAAAAGCTCCTGCAGCATCCAGAAGTTCACATCAAACATGCGGAGTGCGTGATATGTTGGCACGAGCCCGGTGCGATGCTTCCTATGAATCAAACTACAACTATTAATAATAAACAAGCCATTAATCAACACTTTGGGGACACATTTCCATAACATTTACAATAACTGTTTGATTTTACTAATCTCTCAAGGATGCGTGTGAGAGAGAGCCTCGAATTAATGTAAAGGTTTCTGCGCGTAATTCTGGATGTAATATCCATTCCACGTAAATGAAACGTGCACAGCTAGCTTCATATTCAAGACAGGGAACATCTTATGGGGCGCACGTCAATAAAAGTGCACAAAATGCACAAACCATGTGGCTTCAATCTCAAATTCAGCTCCAGAAGACACCATCAATCAGCACCATAACGCGCAAAATCAGACAATAATCCAACAATTTAACCGATAAACCAAACAAATGGCTTGAATGAGGGCAAAAAATATTTTCAATACAAGTAAAAAGTGAAAGAAGTGACTTTTATCATCCACAAATATCCCATAGATGAACATAAAAACGACGTGGTGCCTTCAAAGTGACCAAAACGCACAAAACAGCGAGAAAGTCCCACACTGACGGGACATTTATCTGAAGTGAAGTCCCTCAAAAAAGCACAAAAGCGCACAAAATGAGAAGTTTGATAAAGACGAATCTTTACCTGGAAAGAATTGTCCGGCAGTAAATCCCAAAAGTCCAAAGTAGAGGAAAAGAGCAGCCAACGCGCGAGAATAATTCCGTTTATCCATCTTCCCTTATCTTCTTTTTCTTCTCGTTCTTTTATGTCTCAGAGATTATTTGACATACTCCCGTCTGATCCTGAAGATGTTTGTCCTCAGAAGAAAAAGACAAGAGAAATAAAATCCTCTCATTGGTGGAAAAGAAGCGGCAGAAAGACTCAAAGAGAAGTTGGAGATGTTTCCTTCCTTTCCTTCCTTCCCTCTGCCCGGGGTCCCACACAGCGAGTCTATCCGTGCGTGTGCGCGCGGTTTGGTGTGTGTGTTACGGAGTGTGTGTGCATGTGTGTGTGAGGGGAGCAGTGTGTGTGTGTGGTCGCGCGCTCAGCTGCTCTGTGACAGACTGACGCGAAGTTGGAGAGGAATGGAGAGCAGAGCGCACGGAGCCACGGTGCCAGACACGCGCGTAAAGACGGGGGATCAGCGCGTAAAAGGCTTCCGATGGAGGGTTTTCAGAATAAGAGCATGAGGCAGAGGGGTCAGGAGTGATTTCTGCTAAGAGGACGCAGCTATAGAGCCTGTCAGAGAGAGGTTAATTTATAAAAACAGAAAATTAAAGAGTGAGATAAAGGGAGACATTTCTGGATTAAAATTCTGCTCATCAATTCTTACCAAAAAGGTACCAAATTTGACAAATCTCTATTTTATATATTTTTTAAAATAAGAATAAATAAATCAGATATAGGGTACGAGTAAATTGTTCACATCCATATATTTTGTCTTTATTGAGTTAATTATATCAATGCTTATTATGATGCTCTGTAAGAAAAAGTTAACTGCCAGGGCCACTCAAGTAACAAACTTATTGACAACAAGTTAATCCTTTTGAAAATTTAAAGATTATTGGAAATCATTATTGGTCTAATTTGCTTATCTTATTTTTAAAGGGTTTTTACTTTCTTACACTGTAAATTGTAACTTGTTGTTCAAACGTAAAAAAATGAGTGCAAGGCTGCCTTAAAATTTTATGTTAAGTCAACTGAACCAGGTAGTTTTTTGTAACAAAACCAGATGTCATGTTAATGAAAACCTGAATGTTGAGTTGATTTTGTTTCAGCTTATTTGATTTAGATTTTTGTATTTGTTAAACAACTTTGGTAATTCTCTCAACTTTAAAATATATTTCATATCAAATAAAGTGGTCTATTGTCTGAACTCTTGTGTTAGTTTGGTTGACTTACATTTGTTAACTAATGGAACTTGCAAATCATTTATTCGTTCATTTTCTATACCACTTATCCCTTTTGGGGTCGCGGGGGGGCTGGAGCCTATCCCAGCTGTCATTGTGCGAGAGGCGGGGTACACACTGAACCGGTTGCAAACCCACGCAGACACGGGAAGAACATACAAACTTAAAGGATAAGTTCGGTTTCTACAGCTTTCACATAGTTTATAGAATGAAGTAGAACAATATACTCACCCAAACAGTGCTTCGGGAGATATTTAGATCCAAAATCGAGCGGCGGACATCCGTATAAATGGTAGCAGACAGGGCATCTAAAGCGCCGCTCCTAAAACTGCATTAATTGTCCAAAAACTCATTAGTTTCACCAACATTTCATCATGGTCCGCTCGCGCTACCCCTCCACGACAGTCCGGTGTCACTCCACCCATGTTTTTGTGACTGTGCTGACCTCTGAACTGAAAAGTTTCTTGCCTCCGCGTCCTCCTTTCAATGAGCTCCTCATCTGTATACTCTGGCTCGAAACTGTAAGGACACCCATCATATTCAAAGTTCTCGTCCACAACATCTTCATCTGATAGATATTCGTCCATTTTGCACAAAACTGGAAGAAGACAGTTATTGTGTAGCCACCGCTCGCCGCTGAAACAATGAGCCGTACTGCGCATGCGCGCAACCGGAAAGAAACTTTTCAGTTCAGAGGTCAGCACAGTCACAAAAACATGGATGGAGTGACACCGGACTGTCGTGGAGGAGTAGCGCGAGCGGACCATGATGAAATGTTGGTGAAACTAATGAGTTTTTGGACGATTAATGCAGTTTAAGGAGCGGCTATACATGCCCTGTCTGCTACCGTTTTACGGTAAATATCTCCCGAAGCACTGTTTGGATCAGGAAAGCCTTCTGGGTGAGTATATTGTTCTACTTCATTCTATAAACTATGTGAAAGCTGTAGAAACCGAACTTATCCTTTAACACAGAAAGGCCCTGCCCAACCTGGGGATTGAACCGGCAACCTTCTTGCTGTGAGGCACGTGCACTACCTGCTGTGCCACCGTGCAGCCCACTTGCAAATCAGTTTCTTCCAAGTAAAAATAACCTGCTGTTTTAACTGTCATCATAACTTTACCCAGTAGATTTCTTAATCTTTTGAAAAGGTTAAAATGGCGAAACCGTCCTCTGGTTGTTGTGCGTCTTCATCTTTTGACTTCCATGATGCACCTTGCTAGGGACATGATGTCATTGCGTAGATACGTTCAATCTCCACACCCACACAACTAGTGTGAGTTTCAGTTGACATACACTGTTGATTTGTATGGACATAGTTTTTTTTTAAGTTAGGCATCTCTAGGGTAGTTGAGACGTTGTAAACTAAAAATTCCATGTTATTTCAAAAACTTGTGTTGTCTTCCGTCAAACCAACATGGATTATTATGTCCTAGTAACAAAAGTGAAGAACTACATTTTACAGGGTTAAAAGATCAGAGATTCATGCCAACTGTTCATAATATAAATACAAACCTCATCATTTACCATCAATTGTACAATTTTCAGCTGCACTTTGTGTTCTCCACTGTTTGAAGTCTATTTCTTTTAACTTAGCTGTAATAATTACAGGTGGTTGTTTTTGTCAGCACCCCTGATCCTTTGTAACATTTGGGGCAGAAACTGCTTCCAGGAGTGGCACAAATGACTATAGGGTGTGGAAAATCATCTGGGGAAATAAATGTAAATATTTTAATAGTTTTGTTGCATACTATTATTTGTTTCTCCTAATTTCAAGGGTTAATGCAAACGAATTCAGATATAAGAAGGCTTCTTCATTATTGCCCTGTGTGCGATTTTGTTTAAGTTCTGTTTAATCTAATTTCCTAACTTTTAAAAAAGGGGAAAAAGGTGGCTCTGACTTGGTTGTGCTTTAAAGGATTCAGATTTTTTGTGCATTTTTGAAAAAAAAAAAAAAAAAAAAAAAGTGGACTAAAAGTATGCAACAATGACTTGGAGTTGCAGGGGTTAATTTCCTGTTTAGAAATGTGTAAGTGCAGAATAACAGCTTAATATGTCATTGCTCTATTACAGTCATAATTATGTGTCTTCATACGTGCAGATGTTTTGCCTCAGATGATTTTATTTTGATAAAACGAGCCTTTCACTTCCTGTCCAGGCGGATCTGCTGTTGTCCAGCTTGACGTTTTTAAGCTCTCAAGTTTCCCCGGGGTCCTAACGCCGGATCTCTGCGCAACGATGGCATTCATTCTGCTTGTTCTCCTTTCTTTCTGTTTCTCTGTCCCTCTGTCTCTCTGTTTCTCTCCCTCTCGTTGCCTGTCTGTCCCTCTGCCTCTCTGCCCTCGTGTCTCTTTACCTGTGTGTCATGAGATCTCTCTCCTCGCGCTCATTTTACTCTCATAGGATTTCTATTTCAAGGTCCGACTGTCTAATAGGATTCTCTCTCTCTCTCTCTCTCTCTGTCTCTCTTTCCCACACAAACACTGACTCACGCTTGCGTGTGCGCTCGAGTGTGTGTGTCCAGGCTATCTGCATGATATATCACAATTTCTCCCTCAGATTGGAGGATAACTGTCACCTTCTCATGACTCAGAAGTTTAACTTTGAAATTCACTGATCTGCCTCCTCCTTTAGAATCCTCGAGATACCTTGTTCAATATAAGGTGCTAAAAATAACAGCTGGCATGTATATTTATTTAAAACTTTTTTTATTGTCTTTAAATAAGTAAAGGAAAACATACCAAAGCAAATATTCCCCGGCCATTTTATTAGGTACACCTTCAGCTCTGCCTCAGTTCTTTACGGAAAAGATTCACCAAGGTGTTGGAAACATTCATCTGGGATTTTGGCCCGTATTGACTTGATAGCATCACACAGTTGCTGCAGATTTTCTTGGCCGTGCATCCATAATGCAAACCTCTTATTCCACCACATATTTAATCAGATTGAAGTGTGGTGACTGGACTGCCACTGGAGAACAGTAAGACTGTCATTTTTTTTTTTTTTTTACAAAAATCAAACTTATATGGGTTTCTTTAGCATGTGTGAAGATATTCGAAACCCCTCACCAGGTGTACTTCCTACTGTTGGTGTCAAGAGAGCAATGGAGGGTGGTGTTTTGTTAGGAGCACCCTCTGTTGGATCGAGGAGTTCACTGCTCAAAGCTCCCGAATGTGCTGCAGGACTCTGTATTTTTAATTCAAATGAATATTCACAGTGTGAGTATGGATTTTTACCCCCAAGCTCGAGTAGATATTCAAAAATCCAGCAGAAGGTGACAGCCCTGGAGTACAGTGAACTCGCTGGCATGTTTGAGAAACTAGTTTAAAATGATTTCAGCTATAAGACATGGCATGTTAACCTGCCGGACGTAGCCATCAGAGGACAAGTACAATCTGGTCATAAATGGATGGACGTGAACTCAGGTAGGCTGTGACATTTGACCAGTAAAAAAATTCTTACGAAGGGGCCCAAAGAGATTCAAGAAAACTCCCTTTCACCATTAAACCAGCACAAGCAGCCTGAACCGTGGATCATGGCAGGGTGAATCCATGCCGTCGTGTTTAAGCCAAATTCTGACATGAACATGGAGTAAGGTGTACCTAATGAAGTGGCCATTCAATCAAGTGATCAATCAATCTTTATTTGTAGAGACCCAGTTCATAACAATTGTTATCTCAAAGCACTTCACAATAGAGCAGGCTGAAGCCACACTCTTCATTTTATAGATGCACATAAATGCATATTTACAATACATATAATAAACATATTTGTATATACACATACATACATCCAGAGATGTTTCCATCCAGGCAGAGACAAAGAGACTAAAACTAAGAATTTGTGATGGCGACAAATCCATGGGTGCCCAGATTATAAATCTGTCCTCATCATATTTGTCTCTTTGAACATAGATTCAATCAATCTTTATTTGTATAGCACCATATTTGTCTTTGTTGAATCTAAATTGATTAAAGGTAAGCCCCTTGAGATGTGGGATCTCATTTTCAAGAGGGACCTCATGTCTATATGGTTGTAAAGATAGTTACTATGGATGTATAGAACCATGGATAGAGAGATCAATCTAGTATTAACATTAATATCTTTAATGAATATAATCTGGAGAGGACTGATGTTAATTAATATAGCAGCAACTAGCTGAACTGCCATTAAAAATTGGTTTAAATGGTCTAAAGAATGAATTTATGTAAAATTATGTCATTTCTGTTGATAATATGTTGTTATGAGGTCCTTAACCACCAGGCCTTGGACTAGTTTCAGGCTGTGGATCATTTGGTATTGAGATTTGCTGTATACTTTACCTTCTTTCCCCAGAGACCAGTCAGTGACAACCCTTTCTACATAAAACCTAGCCATGGTTCATAAGCAGTTGGCGTCCCACTAAAAAAACAGCACTGCAACCCACTTTTGAGCCCCAACCAACCACCTGAAGCTCCACCTGCATGATCTCTGTTAATCTAACTGGGAAAAGACGATATTGGACATCATATCAGACTGTAAAGTACTGCATAAAAGCCCAGTTTGATGGGGGATTTCAACCAGAATTAAACAGACCGTGCATCTTTTGGACCATGTCAGATCCCTTTCCTCCAGCCTGCTGCCCTTCAGCTCCCCCCTGACCGTCTGATATTTGTCCTTCTCCCTTTCAGGTGAGCGTGACAGAAGGTGAAAAATGTTTTCCAGACGGTCAGTTGGGAAACTTTTGGCATTTTTGGTCTTTAGAGCTGAGAGCTGCTCTGCTCAGTTGGTGACCTGAAGAATTCATTTAATGACTACAGAATTAAGTAAAGAGCAGAGAGCTGAGGTGTATTATGTGATCATTATTATCTATGAAAGGTGTACCTCCTGTTGGCAACAGGGGTGGGCCTTTTTAAGATTTTTTTTTTTTTTTTTTTTTTTTTGCATTAATGCCAATATTGATGCTTGTTTTCACATTTCATGCTCTTATTAATATTAACTCTGTTCTATTCCTGCAGGAAAGGTGTTTATTGGCTCTAGATGTTTGGTCTTACAGACATGAGCCATACATGCCTCCACCAAGGAGGTTATGTTTCACCAGGGTCTGGCTGTTTGTCTGATTGTCTGATTGTCTGTCTGTTAGCAAGGTTACACAAAAACTACTGGATGGATTTATATGAAAAGTTTACCAGAGGTGTGGTTCGGTCCAAGGGAAGAAGCCGTTACATTTTGGTGCTGATCCGATCCAGATTGACGTCACAAAAAAACATTGAAGTTTATAACAGCAAATCCCATTCATTTACGGCATATGGAATTGTAGTTTATTTGAAAACTGACATCTGGTTTTTCAAGCCTATGGCACTACATTTCCCAGCTTCTCCTGCAATGCTAAGGGAGGATTTCTCCACACCACTCCATCTGCCGTCTCTATTCTGTCTCCTGCATTGTCCCACCCACAGCACCATCCAATTGGTTACACGCTCTGCTTACTCGCAGAGGCACGGCACGCTGAACAGCCAATCAGCAGTGAAAGCTGTGCATGCAGTTCGACTCACTCCAACTTCCAAACATGGTCCGGTTGGGACTTGAACCGGCCACCCTTCTGTCCCCAACTCAAGTCCTTCTGCACTGAGCTACTGCCGCCCCAAAAACAGATTTCTTTACTTGAATCCATACCAACATGTGCATATTCTGATTCATGTGTTGAAAAACTTGCACCAACTAAACTTGAAACATGACAACCAAAATTGTAAGTTTATCCAATCTTACTGAGGAGTGCTACATGTCAATGTGCCAAAGATCAATAAGTGTAAAAGTTTCAACCTCTTTCATCATGTTCTTCCTGGTGCATGAGCTTATAATGAATTCTCTCGAAAATGAAATCTTTAGCTTGTTAAAATACAAGCAAGCAAGCAAGAAAAGGCCCCAAAATAAATGATAATTGTTAAAGTTGTGGGACAACTATTCCCGCTTTTGATTGCAAATACTTCATGAAATCCTTGAACAATATTAAAGAAATTAGATTTGTATTAATAAGAAAATGCATCCTTTGAAAATGAAGCAGAAAATCTCCATAATTATCCATCCGAAGTCTCCACTGATGTTTTTTTCTCTGCCTCTCTCGTTTCACTCTGCCTCACTCTTCTTCAAATCAGTTAAACTCAATTAAAATCAAGGAGCTTTACTGGCAGGAGGCTGCTCTCAACCTGCCAAAGTGGGCATATGATGGAATCCTTTTCAGACAGACGGGAGGTTTTAGTGATGAGAGTGGTCCAACACATCCTGCAGCCTCCACAACAGCCATTGATTTTATCAACAACCAAGAGAGGCAGTAACTAAAGCTTAAAATACAACCAAGTGAAGGGCTCATTCAATATTAAAATGGCCGCTGAGCAACATATACTGCCTTCAGATTGCGTTTGTATGTTTTGCTCCAATAGTTGTTCTGATTTTATGCAGCATCAGTAAGAGTAGACTGAAAACTGAAGTTCATGTATACTCAAGATGCCACTGAAATGCCTTAATAAAGGTCAAAAGTCTGCTTACAAGATGCAAAATAAAGCCAATGCAGAGGTTGCCAAAGCCTGCAGTTCACCAAGTCTCCACTAGGGGCTGGGTTCCTCAAAGCTTCAGGTTTAATGACAAACTTAACAAATTAGCAGAATCTGTTTCTAAAAGGAGCACTGCATGGTGATGTGTACTTGTTACTTTCTTTGTTGATTTAAATGTGTTTATAAAGCCACACACGTCCACAAGCTTGCTTAATGCATGCCAATATCAGAAGGATTCAATAACTGCTAAACAATACTAGCCCCCATACAAAGATTAATACAGAAAATGAGTAACAGTAGTTGACAAAAGTGCATGTGCCCAGCTCTGCTAACAAGGACCATGTTGTATAACTGTGCTACAGCTGAAAAGAAAAAAAAACATTTTGGTGTGATTTTATTTCTTCTGGCCTTTTGCAAGGCCAGAAGAAAATAAATCAGTCAACTGTTTAGTTTTTTATGCAGTGTGGCTTAGCAATTTCTGATGCAATTTGAGAGTGTCTGATGGATCATAACACAGCTCAGACCTCTTCTACATCCTAACAGATATTTACTCCTATTGCTGTCATGCAAAACTGACGAAATGCAAAAGGCCAATCCCCCGTGTCCAGGGGCACTGGCAAAAATTTTAGGCCCTATGAAAAGATCTCAGACTTGGCCCCATCCCAAACCAGCTCTGCAGTCTATCAAACCAAGTGTCTGGAAAGCAAACTGACAAATAATTATGACAAAAACTATTTTAATGGACCACTCATTAATACCACAGTCAAGTTATTCTGTTTAAAAGGCACAAATAAGCTTCAGAGAATGGAGAAAACAATATTCAGGTGAAATGATTTGGACTATTTTAAGCATTAAAATGTTCTAAGCTATCATAAAATCACTCTCTGATCTTTTAAATGTATAAAACAGCGATCATCAACAGGAACCCCCGGGGCCACATCAGGCCCTCCACAGCTTCCAATCTTATCAGATAAAGGAAATGTGTGTCAGTAAAACCTGTCAGGTTTTTAAGTGTATTTTTTTTCATTACATCCCTGTAACACAACCCACCAAAATAATGGGGATTGAAGCAATTTTATCAAGTATGACTTCTTGTTTGATCTGAGTCGTGACAGTGATTTTTGAGCATAGCCCTAGAAAGAAGAAACCAAAGTATTTATTTTGCTGCATGTCCTATTGCAACATTTGGGAAAAAATAAAATATTAAACACATTTGTTATGCATCCATCATCTTTTCTGCATATCCCTTTTGGGGTTGCGGGGGTTGAGCCTAGAGGCGGGGTACACCCTGAACCAGTCACCAGCCAATCACAGGGCCACATAGCAAGACAAACAACCATTCACACTCATACCTAAGGGCAATCTGGAGTCTCCAATTAACCTAAAGAGCTTGTCATTGGTCTATGGGAGCAAGCCACAGTGCCCAGAGGGAACCCATGCATGCACTGGGAGAACATGCAAACTCCACACAGAAAGGCCCTGACTGACCCGGGGATCAAACAGTGACCTTCTTGCTGTGAGGCAGGCACACTACCTGCTGCATCACTGTGCAGCCACAAATAATATTTCAGTTTAACCAAAATATCGATATTTATTGGTTTTAAAATCTGTCAGCAGAACATCTGGCCTGTGTACAAATGTAGTTGATGACTCCTGCTGTAAAAGATTAAAAAACTGTGCAGATTGTACATTTGTCTTTCTTTATAATCGTTTTTTTCTCAAGTACTAAATATACTATCTTGCTGTTTGGTACAAGAAATGCATAAAAGAAACTAAAATCCCCTTATAAATGTTTGAAAGGACATTTTAAAAATATATATATTTCATGGGAATTGCAAAAGATGCAAACCAATGCAAAAGACGCCTCAATGTCACTTTTTTTGCAATTTAAAACAAGCACGGGTTGGTATTTTTTGTATGTGAGGAGAAAAGAGATTTCACAGACTTATGACAAAACAAGTTAATGAACTGATCATTCAACAATACTGATAATCAAATTTGTTTTCAACTCTTAATGTAGTTTTACTCATCTGTATGACTCTTATTTGACCTCTGCCGAAATCCAAAAGAACAAACCTCAGCTCCCGCTCCTCCTCTCCAACTCACTTTCTCTCTCCGCCCTCCATTATGTATTTCTGCACTGACATCTAATGAATATTTCCATTATTTAGTGATGCAGAAATCAATGTCCAATTAACATGGGGCCGTGTTTGTCCGAGCTGAGATCAGGACACGAGGCTCGGTATCCTCCTCACCTCGACATCATCACTTATTTATTAGAAATCAATTATGCAGAGTCCAAGCATTCCCCTCCAGTCTCTTCTAGTCTCTCCTAGTTTATTATCCCGATGAGGGACTGAAGTTCACCGCAGTCTGATAATGCACACTGTCCACATTAAATCAAAAGAGGGAAGACAACAGCAGAGCTATGGAGCTGTGACTGGAGGGTTCACAAAGGCTGGACTGAGCTGAGGACAAACAACAAATATTACAAATGCAGAAGAGGCCTCGATTATTAGTGGTTTTAAGATGAAAGGCAAGGTGCAAAAATACAGTTTCATACATGGAGCTTTAACTGAAATGTGAACAATACACAAGTTCAGGAGCTTAAACTCAAGTCACAGCTGTCAAGTTCAGCATGGATGAGGCTTTCCAAAACATTTCATTCAGGAAATTAAATTAGGAATGCATGATTTGGATATTTACAGATATCTGATGTGCTGATATTTCAAAACCTATTTTATCCAATAAGGATATAAACATATATACCAATAAATTGAAATAACTAGAAGTAGTTCTTTTAATATTGCACCTTGTCATGTGCAAAATGTATTTTTAACAGTACAGTAAAATAAAGCTTCATGTGCTAAATGAAGGGCTATTTACCTGCTAACAGAACACCAGCACTACTTTGGGATTTGAAACTCCCAATTTAAGATTAAGTTGTGTGAAAAGCCACATTTTTGATGCAAATATTGAAGGTAAAAATATCAGCAGAAATTTTCCTATCTGCTGACACTGATATTAAGCTTTTGAAGCAATTCCCTGCTGATACTGATATCATAACCGTAAATATTGAGCATCCCTAAACGAAATCAGATGAATCAGATCACTGTTAAAACATAAAAACAACATAAAACCCCTGCCACCTACCAGCTGTGCAGCAGGTAAAAAATTAGCTCTTTATTTGCCCCTTGTTGACATTTGTCTGAACTCAGCTGAGTAGGCTCATGTATCCCACTAAAGCCTGTTGATGCATATTTACCCTCTTTAGCCCCATAGGACCCAAATTTGGGTCTGTTGGAGCTCAGGAGAAAAGCTTCTCGACATGACAGCACAAGCAGTGAACTGTGCCTTTAAGACTATAGTCATGTTGGCTTTTATTTGACAAATATATATATTTTTGACCTTTGGCTCAATATGCACTGTTTCAAAATCCTCGCCTGACCATATTGTTATAAAACCTCTTTAATTTTGCTCTGCATCACTTTACAACAATAATCCTTAGCAGAGATGATGTAAATGATGTTTATTATTCATTTTTAGAGTTTCACAGCCACTCCAGCATCATTTCTAAGAGGTATTCACAATAAAAAAAAATGTTTTTGTTTTAGGTGACAATAAAATTTTCATATTATTCTGACTTCTGTGTTCATTTATTCTGTCCCAGTAACACATATACTGATAATTACACATCTGGACAAATCTCTCAAGTGTTACTTTTATTATGACACCAAAATTATTCAAATAGGCCTTGTGGGTTTCGAGCAGAAGGCTTAAAAAAAGGGGGTGGGGCTGAACAGGTTAACACATTCAGGGATCGTATTGGGTGCACTTTTCTGCCATCTAGCACTCAGAGAGTGAACTACAGTGAGTTCATTGAAGAGGGAGTGTAGGCCAGGCAGGGTATATGGATGGCTGCTATTGTCCAGAAACTGTCTGAATTTGAGGTACAATTTGCTAAAATAAAAAAAATATGTAGCGTAAATGATTGTCTGTTGCTCTATGTGGCCCTGTGATTGGCTGGCAACCAGCCAAGGGTGTACCCCACCTTCTGCCCAAAGTCAGCTGGGTTAGGCTCCAGCCCCTGTGACCCCAAAAGAAGCAGTATAGATAATGGATGGATAAAAATATGTATCAGTTTATTGGTTGCTTCTAATGACAATATATCAGATTAGACAACGTGATGAAAATTGTGGAAGTTATTTGCAGATTTTGGTTTGTCGCATTTTCACTACGTTAGGCAATAAAGTAAGTAAGGCTGTGTATTGTACTAATGCTAAGAGTAATGGCAAAGTTAGGTGTAATACCACAGAACAGAGAGAGCTCCCCTCACCAAGATGAGGATTACAAACATGAAGCAGCATCTTTAAATGCCTATTGCTCCTACGCTGATGTGAGGTAAGTTTTACCAGTTTTTTGTATTATTGTGTGTATTTGTTTGGTATTGTTTTGTCTGTAATTATTGTTTGTTTGTTAGTTTTTTGTCTCTTTTAACAGTATTTATTATTGGGGGTTTTTTTTGTCTTCAAAGGCCCAACTAGGCGTCGCAAATTAGCTCAAGCTATGAATGCTGTAGTTTGTGCCAACATTCTTTTGCTCAGACTGTCCCAATACGAATAAACATTACATAAAATAATAAATAATAAGGACGTTCACACTCCTTTTTACGCAGTTGATGAAGTCTTTCATAGCACTGACTGGCCGTGCAGAAAACACTCAAAACAAAGAAAGTAAGGGAGCTCCACAGTTTCAGTCACAGCTGCTGCTCTAATTGGTCAAAAACCCCTCAAAATTTACTTGGATGGAAAAGTTATGTCAGGAAATGTTTGAGAGGCAGCAAATATGAATCGGTGTGTGACTGGACTTGACCTCTAACAAACCAAAAAAAAGTCCCCAGGTTGTGATAAAAGTCTATCATCTTTTACTGCTATATTTGATCAACACACAAGCACTTTTTTAACAAGTATTCAGGCTGCTGCTTTGCAATTAAATCAATTAGCATGCTTATATTGCACTGACACACCAGGGGGACAAAAGCAAGTGAGAGATGGTAGATACATTTAATACACACATGCATCCAAGCATATATCAGCACCACATCAGGGTGATCCACAATCAGAGCTAACATCAAGTTTGCAGCCCGGGCCGCCTGAGGAGAGCATTAATGTGTTTGTGTGCCTTCTCTCATACATGGCTGTGTGAGCTATATATGCTAACACGTAGAAAAGCTGCACGAAGCTGAGGTGCAGAGCTCCATTTAAATGTAGTTCAATGTAAATCAGAGGCAGATAAAATGTGTCGACCACAGCATGAAATCTATAATGATGTTACTATGAACTATGGGTAAAAACTTTACAGGGACACACTGTGAAGATAGAGACTGTGTGCAAACAGACATACTGATGCCTACATTTGCAGGGATTACGAGAGAGGTCAAAGGAGATATGATATGAATTGGGAATTTGATTTAATTCAGGGATTGTGGTTGATATCAGACATTGTGTACACATTCAAAGAGCCCGTGTTACGATTTTATGAGTTTTGATGTCATTTATTGTGTTTTGCATGTCCCCTCCTCATTAAAGATTTCCTCTTTGTACATGACAAAAAGTATGTGGCATCAAGACCTCTACCTCCTTGCCTGTAACCAGCACCAGTACCTGGTGGCAAGTCCAGTGCAGAGCATAGACCAGAAGAATTCAGAGTCATTGAAAACTAGTACTAAACTGCAATAAACTGAAAAAATGATCACAGAGTAAGACTCTTACTTTTCCCAAAATCCAAACTCAAATGGTTTTTGAACAAAAACACTAATAACTGAAGATGTTTGGCATTTCCATTAGATCATTTGACTGTTTTTTATGAATTTTATATGAATTTTGCAATCTTGTCCATGAAGGCCTTTGGCAGGGGCCTTCTGAGGCAGCACAGGGTTGAGCATTTTACGAGGCACCGCCGGACTGCGATGTGCAGAAGGCCAACAAATGGACCCAAAGATTCGTTGTAGCTGAGGAGTGGACTAGCTGCTTTGCACATAATCAACACGCAGCCATGGGCAGTGTGGAGTCCATAGTGCTTCCACGGAGTAGCTATGCCTGTCCTCCATTTTCTCAAGGAGTACTTTCTGTTGTTGAGTTCTAGAGATCTGCGAGTGCCCTCTGCTGGATTCACTGCTCCAGTTGCCCGTATATACTACAGAACTGTATGTGTCCAACTGAAGCATATGTTTACAGTTTGAGCAGGGGATTTTACCCCATGCTCAAACAGACATTCAAATATCAATTAATCAATAAATCTTTATATGTATAGCGCCAATAACAAGTGTTATTTTAAGGCACTTTACAATAGAGCAGGCTGAAGCCATACTCTTATTTTCATATACTGTATACCCATACATACATTCAGAGATGTATCTATCCCAGCAGAGGCAAAGGGACTAAAATAAGAATTTATGTCTGCGTCAAACTTATGGATGAGGTATGATCAATAACAAACATGGCTAGAGAGGACATTCTAATAATAGTTGAACTGCCATTAAAATAGGTTTAACTGGTCTAAAAGTATGAATTCATGTTAAATGATGTCATTTCTGTTGATAGCTGATGCAGGATAAAACTCTTTGAGTCAAGCAGGTCCACAGCAGCAGGTCATTACCTCTGCTAAGCAGGTTATGTTTTCACCAGGGTCTTTTTGTGTTTGTTTGTTTGTGTGTTTGTGTGTTGGTTTGTCTGTTTGCAAGATAACACAAAAACTACAGGATGGATTTACATGAAAATTTTACCAGAGGTGTGGTTTGGTCCAAGGAAGAAGCCATTACCCTTTGGTGGTGATCCGCATATTTGTCTGGATGCAAAAAATTCCCAAAATTTGCGAAAAATCCCATAATTTAACATTGGGACGTATTTTAAAAAATCATATCTCTGACACCACTCGATGGATTTGCTCCAAAATTTACATGATAATATATATAATATAACTCTGTCTTCATAGTCAATTTCATCGTGATCTGATCCAGATTGACGTCACAAAGAAACATTGAAGTTTATAATGGCAAATCCCATTCATTTCTCCTCGGCTGCTGTGCGGTTTCTGCCCCCTTTACGTCATTATGGGAATTGTAGTTTATTTGCAAACTAACGTCAAGGTTTTTCAAGCCTATGTCACTACATTACCCAGCTCCCCTTGCAATGCCAGCAGAGGACTTCTCCAGATGGACAGACATGAGCTTTTCTAGTTCGTCATTGTTTTTCAAAGTCATATTAATACATGTGTGCTGTTTGCAGGAACTACCATGTATTTAATTTTTTTGATCTCTGAAGTTAATATCAGGAACTGTAATGATAGTGGAATGGAGCTAAAGGAAAGGCCAAATTTAAGGTGACAGCCCAACCACAGAGTGCACTGGTAAAACAATCAGAAGAAAAAAATTGGTATATGGACCCAATGAAGGCAAAGTACAATCAGTCTTATTTCACTGAGGAGGGTAGAGAGCAAGTATGAAGCTTGGATGCCAAGAACTGTTTTTTTCTTTTTTTTGTTTTTTTTTTGTTTTTTTTTTTCCATTTCAATCAAATGGAAAATGCAGACAAGCTATACCAAATCGTCTAAATCTTACACAAGCATTGGCAACACTCATATAGTGAGGTTGTCTGAATGTTCCACAATCTCAAATATCATGAACTCCAAAAGACAAAAATCTCTATTTTGAAATCAGTTGTAACAAGAAATACAGGAACTAAGTGATCTATAGTCATTTTCCTGCAAAGACAGAGAAACTGTCTGATTAGCTTAAATACATTGGCAAAATTAATTAAAAGCAGTGAAATTGGCAATAGGCAAGGAGAAATTTACATTTATGTATAAGACTGACATATGTTTAGCTGTGTGCTCTAATTTACTAGACCATATAAAATATTCTTGCTCCAGTTTATTTCACAAGTTCAGTTTTGAATTTTGGAGCTATTTAGTTCATACTTACCAATAATATGCACGTCTATACCTGCATGATGGAGCTCAGAGCAGTTTCTACAGGTTTTTAGGATTTGTATTCAGTTGTACATTAAACAAGTTGCACACTGTTGCATTAATGTAGCTCTAAAATATGCATGTATTTTCCGCCCTTATTTGGAGCTTGGTTGTACTTTCTGCTCACAAACCTGCAGCTTACAGACAGAAAAACAGCAGCAACAGCAAACAATACCGAGCAGATTAAATTATTAATAGTGTTTTTATTGAGCACCTCTAACCTTCGAGTGAGGACAGTATAAATCAACCTGTCCCAAACATAAATTAAGTATTTACGCTGAATGCTAAAAATGCTAGAGCGACATTTATGTAACAACAGCAGGAGGATAACAAACTCTCTCTCTCCTTTGGCCTGAGGGGTTGTTAAAAAAACACAAGGCAAACAAAATGTTCATAAATAAATAGACATTTCTGTCTTGCTTTTCTCTTGTTTGGAAGAGAAAATGTGCTGCAAACACTTCTATGATTGCATTCACTATGTGCCCATAACACCTCAAAATTTGATTATTTTCTGAAAGATCTCAGTTTTTATTACTTTTCAACAAGTTTAGACTGGCCGCAGATGGCCCATTATGTTGTAAACCTATTGCCTAAAAATTCCACTCAGACATTGTTTTTCCCATACGCTCAGGATGCTTATGTATTGGTCAGTGTACCAGCCTTTTTTACAAACATCAGCTATCAGCAGATGAATGTGGAATGAGCAGATTCAGTTCAAGTGTTCATCTGTTGTGTTATTAATACTGCCATGCTGGTCCAGTGACCACATTTCTTACTGGGCAGAAGAAACTCTGATCTGTTTTCATGGTCAAAGATGAAAATATTGGAAATGTGGAAGAATTACACCAACAGAAGTAATGAGAGAAGCATCAGTGTTGGCATCAGCACAAGCTGGATTGTTTATTTTAAACATCAGTGTATAATAACAATAAACCCCTGTGTTTCAGGCCTGCTCAAAACAGGCTGTTTTAGGGTAACTTTATACTATGTTTGACCAAACCTCAGGAAGTGGATGTGGCTTAAGCAATGGAGAGAGTGGAGGAAAATATCGCTTTTGGGCGCAAGCCTCTCATCTCCATTTTTAAAAAAAATATTTTTATTTTTTTCATTAAACCGTTTGATTGATCACTTTCCGTGTTTGTAAGTTGATCTGATAAACTTTTACACAAATACAAAATACGTTCATTCGGTAGATGAACATTTTTTTAATTTCCTGGAAAGTAGCAATTTTGGACATAGGAGGTTTGTGCCTGACAGCAATAAAAATGCTCTTATGTTGTGTTGAAGAGGGAAAGAGAGGAAGACCATGGACACCTAGCCTTGTGTTCAGAAATCAATATATCGTCACACATTCCTTGCTGATACATGTATGGATATGGATTTTACAGAATCAATGTGGTCCCCAATACCGTGACAACTATAAAATACACCTTCAATAACTTCACCCATGGTGCAGTTCAACAAATGGCAGTAAAAGCCAAAAAGATGTAGTGCATGTTTGTAATTTTAAATGACTTCCAGGGGCTCTAAGGACATGACATTTAAGTGATATAAGTTGTGAGATTCTTTCAGCCTCACCTTTGCTGCTTTTGTTTTTACAGAAAAACATGTGATTCTGTAAAAGTGGTATCCATGTCCATCGTTACGTATCGTATCTTGGCATCTGTATTATGGTATAGGCCTATATCATATTGTGAGTTTTCTGGAAATACCCAGTCCTACAGAAGCATTAAAACAGTAAAAAGTGTATTTTGAATAACATCTTAAAGTTGGAGATATACTTGCTGTAAACTACAGAGATGCAGACACATGATGGCTGCCATACACGCCCTGTGTGATTTAGTGTGTCGGTTGTGCACGTTGCAAACTGCAGTCTACACCAGACCGGTAGGATCGATGTAGAGGCAGAGGAGAGATGACTAGCTGATCAACAAGTCCACCATCATCAACATTTAAATAATGCACAAAACTGCACTAAGACAAAGATGAATGATCATCTCACAGATGACTGATAAATTCTCTTTGGAAGTCGTGAAACAAGGAAATACATTTGGTGTATTAGTTCAACTAGAGACCGTGTTAATAGGTGACTCTGACTTGACACTGTGGTTGACTTTGTCTGTGGGTGTGTTTATGTTCGCGACATTTCTTTGGCTGTATTTTCTCACTTATAAACTACTGACTGATATTTTTGCATACAGTAATTAATAAAAACCTTCACAATGAAGCAGTGGAGAGTGCACCTGAATCTTCACCAGTGCTTTGACTATGACATCTATCAGCACAGCCAGACGCAAATCAACAGTTAAAACAGTCACTCATAAGACCATAACACCAAGACTGTTACGACAGTTAATAAGATAAGATAAGATAAGAGATTACTTTATAAGTCCCACAAGTGGAAATTCCAAAATATACAGCAGCTGCAGGATACAGGAGAAATATAGGAAAGAAGCATTATATTGAAAATAAGGTAATTACAAATCAAATACAGTAATGTAAAAATAGAAATAAAAATTTAAAAAAGTATTAAAAAGTATGTACTATATAGTAAGTGGCATATTTACAGTCCTTATGTACATGTTTGTTATTTAACAGATGGTGATGTACATTTTGATATTTTACAGGTGGAGATTTGAGATATTATAAATATAAATATGGTGGTTATGTACATGTTTGGTATTTTTACAGTGAAACATTTTAGGTATTAAGTAATGGAGAAAATATTATAGAAATGGAGTGCAGATGATGTTGATGGTAATGTCTAACCACTGGTCATTAGTTACTTTCAGATATTTGATGATAATATGATAATATTTTGTTACTTTAATCTTCAGAATTGCAGCCATGTTTACTGTTAACTTCGAACACAACAGGTACTTACATACAGCCTGATGTCTTTTTGCGCTCTGTAGTGATGTCCTATATGAACACGCATCTCATACTGGCAAGTAAATAGACAGAAACACTCAGGATACCAACAGACGCAAACACAAAAGCAAGGAAAAACTGCAAGATTTCGCTCTGATATATCTATCAGAGCGATGCTGAAAAGCTAGTCTATGCTTTTGTTACCTGTAGAATGGATTATTATAATTCTCTTCTTTCAGGCTGTCCCAGCAAGTCACTAAAGATTCTTCAGCTGGTTCAAAATGCTGCAGCACGTGTACTGACTAGAACTAGAGGAAGAGATCACATTAGTCCTGTATTAGCTTCTCTGCATTCCAAAATGCTGGCCTGTTCATGGTACCATAAGTCTCTAAAATTAGTATGGGAGGTAAACTAAAGGGGTTAACCTTAGATAGATTTATATTCAGCAGAGACAAATATGATAAGACTGATTCATGATCTGGCCATCCATAACTTTGTCACATAAATTCTTATTTTTAGTCCTTTTGTCTCTGTCTGGATTAGTACATTTCTGGATATATGTTTATGTGTATTTTATATAGGTTTATATGTATTTATGCATACATGTGTATCTATATAATGAAGAGTATGTCTTCAGCCTGCTCCATTGTAAAGTGCCTTGAAATAACACCTGTTATGAATTGGCGCTATACAAATAAAGATTGATTGATTGATTGATCTACAGCTGTAAAATAAGGCAGAACAAATTAGATGATGATCAAGTGCTGTTGCCTCCGAACAAAAAGGCTTTTCTGTGACGACTTTCCATGTTCTCCCTTTGTGGGTTTTCTCCTGGTACTCTGGTTTCATTCCAGAGACCAAAATCATGCTTTTGGGGTTAAAAGGTTACTCTAAAATGCCCTTAGGTGTGAACTTGTCAATGTTTGTCTGGCTTTATGTGTCAGCCCTGTGATTAGGTAGTGACAAGAACAGGGTGTCCCCTGCCTCTTGCCCAATGATAGCTGGAATAGGCTCCAGCCTCCATGACCTTGAGATGGATAAGGGGTTTGGAAAATGATTAAATGGAATATTTATTTTAATTTATAGTGAGCTTATGTAAGTTTTGACAGAATGACACACGTCTTCTGTTTTTTAGGGACTGCACTTTGACCCCAGCGGCTTAACTGGTTATCGTGACGTTACACTGAGTCAGGGCTCTGGGGCACTTCTTCTGCCTTTTTAGCCTGATATGCAGTCAAAGCTGGAATCTTTATCTCCATGACTAAAGGTCTTTTTACTCTTTATTACCAGATCATCTAAAAGTGGGTTTACCAAAGTCTCTGTCCCCACTCCCCATCCCCACCCGCACTCTGCTGCCAGTGGTTCCAGACCAACAACTCGCAACGCAGCCGTGTGATTTTATCCAGCTTGTTTGCCCTGAAAGATGATGGAAGAACATGAAAACTTGAAAAAGTTTGCATCGTTAGTGAGAGCAGAGAGTTACTGACTCTGAAAGATGTTTAAAGTTTTTGGACAGCAGGCATCTGAATGATGGACTGCATAAAAAACTTCTCCTCTTAATCCCTCAGAGACCGTATGTTTTTCTCTTATTTATTTTCTCTGGAGTGATTGTTATTTATTTATGTTTCAGAGTGTGACTGGAGGAGGATGGCCTCGGTGAATTTTCTGTCTTTTGTTGGAATTTTTTGCTTCATGCAGTCTTGCTTCTCCAGAGGGCATCTCGTCTTCGGCTGTGTCACTAAAACTTGTCTCACACCGAAGACTCTCAAACATTCTGCCTGCCGCAGGGACGGTTTGTTCTCAGATGGACACAGTAGGCCCAACATTATTTTCAAGTTTGGAAAAACATTGTGAAAATCAAGTATATGACAGCAAAACCACTTGCAACACTAAAAGCAATGCGTGTATTAGTGAGCTATTACAACTTTATGGCTGTTGTGGATATTTGTTGACTGGTGTGCATGTCAGTTGTCATTTTAGAAACATGTTAACGCGTCACATATTTCAGACCATTGGTGTGAGTGCCATGTCTCACAGGCTCAGTCTCTTACAAAGCATGGCTAAGTTAGCTTCCCCTAAAAGTCCAACAAATCTGCTGAGATTAATGAGTTAATGTCTCTGATGTGCAAATGTAACCTGATACGCCAGACAGACAATTCCATATATCCATCACGGAAATGTTTCACTAGTCTATCTGGCAAAGAGCCCGTAGAAAATGTTTTCAGGGGCAAAACCTTCAAAAATAACTGCAGCTGGTGATTGGACGGTCGTTCTGCCCGTCACATTCATCACGGACCAATCCATATCCATAACTTCATGCATCCACTCGCCATTGTTGTTTGTGAAAAGTTTGTCTACACCGCAAAGTGTACGCATGTTGTAACACAGCCGTTTCTCTACAACCTGCATCACCATCTACTGACCTGGCATGCACGCTATTGTGTTTTCAGTCATTCTCGTGGGTCCGTGTGAACGCACATCATTTTCATATCATCTCTGTGAGAACTGAACGCAGAGCCCTTTGAAAACATAAAGGAAAAACCTTTCTGTTTCTGGTGAGAATGCTATCATGTAAACGGGGCCCCAGACAGAGAGAATACAGCTGGATCAGAAGATTTCTGTATGCAACAGTTTATGTAGCTGTTTGGCTGTTTTAAGAACTGACTTAAGTGAAAACTGGGTTCATAGTGCTGTTGTTAGTAGACACTGGTAAGTTTCAAAGGTTAAATGAATGAAGGAAACTTGATGCATGAACATATTTACAATTATATTTGTCAAAACCCATGCAGTCATTTAGAAGCTGAAAAATCCCTGCACACTGTAGGAGCTCCTGAACAAATAAGTCCTCTTAGGCTCAACATTACCACAGACAATTTATGTACACCCAAACTTCAGTTCTGAGAATCACAGTACAAAGAAAGGCAGAAAACAATCAGTGAAATAAGATTAGGGGCAGAAATGGCTCTAATTGAAGAAGTCAGATATCCTGTTCTCTGCTCTCCCCGGAGACATTCATGGCATTCAGGTGTAATACTCAGTAAATTGGATGAAAAATCTCATTTACCTCGTCTCCCTTTTTTCTTTAAAAGAAAACATTTAATCAGTTTAAATGTGACTCGTTCATTTAGTATAAATAAAAAACCTCCAGGTTGTCCTACACTCTAAATGCCTTCATCAAAAGAACCTTCAGTTTTTATGCTGTGCAGACTGGAAAACCTTTTTAGCTTCTTGTAGACAAAACACCACAAGTTTGATCTTAGTGCTGCTTTCTCCTCATGAAAATATAAAATAGTTTAATCATTATCTGAGGACTTTGAATAAAATATGTGAGCTTAAATCTTCCGGCCAGACTTTGACTTTTACCTGTCATTTGTCCAAAATGTGGCCTTGAGAATCAGATCCAAGGACTTCTTTATCCTGACTTTATTTTAGGGTGTCATGTTAAGCTTCTCTGTGTTTTATATGCCATGTTTTACATCCACCCTGCATAATATAGTCATCTGCTTTTATTTACAAGATTGTGTTCAAGAAATAGTTTTAAGTCGCAAAGATGTAAAATGAAGTCAGAGCAGGAATCCCAAAAAAACTGCAGTTCCTGAAGTGTCCACTAGAGGCTGTCTCAAGTCACAAAAACACAAACCTTGCAGTGTAGTTGGATTCGTTGTGAGTAATCAGACAGATCCATCTTGCCAAGCTCCAATCTACAACGACTGTGAGTGGCCCAAAGCGGCACGGACCAATCAGAGTCCTTTAGAGCAGGAAGAGGGGAAAGCTACAAGGAAGACAACAGCAGGAAGTGACTGCTTGAACAGAGATTAGCATAGATGCTAACAGCTTCAGTCGTGGTTTATGAGATCATCTGCATTTCTTTATTAAATGATGTACAAACAACAGAAAGGATATTTTCGCTCCACTTGTTTTGGTGAGTTTATTGTGCCTTGTGTTTTGTATTTTACACTGGCACAGTAGCGCCAGCCTATTACATTATCTGACTTTGTTGTAATGACTGTGATTGACGGAATGATAATTCAGTCACCAGCCAGATACACTTCTGAAAGGTTCTGCTCATTCCCAAACACTTCCTGTTTGCTGAAATACATTAAATTGTCTATCTGTCTATCTGGTATGCAAGGTTACAAAACACCCCATGTGTGTCCATATATACATGATTGTGTCCCCTGATCAAGTCTAAACCATGGCTCCTGTCATTCCTAAATATCTCTCTGATTTACTTCTTTATCCGTCGCCCCATCTGGAGTAAACAAGTCTTTAAAAAACTCTCGTAATAAAGACTTTCTTCATCATTAAAAGTTCTTCCACACCAAGGAGCTTAAAATATCCAGCTACGGTCTTTACATATCTGAGGACGCCCAAAATAAAGATCCATCATCTCATTCTTCAGATCTCAAATGAACCAAGCCTAAATTTTCTGAATCAGCTGGAAACTTTACGAAAAAGGTATGATATTGGGTATCTCTGCCACTCTGACAGCCTTCTTTTTGCTAACTATTTTGGCTCATTATTGCACATTTTCTGACAGACACAGTAAATAAAATACCTTTAAATTGGACAGAGCAGCAAAGGGAACTTGTGAGCGCCTTCCTGCAGAGCGGGGAAACGAGTAAAGAGACACAGATGAAAAGAGAAAACGGTGACGTCTGCCGCTGTGAAGTCGTTCCAGCGGGGAGTCTCGCTTTCCGCCGCCACGACGTGGAATCTGCATTTACCTGGCAGATATTACTTCCACTATCAAAGGACATCGCCTTAAATTCCTGCACAGGTGGTCTGCATGTGTGTATGTGTGTGTGCATGAAGCCCGAGTATGTAGAAATGTTTCTTCATGCGTTTGGAGACAGGATTTGGTGTGATTGACAGTGATTTGCAGCTGTGTGAGCTACAGGAGTGACGGAGAGACGACATCCATCAGCACATACACACTCAAACACACCCACCGTCGCCCTGCAGGAGTGATAGATGGTTATGCTTCTCCATTTGGGAAATCAGAAGAATGGAAGTCGCTCTCTGCCTGGCGCTCCCTCCATCAGATCTTTCTCTCTCTCTCGGTTGATCCATTTGTGTTTTCTCGCTATTTGCATCGAAATCACATCAGGGCAGCACGCAGAGAAATGAACCAGCACAGCCGGAGAGAGAGGCAGGAGGCAGGACAGGCTGACTGAAAAGACGGCAGGTAGGTAGGACGGATGACAAGAAGACAGAGAAGTGTATAAAGTGGAAATGAAAGGCTGGTAAGAAAAAATGCAAAAACAGAAAAAGAATGGTGGTTGATTTAACATGAGAAGGAATATTTAGGAGCAAATGCAAGGCAGTAAAAAGTAAACAAAACAGTAAAAGAAAAGCACATCACAAAGCGGCACCATCACAAAGCTCTGCTCTCACAGGGCCGGAGATATGTGACTGTGTCTGTTGGCATCGAGTATTTTTGTTTATATACACCACCACAAGAGGGCGCAAAAGACTTCAGGCTCTATTTAACTACGTGTTGCGTTTGAAGTAAACTGCAAACATGGCAGTAATTTTGAGAGTCGAATTAAAAAACTAAAAGCACTCCAAGCGCACAAAAAACAAGTGCACTGAGGCGTTTCTAATGTTGTCGGGTGAGTTGTTTTAAAAATGTGAAAAACAGCCCTATTTCGCATGGTAAACAAATCATTAAAGAAATTGATGGATCCAGATACAGATATGGATCACCACCAAAATCATATCACTTCCCCCTTGTGTCATGTCCAACATTCTCTGAAAATGCCATCAAATCTGTTGAAAACTTTTTGAGTGATTGGCGAGAATGTGGATAAACTGCCCTTCTTTGCAATGTCAAGAAATCCATGAAAAAATTCCTGGATCCACATCCAAAACCACATCACCATTAAGTTAGTTATTATCAAGGGTTATTGATAATTAGAATTATTACGAAGAATGTGGACAACTGCCCGAGCATGCGATGTTAAGAAATATTACAAAAAAAAATCCTAGATCTGCATCCGGATTTGTTTCACCACTTAAACATCACAATTTCTTCCTAACATTCTCTGAAAATCAAACACAGAGAATAAACATGATTGTTGATAAGTTTTTTTGAGTTATCCTGTTAAGAAATAAACAGCAAAACCAAAACAAACAAACACAGGCAAAAATGTAACCTCCTTGTTGAGGTAATTAATTCCAATAATCAATAGGGATGTACAATATTATTGGACCAATATCGGTAACAGCAGCTATTTGCCCAAAAAGCTGATTATCAGTATCAGAAGATATTTGCCGATATTTAAACAGGATATTTTGACTTCACAAATTGGTCATGAAAATCACATATACCGGCTCTAATATTGGCAAATTGTGCAATGTACCATGATTGTTTACCTCATCATCACTCAGTGTTTACTTTTATGGATCCAAAGTGTAATTCCTGTTTCTTCCATGACTACGGTCCATTCGTGTATGAAGCAGATGGGCTTTAATCATGAAAAAAACAGGACAATTTTAGTTAAGTAGAGACTTGGTGCTCTTGACACAAAACATTGGTATTGACATAAGTATCAGCAATAATAAGTTTAGAAATATCAGATATCTCATCATCAAATATTTGTTAGGAAAGTTTGGCCAGTGTGTGTACCCACCTGTTTGCAGATCTGAATCATATTGATATGATTTGGAAATCTTTCTGCATTTTAACACAACCAAATATTTCATATTTTGACTCATCAGTCCAGAACAGCCAATGCCATTTTTCTACACCCTATTTTTAGTTAACATGTATAGTTGTGCCACTAGGTTTTAAAAACGCCAGTGGTGTTTTGACCACAATCCTTCCATGAAGACCACTTTTGACCAGACTTTTCCATACAATGGATGAGTGGATCTGAGTTCCACTGATTTTTTTGCAGTTCTGATTTATGATTTTGAAAAACATATGTCTTTCCTTGGTTTACCACAGCGTCTAAGAAGAACCCTGAAGAGCACATCTTGAAACATCAGTCTGTTTTGAAATCTTTGCCTATGAGGGACCCTGCTGATGTAGTATAACCACCTTATATCTTTTTTTCTGTGCTTTGTCATGTCGTATGACCTGTGGCATGAAATGTCTTCTACAACCTTACTTGGTAGCAGAGTTTGGCTGTTCCTCTCCCAGTTTTACTAGAATAGCTGTTTCTCTTTGTTTGGCTGCGTCTCAACCTACAATTAAAATAATGATCATTAGCACCTGTTTGGTATAACTGGTTAATCATACACTTGAATACAATCCTAAAAAATCCCTGACTTTTCTTACATGTGTACCCAGAAGAACTGAAGCTGGGTAGAAGGCAGAGTGGTCCCACCAAATATTGATTTGATTTATATTTTTCTTAACTTTGCTTTCTTTGTATTTTACAAATCTGTTTTCAAAATTATTATAAATGTTTTGGGTTTTTTTTGTTTTTTTTTAAGTATTCTAACTTTACAGCATTGTCCACACCTGCCTAAAACTTTTGGACCTTAGAAATAAAGTGAAACATTGCTGTATGAACAAACAAATACGAACAGAAAAAAATAAATAGCAACAAAGAGGTGAACAAATACTGCACAACAGAAGAATAAGAGGAAAAGTCAAAGGAAGAATGAAACAAGGAGGCAGACAAAAAGATTGGCATGAAGAGGAAAGAGGAAGAGGCTGAACAAGGAAAGAACATTTTTAATTCAATTGTACAAATCTAAAAATATAAATATATATTAAAAAGTGTAATAGACAGAGGTACAGGAAGGATGTGGAACAAATAAAGCTGCTGAAATGGTAAAAATAAGGAGAAAGCAGATAAAACAGAGAGACAAAAGACAGAAAATTGGATGGAATGAAAAGATATATGGAGGAAATAAAGAAAAGAAAAGACAGAAATGTAACAGCTGAGCAGCGTGATGGAGACAGAATCAGATTTTCCCACCTGCAGCATGACAGACAGATCTGATTTGTAGAAACCAGGAGACAGAGGGAGACGGTAAGGTTTTAATGAAAACTGAACTTTTAGCTGTAATGAGAATCAGGATGTCGAGAGGACATTTTCACAGCAGCTGCGGGAAATTATCAGAGACTGCACTGTATGACCTGCGGATGGCTCCAACTTTAACTCTGAGCTCCATTGTTTCAAACCAAATAATTTTATTTCAATGTAACTGAATCAACTTTCCACTTTATTCCTGTAAAACACCTTCTGTGGATCAGAACAGGAGGTCAGCAGCAGGGCAGGGTCACATTTAAACTTGTACTCAACCTGCTAATGCTCTACTACAACCTGCAGATCGACCTCTTGAACATAATCAAAATCTAATATTTAGTATTTTGTGTGCTTAAGCAACCCAAGAGAGAGAGTTTTGCTTGCACTTAATAATTTGATTTTGTAATCAACAGTTGCTGGGCTTCTATTTCGGATTTTCAGGTCATATTTTGCCATTTAATGTTTATTGGCTCTGTTTTTTTCTGTCTAGGTATTTGGTTTCCAAGTACCCGACGCTATTCTTGAGACAATTAGATGGATAACTTAGTGTGTAATGGAGCCTATTTAAGAGGTCATGGATCAAAGATCAACAGAAATGGGTTGCATTACTTTTGAATGTAATTTGTTAGGTTACTGGGTTACACACTGAGAAAATTAACATTTTATAGTGCTTTTGCATAGCAGAAAATCAACACCTGAACCAAAATTTCTTTTTTTGGTTATAAAAATATAGAAATGAAGAAAATAGAAGGCACATCCCAAAAATTAAATACTGGGTGCTGGACAAAAAAAAATAGTTTCAGAAAGAAAAGGAGAGAAAAGAGAGACGATAGTTCTGCACACCAGAAGCTGCTCCAATGCCCAGACATGAATTAAAAAACACAACATACAACTAGTTATGCACTGATCAAACAAATCATGTAAATCAAGGCCAGTGCAGAAACCAAATAACAATAATGGAACAATGATTTTACCTGACACCAGTGTTTTTCCAGTTACTTTTTTTGCAGTAATTCCTGTTGGACATAAACATATTTTCTCTTGTCCAACAGGTCATTTTTACTGTCCTGAGTAAAGAACCCTCTCTAAATCAGCAGTGACATGTGTCATGTCAGAATTAAATTGGTATGACACAACAAATAAACATCTGAAAACTGATATTGGTTCATCACACATTAATTTGCTGATGGCAGATGTTCGTAAAAAGGGATGATATCTGTAGTGAACCACTGCTGATGTGTGTCCCTAGAGGGTCACCTGACCCATCATGTGATCCATATGGTTATACACAAGAAATACACAATACTACCACTGAAATTATTGCTTCTATGGTGGCTAATGTGCATAGTCATTTTTTATTCTACTGCTCTCAGCAGTAACAATTTACCCAAAAAACAGGGCCTGTGTCCAGAGGCAGAGCCAAAAGTTTTCATTGTTTTTTTTTTTTGTTTATTTGATTTGTTTTGTTTTGTTTTGTTTTGTTTTGGGGGGGAGGGGGGTTGTGTAATATTCCAGTGAATTTTTTTTTTGTCTTAATGCAATTGTCAGATGTCGTGGCACATCACGCAGCATTGCGAGTCTGCTCTCCAAAATGCAGCCATTAAAAATGTAAATCCATGCCCTGTTTCCCCTTGTAATCAGTACATCAGGTGCTTTGTATGGAGCCTTAAAGGCTTGTCAGAACACAGCTCTCTTGTGAAAGTGAAAGTAAATCATTTCAAGCACAAAAATAGATGAAGGCTCCACCATCTCCGCCATGCTAAACAAAAATCAAGCTCTGTTGAGTGAGAAAAGCCAGAGAAAACCAAGAAAATCCCTGCTGCACATCATCAAAATCCCCCTTTCCTTACTCATCATCCACATTGACGCAAGTGACACAGAAAATAGAGGTAAAAACGTTGTGCTCGCTGCGTTATGTCCTGTTAGGACAAGGTGTTACAGATAGTGTTGAGGGGAGCAGAAGTCAGCTCTTGTAACCTGGCAACATGAAACTCTGCTGAAAAGTGCTCCAAACTGTAGTTTAAGGGTGCTTCAGTGGAAAAAAGAAACCATGGACACAGGCATTATGCTTCAGTCTAAAGTTTCTCTTTACTGGAATGTTCATTCGTGACTTTTGAAGAATTTGGAGTCTTCCATATGTAATAGGACTTATATTGTATATGATTCCACTTGCTCTCAGAGATTTACGTTCCTTACTGGTATATATGGCTCTAGGGTTCCCTGTCTTGGGTTAAGTTTATATATACAATGGGTAACTGCATTGCATTGCCGTTGTATGAGAGCTGTGCCAGAGGTGAGCCAGACCAAAGCAGTGTGTACAATCACTTTATATAAGTGTGTTTTTCTCCACTTGTGGACTTCCAAACATTCATGGATTTATATAGATGTTTAGGAGACATGTTGTGGATGGGTTGCCATAGTTTTCATGTACTAAAATGTCCAGATAACAACTTTGTGCACTTGTTGGCAAGGTGACTGGCATCTTTGCTGGCTCTGTGCTATCCTGTTGTAGTGTGCTTTAGTATTCCGACACGAGCCAAGTGTCTGACCAGTACTCACACTGTTTCTGTTCAGATAATAAACGGCAGCATAAAGAAAGAGCACCCTCAAGCTTCTTACTCTACACACAACGCAGAGTCAACAGGGTTTTGTCTGAGCAGCCAGCTGCAGCGAAGTGTAACTGTACACTGTTACACATACGCTAAGCACAAAGAGTTCTGGTTTGCAGAGAAAATGCTTTTCCTATTTTCCACCTCATGCACTTGTCATTTTTGTATCTTGGGCTCACATTGATTATAAAGCAAATGAATATGCACTCCGGTCAGTACTAAGGATTATGTTTAAGATTGATTTGACTTATGTTGCAACACAAAACACATCTTTGTTTAAATAAAACACATGTAGTGCTCTGAGCTTGTCTTTGCACAAAGTGTTCGTCATCCAACACTGATAGGTGCCAAACCACTGGGTGCTGCATACTTCAAGACAGTCACACTGTCAGAACAGGGCCCCTTATCAATATACTATTAAAACTGACCTTTGATGGAACAAATCAATCTTTAGATGTTGTTTTTTAATCTTTGTCAGACCTTGTCAAAAATGAAAAATAGACTGAGGGTTGGTGAAAGATTGAAACTTTGATTTTTTTTTTTTAATGGCTGCAGGTAAGCAGAGACCTTGATGGGGTCTTATCAGAATCTTAACCAAACTCACACATGAAGTTTGTGATTTATTTAGTCTCAGTGGCAAAAGGTAAATATTTATTAAGAAGCAGAAGAAGACATACTTTATTATACGTATTTTCAATTTTTAATAAGCATGGCTGCTTAAGTAAAAATAAAAGCTGAAAAGTCTTAACACAGGAGGTATTTCCTCACAGTGTGGATGTGTGAACAGATTTCGTCACTGCACAATGATTATGTAACACACACACCAATGCACAGGCCTTGTTAGCATCCAGATGTCTCCTCAGTATGCTGTAAAGCATGAAGGTCTACATCAGTACTCTGTCTGCAGCTGACTTTGTTATGTCCTGCCTTTGTATGAGTGTGTGTTTGAGAAAGGAGACAGAGGACAGATTTCCAATCATGCATCACATTCTGGGTGCATCCAGGGACACAGATCAGAGGTCTGTACTTCACAGTGGATTCTGCAACAGGGCCGTCACAAGGCCACAAGACAGTCATCGACAGGCCTTCTACAGCTCACCATCTGGTCTTCAGAGTATTATCAAAGTCTAAAAAAGTCAGGGGGGGATTTTGTTGTGGTTTTGAGGGTATTTTGTCATTAAATTAAGCCTCAAAACAGTTATGACTGAAATTATTTGATCAGGAATGCATGGGAGTCAGACCCAGAGATGGCCACAGAAAGATGATTTCAAGTTATTGAAGCTGTCCCAAGTGGCTGGCAGCAGTGTAGGTGACAAGGACTGATCTCACTTTTAAAGGCTAAGAAACCCAAACATACTTTTTAAAACTGATAATATGCTTATAAAACCAAAATATTTATATTATTTCATATCATTTTAAAATCTACTCCCTGTTGAGAAAAAAATGGCCCTTGGACGTGTCGTGTTGGTAAGTGACGTTAGGCCCGCTCGAGTTTCACTGTGATCATATCATATCATACAGTAGGATGTATTAACTGACATTATTCCAACTGTATCCGTTTCACTTACAACCACAAAACACTGCAGCTGATGGCCCTGCAGCTGCATTGTCTGCCAGCTGCACCTCGAGTAGGGAGTCCTCTGTGGTCCCGTCTAGGCAGAATTAATGTACTCACTAACTAATGTTCCCACACGGACATGGATTGTCACTCTGTGAGCTGGAATAAAAACAGTCTGTCACTGATGTCGTGAAAAGTTCAAACTTTTTTAACTTTCGCATCCGAGCAACGTGACCTGGTTGCCGGTCCAAAGTGACCCAGTAATGCAACCAAGTCACTCAGATCGCATCTGTCGCATTGCAGGAGGGTTGGCTCCGCCCCATCATTGACTTTGCATGAAGAGTGGTCACCCAGGTTGCGTTCGGTGTGAACGCACTTTTAGAGGGGGGGTTAGGAGACATGAAAGGGGTCAGCTGAAGTAGTTTGGGCACCTATTTAGTTTGCTCCCTGGTTACATTCCTGTGTTGTTTTCTGGGCACGCCCAAATGGGAGGAAACTGGGGCAGACCAACAACTTGCTTGAGAATTGTATGCATCTCATCTGGCCTGAAAAAGCCTTGGAATCCCAGAGGAGGAACTGGAAAGTGTTGCGAGTAAGAGGTTGGCCTACTGGATAAACACAAGAAGATGGATGGATGGATGGATATACATGTTTTTAAAAAAATGTTCATGTTTTGTGCAGCACTTTACCATTAATATTAGAATACTATGGATGAATGGCCTTTAAACGAAAATAAAAGGGATTTAAAACATTGAGTTTTGCTTTTTTTCTCCTTTAGCTCTAAGAATACACTAAATTTACCACCACATCAGACTTTGACTTTACTGGACTAGTTGTAATAGCTATCAGCATCCATGTCTGTGAGCATGGTTTATCATGTAAGGGGATTCTTACTTAATGGAGGAGTTCCCTGCACCCAAGTGTCTCTTTGTCTCAATTTCTCCTTGTCTGCGTTTGTGTATGTGTTCCTGAAGGGCGTTTTGAGGTCGTGGTGCAGACAGAGATATGTATTTGGAGGTGAGGGCGCCGACATTTCAGCAGGAACAAGGCGTTTTCCCAACGCACGACTCCAGCGTTTGTCAGCGTGATTTATAGAGAGTCTGCTGTAGACACACAGTCTGCATTGCTCATGTGGGCCACCGGGATGTTAAAGGACATGGACACACACACACAAGCACACACACACTGATCCAATAACAAAAATACAGGAACTCACACAAATATATGTTTGCCTCTCAGATCATTAGACATCCATATTGTTTTCAGCATACTTAAAGGTATAAACGGTCAGAAATACAGATCACAGTAGGGTCCATGCTTTAGACTGTAAGGTTATTTTATTTCTGGGCTCATGTGGGAAAGAAATAAGCCATAAACATGAGACATGAGGACGCTTACACAGCAAACATGTGTGTTAGCATGCTCAAAGGCCTGTTTGAACCGCTCAGACCCTCTGATATAGATCTAAACTATTCCCATGTTGGATTTATTTAATTCCTCAGAGTGACACAGGCATGAGCACAAACAGGATCTGTGCCTCATGTTTAATCTGGTCTGTGATCCAAAAACACGAGTTAAGGCTTAGATTTGCATTTACCCTAAAGCAACACCCTAAAAAGGCCAAAAACATCCCAATCTCATGAGAAATAAAAGCATGAACACATGCATACTGCTCAAGAGGGATTTTTATAAAGTATGAAATGGATCATTACTAAATTACTGCTTCTGCTGTATCTCCCTTTTTTCCCTTATTTTCAGATGACTGAAATTAACGCTGGCAAAAACATGAAAGATCTTAAATTTGAACCTTTTATTCCTTTCCAGAACTAAAAATACAAGAACGCTTGACTTCAAAATGCATTTTGGCGAAAACACTTAATTTCATTTCACCTTTACATAACCAGAAGAAAAAAAAAACCTTGTTGAGACTAAAAATTGATTTCTTTCCCCCCCAAGAGAGTCCTGGCCAAGAAAGGCAGCAGCACATAGATGAATTGTCATAGCTTTGTGATATATTTTGATTTTATTTATTGTTTATATGATACCTTCACAGCCTAGTCCAGTAACATCCAAGTTAACACCTACTCATATTACCCATTAAAGTACCATATAAATCACCATGAAAAAAGATACTACACTATGTGATTAGTCCACTAAGCATAGAGTGGTGCAGGGATGCAGGCCAGCACGGAAGTTAGCATCGCGCTAGTTTCCTTGACTGTAAGCTTACTAAAACCTATAGGATTTTTGATCACTGTTTTGGATCATTGTGATAGTAAGCTCTGTAGGGAAATTATAAAACTTACATGCTCTGCTCTTTGTGATCATTTTAACAAACAAACTTACTTTTCATCATGTTTTAAGCTTAAATGTAATCAGTGAGAGTTTAAAGCTATTAGTAGGCTACTACACAACAACAACATGGCAGTTCAACTTAGAAGCAACTACAATATTTCCAATGTAAAAACTCTTATTGTAACCTCTTGTTAGAGAGTTTCCTCATAATTGAGTTACCTTATCAAGTTGGTCCTCATGGCTGTGGCAATAGTGTATGAATAATTGATTATTTAAAAAATAATCAGTAATGCTAGCTGTTAGGTCCCTGGCCTTTGTGTAGTCGTTGTTAGCAGTTAGTTAGCAAACACCATTTTAAACACAACAACGGTTTAAGGTTCAAAACAGGAAACATTTGATGCTTTTAATTATTTCCATTCAACATGAAATATCTCATGAGCTTGTGTTCACCACAATCCTCATTTCAGGCACTTAATTCTAAATCCCATTTAGTCTGGAGGGTTGGGAACCAGGAAGTCCTAATTGCTAACTCGCTCCCACATTTTTGGACTCATTCCTGCACCACTCTATAAATTTCACACCAAGGTCTGGACAATGCTGATCTAACTGACAAAGCTTTCCATAAAATACGTGTAATTTTGAATGTACCCCTCCCCACACACCACCATCAGACTTTGCCCAAAAGAAAAGAGGGAACTTACCTATCAATTCTATAATAAGCTAGTCCTTCTGAAACTATAGCGTCACAATCTCTTGATTCCATGCGCTAATTCAAGCTTTGGCAGGTGTTACAGAAAATAATACTAATTAAAAAGAAAAAATTAAAACAGTAAATGCATTTGGGTGACCGCTATTGTTCTGGGCTGATTTATTGAGCTCATATAGGGTTTATAGCCGGTGACTTGCTCACAAAGCTGAAACACTACTGACATCACTTACCCAGTCAATGCTAATAACTCTCTCGGCGCAAACTTTAACCAACTTTGTAGTAAGCTTGCTAATGATGTTGTAGGTGTTGAGCCTAGCTAATAGAAGCATGATAAGGTTTAGACCAGTTAAACCCATTTTAATGGTAGTTCAGCTAGATGCTGCCATATTAATCAACATCATTCCTCTCCAGATTATATTCATTATGGATATTAATGTTAATATTAGATTGCTCTCACTATCCATGGTTGTATTGATTATGCATCCATAGCATCTTTACAACCATATAGACATGAGCTCCCTCTTGAAAATGAGATGCCACATCTCAAGGGGCTTACCTTTAATACATTTACATTCAACAAATATGGTGCTGTATAAATAAAGATTGATTGACCGAGTCTATTTTCAGCAGAGACAGATGTGATTTTAGTCTCTTTGTCTCTGCTTGGATGGATACATCTCTGGAGGTACGTATGTGAATATACACTGCCCGGCCAAAAAAAAAAGTCGCCACCAAAAAACAGGGTCACACACTCTAATATTTCACTGAACTGCCTTTAGCTTTGATTATGGCACAAATTTGCTGTGGCATTGTTTCAATAAGCTTCTGCAATGTCACAAGATTTGTCACAGATCATAGCACTGCCGCCACAGGCTTGTACAGTAGGCACTAGGCATGATGGGTGAATCACTTCACCTGCCTCTCTTCTTACCCTGATGCTCCCATCACTCTGGAACAGGGTAAATCTGGACTCATCAGACCACATGACCTTCTTCCAGTCCTCCAGAGTCCAATCTTTATGCTCCCTAGCAAACTGAAGTCTTTTTTTTCCAGTAAGCCTTACTGTTTAGTGGTTTTCTTAAGGCTACACAGCTGTTCAGTGCCAATCCCTTGAGTTCCTTTCATATTGTGTGTGTGGAAATGCTCTCATTTTCACTATTAAACCTACCCCTGAGTTCTACTGTTGTTTTTCTTCTACTTGATTTGGTCAAACGTTTAAGTGTCACCGATCACGATCATGCAGGATTTTTTTCAACCACATTTCTTTCTTGAAGACGATGCTTCCCCACTATCCTTCCAGTTTTTAATAATGCGTTGGAAAGTTCTTAACCCAAGTTTAGTAGTTTCTGCAATCTCCTTAGATGTTTTTTTCTACTTGATGCATGCCAATGATTTGACCCTTCTTAAACAGACTAACAACTTTTCCATGACCACAGGATGTGTCTTTGGACATGGTTGTTTAAGAAATGAGAAGCTACTCATTGCATCAGCTGGGGTTAAATAACTTGTTGCCAGCTGAAAGATAATCACACGTGACGTAATTATCCAACAGGAGGCTCGTACCTATTTGCTTAGTTAAATCCAGGTGGTGACTTTGTTTTTGGCCAGGCAGTGTACAAATATATTTATTATATTTGTATGTATGTATATATATATATATATGTGTGTGTGTGTGTGTGTGTATATATATATGTATATGTGTGGGTGTGTGTGTGTGTGGGGGGGGGGGGTGTATCTATAAAATAAAGAGTATGGCTTCATCCTGCTCTATTTTGAAGTGCCTTGAGATAACACTTGTTATGACGTGGCACTATACAAATAAAGATTGATTGATTGCCCACATAGCCTGCATTATTAAGGAGTAATTATCTCCACAAAGGAGGTTATGATTTGTCTGTGTTTGTCTGTTTTTCAGTTTGAATGTTAGAGAGATAACTCAAAAATGTCTGAATGAATTTTGGTGAAATTTTCAGGGAATGGGATGCTCGCAATCATGGCTAATTGGAGCTTGGCAAGATGGATCTGCCTGACTACAGACGCTGAATCAGGCCGATCCACCTGCAGGGCAATGTTATTCCAGAGTAATGAAATAAATGGCTTGACCTGAGCAGAGACTCGCTGAAACATCAGTATGCAACACTTTTCAAACTGCATGATGTTGCTCCACAGCTCTCAAATACACCAAAGTGATAAAAATAAAGAAAATGACTTCCTGTTCACCGATGACACTGTGCCTGATGACAGTTCTTGTTACAAGTAGGAGATGAAGTTCATGAGCAGTTTAGTATATAAAATAAGAAGTGCTTGCTCTTCAGCTGCATCTGTAGGCAGCAGAGAAAAAACACAACGCCCATTCCCTCTCTAATTTTAGATGTTTAAAAGCGCGTTAGCCCTCGGTGTCTCGATAACACAGATGATGATTTGCTATTTTGAGAGCAGAGCCGTGCTCCCCCAAACAAGTGGAAAAGCAGCTTTTATGGTGATGGCTAAGAGGCTCGACACCCACTGCTCTTCAGCATCATCACCTCCTTAGCATCACTGACTTCCTGTCTCTCTTTTCTGTCCTCATCTCAGATGTCTCTGCATCTCTCTGTTGATCTGCTTCTGTTGATGTTTGACTCTTTCTTTAAATCACTCACTTTTGCAGCTAGAAAAATATATAATGTATAAATATATATACATATATATGTACACTGAGTTGGTCTGAGTTTGACCTGGACGTCAAACAGCTTAAATGCTGAGGATAAGTTATTAAGTTCATAGAGCCGTAGAAAATAAATAAATAAATAAACAAGTAAAGAAATAAAAATCTATACACAAGGGCAGAGGTGGGCAACCGGTGACCAGGGGGCCACATGTGACCTTTCACCTCACTCAATGCGGCCCACAAATCATTGGATATGAAGAAAACATAACAACAGCTGCTAAATACGATTCATCATGAGTAGCCAGCACTACTTAATACACAAATTAGGATAGATGATAACATATTTCTGCTGAAATTAGATTGCTGTTCCAGGCTTTGTTTAGGGCTTACTTTGCTATGATTGTATCTCTAAATATCTTTTATGGGGCATTTAAAATAACATATAGCGTTAGAAAAAATATATTTGGAAACAATGGTGAAGGTAATACATTTGTGGTTTAAAAACTGATAAACACTGATTCTTTCATTTAAAAAGAAGCTAACATTGGCTTTATTTATGTGTCATGCTCATTAAATCATGATTTTTTTTATTGTGTTTGGGTTAAAATATATTCAATGTTGGCATAACATAATTGAAATACAATACAATCTATTTTTGGACTTGTTTTGTCTCAGTTCCTGATTTCACACATTAATTTGAGCTTCCTAACACAAAGCTAAGTTTATTTATTTGCCTTATGTTTCATATTTTCTTTTTTTCAAAGCACGAAGAATTGTTATTTCTTTAAAAATCGCAATTTTTGTAACCTGCGGACGCCGCCATTGTTTTACGAGCGCAATGCATGCTGGGTAGATGACGTGTATGGGTTGCACTGTGCCGAGCATAAAACATGCTTGATGAAATGCCATAGGCAGGAGACGCTTGGTGTTCTTCTGCGAGAATGTCAACAACTCGCTCCTGCAGATGTAGCTGATGGCGAACCATCGAGCATGACCATGATCACAGAGGAAGCTGACAACGAGTCTGTAGACTGACGGACTGCTGTGTTGACTGATTCATCTGCAGGAGTGAGTTGTTGACATCCTCGCAGGAGAAAACCCAGCGTCTCCTGCCTATGGCGTTTCCTCCAGCGGACTTCCCTCGTTTCCCGAGGGCGTTTTGTGTGTTTGTGTGAGAAAACTGTAGGCAAGGCATTCGGCTTAGTCTATGTAACTAGAAGCACCTGTGAGCTCTTTCAGCAGCTTGGCTCGGCTAAACGCATCAAATGCATCTGGAGAGAAGTGGCGAGAACATAGCCGCGGGTCCTTTAGAAGTGTACGCCCACAAGCAATTTCCCACACCTTCTTACATCACTCCCCTTGTTTCCCTTCGACTGAAAATTGCACCCAAAAGTAGCACAATGTGGCATTATTATGGTATTCTGGCTCCTGATAGCCAGTGAGTAAACGTAGCGGCTCGGCACAGTGCAGCCCTATAACGTCATCAACCCAGCATGCATTGCGCTAGTAAAACAATGGCTGCGTCCGTAGGTTAGAATATGTGTTATAAATTGCGATTCTTAAAGAAATAACAATTCTTCGTGCTTTTTTAACAACACATTCTAGTATTAGATAAACATTAAAGCATATGTATGAATATTTGTCTTCACAGCCGGGGTTCCTTTTAAGTAAAAATGTAACTTAACTAGAAGTGTTATTGAATTAAATTTACCTTGACTAAAAGTTAAACTAAACTTAAGTTACCTCAACTGAAAATAATTTCCTTCGCTGAATTATTTTACTTAAATGAAAATAAAATTCCCTTAAATTAAGTTTTTAGGAACTGGCCTAAGTTGAAAAGTTTTGCTCTAATCATTATTTTTATAAACTTGAAGTGTCTAAGTTATTTGAGTTTATTATTTTAAATTGTAAACCTAAGCTTAATAAAAATAAAATAAACAATTCTCAGTTGTTACAATCTTGTTTTAATGGAACCCTGGAATTCTTTCAGTCCTACAGGATGCAGAAATGTGTATCTGCGCATCTTCGCAAAAGGTTTGAATGTTTGATGGCAACACAGCAAACATTAAGAAAGAGACATAGGGCGACCATCCTGTTTTCAGGCCTTAGTGTCCCATGTCCCCACAAATGTCTTTAGATAAACAAATAAAGACTGATCATTTTGCACACTGCACAGATCAAACTGTTAAGTCTGTCAGCTATGTGTGAAGTCTCTTGTTTTAAAACTTTAAAAATCTTCACGTGTGATGGGAAAAACACTGTTTGTTCGTCCTCATACTATTAAAATGACTGTTAACACACTAGAACAACACAGGAAATTTTGACAAGATAACCTGCAGGACCATGAGACAGTACGGCCTTTGCTGACTTTAGTCGAAAGAAGGAAAACGGGCCCAGACTAACCCCATTATCTCGTAGCCCGTACCCTGCTTTAGTAACTGAATCTGTTTTGTGTGCGTGCTGTGAGAGACACTGTGACGTGAACAATCTTATTAACCTGTTTCCTCTGACTTTGACTGCATGACTCATCACCTTGAAGTGTGTGTGTGTCTGAGGGAAATGTGAGACGTGTGTGTGTGCGTCAGTGTCATTACAGGACGTTTGTGTCATTAAGAATGTCCTCGATCAGAGAGCAGACTTTAAACTGTGTTTGTTTGAGTGTGTAGGATCATGGGGGCAGAGGAGATGGTGTGTGTGTTTTTACGCAGAATATTAAGGTATTTTTAAGTGATTTGGATTTTGAAGTGTGTACTTTACCAGGACCATATTTTACAGTGTTTATGTGAATGTAAATGGCAATATGTAGAATTTTGAGTACATTTCTAAGGCCATTTTGTTTTTGGCTTGTCTATTTGTACCCGTTTGTCTTGTATCATGATTTTTCGAGAATGCATCAGAGATTTTCTTCAAGCTTTTTATAAATGTCTGCTCTGACTCAAGAATGTTCTGATCAGATTTCAGGGTAAAAAGTCAAAGGTTGAGTCATTGGGTCTCATGTTCATGTCTTGCTTGTGGGTGCAATATCTCAAGGAATTTTTCTAAAACAAAAGTCCCCTCTGACTCAAGTGTCATTTAATAAGATTTTGAGGCTCAAAGGTCAAGGACATTGTCCCATGTATTCATCCACTGCTTGGCAAAATAATATCATTAGGCCACTCTTCAGAAACTACCTCAAACTTTGCACTACAGTCCACTTTGACTCAAGGATAAACTGATTACAGAGGGGTTCAAACACAAGGATTTTCTAAATCTGACGAGATTTTTTATCTGTTAGAGACCCCACACAAAGATAAAAATCAGGCACTGAACACTTTTGATTGTACTGTGTGTGTGTGCTCTGATAATCTCAACACAGCACACCACACACATAACCATTCTGTCCTACCACCGATCTAGAATCTAGTCCTCCAAGACAGAAATCTGATCAAACATGATCTAACAAAAACGAAGAAGAAAGAACGGCAACAACCAGAAACATCTGAGGCAACACTCGGAAAACTCAACATGCAACATGGAAGAGGACATAAGGGAAGAGGCAATGATGGTGGTCTTGGGACTATTTTTGATGGAAAAATCACGAACTAAAAAAAAGAAAAGACTGTGGAAAATATCCTGGAGACAGCGTGAACACGTGACATGGTCCTCCATTTCTAAAGTCCAATGAACTTTATGTTTCAGGTCGGCCATGCTTGTTTTTATTTACACCTGCTTCCCTGTTCCTCAGTCAGTTCGCTTGTTGATTGGCTACATTCTGTTCCACGTCAAAATTCCTGGAGTCATGACTCAGAAGTCATCGATTGCAGGCCCCGACCTGTTTTGGAGCCGATTATCGGGACAAATTCACTCTTAACACACCTCAGACCACAGGATAATCTTACAGGATAATCTTATAAAACATAAGATAATCTGGCGTTTGCCGTCCTTGGTTGGGAAGGGGGAAAGTCGGGACAAAAACAGCCCAATAATCTTTATGTGTGAATCCCGCTTTAGATATGAGGTCAAAGGTCAAGATCAACGGCCCTAAAGTTCATACCTTGCTTGTGAACAGGAACATTGCACTTGTCAAAGTCTAAATCAAGTCTCAAATCTGTAAGGCCAAGTTCAGTCTTAAGTCTCTGGGTGGCAGCCACAAGCCAGTCAAGTCTCTTGACGTTTCAATAATAATCCTAAAATGGCTGAACAACACATAAAATAATATTACAATGAGTACCAGAAAAATATTTTTATTTTTAGACATATGATACAAATTGTATAAGTCTGAGTGCTGTTTAATCACACTGGGTCAAAGGAATGTACTTTACTTGATACAAAGAATGCAATTTAGCTCTATTTTATTAGTAAAACTGACCAGAATTAAAGACAATTGAAAATGAGGGGGAACCAAAAACAGACTTGCAGAGTCACAGTGAAGTGCCATCTCGTGGAGACACCCTGTAAATGCATGAAAGTGCATGTTTTCAATGGATTTAAGGGACACCTCAGAAAGGTAGGGGGGGCTTTCAGTGGCTGGAAGTTGGCAGGCAGCTAGCAGGGGGGGGAAAACTGAAGCGGCTGAATCTATATGTGGCAGAAATTGACATTTTTTAGTCCTGTTCACAATTAACCCACAAATAAATCTCTACCCATCAATACAAAGCTTACCTCCATAACAAAACTTTCAGAGGCATCATGAAAACAGGTATAAAAGAAATGTGGCATCAGCATGAACCCACTCATATGAGAGCCTTGTAAAATTCAATACAATCAAGGCCAAGTTTCTGAGGCTCAACATTAAAATCCTCGACAGCATCACAGTAGAAAACTTTCTAAATGCAGATACATGCTCTCTAGACTCACTGGAAACAAAATATTCCTCTGATTCCCAGAAACCAGGCGACAGACTCACCAGGAGCTGATTTAAATTCCTTTAATTAGAACAGCTTAATGAACCACACCCCTCATTGAACACACACACACACACACACAGTGGACCTTAATAAGATGACGAACTCCACTTTTGCACATGAAATCATTAAAGGAGTTGCTCTCCTAATGGGACCACTCACAGTGTGACTGATACTGCGCCTGTATGAGGGGGCTAATAGGCAGAAATGAAAGAAATTAAAACTGAAAAAATGATGCTGCTTGTTCTACAACCCTGGAGAGACTACAGGGCACGAGAAAATTTACATTTTCAAAATGTCAAAGGCTCTTTCACTTTTTTTAAGTAGCATTTTGTCTATATAGAGTGAAGGCAGAGAGAAAGGACTGAGGATATCAAGAGGACAATATGTGGCCCTTTTAGGTAGTTTTGGTGCATGTGGAGTTAATCAAAGCTGATTATGGATGAAATGTGTCAAATTTTTGTTTGAGAGGAAATCAAATCTTGAAAACCTTTCTTTTTGGGATTATATTCAGTATTTCATTCAACTTTTGATGGGGTCAACATTTTGACTTTTGGTCCAATAACATTTATATCAACATTATTTTCAAAATTTTGACTCCATCCATTATCTGCACCCACTATCCCTTTCGACGGGACAGGGGCTGGAGCCTGTCCCAGCTGACATTGGGTGAGAGGCGGGGTACACCCTGAACCAGTCGCGAGCCAACCGCAGGGCCACATAGAGAGACAGACAACCATTCAAGTGCACTGTAAAGAAAATGTATATATCTATTATCATTATCATTATACATGTATTATGATCCTTTTATATGCCCCTTCATGCTGAAACTAGAAACCCAAAACTAGAAATCAAGACAGAAAATCTTGCCTCTGATAAGAAAGGACCATGCGTCACATCAGCGGAAGAACTGAAAGTTTCTGAGTGAGGAAGATGACCACTGTTTGTGTAACTCTGAACTGCAATATTATTGCTTGTTTATGGACAAACGCCCAATTGTGTAGCACTGCATGTAAGTTTGAAGAGAGGCTATGGATCTTTAGTGCAAGAGGAAGTTGCCTTGCTGTAAACTGCTCTCACTCCTTGTGCAAGTAAAAGACTGAAGAAAAGCTCCTTCTCCTGTCGTTCTGTCCATCTGGGCTGTCAGTCAGGGGCAGTGTGGGGAATTTTCCTGACACTCACTCTCATACCTAAGGGCAATTTGGAGTTGCCAATCAACCAAATGAGCATGTTTTTGGTCTGTGGGAGGAAGCTGAAGTGCCTGGAAGAAACCGTCGCACAGGGGGAACATGCAAACTCCACACAGAAAGGCCCTGACCAACATGGAGATAGAACCAGCAACCTTCTTGCTGTGCGCCACTGTTCCACACAGTTTAGACTCCTCTGTGAGAACTTCATTTTTCCCCTCTTTTTCTCTAAAAGTGCAAAATAAAAATATTTTCCCACTGATGTGATTCTTGTGCCTGGACTTGTCTTGAACTTATTTGCTGCCTTAATTCACAGAATAATTCAGTTTCATGTACAGTTAGCTTGCAAAGACACTTGCCCTGAATGACATACAAAGGCACAAAATCTACAGTCTTACTCTTTCCACAAACTCAAATGTAGAAAATGATTACTCTGAACTTTTCTGCTCCTCTTTGCTCTCTATCTTTTTTTCTGGTTAAATCCCAGAAAAGCCAGTTTTACTGATTTGGCTCCTCTTTGCTTAAACTGATACAGTTGAGAAATCAGATAAAAATGCCATTTATTTCTCATCTCTGCTCCTCTGCTATTTGCTTTTGCAGAGATTCTGTACAAACAGACTCACACATACAAACAGATTAATCCACAAAAACATGTGCTGTGCATAAATATGGATGGATATGACAAGAAACAGGAAGAGATTTACAGTCCATAAACCAAGACACGTGCTGTTCAAGAACTAAGCAGTGCACAAAAGGCCCAGACATGAACATAAAATGCATGCAATTAGAATTTACCCTCATGCATATGCAATCCTGAGACAAATTACTTTGAGTGGAAGTTTACATAAGTAGAAAAAGAAGAGACAAATAAATCGTCTCTTCAAACCTTGCAGTAGCATGTTTGTGCACCTTTTATACCTTTATCTCTGTTTTCCTCACTGGTGGAATGAACAAACAACAGGATAATCATTTTTCCCAGGACAGGTAGGATGCAGTCTGATGCTCTTTAATGCAGCATTCACACTGTAACATGCCAATTGTTGCCATTTTAAGCCAAACCATATGGGTAAATCCAGCTATTTGTCCATTCATCCCTCCATCATCTGCCCATCCCAGCTTTCATTGAGCAAAAGGACACCCTGAAGTTGTCACCGGCCATGGGAGGAAACTGGAGTGCCCGGAGAAAACCAAAGCAGGTACTGGGAGACCATGCAAACTCCACACAGGAGTCAAACCACCGTTGTTCTTGCTGTGAGACACAGGCACTAACCTGCTGCCATTCCTAAAATAATGCATGACTCGATGGAATAGTGTGTGCAGCCCAACATGCATTGCATAGCTTCACATTTTCTGTATCATTATGCTGTCAATAATAATCGATTTAAAGGACATATATTACCTCTTTTCTGCTTTTTATAGAGCCAATATTATGCTGTAACCGGGATTCATATGTTCAGTTTCAACCAATATGAATGATAGATTTTTCTCTCGCTGTCTCTGTTCAAAGAATTCTTCTAGTTTTCACATACTGGGTGTCCCTAATCCAGCTGTATTCTCACCCTGTTTAATGGTAAGGTCCGACTACATTATATTTTTCATTGGAAACAATGGTGAAATGCTCCCACTAGCAGGGATGGAAATTTATAAGATTTTGATAGCAATGCCATTATTGATCCTGCTCATTGATACAATTCTTAAACAATTCCCTTATCGATTCGTGTGGATTTTTCGGAATGTAGCAATGTAGTCGGACCTTAGCATTAAACAGGGTCAGACACATGGCATTCCTGATATTAAAAGCTATGCTGCACAGATGAATGCTTCTGCAAGTCACTGGTGTTTCCACCCACCAAATATTGTGCAGTAATTTTTGCAGTTTTTATAAAAAATCAAGCCACAATTTTGACCACTTCTACACCCTGTCTGACACAGTTACATCTTAGTTCTTTGTTCTCATTTCTGCTGACTGCAGCTAATGAGAGAAGTACTTCCTCGAGTTGTAAAGCTTGGAGAACTGAGTCTGAGGAACTGATAAGTGAATTGTTCAACAAAAAAACTAATAATATCGTTTCCTCAAGGGAGTTCTTATCGATTCTCAACTGGAATTGATTTCCAATTCCTATGTTGTGGTTCACAACGACACACTGAACCAGAGGAGAAAAACATTTCATTGCTGTCGGGTCCGTAAACTCCACAACGGCTGGGTCGGTAAATATTTGTGAATGAGTTGTGTAGTCTAACCATGGCATTAGAGATGATACCTCTTTAAGGCCTCTACTGTTTTTTTTTTTTTTTAGAGTATGGACTTTAAAAAATGGTACCTGTGCTCAAATGTCTGTGCCATGCTTTGGTCAAAATGACAAAGGTCTGAAAAATCTTCACAGGTGTTTGTATAACCAAGGAGAAAACCTCAGTTTGAGAAAATATCAACCTGCATGTAGACATAGAGCTTTGTCAGAACTCACTATTGCACGACAGGAATATGGGAAAAACTAAAACAGAAAACATATGCATTACTGTTTATCCTGACGACTGCAGTATTAACTTATTCATCACTGACTGGTGGGTAGCAAGTCTCGTTTTCTGTCTGACAAGGAGTGGGAAAGCCATGTGACATCAGATGCTAAAGGTGATAAAGAAATGGCAGAGTCAGGAGGCTGCACCCAAGGAGAATCAGTGGCTTTGGGGTACAGTGCTTTGCTCACTGGCATCCTAGCAGTGTTCAGGAAATGCCTTGGTGCCTCTAACAGCCACCAGGCCAATCTCATAACTTGGTTCTCCTGAAACTTGAACCCTCCAGTGCTCATCCTAAGTCCCTGCAGGCTGAGCTGCTGCCCCAAAGCACCAACGTGATTCAGTGCCGAGTGTTGAACTCCCTGAGGCTCTGTGGTCAAGCGGTGTGTGTGATCCGTGTGTGTGTCCAGTCTGACTTGGCTGAAAGGTTAATCTGCTTAAGTAGCCATCGACTTAGTGACACACATTTACAGTCACCAACACCTGTGCCACACCTAAACTACGGAAACCAAAACAAATCTGAGAAGTCCAACATTTCCCACCAATTTTAACTCAAACTAATATTGAAGAATGAGCGTTGAATCTTGACTGTTGTCACAGTGTGGATTATTCGTGAACAATGTTTGATGCTGCCCTGCAATCACTGACTGATGTGACATTGACCAGGATGCAGACCTTGAAGCAGCTGAATCACGTGTAAGACGATCTTCATTTAAAAGTGTGTTAATCTGAGCTGTGGGTCAATACGGGGAAAACCTGCTTCGATGTTAAATGTATCGTCACTAATTGGAGATTGTCGATCATCAAGTTCTTTGAAACCTCATCTATACCCCACATGAGAAACATTTATGAATACTGATATTATCTAAGACAAATTTAAGAATGCTGTTCTCATCATAATCGTTAATGATAATTATTGTCAGGAATCACTGCATGTGAAAAAAGTAAACATACAGTGTCATATGTAGCCTATCAAAAGCATATTAATTATTTTAAGCTAACTGATAACATTTATATTTCTCAAAAACTTCAAATAAAAATTGTAGCCCTTTATAATACTCCTCATATTTTCGGTAGCTCCCTTGTTGAAAAAGATTGGTGACCCCCACTAGAGCAACTCTGGAGGGACTTCTACAGACTCGGGCCCAATTCACGTAACAATAATCATCTGAAAAGGAACTACTTTTTTTGTTTTAGTTTTAAAAAACAGTTCAGTGTTCAGAGAACAATGCTTTGACAACCATCTCTCTGTCCACACACACACTCAACATGGCTCTGGTGTATCGTTGTTCAACATAAGTCTGGTTCTGCTCAAGATGACCAACAGAAGGTTTTTCTTGCAGCTGGAACTTTTGCTAAAAAGGCATGCACACATGAAATAGAAGCTGATGTTGACTGATGTTAAGGAATGATTAACATTTCTGTGAAAGTAAATTCCTGGAGTCAATTTTGTTGTGTTCTACGCAGATGGATGTATCAAAAGGCGGAGAGATGGTGTTTTCTAATGGCCCCCTGAATTGTGGACGAATTTAAACATTTGCCAACACAGATGTATTGAATAAGTAGAGTGCTCCACCTAGGGTAATTTTGTCCAAACATAGCTTGGCGCTGCTGAACGTGTACAGACGTATTTTGAGTTCACTTAACTAGAGGACGAAAGACGGTTGTACCCAAAAGGGCGCCTCAAGTCTTACAACAGGAGTCCAGACCTGAGAGGGAAGCATCTGGACCTGACAGAGCTGTTGAATGTTGAATTATGGAAGCTCAGGCCCCAACGTTCGCCAACAAAGATGAACGAAGCTGTAATGAGAAAGCACTCAGAGAGCGCAAACCTCTGCCAAGGTAGCTCACATATTGCTGTTACATCAATAAGCAATAGTTCCATGATAGTTACCATCATGATATGATTCCTTGACCATGAAAACCCACATCTAGCACTTGGAGCCATGTTGATATCATTATTAGTTAGACAGTCATTGAGCAAAAACAAGCGTTCAATAATTTAATTTATTAATGCAGTTTTCTGGATCACCACCAAAATCTAATCTTTTTTAAGTTGGGCCATTACCAACATCTCCTGAAAATTTCAGCAAAGTCTATCCAGTAGTTTTTGTGTAATCTTGCTAACAAACAAACAGACAAATAAACATATGCTGGCAAAAACATAAACTCCTTGGCAGAGGTAATAATTAAGGGTAGCAAAGGTAAGTGAGGGTCAACTCTTACTGTCGTTTACAAGAATTTTCAAGCCAGCAAAAAAGTTATTGACGTACCTGACAAACACCAGCATTGCCCACCAGAAATTGACTTACTTCTGCATGGCCTGACGTAGCTCAACACTGCTTGACATTTCCCTATACTTTGGCAAAAGTTAAGCAAAATGCCAGTGTGTGAATATGGCTTAAAGGGATAATCCAGTTTTTTTGTAGTGGGGTTGTGTGAGGTACATGGCATGAGCCTGAACGTGTGCCAAAGTGTCACAGTTTAGTTCTCTCTCTGTTCAAAAAATCTCGGGACATACCCTTATGCTATACATTGCTGTACATGGTGGCAAACGTTTCGCGTAAGAATCAAGTCATAAAAACAGCATGGGGCCATCACACACTACAAACATTTTGTTGACATCTGCTTAATTCCCTACTACCAAGTTGCTTTGATTAGGCACCATTTTGAGACATAGGACAGGCCATGCTATCTGGTGTCCCCTATACTGTCTGCCAGTGGGCATTAAAAGCCCTTCTTCATGCAGTTATATCATTAGGCGTGTCCTACATTGATGTTAAGCTGTATAATCTTTCATAGGACATTTAATATCTGCTTTTATTGGTATTTTATTATAGTTTTGAGGGTAGTTTAACCTTCCATCTTTCTTCCTATAAAGTAGAGCATGATGTATTATTATAGGAAACATGGCTATGACCTCATGACACAAGATCCTTCGGACTTGGCTTGTTTCTGAACACAGAGAAATCCAAGGAAAATATGCAAATTTGTATTGCTTCTTCCAACTGAATCGGAACAAAAAAACAAGCTGTAGGTGTGAAGACGCCCTTGAAGACATCAGCATTGCTGCAGATGAATCCTAACCAGAGTCTAATGCCGGTTTTTTACCAAAACATGGTAACATAAAATTTGGGATTTCTTAAAATTAGACCAAATAATTCATTGGCTGTAGATTTCCTCTGATTGTTGATCATTTTGAAAACATTTTTGCAAAAGCAGTTAATGAAAAGAAAATCAGTCAGAGTGAGGTTTTTAGAGCTCTTGTGGCTGCGCTCAAGCTCCTTGAATATCTTCAGAAACATAAAAATGAATTGCCAAGAGTACGAAATGAAAACGTGGACATGGACATAGTGCTTTCAAGTGTTGCCCAGTGTCTAAGATGATTTGATTGCCATAATTATTCCTTTCTGCAGCATGTTAATATCATCCTGATTGTCTTTGTTTAAATCTGTTTGTGTAATCAGAGTTTGGCTGAGCACTCTCACCACTGTTGTGACCCAGTAGAGACATCCATGAACCAAAGCATATTTTTATTTCCGTCTGTGGAGAGCCAAACATCTCACAAAGAAACATAATAAAAAGCATTTCAGCTCGTCCATGAATCCTCTGTGAACAGACACACTCACACCTGAAGGTTAATGGGGTTCAGGTGCTCCTCGTAATCTCATTCAGCCCTTTGTGCTCTCTGCTGACACTGTGACCTGTTCCCGGAGTCCACATTCAGCTTCACTGTGCTTAAGACAACATCATAATAGTGCACTCCGGCTCCAAGAAATCTTCTTTAGAATGTATTACTAACGTTAGCACATTAACATTAGTAATACTAATCCAGTGCAGGTCAAGATATGCTTTGTTATGCTTTATATCTTTTCATTAATAATGTCTTAAAAAGGCAAAAAGTCAAACTGTAATGGATTTAAGGGGCCTTGGTTTGCCTTCGAGGAGCTTTTGATCAGGACCAGAACAATGCTCTTATTGTTGTTTTTACCTGGCAGTGCACATATAAAAAAAATTTAAAAGGGAAGGACGACAACAAGATGGTGAAATTTGAAGAGTTGTTGATGTCAGTAGTTCAAAAATAGGCTTTAGATAGAAACTACACATAATATCATGACCACCTGCCATCCTGGCCTATCTGCGGCTATAAAGCCCCATTATACAACAAACTGTGATGCATTTAGTTAAGAAATGTGGTCCAGAGCTGATAAAAATGAACTTTTTTTAATTCAGCCCCCATTGCATTTGTCAAGACAAAAACTGGCCCTTGGACAAATGTATTTGATGATCCCTGTTTTACAGTTTGGTACGAGCCAACTAAAAGTAGACTATGGGCTACAGTTGGCCCCTGGATTATAGCTAAAACACCAGTGACTTAAAGCAAATAGGATGTTAAAAGACAGATTTTTTGACACGTTTGCCATGAATATGAAACAGAAAACCTCAAAAGCAAAACAACCAAAACAGGGCATAAAAGACGAGTCAAAAGACAACAAAAGGGAAAATGACACATTATACACAACAAAGACAGGAGTATGCAGTTCATTCAAGGCCTTCTGTCTTTCTGATAAAAGATAGGATTTGAAAGCAATTAAAGAACAAAACCATGCAGACAAGAGAGGAAACTTCAGAACCTTTCATGCTGATCACCTGGACCTGGCTTCACAACATCAACAAAAGCTTTTCAATCACTCCAGCAGAAACCGGCTCATTACCTGCAACATCTTCAATACTTTTACCCAAAAAGGGATTCTTCCTCACAGTCTTACCTTTTTCTTTGATAGCAGGCTGTATTTCCTCACCACATGCCCTCCTCGGTGTGTTGAAGGTCTCATCAGATTAATATCCAGCTTTAAGCTCCAAACAAACTAAGTGCAGCCCCACTATCTATTTCAAACTGCAGTTTAGGAAGCAAGATTTGAAAATTTTCTTCTTCTTCTTGTTAAATGGCTGGTTGCAACCAACATTCAAGGTACAATATTGCCACCTATTGTCCTGGAGTGTAAGTGTCCAAACTTCAACTTCAATTTCAAGCCTCCACTTTCAATTGATCAACCAATAATACACTCCTGCAGGCAAAACAGGCAAACCAACATACAAATTTAACCTGTTTGTTTGGTTAGAAGATGTTGAAAAACTGTATGTTTAGGAATTTTGAAATTATGAGGGTTATTTTTATCTTTAAATGTTGATTCTAATTTTAGCAAAGGCCAAAATCCACTTAATCTTTAGCTTTTGCTTCTTTAAAAAAAAATCTGTGGTCTCTGTCCTTGTGTTTTTAATCTATTCATTTCTCTTATAATCTTCATAAATTTTAGCTCTGTTTTTTTTTTAATGTTTTTATGGGTTTATATGTGTTTTGTACTTGTATTTTATTGTTTGGTTTCATCTCTGCTGTATTTTTTATTTGATTTTATGTCTGACTGTAGCACTGTAGTAAACTTCATTATGTTTATATTGTGCTATATGAATAAAGTGTATTGAATTGGAATGAATTGGACAATTGATTTAAAGTACTTTTTTAGGGTTTTACTCTATCTTTGAGCATAAGATACCATCCTTAAAGATTTTTCCAGCTCCTCCCAGGGACAGGTCAATGCCTGCTGGAGGACACCAGCTGGAAAACCCAAATCTAAACCAAAATGCAGATAGTTATGTAAAATGAATTAGTCACTTATGCAATGTTCACTTTTATTGATGCCAAACCATAACAGAGGTTGTCTCAAGACACTTTACAAAGGAGCTGGGCAGTGCCATACTCTTTATCTATTTGTTTATTTATTTGTTTCATTTTTATTTTAAAAAATAGACATAAACATGAGTGATGTGGTAAAGCAACCAAATTCCCTCACAAGTAGCCATATTGTTTTCATGCTTGCATCTTCACAGATCATGTAACATGATTTATGAATCTTTTTTTTTTACTTTGAATCTTTGGATTTCTCATTGCATCATATCTTGTTAGTAAATGACTCCCTCGATCAGACAGTAAGTCACTCTTAACAAAATGAGTGACTTCTTAGACAGCAATGGGTGCTGTGTCATTTCCTCCCAATCTTTTTGTCAATCACAAATTTATTGTCTGACACGAGAGACTTTCACCCTCGTTTATAAGATGCATTAATGAAAGAAATTCTCCTAATTTATCAAAAACTGAAATGTTCTGTATTTTCCTTTCATTTAACTTCCTGCTGTGTTTTGTTCTTTCTTCTGCAGGAGATCGACATCGTGTCACAGTTTTGTGTTCAGTGCTTGAATCGAATCTGAGTGTAAACAAACCAGCTCACCTCAGTCACTTTACCCACACTCACTGGAGCTTGTGTGGCAGCCAATCCTGTTAGCTCACACTGTTAAGTCTACTCGCTGACCCGCTGCAGCCCGTCATTCAACCCCGCAGACGGCTGACTGTTCCTAAAAAGCTCTCTCACTGAGGGGTAAATAAAGCCGATGCTACATACAGAGCACTGATTTGTATCCAAAAATAGGTAGGGATGGGTAAACAATGCAAGTAATCATAGTTTTTTAGGGGTTAAAAGCTTGTGATGGGAAAAGTTGTTAGATTTAAACAGGTGATGACTTTCAAAACAGCTCTGGACAGTCAACAATTTTATAATGTTTCTGGCAAAAAAATCCAACTTGGCATGTATGTTTTTCCCCCAAATGCATAAAAATCCTCATTTTCAGCATTTAAATGTTGTCTTTGTAATTTGTTTTCATGGTCAGCTAAATCATCATATTAGCTTGTAATTAAATTATGAACTATGTTACAACCTTTTAGGGGACTTTGAGTTGCAATTTTAACAGTAACTGAATTTTGTTGTGTCTTCAAGAGGCTTATGACTGTCATAAAGTATATATTTTAGGAGATAAGATGAAGAATGATTCTCTCCAGAGCTATTCTGGTTAATGACTTTGCATGTACATAAACTCAGTATATAACACAACTATCTACACATTGCAAAAACATTGATGCAAAAAAAGAAAATCTGTTCCAAAAATAGTAACAGAAGGTTTAAACTCATCATGTGATTATAATGACTCAAAATGAGATCATTTTCCTTTCTAATTGTGCAGACTTCTGGTGCACAGGCCTCTAGAGTCTTCAACACCTCAGTTGGTGCACAGGAGCCATTATATAATCCGATTAATTTTGGTTACAGTTAATTCCCCTGACAGTCACAGGTCGGTGAATTATACAGCAGGTTAATCTGTTTAGTGGCTCTGAATGGACTGACAGTTATCACTGTTTGGCTTCCTCAACACAGAGAACTGAACAATGCATATTAAATCAATGGGGAAAAAAATTGTGGATCTGCATCTGTGTTTTTATCACCACCAAAACCTAACCACCTCTTCCTTCTTCCGTGTAGAAGAAACACAAATACAATTAAAAACGGATAAAAACAGAAAAGCTGATATGCCTGGATTCAGTCACTCCAGGCACCGTTCTCATGTAAACGGAAGGCGAAAACGCAATGAAAGCTCTCTGTTTTCGGCCATTTTCGTCTTCGTGTAAAAGGGGCCTAAGACCGTCTGGTGGTGGTTTGAAAAACTGAACAGCAGGAGACACTGTTAGCCTGATTGATGGAGATGCAAGGCTCAGTTCACACAGCTGCAACTGCCCCCTGCTAAACAGTGTCATTGCTTCAGTGTTTTCAGTATGGTGGCCACCACAAAGTGGACTCAATAGTCCCTTTTAGTAGCCAACCAGCTCACATACAATCGCCTTTAAATATTTCTAAAGTCCTTGGGGAAAAAAAATAGTCAAAGCTAATTTGTCATTAAGATTACTTAGAAATTTTTTCATGTGTTCCTGAATTGCTTTGTGACTTAGTGCCATCATATGAGGTACTTCAGACCCTCTGGAGCCAACATCCCTGTGAGGTCACTATACACAAAGATGAAGGGGAAAAAGAGACAGGCTTTCTTCAGTTATAGCTCTTAACCTATTAAAAGAGTCACACCTCTGACTATGCATAATTAGAATCATTAATAAAATCAAAGTAGACATAGATAAAAATACCAGAGTTACTAATTATAGCATCCAAACTCAGTTGTAAAATTGTTTATTTCCTCTGTTTAAATGTGCATTTTCACATCGGCCATATTTGTGACCTGCAGCCTCTAGTGGACAGTTAATGAACTGCTGTTTTGTTTTGGTTTTTTTGCACATGCTTCAGCTTCATTTTTCAGCACTGTAGGGTTGCTGCATGTTCAGGAGCCTAACTGAGTGTGTTGTCCACAGAATTATCTTGAAAACAAGCTCCTGAGCCCCGCTGCAGTTATCCGTAACATTGTGTACAGGATCGACTAACACAGTCGGTTGTTAATTGGACTGTTTTGTCTGCTTGCCAGATCAGAGATTTGCAGACAGGATTTAGTCACCGTCTGAGAAAAACAAGTCTAATTCTAGTCGCTCTAACTTTAGAGAGTGATGAGCTTAATGATGAGCGATCTGAGACTGAATGACTCTACAGTTTGAGAGTAAAAATGCTATGGTATTTACCTTACTGGGTTTCTTTTTGATTCGGACAGTCAAGCCTCTGCCAAATTTACAACCATTGAAAAAGAAAGTGTCATTCAGAACAGTCTAGTCAATGAAGGGCTGTCACACAAAAACATTTTTAATCAAAACTAACATCAGATTTTTGGTACTTAATTGGGATTAACATTTTCTTTCATTTTTTACAAAATGAAGCAGCTTCTCAGTTACAGCACCACTGACTGTCTTTACAGGGGGCTTAATGGAACTGACTCACTGCAGGGAGCAGCCTCTGCTGGACACCACAAGAACTGCAGCTTATTTGAGGCGGCCAGCACCGGGTTGATTTTTCAACCGCACTGGATGCCATGCAGTAAACTTTACAGTTTTTTTAAAAATATGCAGGTGTTTATTCTGTTTTTATGTTAGATAAGAATATTGTACCTAATTATCTACACATCATTATCCATCAGACATTTAGGGGGTCTTTTTTAATTTTTCAAACAAAGTTCCTCAGCTTGTTTTTGTTAGTGTCTGAATAGGGTTTGGAAATATGGACAAAAACTCCATCCATAAGTCCATTAACAATACAGCTTTCCTGTTGGGGGCTGAGGGCTCATCCCCCAGGCTTACATACGAAAAGAAAACACTGGGCACTCTCACGCTTAAGAGCACGTGGAGTCAACAGTTCACCTAATGAGTGTGTTTCTGGTCTGTGGGAGGATGCCAGAAAACCCAGGGAGAGCCCACACAGGCATAGAGCATGACAACTCCACAGGAAGGTCTTAAATGAGAACCAAACCACCATCCCTCCACAGCACTAATCACTGCAATACTGTGCAGCTTAGAAAACCAAAACTCATATTAATAACAACTTTTTTCAGCCAAATGGAAACACAAAATCATTTTCTTTTCTGAGGAGAAGCAGTAAATTGATATTAAAAAAAATAGGGTTATGAACTATGATATGAGTCCTGAAAAGAATCACACAATGTCAACACCTCTTCAAATCATGGCTATGAAAAAAGAAATCCTAATAACTCACTTAGGTCATTTTAACTTAAAATTGTAATAAGAAACTAGAAGAGTTCTGAGAGCACAAACTTCCACAAAGCATTTTTGATATTGTTAGCTGAGTTAAAAACCAAAATATAGAAAACTGCCCTATTTCACAGCTTCAAGAATTCTTTAAAAAATTCCTAGATCTGCATCTTTGTTTGTATCACCACCAAAATTGAATGATTTCTTTCTTATGCTATGTCAAACAAATCCTAAAAATTCTATGAAAACACATTGAGAACTTTTATTAAGTAGTGTTAAAGTATGAGACAGTACTGATGGACTATCAGAACGTGAATGAAAGAGTGAATGGGTGTAAATGTGTAAGATCGACCTGCTGTGTAAAAGTACTTTGAGTGGTCAGAAAGACTGGACAAGCTCAAGTCCAAGTCCAGATGGTATAGTGTTTATATTTTTGATTGTCCCTGTGCCAAAGTAAATATCTGATTTCAAACATCCTTAGACTTCTTCTCACGGTTTGAACTTGCCGTCATCCACAACACTGTGCCTGCTCAGAGATTAAACTTGTCAGCTTTCCTGTACAGATCAGCTTCACAAACCAGCTTGGACTATAACCCCTAAGTTTGTTCACTTCACTGTGTGCATGTCTTAAAACTGCGCAACAAGCTAGCAGGGAATGCTTATATATTTGGCACCAGAATAGGCCATGAATTTGACCCTTCACTAAAAGAAACATCCCCCTTTTCTCCTGATTCCCCTCCTTCCAGTCACCCCTACAGCTCAAAAGATTTGGATTTACACCGAATCCAAACCCTGACATCAGCAGATTTGGTTCAGCCCTGACAGGACCCCATGCAGTGCTGTTAAAGGAAGCTTCCCCCCGACGCGTTATCCGAGTGTTTGTGTGTCACGGGAGGTGAATCCTTTTTAGTCGCCACTGAAACCTAACATGGAGGAGTACAGGCTGTGTCGGTGTCACCAGTTAAGCCTGACGAGGATCAGAAGGTGTCTAAACCTGTTAACCACGGAGGGACGGCTGCCAGCACTTTACATAAGCTATTATGACAGTAGAGCATGGAGGGAGCATGCACTATGGTAATTACTGAACTCTCATTAATGAAACAGATGGAGGTTTTAAAACTTAGAAATGGTTTGTATGGTTGAAAAATTTAAGAAGCCATATAAGTTACTTTAGAAAAGAGGAGGAAAAAGAAAAAGATTTAGGAAAGAACACTTTTCAGTCAAAGAAACGTGTTACACCGTTATTTTTGGCTTTAAAAAGCCCATATTTTAGATACCTTTTAGTGTGTTTTGCATCACCCTGACATGATGGAGTATTTTTATGCCAAAGACATAAAGTTAGCAGCATCCAGCTTCCCCTGTTTACAGTGCCAGCAGCTGCATAAAAAGGCTAATTCCTCCAGCCCCTCCTGAATAGAGCTACCACTGTGATGTGTTGTTTCATCAGCAGTTTCAGCACATAGGCTTAATATGGGCTCTCTAGACTTTAGACCACCTTCTTGTAGGTAAAAATGAATCCTGTAACTGCTTTATTGTTTCAGTTTTTGACCATATTGTGTTTTTTACTTCATCTCATTGGCTCTGTGTGATTTGTTAATATCAGTAATAATTCATTTTTTAATAAAAATGCTTTTTTAGAATACACAAAGACACTGTATCGCACATTTCTTTGTATTTTATGCTATGTGGGACTGTGTTTTTGCTAAAAAATTTTAAGCAACTCAAAGGTTTTACTGAAGAAAGATCTGTAACTTTGGGACAAAAGCAAAAGATTAAAAAGAAGAAATAAAGCAACAGGAAGGGAAACTGTGATAAATATGTAAAAATGAAGAAAAGGCTGCAGAAAAAGGGAGGAGGAAAGAAGCAAAGGAGGAGAAGAGTAGAGGAGGCTCAGATTGGAGGAGAAGGATGTTCAAAGAGTGTGTCTAAGTGAGCTTCCCATGGTCGCCTTTTCTCTTTATCGCCTGAGACTCTGAGACCTCCTCGACGCTGCGAAGGATGAGGGAGAGAGAGAGGGAGGTAGAGTCAGTGTGTGAGGCAGGCAGTGAGGCGGGCAGTCCTTCGACTGGATAATCCTCTCCACTAATACTAATCCCTGCTCCTCACTCACACACACTTCACACTTTTTACGCCTTAACACTCAACCTGTGTGTGAGTGATATTCTGCATTCATTTACAAACTGAAGGTGTGTGTCGGCTAAATCAAAACACAAAGATGTTGATTGTGCAGTTTGGAATCAAAAAAACTCAATCTGCAAAAACTGGGATGAACTAAGTGATGTTTTTTATACCTTAAGTCCGTCTAACAGCTGGCTGAAGAAGAATAACTGTTATAAAATTCTGAATATGATCAATTGAAGTATTTGCCACTTATCAACATTTATCCTCAATATTTTAAACAAATCACATCCCATAATGGAGCACTGGTCACCCATGATTGGCCTTGTTCTAATATCTGCTGCATTCTACCTATTTGTACTCTGTATGAGATAATGGACTGCATTATGCAGCAAAATGGAAAATAAGGAAGAACAGGCTGAGAAGAAATGAATGAACAGGGTAGGGGAGTTTTTAAATAAAAGAAGTACAGCAGAGCATCCTTGAAGCAGGACATTCATCTCCATAATTATACTAAATTCCATGCAGGACAATTTGTCGTACTATACAGACTTTGATCTGATTTGTAGAAAAAAATTACCAAGGACTATACTTGGCTTCAGTGGTTCATTATAGGATCCTTTGTGGTGGCCACCATACTGAAAACACTGAAGCCCAGTTCAGACCAAAGATTTGCAAAACAGTGGCTACGTTTACATGCAGTCATTAAACCTTTCATAACCAGAATATTAGCCATAACCCGGTTGCGTGCAGCCATGTAAACACCAACAAAACCTTTTGGAAAAACCAGAATATGCTCACATTCCGGTTTTCCAAAACCAGAAAATCACCCCTGGGTTACTCCTTTTCTTACCCGAATATTTGGTCATGTATATGCCAATCGGGATATCCTCATTGAAAGAAACATTAAGTTGTGTACTGCGAATGTTCTTTTCGCAAGGAATCTTGGTCTTTTGAGTATATCAGTCATGTGTATTGAATGTTCTCACAAAAGTTGTATCCAGGAGTCTTCAATTACATTTAAGCCTCATAAAGTCTGACTACTTGGTCAGATTTATGATACCAGACAGACAAACAGAAAGACAGACAGACAGACAGACAGACAGACAGACAGATAGATAGATAGATAGATAGATAGATAGATAGATAGATAGATAGACAGACAGATAGGTAAATAGATATTAAATTATGTTTGTAATGACTACAGTAGTTTTCTTTAAAGGGGCAATGAGTAGTGTTTTAAGTAATTGATGAGCTAAAAAACAATGTCTACAATGTCAAATGTCTGCCAACATGGCTTCCATGTCCTTCCGGTCTATAAAAACTATGAACAGCTGAGAGGGAAATAAAGCACCGTAGTACTACTGGCTAAGGCTAAACGCGTTTTCGCTCAGAGCCAGCAAGACACACTTGTCACTGCCCCGGCAAATTTGAAAGCCTAACACTAATGAAATATTTGCAGTCAGAGTTTCCCCTTTTCTGTTCATTAATTTGGAGAAAAATGTATTTATAAACAATCTTGGCTCATAATAAAATTGACCAAAAGCAGTTGCTTCTTTTTCTTTTCTGTCTCACTCTCTCTCTTTCTTGTTTGATTAGATAAGTAAGCTTCATCATGACTTTAAATGTTTAATTCAGCAGACACTCCTGTGTCATTTAGGATTAATATGCTAATTACAAATAATTTGTAATTTGGACTTTGTTGTCAGTAAATATCAATGATTCAGGATTATTGATCATGTCGGGCTCTCACTATATACATGTTTTGTGCTAGTGGAAAGATTCAAGTTAGTGTAACTCCTTTACAAATGCATGTTGTTGAATATGATGCTTTGTATCAACACGAGTGTACCTAAGCATACAAAGCTTTTAGTTTAACCCTTCAATGCCTGTTGTATCATATTTGATGCATACTTTTATGATACCTCTATCTAATCAATGTGATCAACAAATTACTAAAAAAAACATCTGAATACAATAAGATAAATGATAAAAATGTCCTCAAGTGGACTATCAGTTGCCAAAAACACCTAATGTATCAAATGATATACAAAAAGTATATATGTTATATTTTATGGAAATTTTGATCTTTTAGGATTTCAGTAGAAACTGAAATAAACATTTCAGCTCCAAAAAATTTGAATTTTCTGGCTATAATTTGTGTTTTCAGGCATTAAAGGGTTAAACTGCCTGTGGGGAAAAGAAGAACAAAAAAACTCTTTCCTCAATTTAACACTTATTTTGTCTTCTTTTCTTTTTTAGATGCACAGCATACTCTCTCGTCTCAGTGATTGGCTGAGAAGTGTCATGCCTGACACTTTGGACAAATTCATTGGTCAGTGATCCTTCGTGAGTGAAGCTAACATTAATGCTAGCTGTGTTGTTTGGAATTTATATAGGCACCTCAGACAGAGCTGTTTACATCAGAAACATTTATGAAATCAGCTTGGGTCCAGATTGGAGGGTAATGTGGATGGACTTGGACCAGAGGCTGCCATTTGGTGATGCTCGGAGTAGGATTTAAAATCCTAAGGTGGTTGGTGATAAAACTGGGTCCTCTTATTTTAAGTTTGTATATACATAACTTACAGTGTGGCATGGTGGTGCTGCATGTTAGTGCCTATGTCCCTTAGCAAGAAGGTCGCTGGTTCAAACCCCTCGTCGGCCTTACTGTGTGGAGTTAGCATGTTCTCCCTGTGCATGTGTGGGCTCTTTCTGGGCACTCTAGCAGGCTGACTAGTTGCCATTAAGTATGAGTGTGAGCGTGGATGGTTGTTTTTCACTTTATGTGGCCCTGCTGGCGACTGGTTCAGGGTGTATCCCGTCTCTTGCCCAATGTCAGCTGGGATAGGCTCCAGCAGCTTGCAACTCCAAAAGAAATAAATGGTATAAATAATGTATGGATGGGTACATTACTTATATTAAGTTGTCCATTGAAGCTCTCTCTCTGACAAAAAACCTTAACATCTAATTGCAATACAAAAGGTAAAGTACCGTTTTCTACACTGATCCTACCGCTCATGTGTAGACTGCAGCTTGTGTTTGATTAATTCTGGACACTGAGCGCAACCAACGCGTTGAATTGATGCAGGAGGCGTTTGGCAGCAAATCACGCATTTTTGTTTTCTTAGCTTACATCATATCCTGCTTAAGACTTGTGGTCACATCAGCAAAGACGACTTTTGCACATTAACACATCTGGCTCTAAAGGTGCCCTGAGAGGTCTTTTGAGGATAAGTGCCTTGCTAAATGGATCTCTGGTATAAGGAAAAGCAAGTTTGATAATGTTCATGCTTTGGAGGTCAAAAGAGCATCTCTCCAAATATATGTAGCGCTATCTGTCTCTCCTCTGTGATCCCTCGAGTCATTAATTATTACACACACCCACTCACACACACACCCACACACAGGCAGAGCCATGCTACACGAGGTAGAACCTTTCAAGTTCATCAAATACACACACACACACTGACTGCCACCTCCATGGCTAAGCAGATAAAGGATTAGTGGTTGATCCTGTTTGAGCCCGGCTGTTTGGCTGAGCTGACTTTCACACCACCAACCTCCTTCACACACACACACACACACACAGTGACAACACACACGCCTGAACTCTCATACAAACAGTGTCTTAGCTCTGACATTTAAAGGAGACCCAAACCTGGCTCGGTCACACACTTCTAACCCTCTGACACACAAACATACACGGGAGTGTGTGCACTTACGGGAACAGATATAATTGGAGAAATACAACACCAGCCACAGCATGAGGTGTAAAGGGACAGTAGTTTTATTAGTGGATCTATGCAACAAAGAAAATAAGAGAAGAAAGGCTAGACAATTGTCGTACTGACTGATTTTAGGGGTAGAGAGGATGACTTCATTTTAGGCTCAACTCAAACAATTATATGCCCGAACAATAGGTGCTCAAACCTCCGCCAATGCCCTGTCACATTGTCCAGCCAGTTATTGTCAAAAATTATGAAAACTGGCTTCTCTCACACTGTTAACTAGTCTTTGAACAACTTCCTGGGTCTTCATCTAGATTCAAATAACCACCAAAATGTAATTGCATCTCCCTTGTGCCATGATAAACATTTGCTCATAATGCCGTCAAAATCCACTGAGAACTGTTTGAGTTATTAACGCTGGGAAAACAGCCTTTTCGTGGGATGCTGAAAAATATTTAGGCTAGTCATGGAACCTCATCTGGATTCATATTACCACAAAAGTCAATGAACTTCTTCCTTGTACCATGGCCAACATTCCCTGAAAATTAGATCAAATTCTGTTCATACTTCAGTTATCCTGATAACAAACTAACAAACAAACAAATTCACTAACTTGCAATCAAACTAACAAATGCCAGAAAGAACATACAGATGAAGCCACTTCAATTCTCCCCTTCCTGCCAATGGGAGTCATAAACAGGCCAATTTCACACAATTGAAGGTTACCCCCATGAGATAGCTCTTCTCTCACAAGAACATATCCAAAGGGCTTCAACATGTGCCCTTATTGGAGTAGCATTAGCATTAACCAGACTCTACATGTTTGTCATGTCATTGCAAAGGCTCTTATGTTCTCTCCTGTTGTGGACTTTCCACAAATCCTTTAAAAAATTCTTAGATCCACATCTGGATTTGGATAACCAACTTTCAGAGTTATAATGTCAACAAACTAAAAAACTCTGTCAGAAACATAACCTCCTTGGCAGAGGTAATAAGTAGAAAAGTCCTGGTCCTTGGGCCCCCTTTACCTGCTTTACCATCGTTCTGCCCATGCCTTTATCTGTTTTTGTTAAATGGCAGTGGGAAACTGGATGGATGGTTTAATTGGCTCTGCTTCTGTCAGTTCAACAAAGATTGGAAATATAAATAAAGTAATAAGAATTCAACCGTGTGCTTCCAAAAAAGTTGTTTATTTTTCAGTTTTGTAAAGCAAAACTGGAATCATGACAAGTAATGGAGGCCAATATTGTGGATCCTTTTCATAAAATGTGCTTTTTTTTTGTTAAAGAATTGGAAAACATTAAAAGAAAGTCAAACATGAACCATCCTCAAACATCCCTCTTCCTCCTCCTCCTCCTCCTCTTCTTTTTATAATTGATTGAGCTTCCTGCCAAGCTCGTGAGGTAATTTACTCCACGGTAAGAGAATCAGGAGGAAGTGGATATCAGATTGCTTATTCAGCTTAAAATCTACTTAAACTTTTCAATTTAATCATCCTTTTCTCCCCCCGCATGCCTCTGAGGAATGAACCCTCCCACCTCACCATTATCTTTCTTTAATGCTACAGATCTTCTTAAACAGAGGTGGACAGGGAACACAGCTCCATATTCAATCATTTTTACATTTAAAATGCCAACTTCCTTTTTTCAATTATTACCAAGAATTAATTAAATCAAGGTTTATACAATTCTTTTTCCTTATCTTGTGGTTTTCAGGAAAGTGTCATGGCAACACAAAGAAGTTCATTCAAAGGAAAAAGAAAGAAGATATTTAAGGAAAGGCAGAGGCTAATAAACAGACTGGCTTTAACATTCAGCCTATTAAAAAAATAAATGAACAGTCTACATCATGACCTCATCAAAATTAAAACGGATGCCAGATAAGTCAGGCTGAATGGAAAAAAAGAAATAATTGGTTGAGTAGTTTCTCTGAAAATTAACAGTTATTGTGCATTTTTTCACTAATATAAAAAAAATTAAATAAAATACAGAGTACCAAAAAGTGAAGGTTTATTTAAGATTAAATCAGTTTAGAGAGATGTCTTGGGGATGTTCCCCTCAACTCTTGAAGGTTAAACAACATGTTTGTAGTCTATTGGTGCTTTAATATGTGTGGTAGTGGCTCAAAACATCACAACTTTTTAAATGTTTTGGTCCAAGGCACTTTATTTTCCTTCACAGTGTGTATTTTGATAGTACCTTACCTTACTGATAGTACCTCAACATAGGCAAGGATTATTATGGTGTAGTCTAAGTGTGTCAAACTTCTGCAATGTCAATGGAGGACATGGAGGTGATAGTGTAAGGAGAAGGCAGAGAGATGAGTTTCGTTCTGGAAACGGTTACAAGCACAGGGGCAAAGTACCTTGGAAAGGAACTGAAGAACTTGGGATATCATACAGCACTGAGATGACAATAATGGAAGGCATCCAGGATATCCCCCTCGTGATGGTATCCTCTGATCATTTAGCATCCCAAGACATTTATCTATGGCAGTAGGTCTTTGGGTCGTGGCTTAAACCAGATGTAATTTCTCACCTGGCATATTAAGGGCTGTGCCATGTTGCTTAAATTGCGCCAGAGGACCAAGGGCCGTTGTCCATTACCTGGTGCAGGTGCATAAACTGTGAGCCCATGTCTGCAAACTTGGAGGCCCACTGCCTTCATGAGTGGGACTTAATAACACAGCTTCTCCTGGCCCTTTCATCAGAGCTCTTTAATTTCATTAGGTCTTCAGACTGCTGTCATGTGTTGTAGTCCTGATAGGTAAAATGGGCACTGCAAACACAACACTTTGTCACTGCAGAGGTGAGTCCTGATGTCCATCTTTAAAACAACAAAACCATATTTGGTGAAGGCCAAGGTCACAAGGCAGAATGCTGTGAAATCGCAAATGACCATTACTTTTGCTTTGTTATGAATTTGGTATGGATACAGGTGTGACTCATCTTTGACATTTTTTGGGAGGTGGATTTATATCATTTTATGCTCCAGTTCCCGCTACCTGACCCTGCTGCAGCACTCTGACCTGATCTAACGAAGGGAGCTGCTGACAGAAGGATTCGTAGCCTTTTGTTGCATCAAAAAATAATTTACAGGGGTTTTGACGTAGCTATATAGATATACAAAAAAATAAAACTATTTATATAACCAGACTTTGGTACAAGGAAAAATAGATCAGATTGTGGTGGTGATCTAAATCCAGATCAAAGGCTTACGAGATATTGGACCTTGCAACATTTTACATTTTCCTGATACTCAGCTAATGAAAGTCTTCACAGAAGTTTGTGCTGTCGGTGTACATCTATTGTTCTTCTTTTTAATCTACATTAAACTTGATTTGGGACTAAACAAACTCTGTACACCAGGATTAGGAATTTTAAAGGCCTGGTGTCATCAGCAGATGACACTGTATCAATCTACAACTTCACACTTGTGGCAATTTCATTGGACATTGTAGTGTTTCACTGTTGGGGTTGATCATAGATTACTACATCATCAATGGCATTCTCACTGCTACTAAACCACTATAGAGGACATTTGGAAGCAAGCTGAGACCACCTCTTTCAAGGTGTTTATGCTAACACATACAAACATACATACACACATTCATCTTTGTCCCCTCTTACGATAAAGATAAATCAACATTTGAAAATTTGAATGGAAAGTATTTCTTCTGACATGCAAAGGCACATAACAATAACTCTCTTTGTTTGTACATGACTGATTAGTTTTCAACAATATTAAAGCTTTAATTTCATACTTCATCAGCTGGAATAATTGGAATATATCTTTTACCAGGCAGAAGTTTCCTTTTTGTGTTCTTGCCTTGTGGTAATTTCATGGCTCCTGATGAACTTAAATTGTTGTAAGCTGAGAAGGCAAAAGCTTAAAGTCTGATAATGAAGAACAGGCTGCAAAAGGTGCTCATAAATTTTTAATGCAGTTACATTGATTTCATGGTTTCTCTTTTTTTCAGTGTGGATCAAACATTTATTTTACAAGGCAGCTTACTGTAACAGACCTCCACACCTGCAAAATAAACAAATCTTCAAACCCTTGGTTATGTTTGGGATGATAGCTCAGACTGGAGGACATACCAAGGTCAGGCTACATCATTTTTTTTGCTGATTTGATGGTCACGTGGTCAGATTAGGCAACCTATGGGCCACAAAACTGTGCAATGATTTGCCTGACAAGCATTATGGACTACATTACTGCATTTCATGACATGTTGATGGTGAAAGATAATAAAGACAGCAATCAAACACTTTGAACAAGCGTTATAATGGTTGATGATGAATGCAAGCAGTCACTCACCAAGTCACTGAAGTTCCTCTGCTGTTTCTCCTCAGCATTTTTCTTTTTACAGTCTGTTGCTACAATACATCACAAAGGCTGAGATAATTTCAGAGCTTAACAAACGATCCTGTGGCTCTCAAGGCAACAACTCTGGTCTGTTGAATCTGAGTTTGGTCAATGTCTCTGACATGTTTGAAGAAATTGTTGGAGGCAGGATAAAAATCAAACCTGCTGGACTTTCTGATGTTTGTTCACTTTTGTGGCCAACTCGTCCCAAAACCCCAAGACTGTTGGGTTGGGCCATAACCATGTTTAACCCTTTAACATCTTTTGTATCCTATCTGATAGATACTTTTATGAAACCTGTATCTAATCAATATGATCAACAAATTACCAAAAAAAACATCTGAATGCAATCAGATAAATAATAAAAATGCCCTCAAATCAGTTGCCAAAAACGCCTAATGTGTCAAATGAGACACAAAAAATATATATGTTAAATTTTATGGAAATTTTGATTTTTTAGGACTTCAGTAGAAACTAAAATAAACACTTCAGCTCCAAAAAATTAGAATTTTTTGGCTATAATTTGTGTCTTCAGTCATTGAATGGTTAAGTAATGTAGTCTGACCTTGACAATGGGTTCAAAGGATCCATATGATGGTTTTATTCCATGTGATGTGTCTTTTTGAATTACAATCAAGGCTACACCCGGGACACCTCAAGACCTCCTGACAGAAAGTCTAAAATGTTTGATTTTTTGGGGGGTTTTTTTGCCTTCCAAAACTTGATCAGTCAAGTCAGAGACATTAACCAAAGAAAGGACAGAGCACACCGTGAAAAAAAAAAAGAATCAGGAATGAAAATGAATTAAATGCTGAAGGAAAAGGAAAAAACAAGGCTGTCACTCTGAATAATCAGACAACCAATGAAGGCCTTATTGAGGGTCCACTGGTCAAAAAGAAACCAGTCAGAATAATGGAAAGAATAATCCTGGAGAAGACTGGATGTTAAATGAATTAAAATGTGTTTTGTTTGAACTACAATAAATCCTCACTGACCTCTTGTTTCATGACTGTAATTGTCATTTTCAAAAGGAACAAAGATTCTAATTTCTTGGATTTGAAAAGCCGAACAATGGAGCATCACATCCACAGACATACGCAATGATTACAACAAAAGGTCTGATTGAGTGTGAGTGTGATCGTGTGTGTGACCTGACGTGACCCGTTAAAGGTCGTTAGTGAGTGACTGGATCCGCCTGCTCAGAAGATTAGCACTAACTCGTTTAACATCTGATGTGCTGCCTCAGAGCAGATCACACCTGCAGGCTGACAAGGACATGAGTGTGTGTTTTGTATGTGTATGAGGAAAATCGTCAGCAAGATCTTGGCTGTCATACTCAAAAGCTTACTCATGAAAAATTCATTTGTGTAACACTGGAAGGCCACAGTGTCGTGAGGCTCGGCACAGGAAGTGATTACATCTAACACTTCATCTTGTTAACTTGGTCGTTTGCATAACAAGGTTTAATTGATCTTGAATCGAGAAACCGTTATGTCTCTAACAAGATAAAAGCCTCCCTCTTTTGTGTCATACATTTTTGTTTAAATCCCTGTGAGACAAAATCACAAGTTTGTCTTCAAACAGATTATACGCTCCTCAATAAAAGTCTGAAAATGTTATTTCAGTTGATTATTTCTCTCCTTTAGTAATACCAATTAGCATTTTATTTTATTTCATTGGATAGCCTGATTAGTCACCTTTACAACGAGGTTTAACTGTAGAGAGTGTGCATCCATGGAACAAGAAACAGACTTAACGTGTGAGTAGCAACCACAAAAAAAAAAAAAAAAAGCCTAAATCTCCTGCAACTGGGAGCTGGTGTTCTGATATGCAGGGTGGCAGCATCATTTGATGTCTGTCCTGTTATCATTTCCAAACTAAACAGGGGTCCACACATAAGGATTTTCTGAACTTGAAGAGATGTTTCATCTGTTAGATACCCTACACATGAAGATAAAAAATCCGGCATTGAACAGTTTTGATCGTACTGTGTGTGGTGTGCTCTGATAATCTCAACACAGCACACCACACACATAACCATTCTGTCCCACCACAGATCTAGAATCTAGTCCTCCAAGCCAGGAACAAAAACAAAGAGGATGAAACAAAGCAACAACAGGAAACAACACGCAACATGGAAGAGGACATAAGAGAAGAGGGAATGGTAGTGGTCTTGGGCCCAATGTTGAAGGGAAAATCCTAAACTTAAAAAAAGAAAAGACTGTGGAAAAAATCCTGGAGACAGCGTGAACCCATGAGATGGTCCTCCGTTTCTGAGGTCCACCAAACTTTATGTTTCAGGTCGGCCATGCTTGTTTTTATTTACAACTGCTTCCTTGTTCCTCAGTCAGCTCGCTTCTTGATTGGCTACATTCTGTTCCACGTCACAATTCACAGAGTCATGACTCAGGAGTCGTCAGCATTGCCCACACACATGAAGATTTTTGGTCAGAAATATTGGACAAGTTTGATATTTACCATTGTCAGCCCCAACCAGTTTTGGAGCCAATTATCGGGGCAAATTCACTCTTAACACACCTCAGACCACAGGATAATTTTATAAGACAAATTATAATCTGGCGTTTGCCGTCCTTGGTTAGGAAGGGGGAAAGTCGGGACAAAAACAGCTTAATAAGCTTTATGAGTGCACCCCGCCTTAGGACTAAGTTCAGTGAGACAGGTGAAGTCAAAGACAGACTACAAAGTGTGCGTCCCAGGAAGACAACACCCCAAGAAGACTGATTCCTCACCTTTGCTTCACGCAGGAACCATAGGCTTTCTTCAAGCAGAAGAGGGAATTTTGGCAAATTTTGTAGGGCACTACCCACATGTTTAGCTGTATTGCTCATTCCACAATTGCACAATACTTACAATTTCTACCTTGTGTAACAGTGACTAATCAGGCATTCCAACGATACAAAGTACAAAACCAATTGGTACAACTAAAAGGAAAAAAAATAAATTGATTTGTTTCGGGATTGAACATGAGTGAAAATGCATTATGGGAAAATAAAAGCATTTATTTTTCAGTACCTCTTAACCAAAATACAAAATATTACATTTATACTGGAGCTAATGCATGTAAACAACCTAGCACAAGAGTGCTTCATATTAAGTTTGGTGGCTTATAAACTGTGACAATTCCTCAACTTCCAACTTTAAATACCAATTTCAAGAATAGATTGAGTTTAAACTGGGAATAAAACAGCTAAGCTGTGACAATTTTCTATTTCTGCTGCAATATTAAGTCAATAATCCAGTCAAACTTATGTCTTTACAATACATTTGCAATGTCATTCTAGTTCATTACTTATAATTTTGGGTGGGAGTCATTAAAATGAGAGACCTCATATTTAGGTGTTCCACTTTTGAACATTATTTTCTGGTCTGGGTGTGTGATGTTGTGTGAAGAAGAAGAAGGAGGATGTTAAAATGAGGACAGAAGCTCCTGCCGAGCTGTCGGATCTCACTCTGCCAACGTTTCTCTCAATTCCTTTGAACCTGTCACAACAAAATAAAAATAAAAAACCCAGCCAAAAATGATAATGAGATTAAAATTCATACCAATAGTAGGTACAAACACACACACACACACTCACACAGCGTGGTTTATTTAAGGCTCATATGTAATAACTACATGCATGTGTTCATTAATTCATACATGTGGTGTGAATGACCTTCATGCTAATATACGCGTGTGTATGTTTGAGTGCGTTCGCTATTGAGATACTCAGTGAAGTGTGAAATACAAACGGTTGTTCTATTAATTAAGCTGCCCCCCCTCATAGATTCCTCCAGCCATAGTACACAGAGTGTGTGCATATGGATCAGAAAACCCCTACATTGTGAGTGCAGAGGTGCCCCCGTGTACAGCATAAGCCCCTGGTTTAACAGGCGGCAGCCACCAGTGTTGAAAAATGAAGCCAGTGTGGAAATTAAAAAAAAAAAAAAAAACTGCAGATCCTCCAGCGCCCACTAGAGGCTCCAGAGGTCACATACAAGGCATAACTATTAAAAAACAGGACTATAAGGCTTTTATACAATTTTAGTGAAAATAAGCATTTGTCAGTGTCGTTCTCCTTCAACACCCTCTCCGTCTGCATCAACACACAACCTCACTTCTTGAAACTGTTTGTAACAGTGTTGAGTCACAGCTGACCCATCTGGGACCCACTCCTCCAAAAGAAAAGGAAAAAAGGTCAAGATCAGCTGATATAAGGCAGTGCACTGGTGGGGGGTGGGTGACTCAACCTCAAGCCCAAGCAGGGTTGCCATTGGTTAGAAGGCCTCAACTTTCTCTCAAACTGGGCATCAGTCTGGTTTTGTCTGATTTTTCTGTTTTTTCTTTTGCAGCCTACATGTGTAACTCCTTATGAGACAAAACAGACGTAATGATGATGAAGTTCTCAACATGTTTAAAGGCACAGTATGTAAAACTGAAGTCAACAAAACAACCATAGATGAGTCAAAAGCTGTGTTCGAAAGCGTTCCCCATCACATATATAGTGCACTATACAGTGTGTTCGCCATTTTGTAGTGTTTTATTAATCCCTCATGAGCCAGCCCAGTGGGGGCCTCTTGGCTGTTCCAAAGTTGAAGCTGAAAACTAAAGGCGATCGAGCACCGAACGCCCTGCCCGGGGAGATAAGGCAAGCTAAATCAGTGATATCTTTTAAATCACATCTTAAAACTCACTTTTTTAGACTTGCTTTTACCTGATCCTTTTTTACTTACTTATTTTACTATTTTTAAGCTCTACTGTTCTTACCTTCTCACGGTTTCTCATCGTTTTAGTCCTGTTTTTGCTATCTTTTCGTGTTTTGATATACTCCTTTTTTTATTATCATTATTTTTATTTCATTTTGTTTTATGTATTTTTTTTTTCTTTTACCTGTCCTCTATCTGCCCTCTTCTTTTCTATTTTCCTGATGTGATGTCGTCAACTTTCAACATGTCATTATACATAGAACAAAATACCTTCTCCACCAATGTTCTTTATCTGTACGTGTTGACATGGTGAGCTATACGGATTTGGTGTATTCCCAAATTACATCAGCTGTTTCAATCCTACCAGTTTATACTATTCTCTTTCATTTTGTTGCTTTAGTTAACATGACCCTCTGTGCCTTTTCCTTTGACTCTTGTGGTCTCTGTTGACCTGATTGTTGATTTTATTGTAGCCTGAAGTCCTGCCTTTATCTGCCTTTGTTTTGCCTGTTAAAGCACTTTGTAAACTTCTGTTTTTAAATGTGCTATCTTTCCTTTTTTTTTCTTTGCTTCATCAGTCACTGTCTTTTCCGCGCCTAAGCCTCCACTGTTGTGGAACACAGTACAGAGATGGGCAAACTAGCTCCGCCTGTAGCTGAGTATGAACTGTATAAAGCAGTATGCACTTTTGGTAAAATTGACTGCAACTCACTGTCAAACTTGCATAGTGCTATATGCAGGGGCACTCTGAGGGATTGGGACACAAACCAGTACCTCTGCTTAAAGCCCTATGACTGTTTTATTGACTTTGATATGTCCATTGTAAGATGGGGAAACCCTGTCACAAATTATACATGTATGTATAATTTACAACATAGACTCCTGCAACAAAGTTAAAAATATAATTCAGTTGTATGCAAATGGTTTTGTTGCGTACTCCAGCTTACTCCTCCAAGGTAGTTGAACTGTATTCCTGCAAAACTTGATATTTGGTGAAATACAACAAACTTTGGAAAACAATTTAAATGATTTTCTTTATCTTAGAGCTGCATGAGTCTCGGCTTGGTTTTGCCATCTGTACAACAAACTTCTTTATACACGAAAAACAATGTGCAAAATTCCCAAACAAATAATTACATAAGCTAATGAGCATCATTTTTTTGACTGATTGTTGCTTGGTGTAAATATATACACATTGTCCTTATGTCCTCATTAAAAGGCATTTTATCCCTGTTTTGTTGATCTGTCTTTGTGTCTCTTTTTTGTGTGGCATGTGCAGTCATTCCCTGTAAGTGTGTGTCTGTGTGTGTGCGAGTGTACTTTGGCTCAGACTGGTAGCGACCCCCCCCCCCCCATAACCCCCCCTCAGCTCCGTCTCTCCTGCCAATAGCTAATTGATTTGGCTCCGTCCTGCCTGCTCTACTTACTCAAGTAGTTAATTAACTTAACTTTTAATTCGTTTCCACACAGCGCCGGGTAAAACATAAAGCTGACACCGGCTGCTGCGCTCCACCACTCGCTCTGTTTCCGTCTGACGGAGCACACAAAGCCACGAGAGAGTCCCACCGCTCGTAAACTGGCCTGAGGGGTCGAAATAACTCGACTGACTTTACAGCTAACATCACCAAGCGGACAACTTTTCCTGGAATCACTCCATGAATCATTCCAGCTCGTCTTTTTGTTCATTTTGAGTTATGTCTGCGTTTTGTCTGCATGATTCAAGTGTTTCTCTCTGCAGTTTTCTACCTTTTCTCCATTAAATGCACATTAATTATGATTTTAATTGGCACATAACACCAAATTGCTTCTCGACATCTGCATGTGGTTGATGAGATCCTTGATTAATAGCAATTACAGCGGCAGGTGCTGAGATTTCAGGCTGGCACTAAGGTGGAACAAAAGCTCCTCTCACACATCGTCACGTTAGCAGCAGTAGCAGAACAATAAAGAACGGAGCTTGAAAACAAGCAGCTCGTCAGATATGACGGTTTAAAAGCCTCACGCTCCAGCCAAATAAAAGTAAATGACAAAGCAGAATGATTGTTCCATTTAAAATGCTGATTTATTGCTGCCTAAAATGAAACATTTGTGATGTGAATGTACTTTTTGTTCCACATCAAGATGGAAGATGTGAGCGAGTGAAAAACAATACAGATATTTCAAAATTACCAGAACATTAAATGACAAGTTTTAACATTTTTAGGGCGATTTAAAGTAGGCACACAGATTTTTACCTCTGCACATTTCATCTTTTGTATGGTTGAACTCTCGTGGCACAAAACAACTCAAATGCAGACAACCGGTCCACAATCCAAAAAAAAGAGTCAGTCCAGGCTCAATACACAAGCAGGCAAACAGAAGGCAAAAAGACTTGGTTCAGGCAAAAAGGGTCAAAGACAAAACTAGGCTATGAACAAGTGCTGGAAAGTGACGCTAAGGTACAAACAATCTGGCAACAAGACAAGGGAAGACACAAGGGTTAAATACATGAGGTGATTGGGGGTGATGAGACATAGCTGGGGAAGCACAATCAGGGATCAGGTGTGACAATGCCAGACAGGAAGCAAAACCTACAGAAACAAGGAAAGACAGGTGAACTTTCAAAATAAAACAGGAAACACAAAGACAAGACATGAAACGAGAACAATCGACTGGTCAATCATTATTGACCAGTCAGATAATGTAGAGCAAATCATAAGCCACTTTGTAGATCAAACTCATCCTAACTCTTGTACTGTGTTAAAGTTCTCTTCCACGCTCCACGCTAGGGTTGGTTTTGACCCGTGCCTTAAATCAGCTGTAAAGTACACTAAAAACAGTTATCTATCATGCAATTTTTTCTTATCTCTTGGTTACATTATCCGGTTTTATTATTCATGAAAATATTAGTTTTAATATCTTTTGGTGTGGGCCTTTCTGCCTTTCTTTGTCTGTATACCCCTTGATTTCAATAAAAAAAAAAAAGTAAAAAGAACCTCAAGAGAATCATAAATAAATAAGAGATTGTATTGTTACCTCCCTATTACTAAGTGGTGTTAGAACACATATTGTAGAGGTATATGTATGTACATTTTTCCATTCTAATATTATCAACTTTGTAACAGCTATGGTGTGACGGGTCAATTTCGGAATATATATTTACTAAAAGAAAAAGGCAAAACAGTATTTTTTAACAAGAGAACTTCATGAGCATGAACATTTGTAAACATTTATAAACACTTATCTGTTTACCTTCATAGATGCACCATGATTTAAGTTTTGGCTCTAATTATTGCTTTATAATCTTATACTGACACGGAGACAGAAAGGACCCGGATGCGAAGCAGTATTTCTAGTTCACAACAAACAGTTTTATTTATACAGGCACAGGAGATGGTGAGTCGAGAGCGGGGATCGAACCCGCGATCTTGGGAACAGGAGCCGGTGACGCTGCCCGCTTAGCCACGTGGCAGCTGCTAGCACTTGTTAGCCACACAGAGTCTTTCGGCTGTAGTTGAGAGCGGGGATTGAACTCGCGGTCCTAGGAGCAGGAGCTGGTGACGCTGTCCACTCAGCCACATGATAGCCGCTAGCACAGTTAGCCCCACAGAGGCTTTAAGCTGATGAGAGTTCAGACTCACTGGATCTTTCACGGCAGGAAGTGAAGTGGAAGACGAAGACGACCACCACAACGCAGGACTCGCAGGCAGGTATTCGGCGTCAGGAGCGGAAGGCGAGGTCGGTAGCCAGGGATCAGACGAACAGGTAAGTGCAGAGCAGAAGCTGGTCAGTGCCTTGTAGTCAGGCTGGGGATCAGGCGATAAAGGCAGGAACAGGAACGGAACAGGTCGGCAACGGGTGATCAGTCCGGATGGCAGGTCTGGTGTGCTTAGCATAAGAGCGAAGACGATCTGACACTGACTGAGTGTGGAGCCGGGGTTTAAGTAGGCGGAGTGATTGCTGGAGATGAGGTGCAGGTGTGAGCAGGCGCGCAGGTGACAGGAGTTGAGCTGATTACCTCAGTGCTGGAGTGAGGCAGACTGAGACTGAACTGTGACATATATGGGTCAAAACTGACCCTAACAACACAAGCAACACTATTTCAACTGAGCACTTATGATTTTTTTTTCTTTTTTTTGTTTTTTTGTTTAAGTAGAGGTTCCTGACAAAGTCAAAAAGCCTTGATGCAATAAACAAATATTAAGTGCTTCTTATATGCATTTAAAACCTAAAACTGGTCTGTAGTTTTGCAGGAAGTTTTGCAGGAATATAGTTCAACTACCTCTGACCCTAACAGGGGAGGAAGGCAAAACATGTTCAAAGTGGAGCGAAAATATCATTTCTATCAAGAAATGCTTAGTGTTGTTTGCTTTTCATTTAGCAAAGTAATGTGGTCCAGATCTGATAAAACTGCTACTGAAGCTGTTAGCATCAATGCTAACGACTCGTACAGAGATTAGCATAGATGCTAGCCTTTCTGTCTGTGTGTAGATGGAGCCAAAGTTCACTTGAGACAACATGTGCAGTATGGCAGTGTTCATAACAGCGTTCCAAAGGCTTGTGTGACATGGCTTCTTCCAATTTATTTTACAGTCTGTGGTTTGTCTGCAAAAATATATCATCCCTGCACCAATTTATGCTGTAATTAAATGTTTTATGCAATGCATTTTATGACAATGCATGGTTGCAAAAAAACAAAGAAACATGCTTAAATGATTGTTTTTGAGCAAAGTTTGTGTTGTAGATTTATGATGCGATGCCACAACATCTCAATATAACTACTCTGCGTTGTTTGGTAAAAGTGTCTCTCCATACAAGGAAATTTCAACTCAATAAATATGCAAATCACAACATTTTTTGCTGTAACTCTCAGCTTTTCCTGTGACGGTTCTTTCAGCCAAGCACACAATCTCAACATGATATTTTGAACCCGTAACAGTTCCCCCATGTTTGCTTTAGAACTTTGTGCAAACTCACTAAACCTCTCCCAGACTTTCATAACATCTTAAATAGCTCATCTTGTCTCTTCTCAGCTTGTCTCGTCCTTGTCCCCCAGTCTGCATCCCCCCTCCTCTGGGTCAGTCTGTTCATTTGTCTCCTTCTGTCCTTGTGAGCAGCTGAGCCATCCACTGTCCCTGTTTTTTGGCATGTCAGTTTATCAGTCTTAAAAACACTCTCATAAACCATATTTCTCTCTCTCTCTGCTGGTTTGAAGATATTTAAGTCCATTCTGCTCTCGCTGTGGGGGGTCTAACTCTCTCCAGCATCCTGTCTGCTGCTTTTTTTCTGGACCGTTTCTTCACAATGGATGCCAACAGTTCAGCGTATGGGCCTTTGTTTGTTTATTTAAGCTCAACAGTTGGTCCAATTTGGAACAAAAGTGAGGACTATTATAAGGGGTAATAAAATTGGTAACTTTTGTAGACAAAGGATAAAAGCTCCCTCCCATTGTCTCATTTCATGGAGAAAAAGCTTTTTTAATTGTTGAATCACATCACAGTGTTTTGGTTGAACAGGCAGCAACAGAACACCCACACGTCTTAATATACAAGGCTGCCTCAATCATTCAATCAGAGGACCACACATGTTGATGATCACCTGGAGCTGATCAGTTCATCACCACCAGTAAAATGACAGAAGTTCTTTGTTTCAAAATACAGTCAACAAAACATATCCCATGATTAAAAACATTCATCAGAAGTGTTCTTCATCTTCCACGAAAAACACATTAATGATCATCAGGTTGAGATGTTTCAATGTATGTCATAAATTAATCTTCTACCCATCATCAAAATCTATTTTGTCTCAAAAAGGGGTATCGGGTGGACATTATCAGAGTATGAATTTACATAAAAGCATCAAACATTCAAAAATAGATAAATATTAAGTGAGACTCAAAAAAAGAAAACCTAGATTGAATCTCATCTCTCACAAAACCAAAAAACATATCATAAAAATGACAACAGGATATGAAAGCACAACCCACTCTCACCCAATGGTGTACAAATAGCATGGTTTTACACTTACAAAATACGTGTGATGTATACGCCAAAATCAAATGTCGTGTGCAGTTGATACGCATAATGCTCCAATGACACCTATAGAGACCGGTACGTCTTGTATGCCAGCGGGTGTTTCGAGTTTGTTCACGGAAAGCATCATCATTTCACTTTCATATGGTACATTGATCATTCATATTTGGTCACAGGTGACTTTACAACACTCAGCTTTGTGAAACATGTCAAAATTGCTTTTTGTCCAAATTTTAAGTTTGTGTAATTGGATTTTTGCATGATATCCTTTGACATCTGCTGAAACACTGACACAAAAAACTAGAAAAAACAAAAAAAAAATGTCTTTGAATACATTACTACCCCTTCTGTACTCTGCAGGGCATCCACAGTCTGAGTAATTAGATAATGTAGAGCAGCCACATTCTGAGGAGGGGTCTCAATGAAATTGGGACATTGTGGAAAATGTAAATTAAAAACAGAAAACAATGATTTGCGAATCCTGTTCAGCTTACATTCAATTAAATATAATACAAAGACAAGAAATTTCAAGTTCAACCTGAAAAGAATTTCCTGGGGTTTTTTGTTTGTTTTTTTTGCAAATAGTCACTCATTTTGAATTTGATACCATAAAAGCTGGGACGGGGTAACAAAAGACTGAGAAAGTTGCAGAATGCTCAAAAAACACCTGTTTGGAACATTTCACAGGTGAACAGCGTTTTTGGAAACAGGTAAGTGTCAAAATTGTGAAAAAATGGAGCATCGCAGACAGGCTCAGTTGTTTACTGGCAAGGGTGGGGCGAGGTTGACCACTTTGAGAGCAACTGCATCCAACAGTTCAAGGACAACGTTTCTCAATGTATAGTTGCAAGGAGTTTGGGGATTTCATCATCTACAGTCCGTAATATTTATTGTGTATCTTTAACTTTTTATTGTGTATTTTTAACTTACTTATCTTATTATATTGTATGTGTACCAAATGGAATACTCTGAATTTATTTGTACTGCAAAGTACAATGACAATAAAAGCTTTCAATTCAATTCAATTCAAAAGATTCAGAGAATCTGGAGAAATCTCTGCTCCATACCAACCATAAATGTCCATGACCTTTGATCCCTCAGGTGGCACTGCACTGAAAGCTGACATCATTCTGTGAAGGATATTAACATGTGGGCTCAGGAACACTTCAGAAAACCATTGCCAGTTAACACAGTTCATCAATACATCTACCAGAGCAAGTAAAATCTCTATCAAACAAAGTGAAAGCCATATAAAACTGGAATAGTGAGCTGTGGTCTGAAGAGTCAACATTTCAAAATGGTTTTGGAAATCATGAAATCATGGACATCGGGTCCTCTGGGCTAAAGAGAAAAAGGACCGTCCAGACTGTTATCCCAGCAAAGGTTAAAAGCCAGCATCTGTGATGGTGTGGGTGTGTGTTAGTGCCCATGGCATGGGCACATCTGCAAAGGCACCATCAATGCTGAAAGGTTCATACAGGCTTTGTTGCCATCCAAGTGATACTTTAGTGTGCAGGTACTTGACTGGCCTGCCTATGTGGTGCATTATGAATCACAAAATAAGACATTAAAGACCCTGGACTTACTGCTTGTGTATTTGAATGTTCAGCACTTTGTGCTACATTTTATGTATGAAAAGTGCTTTATAAATAAAGTTTAATTGATTGATTGACTGTTGAGAAACTGAAGTTGTACATCAAGCAAGAATGGAAAACTTCCAACTACAAATCATCAAAATTACTGTCCTCTTCTTCCAAATACTTATTAAACGTTGTTAAAAGGAAAAGTGATGTAACACAGTGGTAAACATTCCAGCTTTTTTGGAATGTGATGCAGGCAACCAATTCAAAATGAGGGAATATTTGCCAAAAAAACAACAAAGTTCATCAGTTTGTGCAATAAAGATCTTGTCTTAGTAGTGTATTTAATTGAATGTATTGCAAAAAGGATTCATAAATCATTGTTTGTTTTGATTTACATTTTTTTACAACATCCCAGCTTCTTTGAAATTGGGGTTTGTACTTTCCAAGCTTTATTTTTACCTTGAAGAAATCTTATATTGACTCTCTCCTTGCTAACCTCGCCCTTATGTCATCTGATCTTGGAGAGGTGAAACAGGACACAAACACAGCAGCGTATTTTTGTTGCATTAATGACTGTAATGATAAATTCAAAGAATACTTGAGCTCATGACTCAGTCCAGTTAATCTGTCTCATTTTCCAGGAAGGAGGAAAAACTCATAAATCTTGCCACAGACCCAAACATCCTGATAAACAGGCACACTGAGGCCTGGTAAAAACACACACACACACACACTGGTGCCTGGGTGATGATGTCAGAGTTTAAATGAAGCAGAAATGAAATCTCCGCAGGACGTCTCCTCCTTCACATGTTTTTATTTTTGACCTCCATCTGAATCTTCAGCTGTCGTGATGAGCCAGTTAATAAACCTCTTAGGAAGAGACGGAGGAGGCGATTAATACTCACACCTCCACATCAGATTACACACAAGCTGGAAATGATAGGAGTGTGTGCGTTGTGTGTGAGGGCAGAATCCACACAGACATATAGGACTTAAGTAACTGCACTGCCAATCTGGTTCATGTGCAAAAGAACCAAACAAGAGCCATCAAGGAGGCTATTTTGACTACTGTTCAGAATTTGCAGGGCTATGAATTTCTGAAAACCAAACCTACACTCACAAGTCACTTCACTGGGCACACCTATCCTTCTGCTTGTTGACACAAATAGCTAATCAGTCAATAAAGTTGCAGCGACTCAATGCATTTAGGCATCTAGACAGAGTCAGGATGACTGAAGTTCAAATCGTCAGAATGAGGAGGGAAAATGATTTAAGTGACTCTTGACATGGCATGGTTGTTAGTGAAAGACAGGTCTGAATATTTCAGTGATTGCTGATCAATACTACAAAACCATTAGGAAGAAAGTACTCGGAGAGTGCAAACCTCCACCAAGGTAGCTCACATAATGCTGTTACATCTATAAGCAATAGTTCCATGATAAAGTTACCATCTTAATATGATTCATGACCCTGAAAACCCACACCTAGCACTCAGAATCATGTTGATATCATTGTTACTTAGACAGTTATTAAGCAAAAATGATCAGTCGCTATTGGTGGTTACCTGGATCACCACCAAAATCTAATCATTTTTAAGTTGGGCCATTACCAACATCTCCTGAATATTTCAGCGAAATCCGTATAGTAGTTTTTGCGTAATCTTGCTCACAACAAACAAATGGACAAACACATGCTGGCAAAAACATAACCTCCTTGGTAGAGGAAGGTCCAAAAGTGAGAAAATATTCAGGGAGTGGCATTTCTCAGAGGTCAGAAGATGGCTCGGGTAGTTCAAGATGATTGCAAAGCAACAGTAACTCAGATAATAGAATAGAAACGCCTGTGCCTCTACTCTCAAACCCCTGGACTCCATTTATCACTCAGCCCTCAGATTTATTACTGGTGAAGGTTACTCCACTCACCAATGCACTTTATATGAAAAAGTGGGCTGGACACCCCTGAATGTAAGACGTGACAGGCACTGGTTCTTATTCATTTATAAAGCCTTACTTGGTAAAATGCCATCATACATCACGTCTCTGTTAAATCAATCTTATAATCAATACCCAACGAGATCCAGTAACCTCCTGATGCTTGAAGTTCCACAGGTAAACACTTTATTTGGAAGAACTGCTTTCAGATTTTCTGCTGTGTTCACTTTGAACATTTTACAACAAAAATTTAAAAGCACTTGTCACTATTGGTCAGCTTATAACAATGATAATGAGTTACGCTGCTTTTGAATGTAACTGTTTTTAATTGCGTTGTTATTCTTTGTACTCTCAACATCACTGAAAATGAGGGAACACCCTCAATGATTTTTCGAGATTAAATAAAGGTTGAATGAATGAAAAATAAGCAATTTTTGAAGCGGATGAGTTACTGTACAGCAGCAGAAGACCATGCAGGTGCAAATCCTGTCAGCTAAGATCATACAACTGAGGACCTGATCAACAAGAAAATGATGAGAAAATTGGAAAATGTTGAAATCAGGCAATAGGGTCAGAATTTAGAGTTAATAACATAAAAGCAGAGATCCAGCCTGTCTTGTATCAACAGTTCAGGCTGTTGGTTGTGGGGGTTATTTTTTGGCACATTCTGGGCCCCTAAGTACCAATTAAGCATTGTTTAAATGTCACAGCCCACCTGAGCATTGCGGCCGACCATCCCTTCATGACCACAGAGCATCCATCTTCTGATGGCTGAACCCGCCATGCTTCAAAGCTGACATTGAGTTCATTGTACTCCCGTGGCCTCCATGGTCACTAGATCTCAATCCAATAGAGCAACTTTGGGATGTGGCATCATGGATGTTTGCCTAACAAATCCGCAGCAGCTGTGTGATGTTCTCATGTCAGTATGGGCCAAAAATCTCAGAGGAATATTTCCAGCACCTTGTTGAATTGGCAAATACTTATCAGAAAAATTAAATAACATTTTTTGTGCCTTGGCCCTGATGTAAAAACTGGTATATTGTTAAACTAACATGAGCACGCTGTTTGGAGACAAATTGAACTGTGAGAAGAAAAACAGGAAAACAGTTAGAGCTGCAGAAATGTGCAGACAACATCACCCCCTGCAGGACGAGCTTATTACAGCTTCTCACACTATTTACTGCAGGGTTCACCAACCTGTAGATGTTAATCTATTAATAGGTCTTTGAGACATTTCTAGTAGATCTTTAAATCAAGTTTGTGCATAAGGTTTTATGGTGGAGAGGTCCACATATATATGGCATAAAAGGATTCAGCTGCTTAGTACGGTAAATTTGGTTAAATCAATTAACCTTGTTAGTTTTCAGTAAAATGTGTTGTAATCTTTCTTACACTGTTACAGTGTCATGTTTTTCTTCATAGGTTGAAGATTACATCTACTAGCGTTGGTAAACTTGAATAGTATCCAGTGGAAGTGACCATTTATGACGTTGATCAGTGTGTTAAGGCTGGTGAATCAACATTTCCCATCTACTACCAACTATGTAAAATTATTATTTAAGTTTTTTAGAATATTTGAATTGTTTTGCTGTTTTTGTTTGAGTTTTAAGTAATTTTGCAGCAATCATAATGAGAAATTGGCTTGGGTTAAATTTTGAGCAGCTGCAAATGCAAATAGCCATCACAGAATTCTGTTGCAAGTATGAACCTGAATGAATGGGATTGGCTTAAATGAATAAGACAGTAAAATGTAAAAGGAATCATTTAGATTTCTGAGCTTACTGTTTCTAAATTTGTGTATCTCATTTTAGACTTTTATCAAGTAAGATAAGAACTTAAAAATATATGATTCATAAAGTTTTAAACTAGAAGAGGCAGAAATAGAAAACATATAATTAAGCTGAGAGTAGTCTTAGCACTGAAATTACATTTAGATTACAAGATGAGGACTTTCTAATGAACTGTGACAGTCTGGATGCCAAGATTAAGAAGAGAAAGGTCATTTGGACAATATGAAGAAGGCATAAACAATATTTCATCCTGAGGTAGGCTGCACTGACGTTTCTGTTTATTGCGGATGTACCTCCTATAGCTGAGCAGCAGAGGGCACCGTCCTGCAGTGAATAACAACTGAGCCTCTCTGAAGCGCTTCCTCTGTGGAAAACTGCACCTGTTTTTAAAGATTAGGATAGAAGCACGGCATAGCGCTTCAATAAACTCCTAATGGGAGGTAGTTATAATTTTATAGCATTTTTTTCAGATGGCATAATCTTTTATAGGGGTTTGGCACATATCTCTGAAATCTTGGCAAATTTACGTTTACCAGAAGAAACTTCAGCATTTATTCTTATTAATGCCTCTAAGGGTGTTTTGAACTGACATCATTTAAGTTTCAAAATTTTTCCACAGTTTTATCATTTTATTGAAAAGACAAAATGTTGGTTGCTAAAAACAAAAATGATCATAAAAAACACATCAAATAGCAGAATCTTTGTGATTGCGGTGTCCATAAACACATGAAGAAACACAATTGTTGATTTATAAGAATTCTTCAGTTCATACTGACCATGTTCATGTCAAGCCCTGAACACTTTTTGTTCAAGTTACTTGTGACTGAATCAAAAGCTGCAGAGTTTCATTACCCTTTTGTCACACCAAGACTCAGAAATCCCAAAGTCAAATGTAAGCAAATCATTGCTGGCAGACAGAAGGTAAACACAGCTGTGCTAGTTCCACAAAACAGTGACGATTTCGCTGATAAAATGACAGAGAGGACTGCAGTCAATTGCAAGAGCATTGAAGAAAGAGACAAGACCAGGTGTATGAAATGTAGGTACAAAAGTTTGTGTGACTGAAAGAGCTGTTTCACAGAGACATGCACAGCACTGCGTATCATTGTCAGATCGTGAGCTATCAAATAGCTGACAAAGATGTTAACTCCACCATGGAGGTTATGTTTTTGCCAACGTTTGTTAGTTTATTTGTTTGTGAACATCCATCCATCCATCATCTACACTGCTTATTCTGGGTTGTGAGGGCTGGAGTCTGTATTGATTGTGATCTGAGTAAATTAGGATTCTTTTTTAACTAATGTTTCTCAAAAATTGTATCAGATTCTATTAAAAAAGCATCCATCCATCCATTATCTATACCACTTACCCCTTCCTGTGTCACATGGGTCTGGAGCCTATCCCAGCTGACACTGGGTGAGAGGCGGGGTACACCCTGAACCAGTTGCCAGCTGATCGCAAGGCCACATATAGAGACTGACAACCATTCACACTCATACTCAGTCCCAAGGGCAATTTGGAGTCACCAGTCAACCTAATAAGCATGTTTTTGGTCTGTGGGAGGAAGCCAGAGTGGCAAAGCAACCTTTTTCCAATCTTCTATTGTCCAACTTTGATGAGCTTGTATGATGTAGCCCTGGATTCTTGTTCTTTACTGACAGAAGTGGTCGCCCTCTGGTGCTGCAGCCCATCTGCTTCAAGATTCAGCATGTTGTCCATCCACAAATGTTGCTTTACTATCATCTTGAACTACTCCAACTATTCTGCTCCGGTGTCAACAAGGCACTTTGCAGAGAGAACCATCATTTACTTGATATTGTCTCTTTTCATCTACATACCTAAATACATTGGGTTGCTGCCACATCGCCTTAAGAGGTTGTTTGGACAGACAAGAGCTCAAATCCAAAGTTACTAAGAAAGCAACATTTTTGGTCTTTAAATAAAATCAGTGGAAGGAACATTGAAGCAATAGGAAAATAATTAATGTTGGAAGGTAGAAATACACAATAAAATTTTAATAAACATGAAATAAGAGACAATAAAATCTACAAAGGCCAGATCCAGATGTTTCAGCTTGAGATAGAAGAGGTGGATAAATGCAGTGACCCACAAAGAAGAAATAATGTTCTGAACCTGGATGTGTTGAGTCGGACAGATTTACACCGAGAGCAGCAACATATGGAGCACCTGTGAACACGTCTGTAACAGAGTCATCTGCAGCATGAGGAAAGGATGATTTATATCATTCATCTCCTGTGGTTTGAAATCAAAGTGTCTCGCTGGGTTTTTTTTTCAACAAAAGAGGTCGATCTTAGGAGCACCTACAGTCAAACTAAGTTACTGCCGGGGGCTTCACCTTTCCAAAGAAATCCTCTGGAGGGTATATGTTTTCATACAACACCTGGGCACCACCTGATCCAGACTTTTCTCAAACTCATGAAATACAGCATCTTCAAAAGTGCTGATATAGGTACCCATGAGGTGTTGGTTAGTATGTGCAGGGCTTTGTGTGAAACAGTTAATGAGACATTTGAAGCACTGCAACAGCAACTAGAAAGCACTCAGACAGCGCAAACCTCTGCCAAGGTAGCTCACAAATTGCTGTTACATCTATAAGCAATAGTTCCATGATAAAGTTATCATTATAATATGATTCCTAGACCCTGAAAACCCACACCTAGCACCCTGAATCATGTAGACATAATTATTAGTTAGACAGTTATTGAGCAAAAATGCTTATTTGCTAATGGCGGTTATCTTGATCACCACCAAAATCAAATCATTTTTAAGATGGGCCATTCCCTACGTCTCCTGAAAATTTCAGCAAACTCCATCCAGGAGTTTTTGTGCAGTATTGGTAACAATTAATCAAACAGGCAAATAAACAAACAATATATGCCAGCAAAAACATAGCCTCCTTTGTGAAGGTAAAAATTCCAAGTAGGGCACTGGAACAAGAAATTACATATAAATATTATGAACTACGGCTGCCATTTTTATGGTGGCCGAGAAGGGCGTTCAGCCTACAACGGCTTGATGCAGTTTGATAAGAGGAAAACACCTGCAAATGCAGAAACATGCAGCAAGGTAGAAAAGAAACAAAGCCTAAAAGAATCCAAACCCAGGAAACATCTGCAGGTGCAAAAACGCGGCATACCCAAGTACAATAACAGAAGAGCTCCAGGCCTGCTGGGGGCACTGTGGCAAGGAGAGTGTATGGGAGAGACAGACGAGAAAGACTGTCGTCACATCAGCCGCTCTTAAATTTGAAGTGCTCATGTCTTTAAGCCTTTATGGTAAATGTTTCATGCTGAGCGAAAGGGGGTGCACAAATTTATTATGTTCCTGTTTTCCTTTTAACATCAAAAGTGTGAAATATAGGACTCTTGCCTTAACGTTGGCTATAAGATGCCTCATTAAGGTCTGTTTAACTTCACGATATTTATCAACCGACTGCATACTGCCCATGTTTTATGATTGTTACTACGCTCATTTAGATTCTTGATAAGAGAGATACATCACTATTTAGCTTGATCCAGGAGGCATCTCTCAGTCGCTAACAGGCACCTTTATGGATTTCTACAGCATATCATGAAGAAGGCATATTTTTTCATCCCTCAGGAAATTCAACTCTTTACACTGTGTTGTTGAAACATGCTACACACTAGGGCTGGGTATTTCCAGCAACCCCACAATACGATACATATCCCGATACTGGGGCCGCGATATGTATCCCAATCCACGTAAATTGTGAACATTGACTACGTTTTTAACAGAATTCCCGACAAGTTTTGTTCTTTATTACAAGAAGAAAAAGAAAAAGGAAGAGTTTTAAATGATTCTACAACTTCAGAAACTTAAATTCAGGTCCTCAAAGATCACAGACCTAAGTTCAAACTTGAAAGATGTGCTTCATCATGTAGCTTGGCTTCTACTTTGAACTGTGCCATTGTTAACATCACCCAAAGTGTAGAGACAACTGTCAAAACACTGAGGCCGTATCAATTCTGTAGAATCCATATCGATACATGTATACTCAAGGAGTGCATGACAATATTTTGTCGAATCGATATTTTGAGCACAGGCCTACTACACATAAGCTGAAATACAGAGATCCATGGTTGTATTGATTGTATATCCATGGTAACTATCTTTACAACCATATAGACATGAGCTCCTTCTTAAAAATGAGATGCCTTGCTGTACAAATAAAGATTGTTTGAGTCTATATTCAGCAGAAACAAATGTGATTTTAGTCCCTTTGTCTCTGCTTAGATGGATACATCTCTGGATGTATGTATGTGTATATACAAACATATTTATTATATGTATTTGCAAATTTGTGTATCTATAAAAAGAAGAGTATGACTTCAGCCTGCTCTACTGTAAAGTGCTTTGAGATAACACATGTTATGAACTGGCGCTATACAAATACAGATTGTATGACTGATTGAGAGAAGTCAGAGTGATGGCTTTCTGCTCTTGAAGAAGTGCTTCCAAGCAGTTTTGGGGTTAAATGCCTTACTCAAGGGCACCTCGGCAACCCCCAGGAAGTCAGCTACTAAACCAACTTCCAAACATGTATCAGTTGGGACTTAAACCGGCCACCCTCCAGTCTCCAACCTAAGTCCCTCCAAACTGAGCTACTGCTGCCCCTAATATGTGCTAAAGTGCTATAGTAATGCGCCTAATAGTTTTACATAATAGTAACTTCCAGGCCTGTTGCTGTGTTGTATCTTTGCAGTGGTTGTGATTGTAAAGTCTCTGCACCATAAAGCAAAAATAAAAACCTGCAGCTCTCAGCGGTGCTCCTGCTGCTAGACTGATTCCATGAAGACAGTAAGTGTCCTGCGACCTCGGAGCGGCGTGCAGCATTTTTTCGTCCTCTCTTTGCTCTTGTCATTAAACTGAGGAGGAGAACGTTGCGTGATGCTCCTTTATTTCCCACTGAGATGATTGAGTCAAGTTGTGTTGTCGACACAGAAGGAATCCGAGCTGGGAGGCTCAACAGGAGCCATCCAACTCAGGCTGAGTCACTGCACTGAAGATCTGATGTGTTCCATGCATGTCTGAGCAGAAAATAACATGTTTTCAGTGATTCCTGGATAATGAATGACCAGCTGCTACCTTAGTTTTAAGTTTAGTTCAAAAGTACTTCACATAACAATCTTAAGTTATCATCTGAGGCACTTTAAAGCATTATTTTTATGGACATTCCTTCATTTTATGTCTTTTTGGTCCTGTTAGGGTAGTTATTTTGACATTCTCTTTTGACTTCAGGTTATTTAAGCAGCTGTTTTTAAGAACACTTTGGGAGAGTTTCATCAAATTTTGCACAAATGTCCATGTTGATGAGAGGATGAAATATGGACAGAGGTTAAAGTCAAGGTCATGGAGTCTGCTGGTCATCTTTTGCTTGCAGAACTCAAAGGGCTTTTCGTGAAACTGTTCACTAATGCTCACTCTTGCTTAAAGATGATCAGATTAGATTTTTGAGTTCATGGGCCAAAGGTCAAGGTCATGGTCATTCATGATCATCCTTTGCCCTAGAATGCAGCCGGATATGCCTGATTGAATGTCTGTAATCAGACAGATCCATCTTGCCAAGCTCCAATCTACAACAACTGTCTACGACCAAAAGCAGCATGGGCCAATCAGAGTCTTTTAACCCTTTCATGCAAGGTGTCCACTACAGTAGACAGATATTTGAAATACATTTTATACTCTTTAGGTTGCAGTACCATGTCCAACTAGGCTGTGTATTCCCGAACCTTTGTCTTAAGTTTCATAAAAATATTATCTGTGCACATTTTTACCATGGTGAGATATTGCATCATAAATCCAAAATAGCTGACAAAGGGCAAATTGGGTAATATCTCTGTATTCAGATTTCACATAATTTTGTATTTTTCATTTTAATTTCATTTCAGTGTAATTCAGAAGTAATTAGCTTGATTAAACCAATAATACCTAAAGTCAGATTTTGCTTTTTCTTTTATTTACTCTTAATAAATGTCTGTCAAAGACATGTGTTTGTGGATCTTTATTAAATTTCACTAAATTACTATTTATATCGCTGATGTGCAGTGTCGACTGTAGTGGAGAGATGCATAACTCCCGAAATATATAATATTTTTTAAAAATGACCATGGTTTTTAACTTGTTTGAAAGTAAAAACATTTTTTTTTTAAAGTATTCCTATGTAATTCAATGATTCATGCGTGAAAAGGTTAACGCAAGAATATTATCACAAATTTTAACTATTACGTTAAGTTAACAAACCCTTTAAAAACACCCCGGATCCACATCTATATTAGCATCACCACCAAAATACTTTCACTCCTCTCTTGTGCCATGACCAACATCCCCTGAAAATTTCATCACATTATTGAGAGCTTTTTGAGTAAGTAGCAACAATGTAAAATACTGCCCTGTCTCACAACGTTAATAAATCGATTGAAAGAATCCTCATCTGTCTTTGGATCACTACCAAAAACTTCTGTCTTGTGCCATGACCAACACTCCCTGAAAATGTCATCGAGATCTGGTGAGAAGTTTTTGAGTTATCTTGCTCACAGTTGGAAAGACTGGTCAACAAACAACTGGCCACACGTTGACATAAACATAACCTCTTTATTGAAGTTAAAAACCTTAGAACAAGCTTATCTGCCTTTGTCTCTTCATCATTATGCCTTGTTTAAGGTAATACCACTCTCTTTCATAATCATACTTCTGACATTTGTAATCAGAGCGGATTGATTATCATCTAGCACATACAAAAATGAAATCAGGGTTAGAAGTAACCAGAAATTGAAACAGTTGTGACAAACAAACTCTTGGAGTGCTTTAGCCATGGGGACATTTATTTAACTGTAAACATGTGCAAAAGAAGCTAACCTCTCATATGCTGCTGTCCAGTTCATCACAATTTACCGACTGTGAACAGAATGAATCATTTAAGGCGTGGATACTGGAGATTTTCTGGGGGTTTGATTGATGTCCACTTGGCGTCCTGCGGTAAATTTGGCAACGCTTTCACAGAGAGATTCTTTACAGCGGTGTATACGACTCTCTGCTGGGTTAAAGTCAGGAAGGTTACATCAAAAGCGTTTCATGCCGGGGTAAAAATGTTGAATTCTTTACCTGAGTGTCAGAATGTTTCATCACCAACCAAATATGAGCCGATGAATAGATTCAAGATCTTGTTTTTTTTATAGGTATGATTCAACCAGTGGGGAATTTGGAGAAAGAATGCACTGAATCTGTAAAACTGTTAAAAAAATGTTTAACCAAAAACATTTTGATGTTGTTGGCCTTTTAATATAATGATGTGGAGACAATTTTAATGTTAAATTTTGCTGGCAAAAGCTGTTGCATGCATGAGAATGTTAAATTTGGTAAGAAATCCACTGAAAAGAAGAAATAGTTCTGCATTGGTTGTAATCTGAGTAAATTAGGATTTTTTTAACTAATTGTATCAGATTCTATTGATAAAACATCCATCGATCCGTTATCTACATCCCTTATCCCTTCCAGGGTTGCAGGGGCTGGAGCCTGTCGAGGCTGACATTGGGCAAGAGGCAGGGTACACAACCATTCACACTCAATCTCATACCTACGGGCAATATAAAGACACCAATCAACCTAATGAGCATGTTTTTGGTCTATGGGAGGAAACTGGAGTGCCCAGAGAGAACCTATGCATTCTTCTTCTTTACCTGAGAAAGACACTCCCTCCACACCAAGATGCAGCAGTCCACTGTTTATGGAGAACCACGGACAGTGGGCTATTTCACACTAGATGCGTGTTGGCTGTGGTACATGTCAGTTCCAGCTCAGGGTGTCATGGCTTTTGGTCTAATTAACCCACTATCAGGTTAAAACTACTCAAAAAACTATGATGGCTTGATAATATGATACAGTAAGATTATTTACAGTGTTTAACTTTTCCTCAACAAAGTTCCTGTGTTTAGAATGACAGTATTTTGTCATGCAGTGAAGGGTTACGTATCCTTCTGCCCGCAGATCCTGTTGTTAGCTCAGGTCAGACTGCTGCAGTGGGCTCAGGTAGCGTCACTGGAGCACAAATCAACAGAAAAATTGGCTTGTTTTAAACATGGACATCAGGACTCACCCCTCTTGCAGTGACAGAGCGTTGTGTTTGCAGTGCCCATTTTACCAATCAGGACTACGAAACTCGACAGTAGTTTGAGGGCTCACTGAAATTAAAGAGCTCTGATGAAGGGTTCAGGGGAAGCCGTGTTACTAAGTCCCACTCGTGACAGCAATGGCCCACTGAGTTTATGGACATGGGCTCACAGTTCATGCATCTGCACCTACAGGTAACTTGTGATCTATCCTGCTACTTTGTTTTGACTTTTACTTTATTTTATTTCATTGTATTTTATTCTATTTTATTGCTTTTATTGTTTTTATTGCTTTTTATTGTTTTAATTTATTCCTTTTTATTTACTATCTATTGTGAAGCACTTTGGTTCACCGAAAGGGTTTTTGTAAAGGGCTGTATAAATAAATAACATTTACAATTACATTCGCTCTCCATCCCTCTTTCTACCTGTGACTCCATCTGCTAAAGTTCTTCCTCTGTGTTCTCAGGTTCATAAAGATATCCTCTTGTACCCACACCTAACAACACATCTTTGTTACAAGTCAAAATCGCTCATTTTTTTGTTCAGTTTTAGTGAAGTTGGTGCCTGTTGTTTCCTCTGAAAACATGACTAGCTGATGGCAGAGAGGTACATGATCACTATGTCCAAACATACTGACGTTCTAAACACAGGGGCTTTGTTGAGGAAACACTGTAAGGAAGCTTACTGTATCGTATTGCTGAGCCAACACAGTTTTTGTGTAGTTTTAACCCATAAGAGGGTTAATTTCAAAGCTTTTGGTGGCATCATGTACTGCTATGGGAAGCTGCCATCCACTCCCCTCTGAGACAAAGCTCACAAGTTCCTTTATTTGAGCTAATATAGACCAATACCATGGGCCTCTAGCAACCCATTTCAAACAACCCGAACAACCCTTTAAGAATATACTCAAGACATAAGATGCACTTTCAGGGCAGGATCAAGTGTTGTTTTCTAGAGTAAAATAACCTTTGACTGCAAACAGCACTTGCCTTCATTTCTCTCGCTACGAATGGCTGACCTTAGTTTACCTTTTATACTCAAATGTAGGAAATAGAGCAGAGACGCAGTCCATGTGGAGAACTTTATCACCTCTGCATGCCGCTCATATCTCTCCAGAGAGTCAATGAGGTGTGAATACTTTTCTTTGAGGTCTGGAGAGAAAAACGAGGGCTTAGGAAGTACAAAAGACCACATTTCAAATCAAAAAAAGTTATTTATGTTATTTCCTCACGGCCTCCTGTATATTTGAGAAGAATGAAAATTTCTGCATGCATGAAAGTCATTACTGTACACATGTTCATGTATGACTGTGTTCGTGCACAGCGGTTGAGTTTCATAAAAAACTCAGAGGTGGAGGTGTTGAAGATAGAACATTCAGATAACCCTGCGTTGCCATAGGGTGCTTCTAAACAGCCCATAACTTACACACATTCACATGCACACACACACAGGCCTGTAGCATCTGTTGCATATTTAGCCGATGGTCATGGCCGTGTGGAGCCCCTGCTTCTCCTCTCTCTCCTGCAGGAAGGTTTTTCTGTTTTCCACCAAGAAGTTTCTCTCCAAGCTTCAGCTGTCATCTGTTAACTCTCACTGTTGTTCTTCTGTTTCCTCTCTTCATACCTCACATCCAAAGATTTTATCACACACAAAATGGATTAGAGGAGCCTCCTTTTTTTTCCTGCTGGTGCCACCAAGTGTATCAAAGTTTGGATGATGGAAAAGACTGTGATGTGCACTTAAAGGATATTTACAAGGTTTGTAATAAAAGTAAATTTATGTGAAGTTAGCCAAATTAAAGGGCTTTTAATGCAATCACAACATGTGCCAACGCAGAGCTGGCTGGCCCATTAGGCAATATGGACAAATGCTAAGGGCGCCGTGGCCTCCAGGGGACGCCACAAAGTCGGGAGAAAGTCACTGTCAATATAATTATATCAAAACAACTTACTACTATTAACTCTCGAAATGGAAAAGCTCACATTGATTCAAATGTGAAGCAATGCTCAATTAATATTACTACAAATTATAATACCAAATAAGTAAATTTAGCTCATGCAGAAAGTTATTGTGTGCAAACTGTTGATTGTTGTATTATAGTTGACTGCTATTATTATTATCATTATTTATTCACCTATTCACAGGATTTTTATTTTGTGGTAAGGGTATTTATATTGTATTTCAGATTTCTGAAATTATTTGTAATGTGTTAAGCTTGTAAATTGGGTGACGTTATCCTATAAATTAATAACAACGGTACGCTTTTTGATTTCTTTTGTAAGTGTATGTAAATTGCCGATGAAGGGGGCACCACATAAAATCTCACCTAGGGCGTCACATTGGGTCCGACCGGCTCTGACCAATGCTGACAGCAGGATCAGAAAAACTCACAGTTGCTTTATTAGGTACACCCATTCAATCAGCCAATCACATGGCAGCAACTGAATGTACTTTAGAATGCAGTTTTGGTCAAAACGTTTGCTTAAGTTCAAACAGAGCATCTGAATGAAAGAGAAGAAAAGTCATTTCAGTGGTTGTTTGGGCCAAATAAGCTGGAGTGAGTGCCTCTGAAACTGATCAACTCGAATTTGCACTCACAACCATCAGGGACTAAAGAATAAAGAACTTTAAGAAATAAGAAATGATTCATCGCTAGCACTGACAACAAAAAGACTTTACCATTTGATGCCTGAAAACACAATTTATAGCCAGAAAATTCTAATTTTTTGGAGCTGAAATGTTTATTTCACCTTCTACTGAAACCCTAAAAAATCAAAATTTCCATAAAACTTAACATATATATTTTTTTGGAATCTCATTTGATACATTAGGTGTTTTTGGCAACTGATAATCAATTTTGAGTACATTTTTTTCACTTATCTGATTACATTCAGATGTTTTTTAAGTACTTTGTATTAGGGATGTCCCGATCCGATATTGATATCGGATATCGGCCCGATATCAGCAAAAAAACAAATATTGGATTTTATGGGCCTGCATCTAAAATCTCTGATATAAGCACTCTGATACAAGCAGTCCATTCTAATTTATTATTATTATTTTTAATTTAATTCAGTTTTAGAATATGCTTATGTTTAAGTTAAACACAGTCGTTATTTTGCAATTTAAAAATATATGTTTTTGTTTTAATTGGATTTATTGAGGTTACTTTTCAGGCTCTTCTAACTTTTTTTTTTATTATTTTATTTTATTGTAGTATATTCTTATGTTAAAGGTTAAAATTTATTTAACCCATTGGTTAATAACAAATGGGTCAGGTTTTTCTCATACCTACTATTGCTGACTACTGTTCTCTGTTTGAGTAATCTCACTTGATCAAGCCTTTTCTTACAGTCCATACTACAAAATAAGTAATAAAAACATGTATGATTCCTGCTGATATCGTATCGGATCGATATCGGTATCGGCCAATACTCAAGGCTGCAATATCAGTTGTATCGGGACACCCCTAATTTGTATCATAAAAGTATGCATCAAATATGATACAAAAGGCGTTAAAGGGTTAATAATGATGGGGAAATTCAACAAACTACTTTTTGTACCAGAGGCAGCCAATCCCAGTACTCAATCTGTCTGAGCTGGGGGACCTGGGTCTGATGGATCAATACGGGCAAAGGGAGAAACAAGATATCCTTACCGAGGGGTCGGAGAGTGCACTGACAATCAGTTAGAAGAAAGTAAGAGTTTTGTTATCACAGAGAAAATACTCAATGAGCTGCAGTTCCCTTGTTTATGCCAGAGGTCAGGGAAGAATGAACAGAACAATTCAAGGTGATAGAAACCAAGGTTGGCAGAAGGTCATTTATGAATGCACTAAATGTTGAAGTACAGTATGTGGCACCAAATGACCACACCAAGTGCCACTCCTGTCAGCACAAGAAATTGAGGCTTTAATTAGCACAGGCTCAGAACAGAAGATAGAAAATTGTTGCCTGGTCTGTTGAGTCTATTTCTGCAGCAACTTCCAGATAGTTGAGTCAGAAACAACATGAAAGTATGGATCCACCCTGCCTTGTACAGTTCAGTCTGATGGTAGTGGTGTGGGGGATATTTTGTTGGCACACTTTGAGCCCCTTGGTACCAGCTGAGCATAATTCAAACGGCACAGCCTACCTGAGTATGAACACAATATGCACAGCTGGCTGCAGCGCTGTATGAGTCATTGTTCCTGGTAAAGACTGAGTTCTTTGCAGTGTAATCTAATACTAATTTTCATACCGGAACAGCAGCTAACCCAGAATGCCTTTAAGCTACTACATAGTTGCAATTGACAAATACAAATGTGCAAACTGCCTGCTTTTTACCCCAAGTACACCCTAAAGACTCAGTCCCATATGTATGGATACAGAAAGTACTAAGATTATGAGAAACAGAAACATATCAACCAGCATCTTTCTGATATTCAATACCATGAGGAAACTTATGATGAGGATCAGATGGATCAGTCTGCTGTTTGTGGCTGCTTTTATTTGAGGTGTCCTCAGTCAGCCCTACATGTAGAGACTTAAATAAAACAAATGCAGATCTTGACAGCGGGGTACACAAACAGGATTTTCTAAACCTGAAGAGAATTTATTATGTTAGAGACCCCACTGATTAAGATAAAAATCAGGCATTGAACAGTTCTGATCGTACTGTGTGTGGTGAGCTCTGATAATCTCAACACAGCAGACCACACACACAACAATTCTGTCCAACCACCAATCTAGAATCTAGTCCTCCAAGACAGAAATTTCATGCGATCAGACATGATCTAACAAAAACAAAGCAGAAGAAACATAGCAACCACCATGAACGTACATGTCTATGGCAACAACCGCAAAACACAACACGCAACATGAGAGAGGACATACAAGGAGAGGGAATGATGGTGGTCTTGGGACTATTTTTGATGGAAAAATCACAAACTAAATAAAAGAAAGACAGTGGAAAAAATCTTGAAGACAGCGTGAACACATGAGCTGGTCCTTCTTTTCTGAGGTCCACCGAACTTTATTTTTGTGTTTCAGGTCAGCCATGCTTGTTTTTATTTACGCCTGCTTCCTTGTTACTCACAGAGCTGTGGAAAGAGAGAACGGCTCTGGTTCCTCAATCAACTTGCTTCTTGATTGGCTATATTATGTTACACGTCACAATTTACGGAGTCATGTCTCAGGAGTCGTAGGCTTTCCCCACACAAATGAAGATTTTTCGTCGGAAATATTGAACAAGTTTAATATTTATGATTGTTGGCCCGACCCGTTTTGGAGCCTATTATCGTGACGTATTCACTCTTAACACACCTCAGACTCAGATAATCTTATAAGATAATCTTACAATGCATGCTGTCCTTGGTCGGGAAGATGGAAAGTCGGGACAAAAACAGCCCAATAATCTTTATGTGCGTAGCCCACTTAAAGTCCTCTGAACATGAACACATCCTCACTTTAAAAGTAAAACCAAGAGGTCCACATATCCATCCATCCAGCAGCCAGTTAGCAGCAGGGTGGATATATAAAGACATTTTTTCCTTTCTACACAAGAACACCTTTAATTTGCAGTATGTTATTTATTTTTTCGGTCACTGGCCCCCAGAAATATGGTAGCTTGTCAACATCATATTACTGAAACCATATTAGAGATCACTGGACGCCTTTGCTTCCTCCTGGCTCTGTATTAAGCCTTTAGAATGTAAAGCAAGGGACACCCACTTTTAAGCCAATCAGGGCTCAGTTGAGGGACAGTACTTTATTGGATCCTCTGCTAAGATAAATGTGCTGGGTATATCTAAAGGAGCATTGAAAGTTGGTTCGATTGTGCAGGTAAGGTTAAAGTGTCATCCACAAGGAGTTTTTTTTTTATGTAATTTTCTCATTCATACTTTTAATATTTATATATGACAACAATGCACACAGGTCCATACCTTGACAAATACAAACAAACAACATTAATATGTACACAACATCACCACATAGAAGGGAGATCACTGCATGCTCATACTTAAATAAATATTCAATTTATTCTGAAAAAGTCAAAGGCATCTGCACAAGTTTTTAATCGTATGTGTTTTGTCCACACAGATACGTTTCAGATGCCAGAAAATGCACATTTTCGAAAATGTGTCCCAGTGTTGGTAAATCAGAAAACTTCAGCCATGCATTTCCGTGTGGCCAATGAATATGGATAGCTTCTGAAACAACGACGTCAAAGCCCCATCCCTCGTTTAAACAGTATGCACGAACCCTGACAACAGCAGAAACAATGGCGGAATACAGTGTCGGGCTATAACCACCGTAAGCAAAAAGAGGACACAGAGAACAACCTAGGCCAGTCTTCTCGACTTTTCTCATGATGTATGCACACACTCCATGTCCTCCTCTCTGGTTTTAGTGTATGTACCAGCAGCGTTGCAGCACCACTTTCAGGCTTGGCCTATGTAAGACAGGGTTTATAGTGTTTTAGTGTGGACAGGCACATTTGTTGAAGTGATGTCCTTAAAGAGAATATTTTCAAAATAAAAACATTTTCGTCTCTATGTGGACAGGGCCTAGTTCTATGAAAGGACATGTGGTTTGTGGCTCTTTTGTGGATGCAAATACATTAAATTGGAATAATGCTAATGGTGGCTAAAGGCTCACAAACACAGTGCATTGGTTGTGCATGAAGGAAGGGGTGTAGCAAGGAGCACAACTATGAAAGGGAGGGGGTGTAAAGCTGCTTCCACTGCAGTCTCATCCATCTAACATACCACAGCTTTAAAAATCTTAACCATTTTTAAGTTTTATTTTGCTCTTTAACAGCTGAATTATGGTGGATAAAATATAATGAAAACAGTAAAAGGTACATGAGAAGTAAGATTAATTCAGGCTATAAGGATTTATTTTTGTTGTGAAATTTGAAATATTTGTGTAGCCTCCGTATTGAGTTATAATGACAGGGGAGCATGCATTAGGTCTCTCCTGGATTTGGGAGGAGAACAAGCCCAAACAGGTGACTGCATTTCAGGAAAAGCTACAAAAATTGCAACCTGCAACCTCCAATACTTACAAGTGACTTTAAAAAAAGGATCCCAAAGTCACTTATAACATGCAGACCTGGCAGCTATGTTAATCAGTTAAACCCCTCCTATATCTGTATTTTCCCTCTTTTCCAAAGTAATTTAACTTTTGACATTTGTTAAGTGAGTTGCCAGCTTTAGTTGTAAAGATCCAATCATGAAACCTGATCCACGTAAGCTGCAGTAAAAACCATCAGTGGGTCTCTTTGGTTGTTTCCAGACAATAAAAAATAAAGTACACTTAAATAATCCCTGTTGTCGGTTCCAAACCTCGTCAGAAGCTTTTAAGTGTTTGCGGATTAAAGTCACAAAAACACACACAAACTCTGTGTGACCTTTCCTTTGAGTTCCCCCTCACTCGCTGGTTTTATCCATCCTCCTGCTGTGACTGAAATGGTTACAATCAGTCTGGGGGCTTTGACTGCTCGTTCACATGGAGAGGACATGAATTTTATAGCGTGGAGACGTTCATGTGCTGCTGAGTGGAGCGGTGCAGGGATGATGTTTTTTGTATCCAACCCCAAGTTCGCTCAATTAAATGCCTCTTGATTCTTCAGGGGGATTCTTGGATATTTGTAGATCTTAAAATCTGTGGTGAACAAAACTATATGAAACTTACATTTTGTTCTCCATGATGATCTTCATTAATGAGGATACCATTACATAACATAACTTTTCTGAAAACATTTAATGTCACACTGTAATCTCGTTTGAGATTTCCTAAGTGAATTACCAGTTCGAGCTGGCTCACATGGCTGTGGCTGTTATATTATTTATTAAAAAAAATATCAGAAATGATTGCATTTTTTGTATTTTATCGCTGCTGTAAATTTGGAATTTCCCCCTGTGGGACTAATAAAGGAATATCTTATCTCATCTGTTCCTCTATAATTTTTGTAGTCCTTGTTTTCAAGTTGTTAGTGGTCATTCTTTAAAAAACACAATTATACTTTAAAATTTAAAAGAGAGTGCACATGACATAGGGCAGGGAGATATATTGATTAGTACCAATTATTTTTTTGCATAGGATTGAAAAAACTAAAAATCAAGACATAGGCAGGCTTGTCCACATAAACTGTGAAAGCTGCACTATTTTCACAGTATATTAACATAGAACTTTCTTGTCATTACTAAGTATTATTTCTTTTTAAAAAAAAGCCTAAAAATGTGTTTGTGCAGACACTGACAGGGTTTACCATTTTTAAGTGTAAATGTTCAGTATTTATGTTTTCAAACACTGCCACTTCAAATTTCCTCACTTTCCATGATAGGTACTTGGCTGGTCCCTGACAGATCCTGCCCACCCTGAGAGTCATAGATCGTAAATTCTAGGTCATATTTGAGTGAATCTGTGGTTTCAAGTTTGCTCCCAGTTGATTTGGCAGCTGATTTACTAAATTAATTTACCCTCTCGTGAAACGTTGCTAATCAGCATCCTTTAGAGCAGAAAGAGGTGAGAGCTACTAACAGGACAACAGCAAGAAGCAACTGCTTGTACAGAGATTAGCATAGATGCTAAATGAAACAGTTAACAATGAAAAACAAATAACACTTAAAGTATTTCTCAATGGAAAGGATATTTTTGCTCCACTTTCGACATATTTTGGCAAGAGTTTATTCTATGTAATGGCTTACATTTTGTATGTTACCCCATTAATGGAACGATTGTCCAATCACCTGCTGGATATGCTGTAGAAAGGTTCTACCCATTCCCAAACACTAGCTGTGTTCGAAACCGTTCCCTATCATGGATATAGTGCACTAAAAAGTGTGTTTGCCATTTTGTAGTGTTGTTCGAATTTTCAGCAGATAATTTCATTCACTATACTGCACTATAAAATACCCACAATGCACAGCAAATGTGAGTGTACAGACGATGTACCCTATGTCGCACTCCCGTATACCACAATGCAATGCAGTTGTGTTTTTCCAGAGAAGAAGAAGAAAAAGAAGAGTAGAAAGAAGGCTGCTAAGACACAAATTGGCGCTGATTTCGTTTATAAATGTAAGAAACGAGAAAGTATCTTCAACACGTTTGTAGCGTAGCTTTTTTACGTCTTCTAACGGTTGTAAACAGCTGCAAAATATGCTACTTATCCTCCCGAGTGCCCGGTTTGTTTACGTGATGCTTGGCACATCCACTTCCGTCACAAGAATATCCGGCTCATCTACGCTCATCTATGATCTTTCTGTGGGCTGTTACCCAGATGGACTGATGAAATATGTTGAGCGATCCATCTGGTGTGTCAGGTTAACTCAACTGTACAAAAATGAAATATTCAGTGTTTGTGTGGGCCGGATACAATATTGTTCTAGATGCACCTCATGATGCAAAACTTGCTTTCTTTTTTATTTCTTTCAATAAGCCCCAAATCCTGTACATTAGTGTATTGTGTCCATTCTAGACAATCATCTGATTTCCACATCCTGAGCTGAAATCCATCTTAGATGCGTGCCAGTAGCGCCACTCCATGCTGCTTGGTGGACAGAGGTATCTATTTTCAACAGGAGCCTGCGCTCTCAACCTGGGGGATCAACCCAACCTGGAAATCTGACAAAAGGACTCATGAAGCATCCAAAAAATGAAAGAAAACACCATGTTCAGACTGTTGTTTATCTCTTTATTCAATGAACATTACGTCCACTTGGGAAGAAAACTAGCTGCATATTACCACTAATAAACCACTAACAGGCAAAGTCACCAGTTGTTTTTCTTTACTTGTGATCTCATAATCCACCTGCTCCATTTTTCCTGCTGTGCTCCAAAAATGGACACCATTGATGAGGACACAAGATTGGCCTTGTTGCATTCTCTCAAACTGATACACACTGAGCAGAGATCCATATAAAAATCAGCAGTCTTCAAATTAAATCATCATGGGAACAGAGCCAGTAATGGGGGTTGTCTGCTGGTTAAAATCCCCACAGAGAGGGGATTACTTCACCATCTAACGTTCACGAGCAGATCGACCTCTGACTGTGTGTGTATGTGGAGTTAAGTGTGTGTTAACAATGTGTTTAGTGTCCGTCTGTCAGCAGCTGGTTTTGTGTTTCTGTCAGATTAATGAACAAATGTCAGTCAGTGAAATGAATGCTCTGCTGTTTGTTAACCTGATTCTGAACTCAAAGCTTCAAATGAGACGATAAATTCAGGTCAGATATCAAAATGCCAGGATGTTTTCAGAAACCACATGATAAGACGTCCTGTACATGAGCTGCAAGGTTAATTTTCTGAATATCACCAAACTAAAAAGCACCAAAACTTTCTTCTTGGTCATTTACTTGATGCCTTCTCCTGACTGAATATTTTTTCAGCTCTCAGGCTGAAGTGAAAGCGTGCACTGAAGCTTTTCTATAACTGGGATCCAAACAGTATTTTTCTTTTGTGCGAGCGTGCCGACTCTTTTACGGTCCTTTACCTAATTGTTTTTTGGACTCTAATCCCCCGGACCCTGCATACCTCGCTGGGTTGTTTATACCCTTTTTAAATTTCTCCTCTATAAAACATATTTTTCCCATTATCCAATGACATTCCTGCTTTTCTTTTTCCTTTAATGATGGAGGGGATGCACAACAGTGCCTACCAAGAACATGCGCATGATGTGTAGCCCGCCAACAATCCAGTCATCTTGTTCTGATTTTTCTATAACCAGGAGAGAACATGGACAGAAAGTTTTTCTGTCAGGATGTAGATAAAATAAGTTGAATCCCTTTGCTTTGAATCTATAGACTTAGACCTTTTTAAAGAAATTTTGTAGACCCTCTCTTTGCTAACCTTGCAGTGCAGGTGAATCTGTCTGATTCAATGTCGGTAATCAGGCAGATTCATATAGCCAAGCTCCAATCTACAACGACTGTGAGTGGCCCAAAGCAGCACGGGCCAATCAGGGTCCTTCACAGCAAGAAGAGGAACGAGCTACCAGCAAGACGACCCCTCCCCTGTCTGTTCCCTGCAAGCGTCCCTCCTGTTTCCCACACCTGCTCCCACTCACCTGATCACTCCCGCTCGTCTCCCTTCCTCACACGAGTTCCTTGTTACTCATTAGTCTCAGTATATAGTCATACTCTCACACTCACTCCAGTGTTAGTTCGTTGTTTGTTTGACACTCACGTACCAGCCTCAAGTAAGTTAGCTTCATAGATACCTCGACCTCTGCCTGTATTCTGACCCTCCTTTTGACCCTCGGACCCTCGGATCTTGGACCAGTTGCTGTTAAACCTGCCTTTTGCCTGCTGGACACTATGTCTCTGAGGTCGTGCATTTGTGTCCTACCTTCATTTCTGGTTTCATGTTTCATGACAGGGCCTTCTTGTCAAAAACTCTGGATTCTCTTTGGACTCTGCTCTGAGCTGGGCTTGCTGCTCTGGGTCACTGGGCTTTGTTACGACCAGCTCGTTTAGGTCACATTAAGGGAAGTTGTAAGGATGATTTTTAAGTCATCAGTATATTGATTTTGGTTTTCCATGTATCATCATTTAGGTCATGGATTCATTTATGTATCATCATTTAATCTTGGATAGAATTCTTTCAATTAATCTATGTATCAATATCTTTTAAGTTATCCACGTATATCTATGAATCCATGATTCTAAGAGTAACATACATACTGACAGACACAATCTGGCACTCAGCCGAATATAGCATGACAATATTCAGACTACTGTCCAACATAGATGAAGTAACCTTAGCCATGTTGGGAATGTATTAAAGCATGCCGAACAGATATAAGCTAGTGACAACATTCAATAATCGAAAATCTTTGGTTATTTTTGTGTATGTTCGAATACCGCTGGAGTTTGATTTTGAGGAAAACTGACAGCCTTAGTCCACAGTGCCACTGAAAGCCTCATAATTAACCCAAGTAAAGGTTAAAACTACTCATAAAACTATGTTGGCTCGACAATATGCTACAGTAAGATTCTATACAGCATTTAACTTTTCCTTGACAAAGCCCCTGGGAGAGGGGACAAGCCATTTCAGGCAGCCTAAGAGAGGGAGAAGAAGAAGCTCTGGTGCAGCAGACTTTTTGTCTAGTTCATAAAAGTGCTCTTTCATGCAGTGGAGACATGTTGAACACACGAAAGAGCATGTAAAACTTAGAAAAAGCTTAAAATGGGTTGATGTTTTTGATGATGATAAAATTGTCAATGCCTTCCTCTATAACAATAGGTAAAAGTAGGAGCCTAAATGAAGACGTAGGTGTTAGCTCTGTTGCCTCACAGCAGTAAGGTTACTGGTTTGAATCTCGATCATGGCCATAGTCTTTACAATCAGGCACATAACTTACACACCACAGATGATAGCTGTTCTCGTGTGATGAGGGAACAAATCTTCACGTTTGACAGCAGTTATGTAACGTGACCAAACTCCCTTTCAGAAGAACAAAACAGAGGCAGAGAGCTCTGGATACCAACCAGAGATCTTCTTACATCTTTAACATCTCTGTTGTTCTAAATCCACCGCAGGCCACAGTTTACTCTACCCAACCCCCTAAAAAAAAGCTGTGGCTGCAAAACACTGAAATAAAAAATTACAACCAGGCCTAATGTGGTGGTCTGACGGTCACCAGAGAATTCCAGGGTTTCTTAATGTGCGGGGGGAGAGAATGAATTCAAAGTGTGGATCTGAATAAAGACGTCTCTGTAGGGAGGACAACAAAATAAAAGGTTTACTGACAAAAATGAGCCTTTGTTTACCCATTTCTGCTGTCACCTTTTTTTACATAATAACAGCATTTGGACATCAATCACAGATAGAACTACAGAGTGCATAGAAATTTAAAAAAGGAATGCCAAAAATTGATATTTTTTCATGCCTGTTTTCTACTTGTAGACTTGATCTGTACTGCCTAATAACATTATAGGGATTATTCACTGAGTGCGGAAAAATGTGAACATGAAGCGCAAAAACTGGCGAAACTTGTATTCTAAAATGTACAACCAAATAGAGTACATACTCCTTAGTCCAAAATCCACTTCTAATTTCCCATCAAATCATGCTAAGGATGGGGAGCTTATGCTGTCATGTTTTGGAAATGTTTGTTAAATACATAAATTAAAGTTCACCATGTGGACTATCATTTTTAGCTACCTAATTTCTCGTATATAACACATTTTTTTGCTTTTAAAGGTGCAGTTTGTAGAAGTTGGCAGCATTTCGCCAAACAGAAACGGTGAATATAGGATATAATGTTTCTATTTGTATGTAAAGTCCGTCAAAATAGCAGCACAATCATCCCCATAAAACATTTGTTTTATTTTTATTTAGTTAGAAAAAGCTTCAAAAATTTACATTGCTGCGGGCCGCGTTCATGTAGGCGGACATAACGATCCGCCATGTTGTCTACGAGTGGATTTTAGGGATAAAAAGAACAACACGCGAATCTGTCCGCCAGTTCTGATCTGATTAGCATTAATGCACTAATGTTTGTTTGTGTTACAAGTTCACAAAACCTACAATCGGCAGCTAACAACTGACCTATAATCTATAAAAATAATGGTTACAAACCTTGTCACTTTAGTAAATGATGTTCACGATCTATTTTGGTCTTCACAGGCTTCCGTTGCTCAGCGATGTGACGTTACGGTTTTGGTTACGGTTGGGCTCATTCTAGAATCTGAACGATAGATGTCGCTCAAATGCCAAATTCTACACACTGCACCTTTAAATAAGGTTTAATTTTCAGGTGCGTATAATACATAAGCATTCTCTCAAACTTATACACACTGAGCAGAGAGTAAAATATGTAAAATATATTGTCTCGCCAACATCACGATTACAACACATCTGATGCTAAAAGCCAAAATATTCTCTCTCTCTGTGAAATATTACTGCCAAACTTGCGTAATTCTTATTAAACTGACAGTTCTAATCCAATATTTTGGGTCTTTATTAGTTTACTTTTGTGTAATGATCGTGAAATTCTCAAGTGTTACGGTACCACTCACATGCAAACACAGGGCGATGCCATCTTGTGAACAAAGGGACCAAAATAGCTGCGCTGTGATTGGTCGGTACACTACGACTGAGCATACTTGGGCAGAAATTGAGTAATTGTTCATGCGTGAAGCAAAAGGTGTTTCCGTATCCGGTTGAGAGAGGAAATCGTGTACGGTATTTGTTGTGAAAATACTGAAATTTCATTGATTAAAACTTTGAATAAAGGTAATTTCTGAGTTGTCTGAGAGAGTAAAGTTTGGGGAAATTGTGGGTGCATGTTATTTTTAAATACAATGTTTTTCCTGGAAAAATGCATGAAAAAATGGGGGTGCGTGTTATAAACGAGGGTGCGTTATAACCGAGAAATTACGGTTGCCGAGGTTGCAAAGTCGCTTTTGGTGTGTAGGCGGCTTAACAGCAAGAGGGTTGCTGGTTCAAGCGGGGACTAAATTGTCCTTAGGTATGAGTGTGAGCCTGAATGGCTGTCTGTCTGTATGTGGCCCTGCGATCAGCTGGGTGTACCCCGCCTTTCAATGCCAGCTAGGATAGGCTCCAGCCCATCTTGACCCTGAAAGGGATCAGCTTCATAGATAATGGATGGATGGAGGAGATCCAATAAGAAACATGCCAGACAGAATTTTTTTTTACCATCCTGTCCTCGGGATGTAACATCAGCTGCAAAAGTTGGATTCAAGCTGCAGTAAAGATGTTTTATTCCTTTATTCCATGCAACCCCTCTGACTGCAGGCTAACTTCTCCCATTGTGGGTGTCCATCTTGTTCCCTGCCTCTGATTATCTACCAGAGGATTTAGAAACTTGCTCAAAGGAACATCAGAGATGGATCCATTAGCTGCTGCAGAGATCAAACCAGTGACCTTTAGTTTATGACTTCCCTCGTAGCGTTAGGCCACCCGGTCTGCCTGAAAGAATCTCCAGTTTCGGAGCCATGAGGATGTCGTTCAGCAGTAATACTTCAGGCATGTGTTTCTGCTGCATATTGGAGTCTGAGCTCCATCTGAAGAGGCTTCCTGCTCAATGTGGCCTCTGACTAATACTGTACCGCAGAATGACTGCATTTAAAGCTTTCGCCAGATCACCCCGACTTCATAAAACCCAATGAAGGAATTTGTCAAAGGGACGTCTGGGGTTCATCCTCTGCTCCTAAAACAAAGAAAAGAAAGGTTTTACTTTCAGAGTAAACCATTAAACTTTGAATAAAACTCATTAGTGAGTGAGTCAGTAAATAAGTAAAGAGACAATTAGACTAATTAAGGACGTGGAATCGGACGATAAAGTTTGAAATCAACAAGGGAGGAAGACATGCAACAAAAGGTTGTGAGTCAAAGCCAAAGCCGCATAAAATGCATAGTGTGAGCTTTACGTAATCAGAGCTAAAACACTGAACTATACAAACTGTATGTTTTCAAATATGATTTCAGTCCATCCACAGCTGAGATAATCAAATAATCCACTTAAGATATATTTATTGTATTTTGGTTGGAAGAAAATACTTAAAAACCCACATTGTCTGATGTTTTGATTCAATACTTATGTATATTTGTGTTTCATATATATTATTCAGTAGTGTCTCTCTTCCAGTTCCTTCATGCTTGTTAAATCATTTTCTCATGAGACATGTTTGGTATGGAAATCATACTTTAATGTCAAAATGTTTGCTCTCAACAGGGAATAATTTGCAACAGATTGTACATTTCAAAAGAAAAGTTGTTTCTAGTTTGTTTATTTATTTTGTCACAAAATGTCAATATTGAACACATTAGCACAGCCTAAAAGTCGATTCATTTCAAATGCAGTCTTATTTGAATATAAAAGCCACCCAAAGCAAATCAAGTATGATTTAGTGATCCTTTCGTCACCCTTATTTAAAGCAAAAAGAAGACTCACGGGATCAAAATCATTCTCACTCAAGATTTATTCCAATGATTTATTGACTAGAGCTTAAAATATGCATGGACTTAGCTGCAAGTCACAGCTTTAGCTCACTGATTTTGCAGCATTGTTGCTAGCTGACAGACACCCCTGCTCAAACGTATGGAAGTACAAAAAGAAAGTTAAGTCACTCCATAACTCCAAAACAACCTGAGAGGCCTGCAGAGAGTGACTGATACAGCGGTGGGCATTGTTGTGGGGCAAATAAGTGCACAGAATGTATAGAGAAATAAAAACAAGAGAATCAACATGGTATCCAAATTAGATCACTTACTGTGTAAATCAAGGTTGTTGTTTTTTTTATATTATAGTTGATGAAGCTGCCCTGTTATCCAAGACTGTATCAGTATTGGCCAAAGTCTAAATGATGTCAGCCATTTGGTTACTGAAGGGTACGTTGCATGCCAATCTGTCGCAAACTTACTTTATAGTCACAGAGAGATGGATAGAGAGGCTGATTGCTCTTGAGCCTTGTAACAGTTATAACACTGAAGCCTGTAGTCATATTAGCCATGTCCCTAAGTATGCATAAAAACAATGGATAAATAAATAAAAATGGATAAGGTATGATAAAGAATAATCATTCTTTGAGTTCCAATGATGACATGAGCTATCCAAACCAAAAATATTGTTTTAACCAGACTGAAAACATGTTTAATTGTGGTTTTCAAAAATGACATATTTGCATGAGCTGTATGGGGACTGATTCACTTTAAATCAACCTCTAGTGGACACTTCTGGGACTGCAGCTTTTTCCACTTCTGGCTTCATTATTAAAAAACAAAGTTTGGTTGAGATCTGTACCTACAACAGTTCATATAAATATATATGAGCACCACAAGTTTGCAGTGAGGATACAGTCGACCCAGCAACAAACACAAACAAGGTGACGAGTTAATTCATCACACTGCTGTGGTAGTATATGCAGCAGCAGTAGTAATACGAATTGCATTTCAGCTGTACTGAAAGGGGCGACAATAGCTAAGTCAGGAAGGACTTGGTGGCCGTTCAAGTCCCGAAAGTCATGTTTGGTAGCTGCAGAGGTGCCCCCTGACTTCCTGGGCACTGTCAAAGTGCCCTTGAGCAAGGCATTTAAACCCAAAAGTGCTTCTTCAGGAGCAGCAAGCCATCAGTCTTCCATCTCTCCATTAATGCATGATCATAGGACCTGTTTGTGTATTTCAGCCGATGTGTGTAGCATGTTTCAACAACAGAGTTTGCAACAGAGTAAAGACTTGGATTCCCCCTGAGGTATATATAAAGTATGTTTTCTTCTTCTTCTTAAAGGTGTAGTGTGAAGTTGGCAGAATTTCACCCAACAGAAACAGTGAATAAAAGATATAATGTTTCTATTTGTATGTAAATTCCGTCAAATTGGTTGTACAATCATCCCCATTTTATTTAAGTTAGAAAAAGCTTTTATATTGATGTAACCCAGGTCTCCCCTTTGTGGAGGCTGACATAACGATCCGCCATGTTGTCTACTGGTGGGTTTTGGGGACAAAAAGAGTGAAACGCAATTTTTGAGTATGCTAATGTTTGCCTGTGTTGCTAAAAGTTTACAAAACCTATAATCATCATCATAACTGACCTATCATCTATAAAAATAATAGTTACAAATATGAATGAAAAAACCCTCACCTCGCAACTGTTGGAAATGATTCCCTGTTCATGATCCTTTTTGGTCCTCACCAGCTCTCGTCGCTTAGTGATGTGACATATTAGTAAAGGATGGGCTCATTCCAAAATCTGAACACTAGATGTCGCTAAAATGCCAATTTCTATGCACTGCACCTTTAATATTTTTTTTCTCTCACAGAGGCCTCGCCGCCCTTAGCATTGCTTGTACTGCCTAATGGGCCAGCCGGCTCTGAACTGGACTCTACTTCTGTGTTAACATGAATCAATCCAAAAGAAATATGGCAAAGTTGTAGCATTTTTCTCAATTGAATTGAAACATAACTGAGCTGTAGGCGTTAAAACCAACTCATTGTACCATCAGCCCTTTATGGACGACTGAATCAGTTTGTGGGAAAGCCGACAGGTTCCTCAGGCTTAAGCCCTGTTACCTCCACCATGCACTCAGTAATTCCTCTTCTCAAAACTTATTAAATTTGTCTGTAGTTTCCTGCAAAGAGGGTTTACCCAGCATGCTTTGTATTTATGTGACAGTCCCTATTATGATTTGGCTTTATGACCAACCAAAGAGGATGATCCCCCATCTATTAGAGCACAGCCTGCAGCACCAGGGTCTGTCCTCAGTGCAGCTCATCTTGGATTTAAATCACCTTCCCTGTATGTACCCTCACGGACATGTTCTGCAGCTGTTTCTGCTCCTCTCACGGTGGTCACATTAAGTTTACTCACTGCCTGCTTTTAACACGATCGCCTCAGAAAACAACATGGCCCTGTTCAGGCAGCAGGATAATAAAAAGAAGAGGCTGAGCCACAATAGATAGAGCCAGAGGGAGGGTGTGCAGTGGAGGGAGGGGGGCGCTGAGGATCGAGCGGGCAATATGGAACCACTTAGGGCCCCAGAGAGAGCACCCCTATAAAGGGTTAAAGATGGCGGTGGGATAAGTGGAGCTCGTTTATCGCAAATTTTCAACAGTGGTTGTTAAATGGTGTGTATTCCCTCAAAGCTGCCAGTGAGGAGACAAGGCTGCCTGCTCTCCTCACCTCCCAGAGCCCTGCTCCTCTTCTTCTGTGGTTTATAGCTGCTGTCTCCTCATCTTAGCTTTAAACCCTCAGTGCGAAACAAGACAGGAGTGAGGAGGACTGTCTCCTCTGGGCCTTCAAGATAATCCTCTCCTCCTCGTCTCCATCCATCGGCTTCATCTTCAAACCCTGTCATCTTCAGTTCATTTTCCCGTCTTGACCTCTTCCGTCCCTCACTGTGGATCTAAGTCTCCATCCTGCCCCCCTGGAGTCCCTACAGATGTCCTCGGCCCGGCGCTGAAGCGGGCGCTCGCCAGCAGCCCAGATGCATCTGCGAGCCTTTGCCTTTGTGATGTCCTTGCTTTGTGAGGTGCTCAGGATGGGCTATGGTTTCGTGCAGAAGCAAAATGGTGAGTACGACTTCAAGCATGGCTTTGGAGTAACACCTTTGACTTTTTTGTGATATGATGAAAAAGAAATGACACATGATGCTTAAAGTGAAAACCAAAGCTGTAACATTAGCAAACTATAAAACTGCTTTTAATACATTCTGAGGGACCAGATCTTCTTCTGTATTTTCATTGATATACCGTCTTTGCAACTTTCTCCGGCATCCTTTAAGAATGTAAAATGTTTTCCCCGAAAACAAGCCATGAAGGAGGAATAAGGTGATGCACCATCAATGTCTGACTCTCTGAAAAACAGCCTTGTGATTCAACAAAACTTAATCAGATTGCACTTTTATCTCTTTTGCTAAGGTTTGATTTTAATTCCAATAAACAAGACGAAGCATTTATTGTAAAATCAAAGGTTTCCCACCTCAGAATGTGTACATTTTTCACTTTACCACACTATTTTGATACCCTCAGAAATATAGTCATAAACTCTGTAGTAAAAAGAAAGATCTTTGTTCAGATTGGACTTAAATGTTGCAAAAGCAATGGCCAGAGGAAATACAGATTCATCACAACTACTTTATTGCTCCTCACATAGTATGTAAGACAACATTTTTCCCTTAATAACAAAAATAGAGATCTGTAAAGGCCTAACAGTCAGAATTATAATTTTAAAATGTACCACTAATACATGCCACTAATTAACTCTCCATTAACTCTGCCTTGATTTGGACAACATTATTACTTTTATTTTCATATTATTTATCACAGACTTAATTGATCTGTTCATGCATTTCAGCCTGAGAGAATCCTTTTTCTCATGTTCTCTCTAATATAACCCTATTTTAAGTCTTGATTTTGCCCTTTCTTGATTAATTTCAGCGATCATTTCATTTTGTAGTTGTGCAAACATTTATGACATTACTGCAAGGGAAACCCTAAATAGCTGAATATTTGATGGTTTAACTAAGAGATCCTCATAAAACTGTCAGTCTCAAACTCCTGCTTGTTAACAAGTGTTTTCCAGTCTAATCATGTCAGGATGCTCACAGCCTAAATATTACTCTACAGTCATTTGATTATTCAAAATCTATCATAGTAAAAATATCAACTTATTAATGTATCGCTGAGGATGACTAATACTTTTAAATAGTCTCCTTTTATACATAAGAAATAAACCACATAATTAATCTCAATTAATAATAATAATCAGTGTGTCTTCCTGCAGTTATTTTCTTGATATTTCTTAGTTTTTGGTTTTTTTTTTCATTTTGGAACTGAGAGTGAGGAGGGGAGTATCAATATCCAGTATCAAAGTATCAGTACTTCTCTCTTTCATCATGCCAAAGCAGCACCACTCTCTGTGTCATGTGAGCATGGGGGCCAATCAGTTGTTTTAAATAATACTCCCTGCAACTGCGAGCTCACACACAGACATGTAACACAGCTTTGCAGCAAACTAATGTAAGAAAAAAAGAAAGAAAACAGTTTTATGAATTGCAACTCTTCAAAAATATTTTAAAGTCACTTTTTAAATAAGTAAGAATTGATTAGTGGTCTAGATTAGTACATTTGTTTCATTTGTATTCAATGGTGTAACTATAAATTCATAAAAACGTCACTCATGTCTTTAATGATGGAGAATCTGCTACTTTTATCTTTTTTTGGACGAAGACTTAAAACTAAACTCACTTTAAGATCTGATCCGGCAGTCCTGAGGCCCTCCTACTTTATTAATGCGGTCTGCCTGTCAGTCTAAACTATTAAAAAATATGCATTTGTACATGAACAAAACAAGAAAAAATCTGCACAAAGCAGTATCTTCAAGAAAAATAGTTATAACTGGCTGTAGTTGTTAGTGAAACTCACTTTTCTGCATTTGTAAAAAAAAAAAAAAACAAGTAAAATGTACTTAGATCATCAGTAAATTCTCTGTAACATGCATAAAAAAGTAGCTGAAGCTGGCTTTAATACTGTGTCGAGCTCATTAAATAAATATTTAAATGATAAATTATTGATAAAATTCTTTCTTTTAATCATCATATGTGTGTCCTTTTGCTAAATCATGAGCAATGTAATTGTAAGTTGAGAATATCCTTCAAGGTATGACAATTTGGCCCTAGTGCAGTAAGAATGATGAATAAAACAAAAACATTTTCAAAAGTAAATAAAAAAAAATAAAAATTATGCATCACTTCTTGAACAGTGTCTCATAATTTACAAAAAAATTCAAGCTGAAAATGAAAATTACTTAATGGGATTTTAATTATTCATGAAAAGTTCAAATGATTGATTTGAACATATTTTTCCATGGCAATAGTGGCAAAACGTTCGCCCCAATCCCCTGCTGGATGTGCTTTGAAAGATTCTGCTGATTCCCAAACACTTTCTATGGGCTGTTTCCCAGATGGACCAGTAAAATAATCTAACCTGAATTTCATGCAACTCTTTTGGCACTTGATTAATACACAACTGTAGCTGAATCTGAAAGATAGCTTTTACTTATCAACCATAACTTCTCCATCCTCATAAACTGTGAGGCTCCTCAGATTTCCTCATAGGTCTGCAGCATAACGCCCTCACAGTCACTCCACCTGTACCCTGATCTCTGTTAGAGACTGTCTGAAGGGCAGAGAGTCAGTGCAGTTTCTCTTCAGAGCAGGAGAATGGGCACCAACAAAACAGTCAACACTGATGATGTTTAGTTTCTGTAAATCTTGCAGGCACCTTGAGAAACTTGCCATCTTAAAGTAAATGTAAACGGAGCCGAACATAAACAGGAAACCAGAAGGCTGACCCTCAGAGCAACCAGAGGTACTGTGCATCATCAAGCATGAGTACGGAGTCTATTAACCTAACAAGCATGTTTTTGGTCAATAGGAGGAAACAAAGAGAAAATCCCTGCATGCACAGGGATGAGGGCTGGGTATTTCTAGGCCCCTCAGGACACGTATCCCAATGCTGAGGCCACAATATGACACATACTCATTGCAATACACGTGCATAAAGGAAATTGATTATGCCTTTAATGAAATTTCTAACAACGTTCAGTCTTTTTTGCAAATACAAAAAGAGTGAGGACAAAGTTTAAAGGACTCTACACGTCAAGGACACTTACATTTTAGATCCTTAAAGATCTTACAAGTAATTTAAAATTTGGAGCGCCTACTTATCTTTAGTTTTGTTTCTCCTGTAGTCTTCTTGACTGCACGATTGAAAGCATTTCCCACGTGTTTTAAATAACTGCTGTCACATCACTAAGGCCTGTATTGGAATCTGAAATGGTGCAAACTGGCAACTTTCTTGCTGTGAAACTGTTACACCACCATTAACCCTCCCAACTCCTTAAGAGCATCAGCGCCCCCTAGCTGTAACACGTATTTGTTTGCTTAAATCTTTGACAGCGTATAACAGATCGTTATGGAGACGACTGTGTGAGCTCACCCTTTTTCAATCTATAGAGGATCTCAGGTCAAACACCGTAAATCCCTTATAGTATTGTTTTTAGTGCAGAAATGAATTTCAGTTTTTTATTCAGAAATGTTGTCTTTGTGGATCCACAGTGATATATTCATTATTTGGGATTTTTTATCTTGTTTTTTTCTTACTGAAAAAGTGGCTTTGATGGCATAAGATCTCAACTTTTACCCACAGATTAAGCTCTTCCTGGATTTCTTTTGACAAGCAAAAGGTGCCCAGTGCCTTCCTCTCATGTTTGTCTTGATCGAAGCATCCAATCAGGAGCAGCCAAAGGTCAACAAGAGACAAGACAGTTACCTGTCAGTTGCCAAAATAATTTTAAAAAGAAGCATGAGCAATATGATCTGGTCATTCGAAAATTTGAGACAAAAATGGCTTCCAAATTTTGGAAAAAATTACCAAGACGAGCAAAAAATATAAATAAAAAAACAACCTCTGGAGGATTAAGTGTCATTTGGAATTGGTTTATGCTTTAAATGTCTTTTCATGCTGCAATTCTTTGCTCCATTTGGCCAAAGCTGAACAGAACCACATTCAGTTGTTAAAAGGCTTGGTCATAACTGTGATGAGTATGATTGAATTAAAAGTTCTGTGAGATTTCAATTTAATTTTCAGCTTTTGTTCTGTTTTTTTTGTCATACAAATTTGGATGCATCACATCTGATATTATTACTGCATGAATGTTCTGATTTCCCAGGTTTTCTTGAGAAAAAGATGTCTTTAACATGATCATGCTTTGAGGGGTTTAAGTTCTAAATGCACTTTTGAAATAATAGGCTAAATATAAAAATAAATGACCTGAAGTTTCAAGGGTTAAGCCCTGTTATCCGAGTGTCTTTTGCAAAAATGTTGAAGATATCACATACACAAATATGTGCAGATTTGGCACCTAACTGCAGATTAAGATTTGCAAATTGAAGTAGGAATGTGAAATGCATAAACTTTGGTATATCGAGCTATAATTAAAAAAAGGTAAAGCATGCCTGATTGATGAGTATGAGGAAAAACGGTCTCCAGTACCCTCACAGCCTTCTAAAGCACCCCTATTAGAGAGCAGAGTACTTTAACTGCAGATGTTTGCAGTGAAAAAAGAGCTGAAGTTGAGCAGAAATCTGGAATTCATTATACTGGTTATATTTATATTTAATATTTAATCACAGGAGGAGAAAAACACTCTCTGTCTTTGCAGGAACTCTTGTTATGGTTAAGTTTTATACAACAATTAAAACAGAAATAGCCCGTCAGCAATCAACCCTCACATTTAATCATGTGATAATGACAAAACAATGGAAATGAAGATGGCTCCATAACCACAAAATTATTCACAAATCCAGCCACAGACATTAATAATTAGATATTTTCAATCCCAGAACAAAACTCCCTCCAAGACGCCAGATCCTGAATCCACATGTCACAGCTTGTTAATCTCTGCAGCAGCAGACGCTCCACAGTGATCAGCCCCGCTCCTCCAATCCACATTCGTGTTTAAGGAGTCTGCATGGAATCCTCCTGAAATCAGTCTTGAGCAGGTACGCTCGCTGTGACCTGCACGCCGACCACGGCTTGGCATTTCCTCTGGAATTCAGCACTAATGGAGCATCATCCGGTCTCAATTACTGCGTCAGTTTGGCTTCCGACATTTGCACACAGAGCAGCGAGCAGAGTAGAGGCGTTAGAGGATGATTAGAGGGTCTGCATGGAGCCATTAGGTCCCACTGACTCTCATTCAACCAAACAGCTTCTGACAGCAGAATTAGACAATCTAAATACAGCCAATTTAACAAATTCAGACCAAATAAAATCTCATTTGGTCGAAAAAAATGCAGAAACTTTGCTTTCTTATATCACAGAACTGTCTTATAGATGGTTTTCAGATAATCTCACATCACTGCAAGAACTTCAGGGGGGACAGGAAGTTATTCTTGCATAAAAAAGTGCTGTCAAAATGCCAAAGTTTTGTGCTGTTTACAGATGTTTCACTGGTCAAAAAACTTCTTTATAGTCATAAAAGTAAGCATCAGTTAAAACCAAATTACAGACCCTCCAAGATTTTCCAGGTCTGTTTTTCTGTGATTGTTGCAGCCCAAAATGGCTGAATTTATGGCGGATTTTTACAAGATTGCAGCTGTTTCAGGACTTTATTTTTTCAATGACATTACAACAACAAACCAATTCAAAACTGTTTTTGGTATCATCAATATCCAAACAACAAAAGGTTAAAGAGATACACCAACATTTTCTTTGTTTTGTGTCTTGCCTCACTCCCAAGTCCATGACATGCAGATAGACACCAGTCTTTCGACTCTGCGTGCAGTAACAAGGAAGAAACAGGCAGAGCTCGCCCACCGCTAGTTAGCTTAGCTCAAACACTGGAAGTCAACA